>OW052229.1:28195012-29445012 GCA_932527175.1 Operophtera brumata | reverse complement strand
GTTCATTCATTCATTCATTCAGTTCATTCATTCATTCAGTTCATTCATTCATTCATTCAGTTCATTCATTCATTCAGTTCATTCATTCATTCATTCAGTTCATTCATTCATTCAGTTCATTCATTCATTCATTCATTCAGTTCATTCATTCATTCAGTTCATTCATTTCATTCTTTTCATTCATTTCATTCATTCATTCAGTTCATTCATTCATTCATCACTCATTTCATTCATTCAGTTCATTCATTCATTCATCACTCATTTCATTCATTTCATTCATTTCATTCATTTCGTTCATTTCGTTCATTTCGTTCATTTCGTTCATTTCGTTCATTTCGTTCATTTCGTTCATTTCGTTCATTTCGTTCATTTCGTTCATTTCATTCATTTCATTCATTTCGTTCATTTCATTCATTTCATTCATTTCATTCATTTCATTCATTTCATTCATTTCATTCATTTCATTCATTTCATTCATTTCATTCATTTCATTCATTTCATTCATTTCATTCATTTCATTCATTTCATTCATTTCGTTCATTTCATTCATTTCGTTCATTTCATTCATTTCGTTCATTTCATTCATTTCGTTCAGTTCGTTCATTTCGTTCATTTCGTTCATCTCGTTCATTTCATTCATTTCGTTCATTTCATTCATTTCGTTCAGTTCATTCATTTCGTTCATTTCGTTCATCTCGTTCATTTCATTCATCTCATTCATTTCGTTCATTTCATTCATTTCATTCATTTCATTCATCTCGTTCATTTCGTTCATCTCGTTCATCTCGTTCATTTCGTTCATTTCATTCTTTTCGTTCATTTCGTTCATTTCATTCATTTCGTTCATTTCGTTCATTTCGTTCATTTCATTCATTTCATTCATTTCATTCATTTCATTCATTTCATTCATTTCATTAATTTCATTAATTTCATTAATTTCATTAATTTCATTAATTTCATTAATTTCATTCATTTCATTCATTTCATTCATTCATTCATTTCTTTCATTTCGTTCATTTCGTTCATTTCGTTCATTTCGTTCATTTCGTTCATTTCGTTCATTTCATTCATTTCGTTCATTTCGTTCATTTCATTCATTTCGTTCATTTCATTCATTTCGTTCATTTCATTCATTTCATTCATTCATTCAATTCATTCATTCATTCAGTTCATTCATTCATTCATTCAGTTCATTCATTCATTCAGTTCATTCATTCATTCATTCAGTTCATTCATTCATTCAGTTCATTCATTCATTCAGTTCATTCATTCATTCATTCATTCAGTTCATTCATTCATTCAGTTCATTCATTTCATTCTTTTCATTCATTCATTCAGTTCATTCATTCATTCATCACTCATTTCATTCATTCATTTCATTCATTTCATTCATTTCATTCATTTCATTCATTTCATTCATTTCATTCATTTCATTCATTTCATTCATTTCATTCATTTCATTCATTTCATTCATTTCATTCATTTCAATAATTTCATTAATTTCATTAATTTCATTCATTTCATTCATTTCATTCATTTCATTCATTTCATTCATTTCATTCATTTCATTCATTTCATTCATTTCATTCATTTCATTCATTTCATTCATTTCATTCATTTCATTCATTTCATTCATTTCATTCATTTCATTCATTTCATTCATTTCATTCATTTCATTCATTTCATTCATTTCATTCATTTCATTCATTTCATTCATTTCATTCATTTCATTCATTTCATTCATTTCATTCATTTCATTCATTTCATTCATTTCATTCATTTCATTCATTTCATTCATTTCATTCATTTCATTCATTTCATTCATTTCATTCATTTCATTCATTTCGTTCATTTCATTTATTTCGTTCATTTCGTTCATTTCATTCATTTCATTCATTTCATTCATTTCATTCATCTCATTAATTTCGTTCATTTCGTTCATTTCGTTCATCTCGTTCATCTCGTTCATCTCGTTCATTTCGTTCATTTCATTCTTTTCGTTCATTTCATTCATTTCATTCATTTTGTTCATTTCATTCATTTCATTCATTTCGTTCATTTCATTTCGTTCATTTCGTTCATTTCATTCATTTCATTCACTTCATTCATTTCATTCATTTCATTCATTTCATTCATTTCATTCATTTCATTCATTTCATTCATTTCATTCATTTCATTCATTTCATTCATTTCATTCATTTCATTCATTTCATTCATTTCATTCATTTCATTCATTTCATTCATTTCATTCATTTCATTCATTTCATTCATTTCATTCATTTCATTCATTTCATTCATTTCATTCATTTCATTCATTTCATTCATTTCATTCATTTCATTCATTTCATTCATTTCATTCATTTCATTCATTTCATTCATTTCATTCATTTCATTCATTTCATTCATTTCATTCATTTCATTCATTTTATTTCATTCATTCATTTCATTTCATTCATTTCATTAATTTCGTTCATTTCGTTCATTTCATTCATTTCATTCATTTCATTCATTTCATTCATTTCATTCATTTCATTCATTTCATTCATTTCATTCATTTCATTCATTTCATTCATTTCATTCATTTCATTCATTTCATTCATTTCATTCATTTCATTCATTTCATTCATTTCATTCATTTCATTCATTTCATTCATTTCATTCATTTCATTCATTTCATTCATTTCATTCATTTCATTCATTTCAATCATTTCATTCATTTCATTCATTTCATTCATTTCATTCATTTCATTCATTTCGTTCATTTCGTTCATTTCGTTCATTTCGTTCATTTCATTCATTTCGTTCATTTCATTCAGTTCATTTCGTTCATTTCGTTCATTACGTTCATTTCGTTCATTTCGTTCATTTCGTTCATTTTATATTTTTTTTTTTTTTTCATTCATTCATTCATTCATTCATCATTCTTTCATTCATCATTCTTTCATTCATCATTCATTCATTTTCATTTCATTCATTTCATTCATTTCATTCATTTCATTCATTTCATTCATTTCATTCAGTTCATTCATTCATTTCATTCATTTCATTCATTCATTCATTCAGTTCATTCATTCATTCATTCATTCATTCATTCATTCATTCATTCATTCATCATTCATTAAAACCTTAGGTAAGATTATAACATCCTAACATCATTGTAATTATTCAATGCATCATGTCGATCCTTAATCTTCATCTTGACAACCTCTTGACCGATTTTGCTCATATTCAAAATTCTTGTTTAGAATTGAGTACCTACATACTGAATGTTTCTGCCAAATATTTTATTGTATGGCAGCCCCCCTTAAATATTAATTTTATTCTGTTTTTTAGTATTTGTCGTTAAAGCGGCAACAGAAATACGTCATCTGTGAAAATTTCAACACTATCACGGTTCACGAGATACAGCATTTTTTTAACATTTATATAACTTTGTATACCTTTGACCACGATCTCACCTGTTGGTAAGTGACGATGTGGCCGAAGATAGAGCATAAAGGTCTAGAAGGCATCTATTCACTCTAGCCTTGAAGAGACCCAGATTATAGTTTTCAGGAAAGACGGACGACGGTAGTGTATTCCACTCCTTAGCACTTCGCTTTATAAAGGTATAGAACTGTAACGTTTAGTACGAATAGAGGGTATACTAATGAGGTAAGGGTGGTACCGAGCCGTGCGCCTGCTGTCCTATGATGAAAAGTAGATGGTGGGATTAGATCATGAAGTTCCTGGGAGCATTCCCCGAAATGTAACCTATAGAAGATCGAAACTGCCTGGTGACAGACTGTCAGACAGACAGCGGAGTCTTAGTCATAGGGTCCCGTTTTACCCTTTGGGTACGGAGCCCTAAAAAACTATGAAATTGTAGAACCTGTAGGTAGGTACTTATTATCAAGTTTGGTAGTAAACTCAACCTGTATGCGAGTACGACATCCACGGGAAGAGATGGAAAATAAATGGATGGTCTATTTTACGCCAGCCCCCTTTTTCGCTATGTCAAACGTGACATAATGCGGGCTAGTTACGATATCTGCGTGGAATCATCGTTCAGAATAGGTACATTGGGACGTCACATGTTATTGTCAAGTAATCTCCTATGGTCATAGCGAATAACCCTCCAGACATATTATTACGGCTAATACTCATAACCTACTTAAAATTGATTAAGTACTTAAATTTAATAATTAATAGGTCTCTTCATTTTGGCCATCCACCCCTTTCCTTCACTCTCTAAGTTAATAACTAACCTAGGTTCTGAAACTCATTACATTAACATTAATCATTAAACATCCTTGTTTTTCTTGGCCTATAATCAAACTGGATAAACATTGTGTCCATTCGCACCATCTAGCGGAGTTTAACGATATCTTTAGTGAGAAGGTTTTGTTGGCATAGTAGGTAAATAAGCTAATGTTTGTAGGACGGCCGTCGGCCAGCAAGTGAGCGACTGAGTTCTGTGTGAAATCAATAGATGGCAGGCTACGGCACTATTTGTTGTTGTATAAAATAGAGGGCGTTGGCGGATCTTAGCAATATTTGTATAAACAAGGTATAAACCATAGATTTAGTATATGTACTAGATCTACAATCAGAGATCGAAGATGGAACCAAAAAAAATATGTGCACGTGTTGGTGAAAGTCTATGTCCGAGTTAAAAATAGTGTTGTCCTCGACCAACACTTTTACATTGTCGATAGAATTCATCATCCGTCCGTGATGTGTATGGTAGATAAATTCATCTTAATTCAGATTAAGTCTTTCATGAATAACACAGTTTGGCAGATTTGACGTCATAAAGAGAATTTTGAATACAGTTAATAAATAAACCTTTATTATTTATTGACCCCTAAATATTACAGTTTTATTTATAGGTGGGATTTTAGAGTTTCCCTTTTAAATTTAAACTTAAAATGTTTGCTGCATATACCTAGTGGAGTTTTTATTTGAGTCCATCCCACTCTTCTTATAATCGATAACCATTTTTCTCGTAGCAAAGGATTACTTGGAAATCTGAAAGCACAAAAACATTTTATATCAGCCGTACTACGCCCATATAATTTTTCACTCTGTTACTTTATCTATAGACAATTTGTTACCCCAAAGTTTATTATTTTTCAAGTGTAAACCACGCTTTATGGATAACATTAAATTTAAATGTAACCCAAAAATTCCGATCCAGTGGGACTCGAACCCGCACCCTCGCCTGTCATCGGCGATGCCTTAAACAATTTAGCCATAGATCGAGCTATGACGCTGGAGATGAAATTTGTGGGCACTATCAACTCGGCTATAGCGCCAAGTTGATAGTGCTTTATCTACAGGTGTTTAATTGGAAACCTTCTGTTCAAAGTTCGAAAGTAAAGGCATCGCTGATCACAGGCGAGGGTGCAGGTTCGAGTCCCGCTGGAACGGAATTTCTGGGGTATATTTAAATTTAATTTGTTACCTATTATTTTATTAAGCAGAAATAAACAATATTTATTTATAAAAAATAAAAAATAAATATACCCTTTCGAGAAAAAGGCGTGTGTACAACAACGTAAATATTTACTCCAAAATATCTACTACACAAACTGCAATAAAAACACCCGTGGTGCTTTAAAGTTACCTTTTCAATAGTCAATACGTGGTCAATACAAAAACACACACCTCAATGTCCACCTGGTTATTATAGATTTTTAAAAAAACGGTAAAATGTTAACAGAGCACACATATTTACTCCAAACAAAGTAAACCTCCATTCTAGGATGGACAAAAATTTAATTTATAGGAAGGTATAGTGCGCGTCATGTAAAAAGTAGTAAACTATGTAGGCACTCATTGAATGCATAGGTATACATCTCTTAAATAAGTAGAAAAGTAAGTAATCTCTTAAAACGAACGCTGAAACGCCTGAAGAAGCTTGACCGCCAGCGTTCTTTTTACATGATGCGCATTATACTACGATATAGACTGCAACAGGACTATCGATATTTCTGACGTCATCACTTGGTCAAGCCCTATCGTAATCAAACATTTTTATATTTTACATAAAATATTGTTTATTTCTAGGTGCAAAACGAAATATTATTAAAAAATATAAGGGAAAGTCCTAATCTACGAATGAAACTGGTTTTTAGGCCATTTACTAAAGCAGAATTGTTAAAATAAGCAATACAATCGAACTACCAATAATCTCTTATTTACCTGTGAAACGTGTATTTTCCCGGATAATTACGTCTTGTATATTCACAGTCACAAACTGAACATGACATCATTGTCATACAAAGTAATATTTGTTATTTAACAGTAAGATTACTCTAAAAAAATTACGAAATTAGTTAAACTGCACAAGAGACCGTCCGGTATGGGCATGTACTCAAGCAAAACATGTCACATTCAATACATTGTTGCTGTCACTTTTCTTCTTGCACGGGGTACATTTAAAAATGACTTCTCTCTCCCACGCTTCGTTTGTCTATTTACCGTAGCGAAAAAATTCTACGTCTATGGTATAAACTATATATTTTATGATCTCGGAAACGGCTTTAACGATTTCGATAAAATTTGCTAGGTATATGGGGGTTTATCGGAGCGAAAAATTTATCAAGCTAGGTAGGTGGCTAGGAGAAAACGCGATTTTACACAAAAAAACTATCAACTTTATAAATGCAATAGGTAACTAGTATGGAAGTAAATTGGAAGAATATTGCCCAGAAGTTGACTAAAAAAATGTACTAGTAGCTACGTAGGTACTTACAATACTTAAAAGTTCGAACATCCAATTAAAACTGCTAACGACGACTTTTATTCCACCCTTTCAGCCCTATAACTACCAAAAATGCTACGGTTTTTCTGAAACCTCCCTTCTCCCTTCAGGGGGTTGTTAGGGGTGCAATGGGAGGCATATTTCTAGGGGATGAGGCCTAGGCGCTCGCCCTATTTCAATGTCACGCGTTCGTTGTCCGTTCGTAGAGGTCGCTGGTATCCACTCCGGCAAAAATATCAGTACCGTTCATGAAATAAAAGCGACGCAAGAATGGTTCTTACCTTGCTAAGATAAGAGTGAATGTAATGTTAGTAATATGAACGGGCAATGTGGTTTTGCTGATAAATGCATTGAAAAGTTGAAGAGATAGTTGATGTAGGCGCTGAAGCGTCTTCAAGTTTTCAGACTACGATTTTATATTCTTTTGTGTGGCTGGAACTTGAAATTCTAGTGTTTTTTAATTTTTTTAATTGACTTGTGTGTATGGGACCTAATTTGGTGCTTGGCACTGGCTGTCTAATTGAACTAAAATTAAGAATAAAACTCATTATAGTACCGCCAACTGTATCATAAAACTCATTATAGTACCGCTATCTTGTTTTTTATTAATTCATTAAACTAGTCTATGGTTATAGCCTGAATATGAAAAAAAGGCGCACGCATGCGCAGTTCGAACTGTGAAAAAATGGCGCACGCATTGAGTTTGAACTTAATTTCCCGCGCTTCCCATAAATTTTTTTGCCGATCGTGTTTTTCTTTGTTTAATTTCAATTTTTCCTATGAGTGAAGATAAAGTAGTGTATGAAACTGCAATTAACTTAGGTATTAAAACACTCGAGTCAACCTATTATCGCATTCGGCTTCGCCTGATGCGATAAACAGACTCTCGTGTTTTAATACCCCTTATATGACAGTTGCATAAACTACTATTGTTCAACTTGACCTGTTAGTATGTTAGTGTGAGATAAATCTTGTAACTGAATTTTGAACCAGTTAACCTCGACCGATTGAGCTAAAGTTTTCCATACCTCTGAAGTTCCAAAGACAATACAATATTATGGTGACAGCGAGCTGATGGAGACGGAAAGTGGATAACGGAACTCCTCGATAGATAATAGTAGACTGGTCGTATTTAGGCTCATTTTTATCAGCATACGGTTCCGATCACTAATTTTGCAGCGTGCTGATCTGATGATGTAGTCAAAATAGGTAACTCCTTGATGGATAACTACTGTTGTCAGAAGGCAGGTGTCGTAGCCTCATCATTGTGTGTGTTACGCGATATATTCGCGGATTGTGAACCGATTTTTTTTCTTTTCTACTGAGTAGGTTAGGTTTAACTCGAGAGGTCTTATTTTTTGAAGAAAATATTCCAAAATACTCTGGAAATTAGGGGATAAGTTCCTAAGTTTGAAGTCGGTTTTTTTCGCAAGTTTGAAGTATTTTCTATTTAAATTTGATTTGGTGTATTAAATAGCTGCACACAATGTCGCCCATAAACAGCATGAAATAACAATTTAGATTAATAATATTATAATGTAACTATAATGTAGATTTTTATTTAATTACAGATTTTTTAACATTTATCTACAAGTAAAGTAAATCTATAAGTTGATTAGTATAGTTGTAAAAAAATGTAGATTGTGTGTGACATGAATATGTTTAATGATGACGAGTTAAAGATTGTTGAACTGACCTTAGTACCTATTTGTAAACTCACTGTATGAGTCTATTGTTAGTGTCATCATTTTTAATAATGAATATTCTGATTCTGATATTGATTCTAAATAATCTGAACGCTCCATGAGTCCGAACAGGGGATGATTTTTGATAGTTTGGATTATCGAGGCTGTAATAAAGAATGCTGGACAGTTCACACAACATTATCTAGCCCCAAGCTAAGCAGAGCTTGTGTTATGGGTACTAGATAACTGATATACCTACTTAATACAATACATTAAATAGATATATATATATTTTATTATACATAGAAAATACCCAGAACACCCTGAACAAATATCTGCGATCGCACAAATATTTGTTCCGAGGCGGGAATCGAATCCGCAACCTCCTGCGTGGTAGGCCAACCTTCGCCCGCCGCGCCATAGAGGTCGTCAAGGTACAAGTAGCTTTGTATTTAATTTTTAGGGTAGGTAAGTTATGGGCGGTTTTTGTCTACTTCCAGTTAGTACAGTTTGTAAACTCGTGGGATCGCATGACACGGCGCTACTGCGCTATAATCAGGCAGCTGAGCTCATTAACTTACCATACAAGCCTGATCGCAATGTAATGCGCCTATACGACTGATCCATTAGGTACCTACTTGCTCGAACTAAGGCTTGAGCTGATCCATCAGATCTAAGTCACAGGGAACATCAGAAAAGTAGCTTGGGTAAAACTATTTACACGACCGCCCCGAAAATAGGAGTGTCTTGTTTTCAGGGCCCTCACAGAACACAGGCCTCCAATTGAATCCCACGACGGACGGTCTTGAGCTACCTCCATCCACCAATTTCCTGCGACCTATAAAATATCATTAGTATAACGAGTCCGCCTTCAGCATCGTCCGGTTCGTGGTCGTCACTCGAACTATGATCCAACGATTGTCGGTTCTGCGAACTATATGGCATCATAGCCTCTTCAAGTTACTAATTCTGAGAGTAATGGTCTTGGTTCTTCTACTGAGATCTCGTGTCGGATTATATTTCTAGCATAGGTAGTAGTAGTAGTAGTAGTAGAGCTTTTTTGTGGAAGAGTTCGTCCGGGGTAGTGCTACCTCCATACATATTTCTGCCGCAAAACAGCAGTGCTCGCATTGCTATGTTCCGGTTTGAAGGGTATGGGTGCCGGTGAAATTACAGTCACATGAAACTTTTCATCTTTATGTATCAGGGTGGCAGGCGCAGTGCAATGCCGCAGGGTGCGTCCTAGGTGGACGTGACCTATGTGGTCATGCGTTGTTAAAGGCTGAGGTTACCGCTTAACATCAGGTGGGCCATCTACTTGTTCCGTTATTCAAGTAGTTTTTTTAAATAAAATATACTTCTGATCTTGCTTCGGTCTAGTATCAATGTCATAAACGTCACGAATGGTATTCTATTCAACCGGCAATACAACACGAAAAAGTGAATAAAGCTAAATGTGACCGAAACTTAAACGCCCAAAGATTTCTGACTATTTCAGCATAATAGACGCATCACTCTTTCTAATGATATATACCACTATCCTACTCTAATCTAAGTTCACAAGAATCAAAAGTAGGTAGACCTAATTGTTATTATAGAATACAGAATAAAAAAAACAGTTAATTCACAATACAGTCTCGGTTCGGTCTACTTTCAGTGTGGTTTTTAACCCCCGACGAAACACGAAGGGGTGTTATAAGTTTGACGTGTCTTGTGTGTGTGTGTGTGTGTGTGTGTGTGTGTGTGCTGGTGTGTGTGTGTGTGTCTGTCCATCTGCTCCCGAACGGATGAACCGTTTTTTTTTTCGACAGGTGTATTTGTCGGGATTGTTCTTAGCTTTGTTTGATCAAAATCGGTTCAGCCGTTAAGCGTTGTTTTTTTTTTAATTTTTACAAAATTAATTTCTTGTGAAAAATAACGAGCGAGCCTTATAGTAGTTGCATATGATGTGTAACAGTCCCCCTTTTGTGTCCCATTTTTACGAAATCACTCACACAGACTGCAGGTAAGCGAGGGAAAGATGTTACATATCAAAAATGACACACGATTTATGGAGTAGTTCCTGTTCGATCCATTGAGATCAATCCATTGCCCTGTACGATCCATTATAGGTAAGTACCTATAACTTTGTTCCTGATCGATCCTGTGTCCAATGGATCATTTTAAGATGATTATTTTAAGTAGTTATTTGTCCCTGATGGATCTATTAAGGATTTTTCAAAGAAGTTTGGTACAGTCTAGTATAGTATTCTTTTATCTGTGGTACAGTCAAGCAACAAATATTGTTATTGAAGTTGGTTAATAAATATGAGTTGGCCTTCTGGGCAGAGCTCGCTGAGCGACTTTGAGCTTGTTTATGAATGTGTTAGACCACGTCTCAGCATAAGAACACCGTAATAGTCTCCTGTCTAGGACTGTTAATGGCAGTTGATTGATATTTATGATCTTGTAATCGCTTTGGATCGCATGGCAGGACGGTGTTATGCCTTAATCAGGCAGGCAGAGCTACAGCGCTATTGTACGACATGCCTATTACTGCTTGAGTACCTATTGCTATGATTTCTGAATGAGAAGAAACTCTGCTATTAATTTATTGGCTAAGAAAATAATATTAGATAACTTGTGACAACATACATACATAGACATACGCCTTTTTCCCCGAAGGAAAAGGTAGAGCCTCAATGGGCCTTTTTTCACAGTGGGTTGCGCCATCGTGGAATATAGATTTAACAAAAATGTAAAAACCCCCGACTATTTTCAGTATTCCATTACCAGTTTTCAGAGCTCACTTTGCATTCTAGATCCTATTCGTCGTGTGCTGGACATCATCAGGCTCGGAGTCTACGGGAGGAAGAGATGTAGTAGTAGAGCTTTTTTGTGAAAGAGTTCGCCCGAGGAAGTACTACCACTATACCTATTTCTGCAGCAAAGCAGTAGTGCTCGCATTACTGTGTTTCGGTTTGAAGGATATAATAGGTGCCGGTGAAATTACAGGCACACGAGACTTTCCATCTTTATGTCTCAGGGTGACGGGCGCAGTGCAATGCCACATAGGGTGCGTCCTAGGTGGAAGTGACCTATGAGGTAATGCACATAGTTCATAGAGCCACTTTATGAGCAAGGCATAGGCATAAGTTTATAGGCAGAGGGTACTGCTTAACATCAGGTGGGCCATCTGATTGTACCGTCATCTACAGTTGTATAAAAAAAACATTTCATCTCAATTTAAAGTTTGAGGCTCAAACTTGAAGGTTCAGATTCAGTAGTACCCTAGATCCTGTTCATCCTATGCTGGATCATCAGACCCTGGAGCTAGATATCGTCGATAATTAACATTTTGAATTCAAATTGAAGGTTCTAAGCTGCAAAAATGCCTCTGTTCCCTGCAACCAAATTGTTGCGAGCTGAGTATCTTGGAACTCACTACACTAACCTAGTGTAGCTAGCTACACTAATTTCCACCAAAAACAGCCAGGAACCATCCCCCAAAAATCACCTTTCGTTCACAAAAACCGCGTTGAAATCAGAGCAGCCGTTCCGGAGCTATGAGGCCACAGACAAACAGACGGGCAGAGAGGATATACACGTGTGTGTTTATTTTCTCTGCCCGTCTGTTTGTTTGTTTGTTTTCATCCCCCGTGTAAAATGAGGGGTGTTATAAGTGTTTATAACACCCCTAATTTTAGTCGGGGGTTCAGACTATATGGTTCGTAATGACCTTTATCTATAGGAAATGATTGTCATCTGTTGTATGATGCGTCCACCGCATATCTTGATCGGCGCATGCACAGACGCTCCCGGGCATATTTGGTACATTTGCTAATTGCACTCTGCAATTGATATTGCTAATGCGTGATGAATCATAATTGCTTGTAATACTGACGTTGTTCTATTATAATTAGTTTGAACCATATCATGGTGTAGAAACCAAAGACTACTAGTTTTTAAACCCCGACGCAAAAACGACGGGGTGTTATAAGTTTGACGTGTCTGTGTGTGTGTGTGTGTGTGTGTGTGTGTGTGTCTGTCTGTCGCATCGTAGCTCCCGAACGGCTGACCTGATTTCTATTTTTCTTTTGTTTGAAAGGTGAGTTTGTCGAGAGTGTTCTTAGCTATGTTTGATCAAAATCGGTTCTGCCGTTTCATTGCGCTGAGGGTTTTTTTTAATTTTTACAAAATTTATTACGTGTAATTGAAGTCTTTGGTAGTTTTTTTTTTATTTTTTTTTTTTTATTACTACCATTTTAGAAAACAAGCGTACGGCCCACCTGTTGATAAGCGGTTACCGTAGCCTATGAACGCCTGCAATACCAGAGGCATCACACGCGCGTTGCCGACCCTCTAAAAAATTCCAAACACCCCCTTTAAAGAACCCCATACTGTAGTCGCTCGGGAAAACCTCAGGAGGGAGATCATTCCACAACCTGAGCGTTCGCGTGAGGAAGTTTCTCTGAAACCGCACAGTACGGGACCACTCTGGCTCTTAGTTGTGCAGATGAATCCCTTGCCGATGGCGAGCGGTGCGGTGAAAAAACGTTGCTGTAGGCATCATGTCAAACAATTCCTCGAAACAAAACCCATTATAAAAACGGTAGAACACGCAGAGAGAGGCAAAGTCTCTCCGGGCTCAATACCGTTCGTGAGCTTGGGATTGTCGACAATTCTCATTGCACGCCTTTGAACCGAGTCCAAGCTGGTAGACTGTCCTGCCCAGAGGTGACAGCAGTACTCCATGTGGGGCCGGATTTGCGACTTATAGAGAAGCAGCCTTTGCCTCGCAGTGAAGTATAGCTTCGCTCTGTATATTATTAATTATATAGCCTTACCGCAACAAAACCACCATTTACCATCGGTATCTACTTTCTACTACCAGTTTTTATTTTTATTTCATTTTATGTTTTGTTTTCTTGTGTTATGTTTATGTGTGTGTGTTGAAAAATAAATAAATTTTCTTTCTTTCTAACGATCCGCGAAGCAAAACTCTGGGCTATAACTAGCCAAGGTACCTTATTGCCTACCTTGATATCCACTGTAGCTATCCACGTAAGTACGTAGGCCTAAATCTAAGTAGAAAACTGGTAACACTTCACCAACTTTAATTCTCAAACGTCAATTCCTTTCGTCGATTGGCCTGAATCCACCGTCTGAGCTCGAAGCGCCCTTTACAAGGGCCACTGTATGCTTGCAGCCTGGTGACGTCAGAGCAACGCCCGCCAGCCACATATTCAACAATATTACATACACAGAATATACCTCTCCGTCTCTTCCCGAGGATGCCGTAAAACTAATAGATGGGATGGGTAACTGCATTAGAGCAGGTACTCAACATCAATACTGCGTTCGCCAATCTGCATGCCAAGCGTGGTGATTATGGCAAATCCCCCCCATTGGGTCTACCTAATGGGGGAGGCCTCGTCAGTGGACGTCTAAAGGTTGATGGCGATGTACACAGAACAGTGCTTTTATTTTTGAGCTCTTAATTGTTCAATAGGCTCTATTCGGCCGTATAGAGCATATCGAGCAATATGATACGAACCACATTGTACTTACGTAACGTTCCTAGTAAGATGGATCATCAAAATAATAGCTAAGCCATGTCTTTTGTATGGTTCTTCTAGATTTAGTACCTAAATAACTAATAATAGTCTAAAACCATGCTCTACCCTTTTTAGTCCTCTTCCAAGTACATTATGGTACTGCATTTATTTCCTATAAATATATTTTGAAAACGTAGAGCTTGTCGCTGGACCTAGTAGGTAGCAATAAAATAAATAAATAAAATGTTATTTCATTAACTGGTCTAAAATTTTACAGGGTTTGAATAAAACATTTCAGAATAACTACATAACTTAAACAACAACATAAAATATTTCATTTCATTTAATTTATTTAATTCAATAACAATTTAAAATCGTATCTAAAATTACATAATAAAATAACATACAATAAGGACTTTATACAATTCAATTTTAAAGATAATTAAGTATTGTACCTATTCAAAATGTCATATAAAGTTCGTTCGTTAGGACAAGGTTATCTAAAGAATAATAGCACCCTTCCAACAAAAGCTTTTTTAGTCTATTTTGGAATACGCTTGGACTATCAATGGTCTTCATGACAACAGGTGGCGAGTTATATAATTTAACTGCCTGATACCGACAGCTATGCATTGAAACTCCTAATCTAGGACACAGAGGGGCCTATAAATATTTCCTTCTTGTTTTTAATCTAAGTTCTCTTTGTACTGGCGTTTTATACTTAGAAGGATGCCGGACAACATCCACAAGAACCACTAAAATGTAGAGGCTGGGAAGAGTTAAAATGTTTAAGCTTCGAAAGTGATCTTTACATGATTCCCACGGAGGTATCCGGACCATAGTGCGGATGTCTAAGAACAATCTCTAGAAAACCTGCTTTAAATAAAATAAAACGCATTCTAATCGGTTCACCCGTTTAAGTGATACGGTGCCACAGACAGACTCACAGGCAGACAGTTAGAAAGACACACACACATACACATAGCGGTCAAACTTATACCTAACACTCCACTCTTTGCGTTGGGGGTAACCGGCAGGTAATAATTAAAGATCTAACTTTTTTTTTTGTAAAATCGTATTTCGTATTAAAATCTCTAATGTCCGTCTTCAGACTGTATTGTCTATTTGAATTATGAATAGTTTGCTATTCCATGGCCAAGTGTCAACTATTCAATGTTCCGTGACTGAAACAGAAAAGCAAAATTTAAAAAAAAAATGCTTTCAGCTTTTGAAACTTAAAAGCGGTGAACAGCTATTATGGATAACAAGCGTACCTATTTCTGCTTAGCGCTTGTAATTTATGATTGTATCCTTCGATCATAGATGTTCTGTGATCGCAGATTGTATCCATTATATTAACCAACCCCATAGATAGACTACCATAGGATAGTTTAACAACATCACCTTATTCATAATTTCAAAGTTCCAGACAACAGCCCCTGTGGCCTAATGGATAAGGCATCGGCCTCCTAAGCCGGGGATTGTGGGTTCGAGTCCCACCAGGGGTACGTATTCCTTTTTGCATTTTTTATTTTTAAAAACTAAACAGTTATCTGTTCTTTTCGGTACAAAAAATGTATTTCATCGATTACCTACCTAAGTTTTTTGTACATAAAAGCAAAGTAATTTTTTTTCGTTATTCCTATGTGACACTGGTTCTGTTTTGGTCTTCACGACGTATGTGGCTCTGATACGGGTTTTTGATTTGTCAGTCGTTGGTAGTATAAACCAGTGTGGTGAAAAGATACTTCTTGCGCATCACAGAGAGGCTTGGATCGTTTCATACACAGATCGTTGCTTCGTAGCATAATCTTCTATAATGGTTTCCCTACCTACCAGACCGGACAAATTATGTAGTCCGTGGTATGTCCAGACGCCGTGTGTCTGGCCTAATAGAGCCCTACGTCTCCTCCCGTGGATGTCGTGAAAACACTAGGTATTGAGGCGCTTTAGGTTCAACAAAAATTTTTGCGACTAAAAAAGTAAAATAGCAAAAAATAATTTGCTTAAAAAGTTACATAGGTTTCGCTCAAACTAAATTAAATTATAGACAATGATAGGTAGGTAGATGCTAGAACAAAAGGAAGTTTACAACATTGAGTATCATGTAGGTATGTAGCTGTATGAACAGATTGATAATGCCTGTAATGATTATATGACAAGTTCGAACAACCCCCCCTCCGAACTAGTTTGAGACTGTATCTCTTTTAGCAAAAGGCGAAGAAGGCGAGCTCACGCACTGATACCGTATTTTTGTGTATAAAATAATAATATAAAAATGCCCTTTTGTCTAATTTTGTTGATGAATGCGAGTGTGTGCCTGTGTTTGTTACTTCTTCACGCTGAAACGGCTGGACAGAATTGGATCAAATATAAAATGGAGATAACTGGACTCCTCGAATAACACATAGGTACATTTTTATCCCGATATTCCCACGGGATCGAGACTTATGCGGGTGAAACCGCGGGGAGCTGAGTGCTGAGTCGCAGTTTTGCACACGATGACACCAATCGTCCGTCGTACTTACACTACGCTTACACCATACACCGGTGTGTGTGGGACATAAGTGAGTCTTAGTGGTTCAACACCGTCGTATACCACCCATCGTAGGGACACGATCGTATAACACCGGAAGACGCCAAAATTGGCTATGATATGTTGTCGAAATGAATTTAAAACTGATAAAAAGGTATTTGTCTATGGAATTTGATTGTTGAATGTGTCAGTTGTCACTGTAAAGATGTCAAAGTCAAATTGTATTTTGATTTTTGAAGTTGAAGTTGAAGTTGGTTTTCGCCGTTATGAAGAAGAAGAAGGTGTAGTAGTCAAATTCAAGTATTTTCATTAATTTCCAAACAAAGAAAGTATTCAAAGATTTATAAGTAACAAACCTCTTCGTGCAAACATGGATGCAGCTCCGCAGCACTAATAAACACAATGAACGCTGGGCACGGACCACGGGCTGCATACAGTCAAGAGCTGCCCTACCGGCTGGCTTGGCTTACCTACAACAACTGATACGTCGCCTGCTCAACTTTCAAAGAATAACCCTTCGCACCATCGTGGGTTCGTGGGGACACTCTTAAGACACAGTCTCAACGCCTCTTCAACATCGGAGCCACATACAGCCCACTCTGCAGAGGGTGTCTGACCGAAGAAGAATCGGCTGCCCACTTAATCCTGGAATGTGTGGAAATAGCAGCTCAACGTAAACAAATCCTCAACAACCCGAGAAGCCTGCGAAGACCCCAGTAAACTTCTGTGCTTGTGGAGTGATTGTACCTACCTTGTGATTTCAATGAATAAAATACTTTTGACTTACTTTGGTGGTAATTTCAATGACTGAATTTTTCGTATTGGGCAGGAGCGCATAACTTTCTAGTATCACTTATGATTTCCCCCCTAGTTTAGGCCATTGGGAGAAGTGTTGTTTTTTAAGAATATTTTTGGTAAACACATTCATATAAGGCCCGAAACCAAAAATCATCTAGATAAATCTATAAAATATAAATATAGATATATATATATAGATCTAGTAAAGTCATGGTAGCAGCGACCTAACAGACAAGTCCAAGAAATTAGATCTTGTTTATTTACACTGGGTAACAGGACAGGTAAGTTGCCTATATTATTTCACTATGATCATAATCGCAGATACCTTAAACCTTACATTAACCTTACTGAGATCATTAACTTTTTTCATCCGGTACCTAAGAATAAAAATATTTTACTAGCTCGAATACAGGTAACTTATTTCTAAGAGGTGTTACAATACAATTATAACACCTCTTTCGCTAGCTTGCTTTTAAACATAAGAACATAAATAAATAAATAATGCTGGACAGTTCACACAACATTATCTAGCGCCAAGCTAAGCAGAGCTTGTGTTATGGGTACTAGATAACTGGATATACTTAATGGCAAATCCATGAATTTGGTATTTTATTATAGACCCGTATGGCATTTACATTTATTATATATATTTCTCTTATAAGTCTGCAGTTTAAGTTTGGGTAAATAAAGTATAAATGGATTTCTAGGCTCAACATTTTTTACAACTAGGTAGGTATATCTGATTGCTATGAAGCAGATAAAGTATTCTGGGTGTTGTTTCACAAGAATACACAATTCTCTTATGTACAGGTACATGCAAGCCAAGGGTAAGATAATTGTAGTCCTATATTCTCTTGATTTAGTTATGTATCTACCTATCCGCAATGAAACCACGTTTTGGACAACCAGATGTTTATTTTTATGCAAAGAATTTAGAATTTGTATGATATCTTATCCTCTACTAGTTGTATCCGTAGGGTTTGATGACTGATGTGAGGCTTACGGCCACCTTTTCTCCGGAGTCCTTCGTGATTTTCTGAAACAAGAAATACATACCTAAGTTATAAACATTGCTAAAGTAAAATTTTCTAGGAATGATTTTTGATTTTTTGATCTAACATGACTCCCAAGTACTTAGTTGAGGAGACTTTGTTAATTATGAGACAGTTACACTGGTCGTCATGTATGTTTTCATAATTATGTATCCGTATGTTGAAATCCCTTCCAGGTTGGGTTCTATTATATATTGTATAGCACATATAGTTAGTTTTTTGAGCATTAAGTACCTAAGTAGGTAATTTGTATCATCAAAGAAGAATCTTTCACCACGCTAGGTCTTTGAAACGAACCAGAGACAGGGGTAAAGAAACAAACCACAATCTACAAGCAAAATAAGGCCTAGAGCAGTTAAATCGTAGAGCGTACCTCTATACTCTGTCTCCGAGGTAAATTATTGACAAAAGTAATATAGGTACTCACTTTTACTTCAAGGCTCACACGCTGCTTAGGCCTTTGGTCGGTCGGTCGGTACGCTGTCACAGCTCTTCGCATAGGAATACGAAGGCTTCTTTCGACAGCCGGTATTCCTAAATTCGGTCTCCGGGAGATCTTCGACAGGATCAAAGGATGCCCGAAGACTGTCTCGCATTTCCCGTAGCTGACGAGCCCGTTCTTCTTCATCAACATCTATGCAAGAAAATATCTCGCAGACATTCTCAATAACAAAGAACCCCACAAAAGTCCACAATTACACAGAAAAATAAACACTACCGTGTAGCGCTCACCTCTCACCGCCAAAAACACAAGTGTTGAGCGTAACGCTCATCGTCGCCGTCGTGTCATCGTATTCCATGCGTGAAGCTGTCAAATTTGGCACTCGGACTCAGAAATAAATGAAAAACCGTTAAAAACGGCACGTAAGTGCTTGCGATACGACGGCCGTGGCTCGGCTTATACGATCGGTGTATAGTGTAACGACGATGATCGTAAGCATGGCAGCTGGGACTCAGAATATAAGTTCTCAAAGTGTACGCTAGGGGCGCTTATCATATTCCCATACAAAAATGCGTGTTACACCACACCATACACCCGTGCCAAATGGTTGGTAAAAAGCCAGACTCAGCACACTGATGTAGTAATTAATAGTAAAACGTGTAAGACTTACGTCTCAAATTGGATTTCAATTTTAAAAAGGTGGTATCTTTATTTTTTTTATCTAGTGATTTAATTCAAATAGTGTATTGTATTTCTCATTTCTCTAGATAAAAAGCTTATGAACAGCATTTTTTTTTCTTTTTGGATACCATAAGAACTCATTTCAAAATCTTAAAAATTCTAGAGCTTTCGCGAGCCTATACCGCGGGGATGGGCAGCAGCACCCACCTGTGGGCACAGAATATATAATGGTACAAGTGTGGGGTACTCAACACCAATACCAAGATCACCAAGCGTCGCGTCGTGATTATGGGAAATTTCTAAGTAAACCATAAATTACGAAACGGACAACGCAGCGTTGGAAGGCCATCTCTCGATGGAATAACGCCATTTTTAAAAATTCAGAAAGTCGGTGGTTGGAGACAGCTCGGAACCATTCGTCGTAGCATTCTAAGGGCCTACAACTATAGAATGCTACGATAAATGGTTCCGAGCAGCCTACACCCACCGACTTTCTGAGTTCTTAAACATGGCGTCAGTCCATCGAGAGATGGCCTTTTAATTCCAACGCTGCGTTGTCCGTTTCGTGATTTATATTTTATGCAGAAATTAATCTTATTTAAGCGTTTTAAATTCTAATGATGAGTTATAGACTAACTGGTACTTTTATTCCAGGTATTATTTACAGCCCATTTAACCCTTCAAGTTCAACAGTCCCGTAAACAGTAATGCAGTGTGCGCGTGTGCGTTCAGTGCGTAGCGATTGCATTACTAACTATGTTCACTCTGTGGTGTGTCTGCGACCTTGGCCAGGGACGTCTGAAACTCTAAATATCGTGCGGGAGGACCCGCATTGGAAGGGGAAGGGGGTTTTCAGGACTGGTATGGGTCGATATTTAAATTGTGAACAATGCGTTTTGTTATTGTGCTTTTGTTTTTAATTTCAATGGTTGAGCGATTTATTTTTGAATATGGAGTTCTTTTTAGAAGGGATAGTTGAATTCCAATCTAGGACACAGAATATATAATAGTACAAATATCTAGGACTTCGGCCAGTATAAGAACACAGGACAGAAGATCGCTTATCTTTCGAACTTTTTTTCAGGGCGTGTTCGTAGTATTTTTTTAGATTAAGAATAGAATAGAAAATACTTTATTATACACACCAAGTTCACAAAAACAATACTTAACGTATAACAATTAAAAGTAAAATGCTTAGCCTTATCGCTTAGAAGCGATTTCTTCCAAACAACCTTTGGATGGACATACATTTACGAAGAACGACCGGGTGTATGTTTTAAAATGTTCTGTTTTCTATTAATTTTTATCTAGTAGACACTCCTGATTAAGAACTCAAAAATAGTATTTTCATCCCATCTATTCGAAAAGGACGACTGGGTTCGCCTTTAAGTGCACCCAACGGTGGTGTTTTCTATGAGAAACTTTTAGCGGGCAGTAATGAGTTTTCCGGCGCACTTATTAAGTTCCTAATTCAAAAAGTGCGCGGCAAAGATAATTGCGGCGCACTTATTGAATTTGGAACCAGCGCCAAATAATTCGAATGCAAATATTGTTTGAATAAATACTGGCTGGTACGACGGCCCACAACCCAAAACAAAAAAACCCAAAACACACAAAAAACACAAAACACAAAAAAAAACACAAAAAAACACAAAACACAAAAAACACAAAAAAACACAATACACAAAAAAACACAAAACACAAAACACAAAAAAAACACAAAAACACAAAAAAAACACAAAAACACAAAAAAAAACACAAAAAAACAAAACACAAAAACACAAAAACACAAAACACAAACACAAAAAATCACAAAACACAAAAAAAAACACAAAAAACACAAAAAAACACAAAACACAAAAAAACACAAAAACAAAAAAAAACAAAAAACACAAAACAAAAAAAAAGTACAAAAAAACACAAAAAAGCACAATACACACAAAAAACACAAAACAAAAAAAAACACAAAAAAACACAAAAAAACACAAAAAAGCACAAAACACAAAAAACACAAAAAAACACAATACACACAAAAAACACAAAACACAAAAAAAACAAAAAAAACAAAACACACAAAAAACACAAAACACAAAAACACAAGAAAAAACACAAAAAAACACAAAACACAAAAAGAAACACAAAAAACACAAAAAAACACAAAACACAAAAAAAACACAAAAACACAAAAAAAAAACACAAAAAACACAACACAAAAAAAACACAAAAAAGCACAATACACACAAAAAACACAAAACAAAATAAAACACAAAAAAAACACAAAAAAGCACAAAACACAAAAAAAACAAAAAAGCACAAAACACAAAAAAACACCCAAAAAAACACAAAAACACAACAAAAAAAACACAAAAAAACAACCATTTGTTTTATTAAATAATAATATTACAATAACATATGAGGCGCCTTTTATTTTCTCATAGTGGGTGATGAAAAGCAGAGTGTATCACACGGGCGCAACATATATTTTTGGCTCGGGCGACGTACTTTGAATCCCTCGCTACGTTCAGGATTCTACTAAAGAATCCCTCGCTACGCTCGGGATTCTACTCTAGAATCCCTCACTTCGCTCTGGATTCAAAAAAGCGCCCTCGCCGTAAAAATATTATGTTGCTCCCTTATGATACAATCTACTATTTAATGACATATTTTATATTACCTTCGTCTGTATTAAGAAAACAAAATACTTTACCTCAAAAAACTTACTTTTGCTCTAAAATATATATTTAACCATTAATATATCTTTTAGTTTTATTATTTTTTTAATTATTTTCGTGACATGGTCTATGGTCTATGGCTACGCGCGCTACATGGCATGCGCACTAATTTACTTTTCATCCCATCTATTCGAAAAGGACGACTGGGTTCGCCTTTAAGTGAACCCAACGGTGGCGTTTTCTATGAGAAACTTTTAGCAGGCAGTAATGAGTTTTCCGGCGCACTTATTAAGTTCCTAATTCAAAAAGTGCGCGGCAAAGATAATTGCGGCGCACTTATTGAATTTCTAACCAGCGCCAAATAATTCGAATGCAAATATTGTTTGAATAAATACTGGCTGGTACGACGGCCCAAAACCCAAAACAAAAAAACCCAAAACACACAAAAAACACAAAACACAAAAAAAAACACAAAAAAACACAAAAAAAAACACAAAAAAACAGAAAACACAAAAAACACAAAAAAACACAATACACATAAAAACACAAAACACAAAACACAAAAAAAACACAAAAACACAAAAAAAACACAAAAAGACAAAAAAAAACACAAAAACACAAAAAAAACACAAAAAACACAACACAAAAAAAAACACAAAAAAGCACAATACACACAAAAAACACAAAACAAAAAAAAACACAACAAAAACACAAAAAAGCACAAAACACAAAAAAACACCCAAAAAACCACAAAAACACAACAAAAAAAACACAAAAAAACAACCATTTGTTTTATTAAATAATAATATTACAATAACATATGAGGCGCCTTTTATTTTCTCATAGTGGGTGATGAAAAGCAGAGTGTATCACACGGGCGCAACATATATTTTTGGCTCGGGCGACGTACTTTGAATCCCTCGCTACGTTCAGGATTCTACTAAAGAATCCCTCGCTACGCTCGGGATTCTACTCTAGAATCCCTCACTTTGCTCTGGATTCAAAAAAGCGCCCTCGCCGTAAAAATATTATGTTGCTATTATTATCTTCGTCTGTATTAAGAAAACAAAATACTTTACCTCAAAAAACTTACTTTTGCTCTAAAATATATATTTAACCATTAATATATCTTTTAGTTTTATTATTTTTTTACTTATTTTCGTGACATGGTCTATGGTCTATGGCTACGCGCGCTACATGGCATGCGCACTAATTTACTTTTCATCCCATCTATTCGAAAAGGACGACTGGGTTCGCCTTTAAGTGCACCCAACGGTGGTGTTTTCTATGAGAAACTTTTAGCGGGCAGTAATGAGTTTTCCGGCGCACTTATTAAGTTCCTAATTCAAAAAGTGCGCGGCAAAGATAATTGCGGCGCACTTATTGAATTTCTAACCAGCGCCAAATAATTCGAATGCAAATATTGTTTGAATAAATACTGGCTGGTACTGTAACTAATCAAACGTGCTGACTGATGATTCGTTTACTTCACACACATATTTAAGGATAAAAATGTTGCACAGTTCAAGAAATCTAGCAAGTAAAACATGCTAGGAATAACAAAATAAATAAACAACATGAAATTATTCGTTATTTAAAAATTATATACATAATGTAATTGTCAAGAATCGCTCCGCCGCCGAAATCTACCCGCTGTCACGGTTAGCTCAGTCTAGTGGATTAGTGGATGTGACAATATCCACTTCTCGCTCTTGGGGTTTCAGGAAAACAAGCAAACACAGAGTTAATTTTAATTACTTGTATTAAATTGGTAAGGTAAAGATGATTATAACTTAACCCTTTATTTCTTACACGCTAGTTTATATAATGCAAAAACAAAACTGGGGAAACTTAGTTTCTCCGTCACTGGTTATCGACAGCAGTAGATCTTTTGACCGAAGTGGATCCCACCTTATTCCTATATTTTTCTACCACATATGTTTCAAAACTAAACGTAAACCAGCATCTTCCATAAATGATGCTAAACTAAAAGTGAACCAGTGTCTTTTCCACATATGTTTCAAAACTAAATTTGTCACTGCGAACACTCAAATGTAGAAACTAAAAACTAGTGGGTCGATGAGTACTTGAGAAACCAGCAAACGTCATATGTTTTCATCCCTCCTTTCGCAATCCCCGTTTATATTGAATACTATGGACTGACCGAAACGGGCTACGTAACAACCTTGTAAAATCACTCTTTTGGTCCGCGTTATATCCCTAACTAAATCTACACTTTCTAAACCACGAATCTTCTGTGTCTCTCGACAAACCTTCCTGGGAACACTGCACGCTACTCGCTGCCTCCGTTCTCTTCTCGCTTGTCTGGAGCCTAGTTCCCTCTGTACCGTGGCACTCGGCTGCTCTCCGCACCTGTAAATCACACCTCATTAGTATGATTGCTATCATCACAGCCCCTTGGGGTAGGCCGTGTAGAAGTCATGGCATCCTGTTTCACAATTTACTGATCTTCTACTTGGGTACATACCTATTAAATCACCACGCCTTATTTCTGATCCTTATGCTGGATCCCCGCAAACTCCTGTTGACTCTTCAGGCCTTTTTTTTAGTTCCTCCAAACTCGGCCTGAAGTTCACTTTAAATTCCGTGCACACAGCACTGTTCGTCAGGTTTCTTAACCCGGGGGTCCACCTTCGACGCGCGCAGGACTTGCCTCTAAAACAATTTGAACTCATTATTATCAGCTCCACAACCCAAACTTGTGAACCCGGCTCCATTGCAATGCTTACCGGCTGCAAACAAATTCCTTTCCTTTGCCGGCTGCCTCAGATTCCCCGTCACAAACTTTCAGGCTTGGAAGTCAGGCGCAAAAGACTTCCTAAACTTTGCACTCAATCGTAGCTCGGATACCCCCTCCGTCCTCGCAAAGTACTAATTTGCTTCTAGATCCTTCTAATTTCCTTAGCTAAGCTTTTTACGACGTTAACAATATTAAAGGCCTTCTCCTCTGAGGTTACAATCCTCCGGCAAACAATTTCATTCCGTTCTCCAGTGTTGCATACCTCAACTGTCACCTGCTTGTCAAAATGTAATTTTTCTGCCGACTGGCAACGTTTTTCTGACGTTCCGCTACTCGCCACGGGAGGTGCTGCTTTCCGAAAGAAATGGCGGGAACATACAAATTTGTAAGCACTGTGAAACCAAACCAAACCAGCGTAAAATAACCCATTACACCACATCGTTCCGTTTCGCGGAAACACATAATATTCCAATAGATTTAAAGAGCTTGAAGTTAGGAGAATTTGAAATGCCTGTTGTAACATTACAAAATTATTATAAAAACTTCTAGAACATTCGATACTCACACATAGAAAGTTGTTGACAAAAAACTAACGGACAAGCATTACTCACACATGCACACAGCCATGTTGGTTACATCTCACGCACACATAGAAAGTTGTTGACAACTAGGCTCACCTATAAAATGGCAGGCGCCCTTACGCCCGGCCCTTTTCAAACTCAGACAGAGCAATCAATAACACATCTATATTCTTCCACTACGCCCAATTTTGGTGAGTTTATTTAAATATACTACACTCTAACTAGCACTGTTTAATCTAATGTACTTCTTATCTTTCCTAAATGTTGTAAACTCTAGCATCTAAGACACCTACTATGTTTGTCCTTCTGACTAACTAGTTCTTAATCTCTGTTGTAAACCCTACGGTGTAATAAGGTTGAAAGCCACGTACTGCCTACCCCTGCGAGCCACGTCTGCGGCACCTAGAGGCGACTTTCAACCAAGTTACACCAGGGGGAAGAATCAAGCCTGTCACTACAACTACGTGATCTTTACAGGGTCCAACTCTACGGGTCGAACCTTACGGTTGGTGGCTTCACAGCCACCAACCGGACTCACCAGCTACCTGCTGTCTACCAGCTGTCTCCAGCCCTACCTGCTGCTACCAGCCTGCCACGAGCCACCTCGCAGACAAGGGGCGCGCTCTTCACCATGACGCCTAGACCACGTGCTTCCGATCTGCAGCTCACAGGACAGTACCGTGGAGAGTCCACACCTGTTCTTGGGTTCCGTACTACGCGTGTGTCCAAGTGTTCTTTTCTACAAGCGTGACCTTTTGAGACCTATTCTACTGCTGAGATTGAGACCCTTGATCATACCCCGGCCCATAGCCGTCTGGCCTTCTGCCTGCTACTCTGGCCCTCTGCCTGCACTTCTGCCTTCAGCATAATACTAAAGACTCTAAGTTTAACAATCCATTCAGTGACCTTATTGTTAGCATTTTAAGTTTAATATATGTATAAAAATGTCCTAATCGTTTTTCTACCTACCCCTAGCTCTTCTATCAGGTAGGATAGGCACCTAAAACCTAGACTACCTACCTGTCCACGGCTGCACCGTGACAGTGGCGCCCAACTCTCTTTAAAACTCTCTTTCCAACTCTCTTTACAATTCTCTCTTTACTACCATAAGAGATATATTCACTATACCTATTCCGGCCCATATCAACATGATAATGGTGCCCTATTCATTCTCAATCTCAGTCTCAAACTTATGTCTCATACCAATTTTTGTCATTTACAAACGCTTGGTAAAAACTCGGAACAACATACCTACAAGAACAGAGGTGTAAGCTCGCCTTTATTGCATCGTGGCGGTATCATAATAATAGCTACTAGAAATTATTATTGTACCAAAGCTAATAATCTATTGTCTAATCGTGTATACTACTATCTATTGTCTAATTGTGTATAATTCTTTACAGCTATATCTATCTGTGTATACCTATCTGTGTGTTACTGTGTAATTCTAACCATTTCTGTGTACCTACCTACATTATTGCGTAAACAGTGCTAGTTCGTCGTAACAATGGAAACTAAATATCTAAAATGTAGAATCTCACTCAAACGTTCATCTGGTCTACAAACTAGTAGATATGAACGGAAACTATCATAAAGGATATTAAACTCATTCACTATAAAGAATAATATTTGCCTACTTATCTACCTAACTAACAATCTATATATCTATGTATCTATCATGCAATTTCATTGATTCACTAAGCTTGACTTACAACTGACCTTGACACTAGAATGTTGGAAATAGTAAACAACACTAGAACAATCTACCTACTTATAGAATACTAATACTATCAACGCGTGTGCGTGTGTGTGTGTGTGAGAAACACTGACCTTAAATACTTCTTTTACATACTTATAATAAACATGATAACTTAAAATCTAAATCGTACCTACTTACGAGTTCCCTAAAAACTAAACTAAACTAAACGTAAACTTAAAGGTTAACTTAAAATCTATAATATTCCTTTTACTAAAACTAAACTTGAAACTAGAAACGTAAAATCTACATCGTAGCTACCTACGCATACACTAAAATCTTAAAATCATAACTAAACTAAACGTAACTTTAATCTACACTAATCGTAATTCGTAATCTATACAAATACTTTTACCTAAACTAGCTATAAAACTGTAAACTACTTTGAACGTACCTACCAACGAATCATCTAGAAACTAAACTACCTACTATCTACATGATAAAACTAATCCTACGTGTGTGTGTGGGTCGACTAAAGACTTATTACCTATAACCTAGTTAACTTTGAACTAGAAAATAACTTTACCTACATTCTAAAGACTAAACTATAACCAAATAAAACTATACTACCTACTTAATAAATGCTTATTCAATCTATGTGCGAGGCGGTCTTGAGTATGTTATTCATAAAAACTTTCCAACGCAACAGGGGTCAACAAACCTAAAATGTTGCGAAATATACTTTCTTGCCGAGACCCTACATCTCTGGCGGGATATCTGCATTTTTCTCCCAAGGGACTAAACCTTCGGTGAAACAAACGGAGCGGGTCGTGACTCCGATATAAAAAAGCCATCACTAAATGCTAGCTTACTATTACCTATAGTAATCTATTTTATAACATACTCATTTCAAACCTCACGCAGGAATTAAATCTAAGAAAAACAACTAACTAGATAACTAACTATGTATCTATATCTATATTAAGTATGTATGAGTATCTATATCTAAAATCTATAATTCTGAAAGCTCACTATAAACCTACAAAACTGAATTAGAATTAAATCTAAGAAAAACAACTAACTAGATAACTAACTATGTATCTATATCTATATTAAGTATGTATGAGTATCTATATCTAAAATCTATAATTCTGAAAGCTCACTATAAACCTACAAAACTGCTATAAAGCTAGCTACTAGAAAAACAAAATACAATATGTTGATGGCTACAACATCACATTACGTCACAGGCATCGTCACTGTTGACCGGTAGAATCTTCCAGAAAACTACCTACTATAAACTGTTTGTCAAAACAACACGCTGTCTACATACCTACCTACCAACATTCCTTGGCTAAAACTCTCTGAAATGAATTTCTTATCTAACCTAAACGATCAAATGACCAATTAACCTACCTACTTACATTTGCAAAAGTAGCTATTCGCTAAATTATGAATGATTTAGTCTGATAATCACTTACTATTGCCTAATTCTAAAACCTAAGCGAATAGAAATAATATGTTAGAAAAACTCGCTAAAGAATAAAGCCTTACCTACACTAAACTTTTACTAAGTACAACACTTTAATCTACGTATTTTATGTACCTAATCAATTATGTATAATACCTTTTATCTAACTTATGTAAAACATATAAGGACACCTAGTCCCCTAAAAATTGCAAAGGAGATCATAAAATATAATTAAATACCTTGCTGTACTATCAAACACTTATTTATCGTTGAGGTACTTAAAAATACAATACTTACTAAAGACCTCAACTACTTTATCAAATAACGGAAAATTCTCACTTAGGTATATCTTATTAAATACTATCCTAAAAAAAAAAACATTATCAGAGTTTGATTAAGCCATAATTCTTAACATCTTTCCTATTCATTACAAACACATTAAAATAGGTACTTGAGCGAACATTACTGTCACTCATGCCTGACCTACTTACCTTATGGTCTGCCAGGAATGCATAGTTCGTAAACAACTCACGCGTGTCTTATTTAACAGAAACAAAATTGTTAGAATATTAATTAAAATATTTATGAGAAATCAAACTTAAACAAATTAATTAATGCTATTTATTTAAATATTTAATCATTACTTAAAATCACAAATTATTATCTACTTATTCATCTACATTCAAACCCTATTAGTACTAATACAAACAGATAACTAAAATATTCCTGCCTACCCCTATGATATCTTGTTGCAGTGATCTACAGCTACTAAAAGTGACTATTCGATACTATTACTGCCATCTATGATTTCCAACAGGAAACTAAAGACATTAATACTAAACCTCCCCAACAGATGGCGGTTAAACAATATTGCTATGGCCTTCTATATTAGTAATAATGAACTAGAGATAACTTAAAAACTTTCTCAACAGATGTCACCATAAGTTCAGTACAAACAATAACTTCGTAAAAATATTTTTTAATCCCATTGATAAAAGTAATAAACATAAACAATTAGAATAAATTCAATAAATAATATGAAGACAAGTAAACACAAAATAAAATAAACTTGACTTAATAATAGAAAACACTTACCTATTTAAGAACTTGCATTTACTTAATACTTTTTTTTGGATGACTTTAAACTTCCTTAATTTTTTTTTTTTCTCGATTAGCCTTTAAACTGAAACTCCAACACATAGAGCGACATACAGTATCATAAACAACAGTCACTATTACAAACACTCACTCACTTACTCAATCACTAAAAAATTTTTATAGAGCTAACACTACATTTTTTTTTATAGAGCAAACACTTATAATTTTTAGTAACGTAGATCTTACACTTAAATTTTTTTTACATAGAGCAGACACTTTAAATTTTTTTATTTTCCTTTTCACTTCTCATAGAGACATAGAGTCAACACTTACAAAAAAAAAAAAAAAAAAAAAAAAAAAAAATTTTTTTTTTGCTACTTCATATACAAATAGAAACATAGAATCAACTCTTAATTTATCTTATACTCATACAACTTTAACTACAAATAGAACTATAGAGTTAACACTAAATATTTTCTTATCATAACTGTTATATTTAATAATTAACTTTAACTAATAATTACTTAAACTAAACCTATTAGAACACTCTAAGAAGCAATATGAGCGGTGAAAACTCATTTAAAAATAAGCCTCTAACAACAGAGCGGATTGCTTCAAAACTCTTTAAACAAGCCAATTCTGACTAGGATGCGGATTATGGCAAACATCTAAAATAAGCCTAAAATGCCAGCTTCTCTAAATTAATACTAATCAACACTTAACAACTTAAACTTAAACAACTCTACAATGATAGAGACACTTAGAATTAATATTAGAACATTAACTTACAGACAGACTAGTACTAAATAACACTTGCCCTTCTAAATGATAAAGCCTCTACTACACTAACAACTAAAACTCTTGTTGATATGAGTATATTTACACACTAAAGTAAATATATTCTAGTTGTAGCTTCTTAAGCCTTCTATGACTTGAGGCTAATGCGGGATGAATAAAAGATTGAAGTATGAAAGACAGTATGAATGTAGAGTCATCAAGAGATAGGTTGCAGTTCTAGCGGGTTTTATCAGGAAAAACCCTTTCTCTGGGAGGGGCGATACTGTAACATTACAAAATTATTATAAAAACTTCTAGAACATTCGATACTCACACATAGAAAGTTGTTGACAAAAAACTAACGGACAAGCATTACTCACACATGCACACAGCCATGTTGGTTACATCTCACGCACACATAGAAAGTTGTTGACAACTAGGCTCACCTATAAAATGGCAGGCGCCCTTACGCCCGGCCCTTTTCAAACTCAGACAGAGCAATCAATAACACATCTATATTCTTCCACTACGCCCAATTTTGGTGAGTTTATTTAAATATACTACACTCTAACTAGCACTGTTTAATCTAATGTACTTCTTATCTTTCCTAAATGTTGTAAACTCTAGCATCTAAGACACCTACTATGTTTGTCCTTCTGACTAACTAGTTCTTAATCTCTGTTGTAAACCCTACGGTGTAATAAGGTTGAAAGCCACGTACTGCCTACCCCTGCGAGCCACGTCTGCGGCACCTAGAGGCGACTTTCAACCAAGTTACACCAGGGGGAAGAATCAAGCCTGTCACTACAACTACGTGATCTTTACAGGGTCCAACTCTACGGGTCGAACCTTACGGTTGGTGGCTTCACAGCCACCAACCGGACTCACCAGCTACCTGCTGTCTACCAGCTGTCTCCAGCCCTACCTGCTGCTACCAGCCTGCCACGAGCCACCTCGCAGACAAGGGGCGCGCTCTTCACCATGACGCCTAGACCACGTGCTTCCGATCTGCAGCTCACAGGACAGTACCGTGGAGAGTCCACACCTGTTCTTGGGTTCCGTACTACGCGTGTGTCCAAGTGTTCTTTTCTACAAGCGTGACCTTTTGAGACCTATTCTACTGCTGAGATTGAGACCCTTGATCATACCCCGGCCCATAGCCGTCTGGCCTTCTGCCTGCTACTCTGGCCCTCTGCCTGCACTTCTGCCTTCAGCATAATACTAAAGACTCTAAGTTTAACAATCCATTCAGTGACCTTATTGTTAGCATTTTAAGTTTAATATATGTATAAAAATGTCCTAATCGTTTTTCTACCTACCCCTAGCTCTTCTATCAGGTAGGATAGGCACCTAAAACCTAGACTACCTACCTGTCCACGGCTGCACCGTGACACTGTAAGAAACAAATAAAACAATAGAAATTGAGTGGAGTGAATGACCTTTGCTGTTGGAATCATATTACGCCGATAGTGACGCCGATAGCGATGTCGGCCAATAGCGACGCAATAGCTATGTCGAATGTGACGCCGATAGCTGCACCGATAGTTACGCCGATAGCAGGTTTTGTATAAATTGAGAACATTTAACGTGAAAAAGGCAGTTTATTTCGAGAGGCCAGAAGGACACAGTCGGAGCTGGGAGAATCATTGGTAAGTCAATTGTTTTTATAACTTTTGTAATGTTGTGTCTTATTGATTAAATTGATGGCTTGTGTGTACTTTACAGATAAAATAAATTAAATTAAAGTAATTAAAATAATTAAAATATTTTATGTTTACGTTGCGTTTATGTTGCGTTATGTTTGCATTGACGCTTACGTTTGCGTTTACGTTTCGCTTGATTGCGTTGACGTTTATGTTGCGTTTGTGTTATGTTTACATTTACGTTTGCGTTTACGTTTGCGTTTACATTCATTGTTTCGACTACGTTTATGTTGCGTTATGTTTGCATTGACACTTACGTTTGCGTTTATGTTACGCTTGATTGCGTTGACGTCTATGTTGCGTTTGTGTTGTGTTTGCATTTACGTTTGCGTTTACGTTTTCGTCTGAATTAATAAAGTAGTCTTTCAAAGCAGTTTAATTACTTTAATGATTTTACTTAATAGTTTTTACCCTTTCTTTGATAAATTGAATCTAGAAACTTGTTCTTGGTTTTCACGTAACCTTTTAGTTAGGGTTTATATCTTGATAGAAATTCCTTTTCATATTTGCAGTCTATTACTTAATGTGAATCTTACTTATCGATTAAATCTAAAATCCAACTTATTTTGAGAAAGTGAACTTCTGTGTTTAATTGGAGAGAAATAATTCACAAATTTTACATAGTGATATCTATTGAGATGAAAGATAACTCAATTTTGTTATTAACGGTTATACTCCAGTCAAGCAAAGCCGTACTGAAGATGATCTCTACTAGAGAAGGGAGTGACTCTTGAGACACTGACCTGATGTAACAAACCAGGATATCTACTATCATAATTTATATTCAAAGAATAGTTTTGAATTTTGAATTGGATTCAGAAGTTCCATTTTTAAACTATCTTGTTTGAAATAATAAGCTAGTAAATCTAAACTTGTTAAAAGTAAAAGTTGTGATTTTAGATTATTTTGTTGTGACAAAATTATAAAGTTTGAAACAAATAGGTAACTGGGGTTTTACCAAAAGCTATAAGGAAATCGTTTTTGATATTCATGATTATACTCAGCCTAGCAAGAGCCGTGCTAAGTGAATCCTGACTAGAATAGAAGGAGGAACTTGAAGTCCCTAATCTGCTATATCAAATATTGATAATTCTTTCCTATGCTATTTTATTATGTTCCAAGGTTTTATTTGGGGAATTTTTTTTAAAACAGAAATTAGTTTCTTGTAAAGGTAAAGACAGACTTTGACTGTATTTTATTTATTTAAATTATTCAGAAGAGTTTTATTATACCGAGCTTTATTTGAAGTTTAGTTTATTTTCTACTAGGCTTTGTAGAATGTTAGGTTATTATTAGAACTTAGGGGCCTTTCCGTGAAGGCAAGTCCGGGTTAGAAGAGTGTTGGATGATCGCGAGTTAACCCACCTCACTGTTAGTTCGTTTAAAAATAAAATAAAATATTTAACTTCAAGGTAGTTCTTGTTCTTATTCCGTAGAATTTTAGGTTATTATTAGAAATTAGGGCCTTTCCGTAAAGGCAAGTCCGGAGTTAGAAGAGTTGATGGAAGATCGCGAGCTACCCTCCTCACTGCTAGTTCGAATAAAAATAGATTAACAATAAAACCTTTAGGTAGTTTGAGTAAGAGAATTCGTAGTTGTTGTAGGTATTAAGGTAAGACTTTCGTTTAGGTTAATTCAAGATATTTTATGAATACCGTTATAACCGTTATTTCCATCTAATAAATAAATATTTAGGCTAAAATGCTTGATGACCAAATGAGTCTGAAGTCAAGTTAGAATCTTAGACACTTGACTAAGTGGTATTTATAAATATACATAATCTTTCATTATCTGAGGTTTTATCCTCTAAGAATTTATAAGTTTGAGCGTGTCATGGACCATTAGAGTTTGTGAATCCTCTTTTAAAGCATAAATGAGTCTATAAAGATCAATAAAGATCTATATTTTAATATGAGTCTCAAAATTAAGACTTTTATATTAAATATAATTTTAAATCCTGAAATACATTTTTATACAAACATTCTGGAATAATAACTTTCCTGTATGAATGTTTCTTTGTCCCTTAACGTCATTATATTTTATAATATTTATGTATGGCGAGGTTCGGAAAGACAGTTGAGGGGAGGTAGGATGAACTGTCCCGCACAATTTAATTGTGCGGCCCTTAAAGTGTCCCAGTACAAGACTATACAGACTGACTAACAAACCTTAGCTAAGTCCATAGCTTTTAATCTTGATAATTTATGAAGTATTCTTACCTACTGTTGTTATGAGGATACCACATCTCTTTTGACTCTGTGATGCGTTCATACTAATTAAATTATGTTGGAGTGAACTTTAGGATAAAGTCATTAAATAGATTTGTTTATAGGTATTATATTAGGAAAGTTAGGAAATTTTATAAGTATGGTATAGAGAGGAAGTCTTTGAACTGTAGTTATAGATTAGGATAAAATCTAAAATTAATAACGTCGGGATAAACTAGGTCAGTCAAATTATATTTTAAAACTAATCAATATAGAATTTATATTTTAGTAGTTTAGATATTATTCATTATTCGATAGATAAGTTTAGTTAGGTTTCCATTAGGTATTGTTAGGTCTTGACATAAATAACTTAAAATTACCTGAATTACTACAATTACACAACGTACGGTCCTACCACTAAAAACTAGACGATCACCATGGCCAAAATAATTAGATAATGAATCAAGTTAACCCATATCTAGTATGATGAACATATCAAAGATACGTTCATGTAAGTAACTAAGAAAGTTGGAAAGCGGGAGTTACGTTTTAGAACAGTCAGTAGTTATAGTATTTGCGTGGGGTTTAGGGTTGCGAGAGTTGAGAGGTTAAGAGAAATCAGAAAGGGGGGTAGTGTGATGAGAGGGGGAAAGTTACAGTACGACGGCCCAAAACCCAAAACAAAAAAACCCAAAACACACAAAAAACACAAAACACAAAAAAAAACACAAAACACAAAAAACACAAAAAAACACAATACACACAAAAAACACAAAACACAAAACACAAAACACAAAAAAAAACACAAAAACACAAAAAAAACACAAAAAAACCAAAACACACAAAAAACACAAAACACAAAAAAAACACAAAAAAGTACAATACACACAAAAAACACAAAACAAAAAAAAACACAAAAAAACACAAAAAAGCACAAAACACAAAAAACACAAAAAACCACAATACACACAAAAAACACAAAACACAAAACACAAAAACACAAAAAAAAACAAAAAAAACAAAACACACAAAAAACACAAAACAAAAAAAAACACAAAAACACAAAAAACACAAAACACAAAAAATCACAAAACACAAAAAAAAAACACAAAAAAACACAAAACACAAAAAGAAACACAAAAAACACAAAAAAACACAAAACACAAAAAAAACACAAAAACACAAAAAAAAAACACAAAAAATCACAAAACACAAAAAAAAAACACAAAAAAAACACAAAACACAAAAAGAAACACAAAAAACACAAAAAAACACAAAACACAAAAAAAACACAAAAACACAAAAAAAAAACACAAAAAACACAACACAAAAAAAACACAAAAAAGCACAATACACACAAAAAACACAAAACAAAAAAAAACACAAAAAAAACACAAAAAAGCACAAAACACAAAAAAAACAAAAAAGCACAAAACACAAAAAAACACCCAAAAAAACACAAAAACACAACAAAAAAAACACAAAAAAACAACCATTTCTTTTATTAAATAATAATATTACAATAACATATGAGGCGCCTTTTATTTTCTCATAGTGGGTGATGAAAAGCAGAGTGTATCACACGGGCGCAACATATATTTTTGGCTCGGGCGACGTACTTTGAATCCCTCGCTACGTTCAGGATTCTACTAAAGAATCCCTCGCTACGCTCGGGATTCTACTCTAGAATCTCTCACTTCGCTCTGGATTCAAAAAAGCGCCCTTGCCGTAAAAATATTATGTTGCTCCCTTATGATACAATCTACTATTTCGTGTGCTTTGTTGGTCGAACAAAAGTTATATTGCATGAGTTTAGATAGAGTAGTGCATGAAACTGCACATAACTAGATATTAAAACACTCGTGTGAAATACTCGTGAATTAATAACCCTTGTTATGTAACGGTTTCAAAAACTACTATAAAATACCCATTCTTTTTTAGATCTTTATAAATTTTCAAGTGCGTGTGACGTAGGAGAGCTTTGTGTGAAGTCATTTATCTTCTCAGTAGCTTACCTAGTAATAATTCGCATTCAGGTACTTATATTTTGTGCAGACGAAGCCGCAGTGAAAACAACCGTTTGGTTTCAATAAATCCTTTGAAATGGTCTGAAGTGAAGTCCCACAGTAATGTTGGTACCAACAGCACTTGAAATTCAATCAGCCGTCTAAAGTTTTGTAAACAACTTCCAGCAAAACACGTAAATCAATATCTCTTCAGTCGGTTGGGGTGTTCTATGGTTTTAAGTTGAGAAATTCATAAATAGCTTAGATTTAATTTTTCTCTAAATATTCGTTTTTACAAATCTATATTTTTGCGTCTTCAGATCAAATAAAATAACTTATCTAAGAAACATTGACAGAGATTATCATTTAAAAAAAATCATCTGAGAAGTATTAGAAAAATAAATAGTTATTTTAGGGTATTTGGTCGAAGCGACGCGTGATTTGAGCGCTGACTTAAAAAAAAGAAGTTATTTTAGGGTGTTTGGTCAAAACGACGCGTGATCTGAGAGCTGACTTAAAAAAATTAAAAAGTTATTTTAGGGTTTTTGGTGGAAGCGACGCGTGATCTGAGAGCTGCCTTAAAAAAATTAAAAAGTTTTTTTAGGGTGTTTGGTGGAAGCGACGCGTGATCTGAGAGCTGCCTTAAAAAATAAAAAAGTTATTTTAGGGTGTTTGGTCGAAGCCACGCGTGATCTGAGAGCTGCCTTAAAAAAATTCAAAAGTTATTTTAGGGTATTTGGTCGAAGCAACGCGTGATCTGAGAGCTGCCGGTGATCTGTGGTTGCTTTGACTAGTGGCCCGTTTTTTATTTTTTTCGGGTTTTGTGCTCATCGCTGGTCGTCAACACTTCTTCAGATAGCGATAACCAATTATCATTACTTTAGCTACGATTGTGCTCCAATGGTATATACAGTGTTTTTTCATAGTCAAACTAATGATATTTATGTGATGCTATAAATTAAAGATTGTATCATATACATACCGGCAATTTAGTTTTCGCTTTCTGAAGAAGTGTTGATGAGCAGTGATGAGTAACAAACACGACCAAATTTGAATTTCGCTCCACAACTTAAGATTAAATAAATTAGATAAAATAAAATAACATTCGACACATAAGAATAAGAAGACAAGACAGAGGCAAATGGGCATCTTTGGAGGAGGCCTTCACCCAATTGGGGTTCTTGCATAAGAAGAAAATTGTCTGCAATATTTATTTAAGTTAACTAATCAAATAACCAGGTACTAAATAAGAAAATATGTACTATCTATTACCTAATATTGTAACCCCAATAGTTTCGTAAGCTAAGTGCCTCATTATCCCTAGCCCCACAGATTGAAGGTGATATAAATATTAATTAATCATATTATCCAGCATGTTTTGCAAAGGAGTAGTTCCAAGGTCCTGTACCGGCGCTGAAGGATCCAGGATTCACTGAAAGGTGCCAACCCTCGTCAAATTGATGAAGCTTTTTTGCAAGGCTACATATTATGCTCTTGAAAATATTGACAATTTATACCTAAACCAACTTCAAAAAAGCCAAGGTTATAATTTCAGCGGCTTTTATTAAATGTGTGTATACATACATACACTATATATACACATACATAATGCTATCACGCAGCACTTGTTTGCCCGACTTTGTTGTGTAGGGAATGATCCCTAGAGTGATCCAATGGAAATGGGTATGCACATAGTGTTACGTAATTTTTCCCAAAAATCTAATAAATTGCGGACCCTTCGTTTAGCAACGCTTGGCATGGTCATCGACTTGATGGGCGACCGCTTAAAAAGTTACTATTTCTGAGAAGTTTTTTTTTGATCAAAACTTCATTCTGTTTTCGCAAATCACTTTGATAAGTTTAGGGCCCAAGTTGGATACTGTTACACTTTTACTAGTTGGGCATGCTTCTGGAATAAAAATAGATGTTACTCGTTGAGAGCCCTCCAAATCCTCCAATACATGTTAAAGTCTCTTTGTTGGTTGGTATGTTATGCCCGTTTGTAAAACAGTAAGTTTCTGATTTGACAAAAAAGTTGTGAGTATATTATATATACTAGTGTCCACCCACGGCTTTGCTTGCGTTGTACCAGGAAAAGTAGCCTATAGCTGAATCAAGGTCATAATCATTCAGGTCATTGTTTTTTTTTTTTTTTTGTATTTTGTCCTTTTTTCTATGTAATATTTCTTTGTTTTTTTTTGGTTACATACTATTATAATTTTTTATTTGTTATTTCTCTTAAGTGTGTGTGCTACAAATAAATCTTTCTTTCTTTCTTTCTTCTTTCTAATCTATGAAATCGTGATTATAGACATCCATAGGTAAATCGTGACTTTAACATTTATGATAGAGTCGATTTACATCTCTTGGAAGCTGACATGATTTCCTACAACCAAAAATACGAAAACATGTGAAATGGACATGAAAGGACATTAGGCCCTTTCCAAGGCTACCATACCCTTTTGAAGGCCACCATACCTCAAGCTGGTTTCTGACCTAATAACTAAAAACTGGTGACAGTACAAGCCGGTCTAAGTAACAAGTTTGACGTAGAAAAATATCTTTTTCAAAACAATTTATGATTATATTTACACATGTTGTGCACATTTTGTACGCATATTTATACGCATACGCACTCCACGATATTTTCGTTTCCCGTTTTGACTACTGATAAACACACAATATCTTTCGCGCGGTTACACCGTGTTTTATCTCTTTCGATTGAATTTGAAACTGCTTGTCAAAGCAAAAGACAAAACACTGTGTAACTACATACATACATACATAGACACACGCCTTTTTCCCCGAAGGGGTAGGCAGAGCCACCCCGTGTAGACGTGACAGGTGGTGAGCTCATCGCCGCCATTGCTTCCCACGACTGACTCGGCTAACGCTTTCTTCAAGTAATAACACATTCCATAATAAGCTACCAGCCAGGACAAATCGTATACCAACGAATCTTATCAACAAGTCCGGGTAATCCCTTAGTCGGCTTTTACGACATCCACGGGAGGAGACGGAGGGGTCTATTCTTAGGCCACCTGTGTAACTATTCCAAAGCTAATTCGAATTTTATAGCAACACTTCAGAAAAATTACGACTATATACCACGCACTTTACTATTCTCCTACTGACGTTTCGTTGACCATTTCGACACCGACCATGCTCGGAGGCTGTGAGACGGGAACTGAGATCGCGTGTCACGGCCATCGAGATCACGTCTCACGGCCTTCGAGTTCCCGTCTCACGGCCTTCGAGCGTGGTCGCAGTCGGTGCTCATGAAGAAGGACCTCTAAATGGTCAACGAAACGTCAGCAGGAGAATAGTAAAGTACGTGGTGTATAGTCGTAATTTTTCTAAAATGATACCAAGCCCCGTTAATTTCAATTATAGCAACACTGTTAGGATTTTTGATTAGGTTTTCCATATGCCATATAGTGATTCTGTATTTTAGGTAGGTTGGGGGTGCAGGGAGGGGCGGTAACTCCCATTTAGGGGGACTGCTTTTCATCCCGTCACTACACGTGCGAAGCCGTGGGCAAAAGGCAAAAATAAAAAAAAATAAAAACGTAAATACAACAAACGGTATATGTACCGTTTGTTGTACACACGTCTTTTCCCCCGAAATGATCGGCAGAGCCTCAAATGGGCCTCTTTTCACCGTGGGTTGCACCATCGTGGGATATAGACTTGACAAGTGGTGAGCTCATCGCCGCCATTGCTTTCCACATATCTGACAGATACTGAACGGATGACAAGGGGAGGAGGTGAGGAAGCACCATCTCTCATCACTTTATGAAGGTGCGGTCTACCAGTTCAACTTTACTATTATAGATCGAGGTAGTTGGGATTTTGCAAAATGTAAATTTTGATTTCCATAGGTCGTCTCGGACGTGTTAATATAGAGGTTGGTATGTACAATTGTGGGTATTCTTAGTCCGGACACACCACGGCAATAATATGGGTTATGAATGAGGTATAAATACAATTTCATACAGTTTAAAGCTCGGCTTTCATACGACAAATAGTGGAGGCACTGGCTGGTATGTACGATCACGTGACCAAACCGTCAGGTTCTGGGAGACGTTACATGCAGGGCTGGGAGGGGGGAGGAAGTGATTGTGGGAGTGCAACATCTCAAGGTCGCTGCGTCGAGACCCCTGTACCACTTCACCTTCCGTTGCATCGATCGAGCCGGTATCGTTTGCGAAATGCGCGATTTCGTTTTTCACCAATATACCTATAGGTTTAATGGTGAAAACTAAACGTACGTTACACGCACGGTACGTTTTTATAATTAAAATTTTCAGAGCATATAGCCGCGTGGCATTGTTTGATGATAAAGTACAACTATTACTTATCCTTATACTTACCACAGAATATATAATAGTACAAGTATGCGTTTATGCTATTAAACGAGCACTTTTTGTATATATATAATGTATGTACCTATAATATATACCTAGGTATATTTGTAATCACGTTCTCGAATTTCGATAAAATTTGCTATAGGTATAGGGGTTTTTGGGGGCGAAAAATCGATCTAGCTAGGTCTCATGGGAATGAGGAAAACGCTTTTTTCCAAATTCAGGTTAAGCAAAGATCTGCGAGGTTATTTTTTTGGATGGGTGACCACTTTTTGCGTGTATTATTATTTTTATTTCGAAAAATCGAGCAATGTTCTGTCGCACCAGATAATGTTAATAAATATTGGTACCTACCTAGCGATTCTGTTCGTTTTTTTTTTGTATGGAGAGTAGCATCGCATCACCGGCCATTTTGTTTTATTTTAAATCGGTTTTACTCATTGAAAGCTTTCTAAAAATGGATGAATGATGATGGATAATGAAAAATGGAGAACCCATATATACGACCGTTAAATAAATATAACCATGCTGCCCTGAATTGTCACGTTCAGTTGATAGAAAATAAACTCTATACGAAAATTAGTAACAGCAGTAGCAACTTACTACAAATAAAAATGAACCTGGCAGAAAAAAGCACTTGATTATTTTACATAAGGCATCCGACATTTACCGAATCCTAATATTTTTATTGTATCCTAAAAATTACAAACCATGGGCGTAGCGGTCTGCGCACCTCCGTATCAAGGGGACGGTCGCGGGTTCTATAGGCTGGTGATGATGATCATGATGCTATGTCCTCTGCATTCAAACAGTCTCGGAAGTAAAGGACTTTGCACTGGATAACGTATGAGAAGACCCTATGGCCATTCTTGAGGGTTCGGGCGTCCCCGCAGTCTCCAGTCTAGTCCACTGCTGGCGCAGGAGCCAGCCGTGTGTCTCTTGGCTCGCTGTCTAGTGCCTCGTTTGATAAACTATTATTTCGTATAGGGCTTCGTATAAGGTCGTATACGCTAACAACGTTTTTTCCTCGATTATTAATTTTAAAAAACCTTCTACAATATTAAGGGGTGTATTTGGATGAATCTTCCCAGAAAACTCTTAAAGCGGTTCCGTTTGCTTTGCCTGTAAAATGAAGAGGATACTTTGATATTTTGTTCTCATTAGTAACGCTACTAAAAAGAAAAAACTGTGATATGAAGAATCAGGTCACCAAACATCACTTTCATATGTTTTGTAATTGCTGAGAAAAACTGGATACCTGCCTCCAAAATTTTTCAATGAATCAGGTGCAAACATTTTGGTGTAAATAAAAAAGCTTTTTACATAGGAGGAAGTAATCTTAGATATTTTTCATACAATTTCCTCGATCATCAATCATATCACAACGGCACACAGGGTTCCGGACATTTTTTCTTTCTGTAACTGATTATCTAAGGAGTTGAGTACGATGGCTTGGGAAAAAGGGCAACCTGGGATAGCTTTCCCGATAGTGGGCGTCTTTTTCCATGCAAACAACAGTTAATTCCTTGTAAATTAAATAGAATTTCGGAAAGGTCAGATGATGTTGAATTAATTTACGTTGACTCTTGTTTTTAGGGAACAATTGGATTAGGAGTTTTCGGGAACTGTGAATAGGTACACCTCTTCATTACATTGCAGAAATTGAGATAATCTACTTAGTAATAAACGACTGGTGCTTAGTAATACGTCTTCAAAACTATAAGATATATAGTAATTAATTAAGTAATTAATTATAAGTAGATTATCTCAATTTCTGCAATGTAATGAAGAGGTGTACCTAACCTCTTCATTACATTGCAGAAATTGAGATAATCTACTTAGTAATAAACGACTGGTGCTTAGTAATACGTCTTCAAAACTTGTGTATGCTTTTTATATTCGGATTGCGCAAGTATGATCACGTATCCCAGTTTAGAGCTCAACTAAAGTGGCTCCCTATTCGTCGTCTTCGTGATCTTCATGTTCTGACACATGTGCGTACACGAACCTACCTCTATAATCACCACTGTCTAGCCTCAGAGGTTTGCTGGAAGAAAACTCTTTTTAGGGTTAAGCTCGCCTTTGTGCATGTTTTTTTTTATTCTGTCTTTTGTATTTGTGTATTTTGTGTGTACAATAAAGAATAAAGAATAAAATACGTAAGTTCAGCGTAAGAGATCCATTTCGTAAACATATAGGTTTTGAGGACCTCTGTGGCGCGGCGGGCGAAGGCTCGCCTGCGACGCAGTAGGTTGCAGGTTCGATTCCCGTCTTGGAACAAATATTTGTAGGATCTGCAGATATTTGTTCTGGGTATTTTCTATGGTTTATAAAATATATCTATCTATGTTATGATCAGTTATCAAGTACCCATAACACAAGCTTTGCTTATCTTGGGGCTTGGTAATGTTGTGTGAACTGTTTTTTGTATATAGCTTTGAAGATGTAATTATTGTTAGTCAAGTTTCCCCACCCCCTACTGGCTCAACCGCCAGGGGAATGATCATGTCCACAGCTGGACGAGCCTCTCCCATGGCATGCGATTGGGGGGGAGGGGGAGGGGGAGGGAGGGAAGTATCTCGGTACTCAGATTCAGATAGGTATAGCTAGGTACTTTGTACGATACGATCTGATGCACTCACTTGGCACGGCTGACTATTATACTTACTGTGACTATGTTAAAAAACATCGGTAAGTATAGGATATTATTATTTTATCTGTGGTATAGGTGTGCATCGGCTCAATTCTCCACCTCTTTCACGCAAGCGTTTGATTGCATAGGAAGGTGTGAGAGGTAAATTGCATGAGCAGAATTTCCTCACCTATATATTCATCCCATACCCTTGCCATCAAAACTACCTTATATATATATATATAAATATATGTATTGATGTGCCCTGGGTAGGTATATTGCTCACAAATAAATACGATGGAAATGCATTGAAACACTCTTAGTACGAGCTTTTATTTTTAACTTGCAATGTATGGCCGGGTGGAATCTTGCAACTGAATTTTAAAGCAGTTATCCTCAACCGATTGAGCTGATTTTGGCATACCTGTCAAGTTCCGATGACAATACAATATGATGGTGACAGCGAACTGATCTGATGATGGAAATGGACAACGGAACTCCTCGATGGATACTGGCCGTGTTTAGGCTCATTTTGAGCAGCACACGGTTATGATCACTAATTTTATAAAAGCTTGTATTGAAAAATATGATCATCATCATCATCATCAGCCCACACTAGTCCACTGCTGGACATATGCCTCTCCCAATACGCGCCACTGAGCACGGTGTTCGGCTCTTCTCATCCACTTTCTGCCCGCCGCTTTTCGTAGGTCATCGCTCCACCTAGCCAGGGGGCACCCCATTTTTTTTTCCATATATATTGAGAAATATATATCTTGAAAAAAGATTGTGCAGTAACGGCCTTGTGACAGCAACAGTATCTTGGTACAGGGTGACGGTTGAGGCAATGCAAATGTCCAACCACAACATCGATACTGCGATAGCCTTCCATAGTCGTTAAATAGCCCGTATGGCTTGCATACACCTGCGCCACACTCTACGAGTATAATATGTACAGTGTCTGCGCTTTCTACACGTACCATTTTAAATACTTATTATTGCATTGTTAGGTATTAACTCAAACTGAGATTTTCAGGAGGAAAGACGGATGCTATTGTACCTATCTATCGAAAATTATCTCCACTATCAAAAAAAACGAAATGGATGGGACAGACAGACACACACACACACACACACACACACACACACACACACGTTAAACTTATAACACCCCGTCATTTTTGCGTCGGGGTTTAAAAATTGGATCTACTGAAATAATTTTAGATCTATCTTTTTCAGAACTGAGGGATCAAGGTAGGTACCTTCAGGATTACTAATAAAACAAGAACCCACAAGGACAGCCTGATCTTTGTAAGCGATTTCTTTCAACTATACTTTCCAAGTAAACCTATTTATGAACAAGTAAAACAAACTTTTCTTTTGAAGAAAATAACTTGTGGCAACATTTTCATTTGCCTAATGTTTTTTGTCATAAAGGCATACGCCATACAATCTTTAGGAATAGAGAATTCACAATAAATAAATAAATAAATAATGCTGGACAGTTCACACATCATTATCTAGCCCCAAGCTAAGCAGAGCTTGTGTTATGGGTACTAGATAACTGATATACTTAATACAATATATTACATAGATAGATATTTTTATTATACATAGAAAATACCCAGAACACCCTGAACTAATATCTGCGATCGCACAAATATTTGTTCCGAGGCGGGAATCGATCCCGCAACCTCCTGCGTCGCAGGCCAAGCTTCGCCCGCCGCGCCACAGAGGTCGTCTGTGGATATTATACGTACAATAATAAAATTGTACGTATAATATTTGATGGTGTCATTTCTGGTGTCTCAAAGTGACATGATAGTAAATTAAATAATGGTTTTAATTTCTATGGTTTCTTATAACATGATATTTGGCGATACTAATTTGGGTTTTCACAACTCTAATAAGACGTTTGTTTGTCCTAATTTGTGCATTACTGTTATTTTGTAATTTTTGCATCAGGTGGGCTATCTGCTTGATCCGTCATTCAAAATTGTATACCAAAAAAATATGTTCAGAATAACTAAAATGTTGAAAAATCTAAAATGAATTTCCACTAAAGCGAGCGCAAGGATCCGACAAGTTTAGGTTAGAATGGCAAAGGCGGGAGCCAACAAATTAAAAATTTCATGTAAACCCAGAGCAGATTGATTGCTGGCATGTTTGCTTGCTTGCAAGTCTATTTGCATGTGTTATCAACATTCGAAAAAGTGGTAATAGAAGTAATAGTGGTAATAGGGTGTAATGAGGTCGAATCGCAGTATGGGAATTTAAATTAGGAATTCTATTTTATTAGAATCATTAGGTAGGTACTAGGTAATCCTTGCAGCCGTATATTCACTAGGGGACATACATGTTGAGCCTGTTTCGTACTTAGTAAACTTTCGCAAGATAACATCATGTCCAAAACATATACGATAACGTCGCGCAACGTTGTAGTACAAATGTTGCGTGATGGAATACACGGCTTTACCAGGGTTAGGGGTATTTCGTCATAGGGAAAAATTCGTCAATAGTCACGTCTCTAACACCATGAGGCCAAAGTGTGTCCCATGTGTTTCTGCCTTAGTGGTCTACGGTGGGTCTACGCCTCTACGATATGGGAACCAGACACCTAAATTCACCCTTTGTTCTAAAATAACTAAATTCAAACGTTACTAAGCTGAAATAATTTATTCCTATCACGTCTCTCGAGGCATAATATTTTGTAAATAAATACCTACCTACGCATATAAATATTCAAAAGGACTAAAAATTATATAACTGAATAGACAGTAAAGAGCCTAGTCAATGACTTGATTTGATTTACGGGAATTATTAAGTGACTATATTAATAATTCCCGTAAATCAAATCAAGTCGGTCAGTCGTGGAAACCACTCAACCCACAGTGAAAAGAGGCCCATTTGAGGCTCTGCCTACCCTTTCGGGGAAAAAAGCGTGTGTCTATGTATGTATGTATGGAAAGCAATGGTGGCGATAAGCAAGTCTATATTTCCACGATGGTGCAACCCATGTTGAAAAGAGGCCTTTGAGGCTCTGCCTACCCTTCGGGAAAAAGGCGTGTCTATACAATATACATGTTAAACTGACTATGGCAAAAATAGAATTCACCCTTCGCATCGTTACGGCGTCATCTCATCAATACACCAGGAGATACGCAGCGGCATCTACCTGAGTACACAACACCAATACTGCTATCAGCACTCTGCCTGCCAAGCGTGGTGATTATGGTAAATCCCATTGCGCTCTATGGGGAGGCCTCGTCCGGCAGTGGACGTCTAAAGGCTGATGATGATGATAGGTAGGTATTGTAGGGTCATGCGTTCGACCCTACAATACCTACCTATCCTGTCAAATATATCTATCTATCTACTACATTTATTTACAGAAATAATAATACAACAAATACAAGAAGGTAACAAAATACAAAAGACAACAAAATTACAAAATGTTGATGTACAATATATTGGGTTCCATACAAGTATGATATGGTTCATATTCAAAAACAAATTCAAATAAAAATATTTTCAAAATGGAACATCGAAATGTCGAATTTTGTAGGCTGTTGATAATAGCGACAAATTTTTATAAACTTTAGTCCCTAGAGGCTAACTAATACACTTTAGTTCGCCTACGCTTAGCTAAAATTACAAACTTTTGGATCATGAGAAGTGACAACCATTATCGTGCGCCTATTTTTTTTGCAAATGAGTGTATTATGAGTTTTGATGAGTCCCTCACTCGTGACGCACCTCTTTTGAGTACCTCAAAATTTAAAATGAAAAAGAGTTACGTTTCGCATGGCTTTGCGTTTTTGCAATAACCAAAATACAAATACGAATATTTATTAATAAAATTCAAATTTTACAAGCCCCTATTTTAAATATTATCACATAATTATTAATTAAACAATACGACAAGAAATATAAATTATAAAAATTGTCATTTAAATGTAGTGATGACGATACAGAAGACATTCTACAGTTCAGGAGTTCGTAGAATTCGTCTACACTGTAGAATGTATTTTCCAACAGCCACTTTTTCAGTTTATTTTTATAGGTCGCTGTGGAAGCTGCCTCTCTTCTTTCTTCTGGCATTCTGTTATATACAGAGGGGCCCATAACGTAAACAGATCTTTCAGACTTTTTCAGCCTGAACGGTGGTGTGACGAGATGACAGTGGTCTTAACTACCTAACCTTTTGACTACGCGCCGTAGATATAATAAATGTAAGTATGAAGCCGGCGCGGCATAATTTAGCTACGTATCGCTAGCGTAAACAAAACCTTCATCTCTTATCTCTATAAATCTCCCACACACGGTAGTTACGGCATTATTTTATCTAATCGTATAACTAATATCCGATAGAGCGAGTTCAAGGTAAGTCGAGTTGAAAGCACCAGTCAACACAGTATATCTATCAGTTTGTATGGGTATAACATTGACGAGCCATTTTCAATTGCAGTTTGCAATAGGTTTTATACAGTGCCCTCGGACTCTACCCGGACCGCGCCTTGTCTTTTGTGGTCTTTCACTCCAAAATAGCTTCAAATTTAATGTTGTTATAGACCAACGAGAGCTAACACCATAGAGTTCTATGAATTTTGGAGCTAATCTTTCCTGCGTATATTCGAAAGCGGGAAAATGAGCAATGAGTCGCTCACTTTTAGTTTCAATATCGCTCGCGTGAGAGCCATAGATGTATTCATAGTAGGTGTTGACGGGGTGAGTCTTCAGTACGATAGTAACTATTATTTCTCCTCTGGCGCGCCCTTTGCGCTTTTATCAATACACATGCGAGCGCAGCGCCGCCTACCGGCCCGCTCCAGTACTCGCCCGGACTCGACTGCGCACGCTCCGTGCTCTACTCGCTGCATTTCATTAAATCCCCAAAACAATACAAAATTAAACCCCCTAAAAAACTGTGCCCCTTTACCTTGACTTTACAAGAAACAAATCGCGCGCGCCCGGAAATATTAACCTAAAACTAAAACCGATTACGTCAACGTTTTGTTTTGTTTTTGTATGTAATATCATTCCGGAGGTGCTTGCGCCGAGGAATCCTGAAACGGTAAGTCTAACACATCTGCTTACTAGTTTATCCACAGAATAACATTCGGATGGTGGTCTAGGCGATGTGAGCGAGTCACTTTCGCTGAGCGTTCAGGAATGGGGGCACTCTCTAAAATAAACTCGGATTTTTAACGCGCTGTTTCAGTCGGACGCATTTAAGATCGCTGTGCGTTTAGTCCACGTATCAAGCAGTTATAATAACAGTACTATTTTTTGATTTTATGTTGTAGGCCGGCGATATGCGTATAGGTAGTCGCAAAAACACCACTATGACATAAACATAAACAGTAGGAGTAGCCACAGAAGCCATAAAGTAAACATATATAAGTGAGTGGACCCCTTAGGTATATGTCAATGGTGTATCTGACATTAGAGTCCAGTACAGAGGTTTATCTATACCTAGTTTTAAGGATTCCGTAATACCCATATAGGGTGCCAACGGGACTCTATTACCTTCTTCTGATCCTGAAAAGACAGTTAAGTGGGGGGTTCCGCAAAAAGGGAGTGTTTTTGCCATCACCCCACCCTCTCCTCCCTCCCCTAAAATTGACGGTCGGTAATCTGAATTCATACCAAATACACAGTACCAAGAACGAAAGTTGGGTAAACCTAGAAGAAACAATCCCTGGGACAAAGAAGAGGAAACACAATGAATGACAGCCAATAGCGCCATAGTTACATCGTTGTGAAGATCCATATGGCAACAACACAAAAATATATGTTTGGTAACCCCTTCACCCCCGCGATGACGCCATAGAACGCGGCAGTCAGCACTGATCAATCTTGCAATTGTATTTAAACCGGAACGGGTAACCAAACCAGGTTGAGCTGAAATTTAATAAAAATAAAATAAATAAAATTTACAAATTCAAATCGCAGTCAAATTTAGGTACTGATGATAGAGATGGAAGGCACCCGGTGATGCAAATGGTGCAGGGCACCCAGGCGCGAGGTATAGAGGAGTTCTATGGAGGGAGCTGAGGAGCAGAGATCCCCTAAAGCGATGACCTCCTTGGAAATCTTCGAATTTACGAAAAATAACTAGCGGTAGTAGCCCTACTTCTACCCACCTCGTTTATTGTGATATCATAAAATATTCTCTATTCTTTTTTCTAAAAAGCTCGAAGGAATTTATTTTCCATGAAAATTCTATGCACGTGCTTCTAAGGAAATAATTTAATAGCATCAGAAAAAGGCTGTAAAATTCCTAAAACCCCAACTTTATTCGGACCTTTTCGAATTTGAATATAACCTAAAACTTTACGCTCTGATGACGACCTCTGTGTGCGGCTCTGTGGTTGCGGGTTCGATTCCCGCCTCGGAACAAATATTTGTGCGATCGCAGATATTTGTTCAGGGTGTTCTGGGTATTTTCTATGTATAATAAAAAATATCTATCTGTGTAATACATTGTATTAAGTATATCAGTTATCCAGTACCCTAAACACAAGCTCTGCTTAGCTTGGGGCTAGATAATGTTGTGTGAACTGTCCAGCAATATTTATTTAATTATTTATTTAAGGCCACTTCTTCGGAATCATTCTATGGTGTAAATCGTCTCTATATCGTCATAATGAGCTCTATCTGCTAATACAGTTGTTGTAATTTGTGGACAATGTCGGTATCCTATTATTATTATTAATTATTATTATCTTGGAGCGCCATGACAGAGCAGGCGCCCACATTCTAAAGAAGCCTACGGTACGGCAGTCAAGCACTTACTTTCTTATTGAACGAGCTAAGCGAGTTCTCTGAGTCAAGTTGGAAGAATCGGTGTATGTATGTTTGTCCGAACATAACTTCCGAACCTTCAGATAGTATTGGTAATTTTTTTTTGGTAAGGTTATGAGCTATGTCGGTCGGGGGGTTGTTGAGATATTGGGGTACAAAAGGGGTAAAAAAATTAAAGTGAGAATACCAGATCAAGTGGGATGTCATATGAAAGCCCCTTGCTTCGACATTTTTAAATTTTATTTTATATTTTTTAACTTATGTAGTTTATGAGATATTAGGGTAAATCAAAAATGTAAAAAACCAAAACCTCTAGGGTATCTACTTCCACTAATCCTACAACGCTGAAATATGTTATGTTTATAGTTTTTATGACACAAATGCTGGAAAAGTCTGAAAAAAAAACAAATTCAAAATAAAATCTGGGAAATTTAAGAATTTCGAAACTTGTACTCCATAAAACAATAACAATAACATCCATTGTTGACCTCCTATTTCTAGGAATTTTAATGACGTTGTACGTCTAACTTGTCGAACCACCCGTACGAATATTTTTTCTAAAAAAATAAGGTACCTAACCATCCTTAATCGCGTGTATTCGCGAGGTCTCAGTTCGGGGCGAACCACTAGTTAGTACTGTTTAGTGATAAATAAAACGGAGAATTCAGCTTTTCTTGAATTACAATAGAATTTTAAAAAACGATTTAACACGTCAGTTTTTATAAAATACTATAGGCAGGGGGTCCTGCTTAACATCAGGCGGGCTATCTGTTTGTTCCATCAATCCAAGTTGTATAAAAAAAAGCTGTACCCGGCAACGCGTTGCTGTAGTTCAGGTAGATAGCATAAAAGCCTTCTCCGTGAAAAACCCTTTGCTGTGCCAGCCAACTTTCATGGCGATCGGTCAAACGGTGTTAGAGTTTATCAAAGTGTTATGTACCAACATCCATTCATGCATAGTAAGATAGTTTGCAATTTTATTATTAACTAGCTTTTTGCCCGCAGCTTCGCACGCGTGGTGTGGGGATAAAAAATACCCCTTCCCCGTCTCCTGCCTCAGCTTCCATCCACACCACACTACAAATACCTACCAAAATGACTACTGTCCAAAATGTCTACTTTCCCATATAGACCACTTTCCCGTATCAGAAAGTTACTTAACTTTCGTTACCCCTGAAACCGTACGAAAATAAAAACTAAGGTGTTTCATGTATGCAATTAATGAGAACTCGATGTAATGCCACCACCACTAAGAGTTCAAAAAACTACAATTATATCATTCCTACTCTCTTGCAAATTAATTAAAACAATCCTGAATCTCCATAAACGAGCTTGCTTCTGAGAAAACAAGTTGATCCTTCGATAAATTATCGTAAGAATAACAAGACAAAGACAAGAATCAAATAGGCTCCTTCAAGGTGGATGCTCTTGCTCTTTGGCTCTCGTGGAGCCTCTTAGTTCTCGCAAAATCAACTTTCGCTATCTGAAGAAGTGTTGACAAGCTGTACTGGACAAAAAACACGAAAAAAAATTGAATTTCGTGCCTTAAGCGAGAGCGACGTGTTTCAGCAAAATCTACACAAATTTACGGCAGCGAAAAAAGTACTTGTTAATCTTCATCATATATCCAAGGGCATACAAAACACGATTACTATAAATATTTACGATAAACAAAATCGTTAACCAACCTTTAAAATGAGCTTCTAACGTAAATATATTTTCACACCACCTGCTCGACAATGTCCAATACATATCATGCAACCTCAACGTAAAGTAAAGCATTATCTCTTAAAGGGATATAAAGTTGTATGAAACTCCCTACGGAATAAAGTGATTTGAATTTGGAACGTCAAAATTTGGAAACTCGTTGAAAACTCCAAGTAAAAAAATGCCCATATGGCATTGTAAAGAGGTTTGTTCAAAAATCGAACTGGACACCATAAGCAGAAATATAAAAAAGGGGCGTTTTTAAGGAGTGAGTCAAAAGACGGTGTTTGGTGCTGTGATTTTCATTGAATTTTAAATGTCAATTAAAATTCAATGAAAAAAAAAAAAAAAAAAAAAAGAAGAGTATGCTCCTCTGGAATAAAGTCTGTCTTCGTCTTAGTCAGCTTGAACCCCTCGCTTCACTCAGGACTCTTTAACTCTAGATCCCTCGTTACGCTCAGGGTTCAATATGCCGCCCGCGACGTAAGACACTGCTTTATTTCCATAGTGCATAATATACTATTATTACTCATCAACGTATACGTTGATTAAATTATTCGAGTAACAAGTAGATTAATATTTTCCATTACGCAGAAAATATTTGTATAAATCTGAGTGCACGGCAGCGCACCCTTCAGTCGAATATTCTCAAAGAACCTTCATCTTGATTAAATTAAACCATTATAAACTTTTAGTACTTAGCATTATAAGCTTTTAGCATTTGCTTTTACAAAACTCTCTACAGAAGTTGGAGGGTTTAGTCACTTTTCAGTACTTTGGAGGACAATTTCTCCCAATAGGTTGAGATAGGGCTGTTAAAATAAAAACCGCGTCTGTTACTTTAAACTACTCTCTAACATATAATATCATAATAAATCAAATCGGAGCCGGAAAGTTCGGTACCTTTCCTTGTGTTGAGCTTCCAGAAAAACTTCAACATTTGGCGCTTTGTGACACGACACGATATCGTGACGACATCGTCGAAGATACTAGGGGCGAAACGATGCACCGCACCACACACAGACCCAGCACTTCGAGCTACTTGGAGTACCTAAATTACATAATATATAATATACAACCTAAATACAGTAAACAAAGTGAGGTGGACATAATATAGGTGTAGTGTGTGTTGCGTGCGGCGCGTCACCCCGCCCGCTACTCTCCGCCAATCCGCAACAGATGGCGCTTCAAAGTAAAACGAAAAATAAAATTTTTATTATTAGACGGGGAACCTTTGAACTATTCTTCCTAAATTTCACAAGCAATAAAAAACAAGCCCTAAAATTGTATGACTTGCATACAACTTCGTTAATAGGCATAATAATGCACCATGCATATAAATCGCAAACAATTTCCACGAAGGTAGGTTGGTAAAGCGATTTGATTGCATAAAGAACCCCTTCAAATAAAGAAAGTTATTCACGACCTTAAACTTGAAATATTAAGGTGAATAATACTGAAGCTTAAAACGAGTACAATGCAACGAATGCATTTTATGCGATGCAAATGTCTTAGTTTTTGCATAACTCTTTTGTGACAAGCCCCATGCACCGCGATCTAGGGATGCCAGACCACCAACCTTGGACAGATTTGCCGTCTTTTTAACACTCCATCCGGCCAATATTCGCGTATTCACGTGGAAATCGTTGTAGGTAATTATGGATATGGTGATCTCTCCTAAAAACGCATAGATAGTGGCCAAGAATAAAATAGCAATTGTCGCAGGAACAAATAGGTACCGTATTAACTACGTTACAATACATTTAATATTTTTTCTGTTGTTTACATACAACCCCAAAATCGTGGTAATTTTGGACATAAATACATACTTCATACATCCGACACACACCCTTTTCCCCGTAGGGGTAGGCAGAGCCTCAATGGGCCTCTTTTCACCGTGGGTTGCACCATCGTAGAATATAGACGTGACGAGTGGTGAGCTCATCGGTGCCATTTTCCCACAACTGACTTAACTAACACTTTCTTCCAGTAATAATACATTCTATAATAAGTTAGCAGCCAGGACAAATCTTAATCAATAAGTTAATCAATCTTCTGCCGCAAAGCAGTAGTGCTCGCATTGCTGTGTTCCGGTTTGAAGGGTAAGGGTGCCGGTGAAATTACAGGCACATGAGACTTTTCATCTTTGTCTCAGGGTGGCCGGCGCAGTGCAATCCCACATAGGGTGCGTCCTAGGTGGACGTGACCTATGAGGTAATGCACTGTTCATAGGCAGAGGTTACCGCTTAACATCAGGTGGGCCTCTTGCTTGTTCCGTCATCCAAGTAGTATAAAAAAATAAAAAATGTTCGGGTAATCCCTTAGTCGGCGTTTACGACATCCACGGGAGGAGACGGAGGGGTATTTTCTTTGGCCGGACACACCATAGCGGATAAACAAAACCAGAACCGTTCACGTTATTTCTTACGTCTGGATTGACGGATTTTTACTTGAATTGAGCTGTAATTTCAATGTAACGCATAAATACAAATCAAAAAAAGATAATCCGCCAGGCCTATTCAAGCAAGGATCCCTCAATCCAGACGTACGAAATGACGTTCTGGTTTTGTTTTGGTTACGTACTAAAAAAAGTTAAAAATTTATTCTGTGATATATTATTATATTAATATAGGTACTCATGAAATTGGACAATATTTGGAGTATTAGGCACATTGTTTTACTTAAGTTGCCGGGGTTTTTTCCAGCAAACTCATGTAAATATTTGGTCTTGGTCTCATCCGGAGCCGGATTATGGGCAACTCATCAGGCAACCCTATGCACCGTGAGAATATAGGGCAAGTTCAGGGTCGCCGCAACCATTGTTCAGCGCTCATTTCCGAACAGGGCTGCACATTACATTGAATTTTTACATGAATTACCGGTGAGAATTGTACCATAAATAGAGACTAGTTGACTACCAATCTACTATTGTTGTCTACTAAATAAAAATCTGGTTCTTATATGTCTTCGAAAAAGGAATAAATAGCATTGGTAGAAAAGGGGTTATCTAGTTTTATATTTAATGAGAATTTGAATTGATCCTTTAGTTCAGTAGTCTAGTTTTTTTTATTTATTATTTATTATTTCAAGAATACGTACCAAATCAATAGAACGGAATTGCATCCAAAAAAGTGGAGGTTTCTGTTTTGTTATTGCTATCGTATTTAGGAATAGGAGAAAGTTCTGAGTTTATTGAGTTTTTTTTTATAATACCTACATTTTGCACATTACGTAGGTGCTATCCCACTAATATCATAAATGTCAAAATTGCAATGTTTGGATCAGAACGGCTGAACCGATTTAGATTAAATTTGGTATACAGGTAGATTATGACCTGAATTGAGCTATAGGCTACTTTTTATCTTGGTAAAATGCGAGCGAAGCCACCGGCAGACATTAGTATCTATTTTATAAAAATATTGTACATAATTAGGTACCTAATGTTGTGATTCACCGTAGACGAGCAATATTTATAACTTTTTACTTGTACACTTTCTACAGTCAAAGTACGCAAGGGCTGGAATACTAACATCCCATCAATGAACACCATTAAACGAGTGTTTATTGGTACTTCTGCGGTACCTATAGATGCTGAGCTTTGCTACAAACAAAACCATACCCATACCGAAAATATTTTTTAGAACCAATAAAACTGTGGATATGTTGGTTCTGAGAAGGTATTGCTTCAAGATGTGCTGGTACTTTTTAGATAGAGACTGATATTAAGAGTCAATAAAGTTAACATTGTTCTTTCCAAGAATCCATCCAACGGCCAGATATTTGGACGGCTGTAGGGACTCAGGACGACTCTTTCACTATCCACTACTTCTGATAATAACGTGCTATGTTATTACCTGTATAAAATCATGTCATATTTCTGACAAGAGGCCCATTTGAGGCTCTGCCTACCTTTTCGGGGAGAAAGGCGTAAGTCTATGTATGTATATATATTTCCTATAAGAATATTGTAGATGAAATTAAATGAAAAGATTTGTTTGCAATAAAAAAAACCTTGCAACATGAAAGCTTAGTATTTTTTATGTTTAAATGTTTTTTTATGTCCATAAAATTTTAAAAAATCCCCTAGTAGGTACTGTAAAACTTTGAATTCTAGCTGTGATTTTTATAGGTCGCCCCAAGCTTACAACGGCTGTAATGAAAATGAATAAATTACATAGATTTCTATCTGAGTGGAGGTTGCCCAAAAAAATGAGCCCATGTCGGTTCCAAGGAACCGACAATCAGAATCAGGCAGCTTCGGGCACTTGTCTGTTGTCTGCAAATAACATAACATAACACCCAACAGTCACATGCATTAGTCCTGATCCCACACTAGGATTCCCTGTGTCGTGGGTATCAGGAACTATTAGTACCATGGTACCCAGACCCGGAACAAATATTTGCAGATCATACAAACATTTGCCCGCAGCGGGAATCGAACTCGCAACCTTTCGTATCTCTTTTGGCTACTCGCCCGATGCGCTACAGAGGTCGTCAATTTAGACTTTTTTTTTAATGTACTTCTTGATTGACTGAACTAGCAGATGGCCCACCTGATGTTAAACGGTAACCTCTGCCTATGAACAGTGCATTACCTCATAGGTCACGTCCACCTAGGACGCACCCTATGTGGCATTGCACTGCGCCCGCCACCCTGATTCATATAAATGAAAAGTCTCATGTGCCTGTAATTTCACCGGCACCCTTACCCTTCAAACCGGAACACAGCAATGCGAGCACTACTGCTTTGCAGCAGAAATAGATATGGTGGTAGCACTTCCCCATACGAACTCTTTCACAAAAAAGCTCTACTACTACTACTACATTATATAGAAAGGGACTATAGAGGTTGGGTGGAGGGTGCGCGAGCTGCAAGCAGCTTGCGTTTTGTTGCTGTTTCTATCCATTGAGACCCCTTAAACCCCTATAGGTGAAACCAGGGCAGAATGAGCTATGTACCTTACGTTTTACATCAGCTTATAGGTAAGTTAGTAGTAGTAGAGCTTTTTTGTGAAAGAGTTCGTCCGGGGAAGTACTACCACCATACCTATTTCTGCCGCAAAGCAGTAGTGCTCGCATTGCTGTGTTCCGGTTTGAAGGGTAAGGGTGCCGGTGAAATTACAGGCACATGAGACTTTTCATCTTTATGTCTCAGGGTGGCGGGCGCAGTGCAATGCCACATAGGTTGTGTCCTAGGTGGACGTGATCTATGAGGTAATGCACTGTTCATAGGCAGAGGTTACCGCTTAACATCAGGTGGGCCTCTTGCTTGATCCGTCATCCAAGTAGTATAAAAAAAAAAAAAAAAAGTTAGGCGTAGTTTAGAAGAGCTAAGTCGCAAACATACAGATACACCAACGTGAATAGTTATTTTTGTTTTGATGTTCTAAGGACAACAACACATGCATAACATAGGGTCTCATTCTACCCGCCCATTCTGCCCCAGGTTAAAGCTGTTTTTTTATTTACCAGAATATATCCTTCTACCATATAAATAAGACTATTTCATGTAGCGATTAGTTTATGAAACAGCGAATTATCTACCATTAAAACAAAAACACTTGGACGACCTCTGTGGCACGGCAGGCGAACGTTCACTTGCGACGCAGGAGGTTGCGGGTTCGATTCCCGCCTCGGAACAAATATTTGTACGATCTGCAGATATTTGTTCAGGGTGTTCTAGGTATTTTCTATGTATAATAAAAAATATCTATGTATGTAATGTATTGTATTAAGTATATCAGTTATCTAGTACCCATAACACAAGCTCAGCTTAGCTTGGGGCTAGATAATGTTGTGTGAACTTCATTATTTATTTATTTATTTACTTATCTCGAATACAATGTCCATAAAAATTGAAGAACTATGAATTTTGAAACCCACGAAATATCTATACGATGTTGCTGCAGAAACGCGACATGCGGTTACATTAGATATTTCTGTGGTCAGCTGACTATGGCTTGGCTAAATTCTTAGAGCATTGCAGGCCTCCGTACCGGAGGCTAGATTAGTTGAGTTGCGCGTTGATCACGCCCTCCCCCTCGCAACTATACTCTTTTCCCGTTCTGCCCCAAGGGCCCATTGTACCCTGGGTTCCCGTAGAGCTTTGTACGACGGTTTTTTTTATGGAAACCTTGTTATTTTCATCAGTTCCGAATATTTAAAACAGTCTTGAACATAATCATGTGTTATGTTCAAGATTCTTGTAAATATCCTGAACTTACAAGTCGGATAGGGGTGATACTTGAACCAATCAATTCAAGTATCACCCCTCTCCGACTTGTAAGTTTCCAGATACGAGTGTGAGGGGGGAGAATTAGTAGGGGCGTTTACGTACTTTTCCGGTAGTCACTGGAGCATCTTGTATACGATCCTCTAAATCATTTCCCCAACACGGCCGCATCTAGGAGAACAGTTCTTCAACCAGGGAGTGAGTCAGTGTTAGCACAGAATAAATATTAGTACAAGGTGTTAGTTTAGCTTTATATGGCTGATAATATCAATAATATCTGGAAATCTGGTGAGGTGTTAGCCTTGGCGGCTTCTGTCAAGTTACGCGTAGTTATGGCGACCACCATGGAAAGTCTATTATAATAAATGGTATTAAATTGTATCCTTTGTTGTCGAGTAATAGCCTCAAGGGATAAGCGAAAGCGCTTAAGAGACTTAATTTTTTTCGTGCTTCGTGCTACTGACGACCTCTGTGGCGCGGCGGGCGAAGCTTGGTCTGCGACGCAGGAGGTTGCGGGTTCGATTCCCGCCTCGGAACAAATATTTATGCGATCGCAGATATTTGTTCAGGGTGTTCTGGGTATTTTCTATATATAATAAAAAATATCTATCTATGTAATATATTGTATTAAGTATATCAGATATCTAGTACCCATAACACAAGCTCTGCTTAGCTTGGGGCTAGATAATGTTGTGTGAACTGTCCAGCATTATTTATTTATTATATTTATTTATTTATTTACTGGTTCTTTATAGGTCTGAGGAATAGGGTTCCTGACAATGGCTTTGTAAACAAAGGAGAAAGGAATCAGTAAGGAGGTTTTTTCAAAACACTGATATAAACATATAGTCATCACAATATCTCCCGTAAATATAGTCACTGTTGCAGAATTGCGGGATTGTTTGTACCGCATCCATTAGAGTATTCTTGTCAAGTAGGTTGTAATTTGAAAGAGCCTACTTTAAATTTCTGGAGACATAAAAGCGTCGACAAATGAACCTAAATGAGCTAAATTACTAAAACCCGAGCGCGTGTAACTCTTCTTAGCGAGGTTAGAGACATTTTGTGTCATTTTCACTTTTAATTCATTTCTCGTCGGCCCATCCTTTGTCTCATTAGCTTCATTTACACGACTTTTCACTTACAGCATTCTTAGGAAGGCCGTAACCCGATGTTCCCTGCCGCTTACTAACTTCGGAGCTGGTAAGCGTGAGGTGATGAGCTCGTTGCGTAGTAAAATAATAATAATAATAATCAAGTGCGAGTCGGACTCGCGCACGAAGAGTCCGGCAAAAAAAACACATTTGTTGTATGGGAGCTGTAGTGTCGTACACCCGTACACCACAATATAAGTATTCCTGGTTCCTTAGTAGCGGCTTCGACAGATCCTCAATCTCCACAACACCAACCATTATCTTGGTATCGCAGCCATCACCGACTGGCTCCTACCATAGACTAATGTCTTGTTGTCCTTTCTACCGTCTACATGGAAACAGGCACAGTCATGTTCTGTCAGCCACAGAATGCCACAGACTCACATTATGATTCATGCACATACAATACAGGAGCCCTCTAAATATTTATTTTATTCCGTTTTTTAGTATTTTTTGTTATAGCGGCAACAGAAATACATCATCTGTGTAAATTTCAACTGTCTAACTATCACGGTTCATGAGATACAGCCTGGTGACAGACGGACAGTCGGACAGCGGAGTCTTAGTAATATGGTCCCGTTTTACCCTTTGGGTATGGAACCCTAAAAAACACGGAATGTCCAAGAAATTCGATAGAATGTGGCATGCTATTCATGCTTTATGATAGTAATCAGAAACTTCAGTTGATTAAATTATAAAAAGATAATATTTTGTTTAGGCAACCATTATTTATTCAGTGATATAGGCAAAAAAAAATGCATTAAACAATTTACTTTTTACAATTATTATTTTTTATATACATCTTTATGTGACGGAAAAAGCGGTTAGCCCATCTGATTTTAAGTGGTACCCTCTGCCTATGAACAGTGCATTATCACATGGGTCACGTCCACCTATGATGCACCCTATGTGGCATTGCACTGCGCCCGTCACCCTGAGACATAGAGATGGAAAGTCTCATGTGCCTATAATTTCACCGGTACGCATACTCTTTAAACTGGAACACAGTAATGCGAGCACTACTGCTTTGCGGCAGAAATGGGTACGGTAGTACTTCCCCGGACGAATTCTTTCACAAAAAAGCTTTACTACTAAATCTACTCTACTCTATCTCTACTACTAACTGATGGCTAGTATTTAAGCCATACAGACAGACAAACATCCAAGGCAATGATTATCAATGATTATCTGTAGTTTTGATTCCCGTGACACTCCTGTTGCCTATACCACATGGTGTCACCAATTTCATACATTTTCCTACCTCGGAACAATAGGAAGCCCACAAAGCATTACCAGCTTTCTTAGAAATGCTACACAATGCGAAGCCTTTCATAATACATAGTTAACAAATGCCGATTACTATGATCGGGATTATTGTTATTTTCAAAGGAAAACGGACGTTGGTTTTGTATTGTTGCTAGGTTCCTTGGCTCTGGACGCCCTCTGGTGCCTTTCCGATTACATCAAATCGTTTCATGATTATTTTTGGTGTTGCCATGTTGTGTAACGTTGGAGTTACTTTAAATACAATGCATAGAACCAGTATTGTTTGCATAATTATATAAATGAAGTGATCGGTGTTTCTTAAGTATTGAGGAGTCAATACGGGCACCATAGTTACCTAGTTTCTGTGGAAAGTATTGTCAAATTCTTATGACTTTTTACATTTTAGGCTACCTTACCCAAAAGGTCCAAAGGTACGTAACCCTATTGCTATCGCTCATCCGTCCGTCCGTCCCCCGGTGTCACAAGGGTCTAACGACTAAACCGTTGAAGTTAGTCTTCATATTTGCACTATTCATGTACCTATCTTACAGACTAAAGTTTTAGTAAAACATTGGCCGTTTTACTAAAACTTTGGTAGACAATTTCCACCAATTTGGAAAGTCACGCAATTCACTTCCATTTAATTTCAGTACACTTGTGCTCTATAGACGAGCTACATTGGTTAAAATTCCATCAAAATTACATAAAATAAAAAAATAAAACACTAGGAAAAGAAATACAATAAAAGTAGACGATGTCTCTTTTCAAAAATGGCGGGATGAGTGTCTAGTTTGTCGAATGGTCCAGTGTTCCAAATAGTCAACCCACAAAACGTCCAGTTTGTTATTTTCGGAGTCAAATTGTTTAATGAAGGCCTTCAACTCATGACATTTGTGTCATGTCGCCAACCTCAACACTCCACCAGCTAATAAATCCTGTCAGGCGTCGTGATTAATCCCAGAGACAAATTTTCCCCAATAAGGGAGCCAATCGGGCTATCCATCTCCCTTGAATAACTTAATTGGATTCCGCGGTCGATGCCGTCGCCATCATCAAGGTCACGAGGGACAAAACAAGATAACTCCTTGAAACGTCCGGAGTTGTTGTCATTGGCTTTTGATAGAATTTCACCTCATGCTGTGAACAGAAAATGAGATCAGTAGACAAAATCTTTTGACTTGAATTCTATGAAAGTGATAATTTTACATTTCACTAGAAATGGGATATTTACGATGATATAAAAAAAAAGACGGTAGATCGATATATCTGCCAATAACATCTACTCGCAAAGACTAGTTACTTCTCCCGTGATCATGGCGCGTGCAACTGTGCCGAAATATCGGGAGGAATTCAAACTCAAAAATCATGGTAAATATCCCGTTTTTCGTGAAAAGTATGTACATAACCATGATAGTTTCAAAATTGATGTCATAATTTTAATTCAGCAGGCAGTCCAGAAAAATTGTGAAACCATTCAATTTTGAAAGCTTTGTTCTCCTAAAGATGAAAGTCGATCTAGGGTGTGGCACGGAATTGCCGAGAAAAAAGCCCAAGAAAATCAAACCAGCTTGAATCAAGTTGACCAAGATTTTCAGCGCCGACTGCAAAATTCGACGTCTTGAAGTTCACAGCTAGATACTTCCGATCGACTCGAATATGGTGCCTATGGACGAGGACGATCCTGAGAAGACAGAAATATACAGTTTATAAGTACCAACACCGACGCCATTGGGGGAAAACTAGCAGAGACAGTTCCTACGGAAATCCAACGAATAACAGCCAATAGCGCGTTCTAACTTTTCGTTAGTAGTCGTGACATTTAGTCTTGAATAGATTAATAAACTTCCGGGACTCTATCATGTGTGGTTTGCAATGTAGAAAGAATAGAATAGTTTTATTTTTATTTGTAACAACGCAGATAGGTAAACAAAAGAAAACATAAAAAAACACAAAATGATAGATAGATATGCTGTTACAAAAAGGTCTCTAACTCAGCATATGCAGTTTGTAAACAACCTGCGCTGGTCTTCCGTTAGAGCTTTTTTCTAACAAAGAGAACAAAAAATAGCAGACGTGTATCTGAATGATACGAAGAATTACGTTATAATTTATTAATTTAGCAGTAGGTAGAACATTAATGAAAAATATACAATAAAAAAGTAGTACTTATTGGTAAAAATGGTAATGAAGAAAAACAACTAGGATAAGAATTACAAGAAAATAACAAAGTATGTCAGGTTTATTTATTTGTATTTCGCTATGAATTTATTGAATTCATGAAAATAACTAGCGGAAGTATCCCAACTTCTACGCAACTTTTATGATTTCTTGCATGTGCGACATTAAAGGTCACTCATGACTCATGGGATAGCTTGATTCTTCTAGTATTTTCACCATTAATCCATGGCTATGTTTTCCCAATAAGGACGCCAGAAGTTGTACTGTTATTTATTCTGTGCCCGAAGCCCAATAGCTGTTTCTTCTGAAAAACTTCATTGTTTTCCATGGTCGATGCCGTTGCCATTTATAAAGTCACTGGGTGCTATAAAGGAGCAAAAACCAAGATCAAAGTCGTTGAAAAAACCTTTTACCTATAGCTTAATTTGCCACGCTGATGTTTGGAGCTTTATTTCTAACCTCCTTATTCACTCATCTCCGATATGACAACATGTAATTAATTTTGTAAATATGAAAAAATCCCTCAACGCAATTAAATGGCTGAACCGATTTTGATCAAACATAGCTAAGAACACTTCTGACAAATTCAACTTCGAACAAAAAAAAAAATATAAATCGGTTCATCCGTTCGGGAGCTACGATACCACTGACACACACACACACACACACACACACACAGAGACACGTCAAACTTATAACACCCCGTCGTTTTCGCGTCGGGGGTTAAAAATATTGAAGTGTAACAGAGATTATGAAAAACATGCAAGTAGACGGAAAACTAAATAAGAAGATATAAGAAAGTACCATCCTTCCAAGCTTGACTATGGTTGCCAAACATGGGCCGTCACCAGCGACGATGAAAACAAACTCGCAATATGTCAGAGAGAGATGGAAAGAAGTAGTAATGTATAATGCAATCCGACAGAGTAACAAACACCCCTATGGGAGGAAACAAAATTACATGACATCATCATAGAATAAGGACAATAAGTGAAACTGGGCAGGACATGTTAGCAGAATGGAAGATAGAAAAAGGCGATAGAGTGGATACAGAGAGAGAATAAAAGGAAAAGAGGACGACTACGGAAACTTTGGGAAGACGTATTTAGAAAAGAAAGCGGACTAGACTGGATGATACAGGCCAGAGACATAAAAACAGGGAGAGATTTGGGGGAAGCCTACGCCAAATGGCTCTACTCAATACTCTACGACGTACACATAGTTCATATTCACGTAGAGTCTACGTGAATATGAACTATGTGTAAACAAATTTTGACTTTGTCATGAACGTATACATAAACAATTAATTAATAACAATATCATTCAATGACATTTATGTTACTGTAATTTAAATGTGAATATATTTTTTTATTTATTCTCTGCAATATAATGGGAAATGGGTGCACTATGGGACCAACAAAGTCTTCATTCAGCAATTTTATAATGCTGCCTGTCTGTAACTTATCAATGGTTTTTTACTTGTTTGACTGTTTGACTCCTAGTGCCCTTGAGATTCTCATTCTTATTCCAAAGAAACAGTGCTTGTTTAGTGTATCTTTTTAATCACCAAATCATTTAACAAACACGCCTTCACAAACCTTCGAAACTTCCTTAGCTTCAAATGTAATTTAAAGCCGGTATCACAAATAAAAGACGTTTAGTTTCCTTTTGTTAAAGCATTGGCAGGTCCCATTAGGACTAATATATTATTGCATGGATTTATCTGATCAGTCTTATGCCCGTGGTATACCATGCCATTGGACATACCACTAGTTGGCATGCTAGTTACTGGCAAAATTTTCACTTACTCATAATTCCTTGTAGTTTAGGTACTCGCCTACGTCTTGTCTTTTCAAAGGGAACTGCCAAGCTAAAAATCAACTGGCTTCGTTCTGCTGTTATTGTAACATTGAAGTGTTACTGGCAGAATCAAATGCAGCAAAGCGTGTAACACAAAATACATCACTTGCCTGTAGGATATTGGACACTACGAAGCCAGCATGCGCGGTACTGGCATTCTATATGTCAAAACGATGTAATTCCTGCAGCTAGCATGCCAGTTTATAGAAAAGCTTTGTGAAGGAAATCATGCTTGCCCGCAGAGCTAACAGCTACACGGTTTGCGATCTCCTACCATGCTAAATACTGGCAATCTATCCACTAGCAGAACCTCGTTACATATGCTAGTAGCTCACACTTGCCAGTATCTGGCATGCTTTTGTGCAAGTTGAGCCATTAGAATCATCGGCGACCCAAAGCTCGCTGATACTCTAGAACCGCTTAGCCAACGCAGAGCCGTCGGATCTCTTTGCGTGTTCTACCGCCTCAACAACGGGGAAAGTTCCGACGAGCTTTTCAATCTCATCCCGGCATCGAGATGTTACCATCGCTCTTCCCGACACCGTGACAAGGCTCATCCGCACATCATAGATCCCTGGGTTTCTCGAACGACTCGTTTCTCGAGATCATTTCTTCCCCATACCTACAAACTATGGAAAGAGCTTCCATCTGAGGTTTTCCCGCTTGGTTACGATGTGTCGCTTTAAGAATTTTTTTTATAAATTCCTTCAGGGTAGGCAGCCTATCGACAATACCCTGGGTGTTGCCGGTGTCTATAAGCGACGGTGACCATTTCACATCGGGTGGGCCGTATGCTAGTTTACCTATTCATTCCATAAAAAAAAAAAGGTTACGGAAATGTTTATCACGGACTTGAGTGCGAGTAACTAGCATGTGTATCATTTGCTTTATGCCTAAACTTGGAGGATAAGGCATTGACCTACGCTAATGTATTCCTTTCAATTGTGAGACATTATGTTTAGAGGCTAAAACTCACAAACCGAAAAAAAATGTCCTCTGATGTTAATACCAAGGTTACATCGACTATACAATGTTAGTAGGTAAGTATATGAATTATGAGACCTTCGTAAGATAAACGTTTGACGGATATTACACCAACCTTTACAATATTCCCCGTTTTTTTACTTTAAATAAAACTGCCTTGTACTACAGTGGCATACAGTCAGCCTCAGTGAACGTAACCGAGCCCTACCACTACTATATACAGATTAACCACAAAAGAAAACATCCCATTCATTTTAACTCTTTAGGCCATAGTTTTGATTTGGATATAGGGCTGGGCTGAATTAAACCTTGGTCTACTCTAATTTTGGCTGTTCGAAGGACAGTAGCTTTTGTTTCTCTAAATTGTTTTTTGAATGTATTATCCCGGGTTGCTAGACTACCAACTATGGGACTACCCATTTTATTGTAGTGTCCTTGCTGGATTCATGTTGAGAACTATATAATATAGAATATGGTCCATATATATTTTTTTACTATTTTAAGGGCCGAATATACGGATGGATGACCCTCCTGATGTTAGCCATCTTGTACACTATGACTAATGTCTATGACTATTTGTGTTTGCCGTTTTCTCATTTCACTCAGTTTATTCACTTGTTGTGCCGTAATTTTTCTGCAACATTCACTGTGCCAGCCCTACCGTTTCGCGTATTAGCGTTCATCAGTCATCGGCCCCGCTTCCGGCAGCATAACATAGTTCAATGGCTCGCTCGATCCACGTCCCAATGCGACCTTCAAGCGTTCGGCGCATAGAGCCGCCTTCCTCAATCAACGATACATGTTGTTAAATCAAAGACTATTACCGGGCCTGCTCTATCATTCATTCTTAAGTGAACGTGGAAGCGGTGATGTACAACGCAGCAATAGGTATCTGTTGTTTTGGGGTTAGTACCACGACATTTGGGGCGTTGCGTTGTTTTGATTAATCGGTCCAGTTTTACGCTAATGCCTTTACGAGAATGCTTGACGAACGCGCGTGGTCTGGCCAAAGCTAGGAATATGACATGACAGCCACAAATAGAACGAATGGTCACATTGCCTTGTGATGCCTTATCTTTCAAATCTTTTGGAGGATACTTAACAATTCTATAAAGGTGCGATCGATCCAGCGATGTTTTGCGAGTTTTTGTTTGTTTCATCATTCCTTTAATTTGCTATTAAACTTACCATGGCTAATGAGAAATAAACAGACGCATATATAATCCACATGGTACTAATTCAGGGTCATGAAATAAATCTTTAAGAGCAACTCATCCATGAAACTGAAAAGCTAAGCTATGGATATCTGTTTAACACACTGCCTAACCTATGCATGTCTAACTTGAGCAACAACTAATAGAGACAATGCCAGAATTTGGCAGAGATATAGAGAGATTTTTGAAAGTAAGAATCAAAAACCGTTTCAAAAATACTGCAATTAGGGTCAAACAAAAACAAAAGATGTGGTCAAAAGGGTAATGGGCCTAAAGTGGAAATGGGCGGGACACATACAAAGGACGAAGACAGATAGATGGCCATACATTGTAACGAACTGGATACCCCTAACATTAAAAGAAAATGAGGAAGACCATTCAAAAGATAGAATGACGACATTATACCAAGTGGCTGGAAACGTCTGGCCAAGGAGAGATAGATAGATAGATAACCCTTTATTCCTCACCACATACAAATTAACAAATTAAAAACAATCATAAAAACAAGTATGGAACTACAATGGGCGGTCTTATCGCTGAAAGCGATCTCTTTCAGACAAGCAAGAGATACATTGGCGATCCTTTGAGGCCGCAAAAGGCTTTAAAACAGGCAAAGGTACTTTAAAACTACCTAATTCTAAATGTATATCTAATTCTACTTTTTGAATTCTACGGGTTTTGTAAAATTATCTATATTTTACGAGATATTCAATAAAAACCGCTTTTTCGAGCGGCACGAGGCGTTTTTTTGTATGAAGATTACTGCTGGGGTTGGCGCAGTCTTAAAACAGACATCTCTTCTACAGCCGTAATACGATACAATAGACCTCGTGACATTTCAACAGCTTACGACAATCTCATACATTGTTGTACTTTTCAACTAGCGTCATCGCTAATAGAATGTTACTTTTTCTAAGGCTTCTGGTTACACAGTGCGAGCTGCTGATCTGACAGTAGACAGCTACTGCCATCGGTAACTTGCATTTCAGTAGCTCGTCTAGGCCGTTCAGACAATGAGAGTAGCTGATATTGTGTGAACCACAGTTTATTATGTAAAGACATATAAGACTAAAACAAAAAATTAAAATAAAAACCACAGATAGGTATTTCCCTACACAATTATGTAGTGAAGTTCAAAGTGTGCCATGTGTCGTCATGGGGGGAGGCAAGTGACGAGTGAAAACTAAACAATTGGTAGTAACTGGATGTTGACTTCGTGGCCCACATATTTCAGGCCCAAATTCTTGATGCGACACCAAGACCCATATAACGTAATGACAATTTGGCCTAAAACTTACTTAAAACTACTATTATTTATTCTGTGTTCAAACACAGAATAGGTCATAATCGTTATAGAAAAACTGGAGAACGTAAAATCATTAAAATAATATCTCATTGTGAAAATATGTTTCATTAATTTGACGACCTCTGTGGCGCGGCGGGCGACGGTTTGCTTGTGTTGTGACGCAGGAGGTTGAGGGTTCGATTCCCGCCTCGGAACAAATATTTGTGCGATCTGCAGATATTTGTTCAGGGTGTTCTGGGTATTTTCTATGTATAATAAAATGAAAATGAAAAATGTTTTTATTACAGCAAAATACACATCCAACCAACAATAATATCTATCTATGTAATATATTGTATTAGGTAAGTATATCAGTTATCTAGTACCCATAACACAAGTTCTGCTTAGCTTGGGGCTAGATAATGCTGTGTGAACTGTCCAGCATTATATATATATATATATATTATATTTATAATTATCCACACAAATCTTAATAGTATACACATACATACACAACACACACACACATTAGTATTTTAGTCTAGTTTAGTTTTTTCGCCTTCTTTGACTCGGGTGCTCTAGATACTGCCCGATTCGTATACGACAGTAACCCACAATGCAGTCTCACTGGCATCGCTATCCGGCCCGCCTGCAGCATGATGGAATGCCGTAGACTTCCAATGTTGGTCAATCCCCTTCATTGCATTCTACAGGGGAGATTTACCACAATCACCATGCTTGGCAGGTGGATTGGTTACCGAAGTATTGGTGTTGACCACTCAGGTGGATGTTGCTGCCCATCCCCTGCTGGTGTAATCCCCTAGTCGACTTTTACAAGGAGACAGACGGAGAGGAGACCTGTTAGGATGTGTAGTAGGAATTTCACGAGTATAAAGTTGCGGATGTACCTACTCCGTAGCTTGTTATACTTGTATCTTGATCTTGCCTTTCCATTTCCAAGAATATAATAATTCACCAACGGCGTATCATTTGAACTAGATCTTCATCTTAAATAGTTTGTTTTTTTTTGGTCCCTTATCTTATAAGCATGCCTACAGCTCTGCCCTCTTGGAACCTTAGTCATCCTGTAGACACTCATGCACGCGTCAATCATTTCCATCAGTCATTAATTTTATATACATACATTATTCATTAGATCTACCTATACACATTGCCGTGGTGTGTCCGGCCAAAGAATAGACCCCTCCATCTCCTCCCACGGATGTCGTAAAAGCCGACTAGGGGATTACCCGGACTTGTTAGTAAGATTTGTTGGTATAAGATTTGTCCTGGCTGCTAGCTTATTAAGGAATGTGTTATTACTGGAAGAAAGCGTTAGTTGAGTCAGTCGTGGGAAGCAATGGCGGCGATGAGCTCACCACTTGTCACGTCTATATTCCACGATGGTGCGACCCACTGTGAAAAGCGGCCCATTGAGGCTCTGCCTACCCCTTCGGGGAAAAAGGCGTGTGTCTATGTATGTATGTATGTACATGCATAGACACATGCCTTTTTCCCCGAAAGGGTAAGCAGAGCCTCAAATGGGCCTCTTTTCACCGTGGGTTGCACATAATGGGAAATAGACTTGATAAGTGGTTAGCACATCGCTGCCATTGCTTCCCACGACTGTAATTTATAATAATTTGTAATCTATAATGTTATATGACTTGTAATTTATCGATATTAGACAAAAATAACCTCAAACTAATTGACTGACGGTTGCTAACAAATTATTCAGATATTCTTCAATCAGTTTTATGCAAACATCAGTTATCACATTACATGATAGGTTATCCGTCAGTCATAGCAGTCACTGTGGCGAAACTGACAGTAAAACCTAGTGTCTACGGGAAGCCTTAGCAACACGGATGTTCTAGGCGATAACATTTTCTCACAGACAAGCGTTAACTTTTATTATATAGATATAGAGAAGAGAAGAGTGAAGACAGGGGTGAGAGAACCATCAATCTTGCCGTAAACGTTCGAATTTCATGTGATTGATGATGCAAACTCCCGTCCACATCCTCTCGTGTCAACCGACATCAAAACTCGATAACCGCCGTTTTACCTTTTTGGTCGTATTTGGCACTAATAATCTCGAGAACCTCAGAGTAAATGGACTTCGGGTCAGCGCTCATAAAGTGTCCGAACCAAAAGAGAAACAAAACACACAAAAATAAACAATTCTGTCAAGTTGTATCCGTCCATTGCTGCTTGACAATTGAACACATTTGAAGGACTAGATTCTAGTCATCGTTCGAATTTAAAACGGTGCCATTATTTTGCCGTTGATGGTGTTGGAATGCTAAGTCCGTTGTAAATTTATTAGACAGCCGCTTTGTTGAGAACCTATCAAGTTCCTACTCAAAACAATAGTGTACTGTAATGTACCTCCGAAGTAATGGCCAATTCGCGAGTCCAAAAAAGGAAGAGGTTCATTTCTTCCATGTGCAATCGAATCGAATAAGGCTGGTAACTGACGGACAGCTTCAAGCAATCGACTGTTTCAAGTAGTTTATTTGCAAATTTCATAACGTTAATAGCTCTAGCCATCGACAAAAGGCACGCACCTTCAACACAATCTCTCTTGCATTGCTTCCAAATGGCTTTGTCATGATTAATGCGAAAAATATTAAATATTATCACAAAAACGACGGGAGCACTCTATGACAATCTGCCCATCTGACAACAACAGATTGACAAGCACTAGTGCCAACATCACGGCGAAAAAGTGCTTTGCTTTTGTGAACGATCTATAGTTTATCTGTAAATTACCTACGTAATCCATACTAATAATCAAAAGAGCTAAAGTTTATAAGTTTGTATGTAGGAGGTTATCTCTGAAACTACTCATCCGATCCTGAAAATTGTTTCACTAGCACGAAGCCACATTATCGCTGAGTGCTATAAGCTATGTTTTATTAGCTTACGCCTGCGGCTACGCTCGCGTCATGTATAGTTCTACTCAACTATCTACGTAACGTTGATGACCTTTGGTGTGTCGGTGGACGCTGAAGGCGCGCGGGGTCGGGGAGGCAGAGGGCAGGGGGGCTGTTATCACGTGACCACGCCTGCGAAGGCGCGGGAAAAAGGCTAGGTAGTGCAAATTAAAAACAAAATAAAACTAATTTCAAATGTAGGTACTTTAATAAATGAAATCGCGATTTGATATCTCTGCGTTTATTTTTATTTATGTAGGGTTTATTGAACGAGCGAAGCAAGTTCTCTGAGTCAACTTGGAATAATCGGTGTTTGTATGTATGTATGTATGTATGTATGTATGTATGTTTGTCCGAGCATAACTTGCGAACCGTTTATCCGATCTTGATGAAATTTGATAAGTGGGTAGATAGTATTGGTACAATTTGTTGGTAAGGTTATGAGCTATATCCGTCGGGGGGTTGTTGAGATAATGGGGTCCAAGTGGGGGTAAAAAAGTGAGAATATCAGATCAAATGTGATGTCATATGAAAGCTCCTTGCTTTGACATTTCAAAACTATTTTTATAATTTTTTAACTTATGTCATTTTTGAGATATCAAAAAATGTAAATCAAAAAATGTAAAAAACTAAAACCTCTAGGGTACTTCCACTAATCCTACAACGCTGAAATTTGGTACCTTTGTAGCTTTTATGACACAAATACTGGGAAAAGTCTAAAATAGAAGAATTTCGAAACTTCTACCCTAAAAAACAATAACCAATTTTGTTGACCTCCCTTTTCTAGGAATGTGAACGACGTTGTAGGTCTAACTTTTCAAATCACTTAACTATTTCACCTCAGTAAATGTTTTCAGAAGTCGTTTTTTTTTACTATGATAGACCTTTGTTTGACCAGGATCTCACCTGTTGGTAAGTGGCGATGTGGCCGAAGATGAAGCACAAAGGTCTAGCATTGAAGAGACCCAGATTATAGTTTTCAGGAAAGACAGACGACGGTAGGGTATTCCACTCCTTAGCAGTTCGCATTATATAGGTAGAACTGAATCGTTTAGTACGTATTGAGGGTATACTAATGAGGTAAGGATGGTACCGAGCCGTAAGTCTGCTTGTCCTATGATGAAAACGAGATGGTGGGATCAGATCGTGAAGTCCCTGGGAGCATTTCCCGAAATGTAACCTATAGAAGAACGAAAGGCATGCGATTTTACGGCGGTGTTCGTGTCTCCGGATCTTTGTCTCCACCATATGTTGCTCACCAATAAGCCTGAAAGCTCTGCGTTCAATCGAGTCCAAGGCAGCAAGCTGGTGTTTGGCAGAGCCATCCCAAACATGACAGCAGTACCTACTCCATACAAGCACGGACTTGAGCTTTATATAGACTCAGAAGCTGTCCTGGTGTGAAATTACGCTTTACCTTATTCAGGATGCCTAGCTTCATGGCAGCTGTTTTTGCCTTAGACTCGATGTAGGAGCCAAAGTTGAGAGTAGGCGTAAGTGAAACACCCAAGAACTCGAGGATATACCCTATAGCTACAGGTACATCTCAGAATACAGGAACTTGGAGAAACTGTCTTTTTTTCGCCGAGAAGAGACAAGCCTGCGTTTTAGAGGCGCTGAACTTGACTAGATTGGCATCGCCCGATAGTCGGATACGGCCTTGAGAGTCAAATTCAGACGCTGTAGCATTTCATCTCTTAGCTCCTGAATTTCAATATGCCTAGCTCCGGCAGTGGAAACATATCTCTCCACAACTGTGCTGTCGTCTGCATACCCAATGATACCGGGCAGTAGCAGATCATTAATGTGCAGCAGAAACAGTGTGGCAGATAGCACAGACCCCTGAGGTACCTCGACTTTTATAGCCAATTGATCCGACAAGCAGCCATCAATAACTACTTGAATGGATCTTTCCCTCAGAAAGTCTGCAAGCCAGGTGCAGAATTGAACCGGCAGTCAATACGGTTAGAAAGGTATTTGTATATTTTGTGCAAAACTACAGGGAGGAGTCGAAAATTAAGGATTGTCCTTGTAATACCAATTTTTTGCGATGAAAACGTAATCTTTGGTAGTTAAGTAGCAAATCCACAACTAGATAGCAATGCTAATTATGTCTGAAAGTTAGATCGCGCTATCGATGTAACCTACCTAAATCGCGTGTATTCGCGAGGTCTCAGTTCGGGGCGAACTACTAGTGTAAATTAAGTGATTATTATACTAATAGTTATAAAAACAAGTTTTGTTGAGCATTGAAATTTTATTTGCGCTTACAAACAAATAAATGTTTTATAATTATTAGGTGTCTAGTTCTGAATCAAGTTTTAAATAACATCTTTCCTCTCATCATTCTCAACCTGCATCAGTCCACTGCTGGACATGGGCCTCTCCCAATGCGTGACATTTAGACCGATTTCCAGCTCTTCCCATCCACTTTTTAACAGCCGCCTTACACAGATCGACGCTCCACCTAGCCAGGGGGCGCCCCACACTACGTGTACCAAGAAGTGGACTCCACTCTAAATCACGTTTACCCAAGCGGTTGTCGGTTCTTTGGCATATATGCCCAGCCCATTGCCATTTCAGCTTGCTAATTCTCTGAGCTATGTCGATGACTTTAGTTCTCTGTCGGATAACTTCATTGCGGATTTTATCCCTAGAGAAACTCCGAGCATAGCTCGTTCCATAGCACGCTGAGCGACCTTGAACTGATGGAGCAGGCGCACCGTGGGTGTCCACGTCTCGGCACCGTAGGTCATTATGGGTAGGACGCACTGACCTCCTCCTCTCACTTTCCTGCAATCTGTGAGAGTCATTTCGTGGAAAGGGACGGAAGTGAATTACAGGAAGCGCGCATTTTTCAGAGGTTGGTACTATCAGCCATGTTGCTTGTTACCAAGGCGGTGAGATGTCAGATGTTACATATCATATGCGACTTATAGAAGAATGATAAATAGAGATGAAATTATTTGCTTCTTCGAATAAAAACATTAGCGAAGTATGTTGTCTTGCATCTTACAATTCTGTTCAGTTCTTAAAAATATTATGCCGAATTCGAGATACGACGCCGAATTTACGTTCAAATTATACTTGGAAAAGGTAAATGCACAACCCGTGAGACGCCAATTAAAAAAAAAAAAAACTTTTGAAAAATTATCCCCTGGTCGTTCTCAGAGTGAACCACGGTTGACGCTGTCACGGTTGGATGTCAAGACTGGATGGAAGTCAAGTCTCTGACCGCTCTACATCCTGTCCGAAATATCAATTCTCATATTACGCTATTTACTCGGATGATAATAAATTATTTTTTATTGCGGCGATGCTGCAGACGTTGCTGACATGCCGATCATTTATTTGACATTCAGACGGTCTAGCTAACATTGCACTGCTGTATCCACTTGACGGCCGACTGCAGACGTCAGTGCAACCTAAAACCGACTCTAATCGCCGGTCGAATGAGGCTATTTTCGTGCTGTCGTTTCGGGATATTGCATTCGATACCCGACCCGTAATGACCGTGCATTTCGCACTCAAGGGCAAGGGTACGAATTACTCGTTGACCGATTCGCCTCTGAAAGACTTATATTGTTAGCTGGGCCATAGAGTCAATAATAGTTGGTACGTACGTATGATTCGCGGTCGAACCCATTGTTCGCCATCATCACTTTCGATAGTGGGAGAGAAGCGAAATAGTGAATGCATTCGCCTTGATTAAAGGAACCGCAGCGACCTATAGGGTTGGCAACTTTTTTTTTACTTGGCAACTTACTTTAACACTAGCTCGAAAATATACTGTAATAAAAAAGTACATAAATAAAAACATATTTTTGTGCCCTTTTGGAATTCGTCTATCGTTCGTTTAGAAATAACGTCAACAGGAACCTTCCGTTTCGTTCCACACATAATGCTGGAGATAAAGTATATACTTTTTTTAATTCAATATAATAATTGAATACTAAATACTAAATAAATAATAAATGAAGATGGACAGTTCACACAACATTATCTAGCCCCAAGCTAAGCAGAGCTTGTGTTATGGGTCTAGAACCCATAATTTACAATAACTGATATACTTAATACAATACATTACATATATAGTTTTTTTATTAGTATAGGTACATTGAAAATACCCAGAACACCCTGCAGATCGTACAAATATTTGTTCCGAAGCGGGAATCGAACCCGCAACCTCCGGTGTCGCAGGCGAACCTTCGCTTGCCGAACCACATAGGTCAAGAAGGGGAAAAGTATGAGGAAGAAAAACTAACGTAGGATACGTTAGTTTAATTAAAGTGTGGTTGGCAACCCTACCGACCGCATGCCATTGGGAGTTCTGATTTTATTATGCGGTCTGTACGAAAATTATTAATCTAGAAAGCACACTGTCCACTAGAGCTTCTCTGCGGAAATGCTATATAGTGTGCTTCTGAGTGAATTATATATACACACATACGCAAGCGTAGGTTCCATAGAACCCATCGACACGCTTTTGTAGACATAGGCCTGAATAAATATAAGTATAAGTATAAATTTATAATTTATAATAGACAAATAATAAATAAATAAATAATTCATGCTGGACTGTTCACATAACAACTGATATAATTAATACCTACAATATATTACATAGATGTTAGATATTTTTTTGTATGTATAGAAAACATCCAGAACACCCTGAACAAATATCTGCAGATCGCACAAATATTTGTTCCGACTCGGGAATCAAACCCGCAGCCTTCTACGTCGTATCAAATCGTGATTTGCTAATACAAAGTCTCGACTCTATATTATTATTTTTTTGTTGCAGGTCCTAACAACGCAATTGGGCCGGAGATGTTTTAGATGTTTAAGAAAGGCCTAAGCAATCAATTGGTGTTAAGTTTGCCCCATTAGTGAGTGAAGTGAGAAAAGTGGAGAACATAACGAGCAAGAGAAACACCGGGTTCACCCCGGTGACTGATCGGTAAGTAAAGTACCCTAGATTCCCAGAAATATTCTTATTAGACACAAATATTCTTATTTTTTATTTCACTCAAGAAAACAAAATAAACAGTAAGAGTTAGCTAACATGTAGATACAAAGACGAGCTTTACCCTAAAAAGAGTTTACTTCCAGCAAACCTTTGAGGCTAGAGAGAGGTGATTTGGTGCAAAATGTAAATAAAATAAAAAAATAGATTTAGAAATTAAATCAGTTAAAAAAATCAGATGAAACAATCAGTAATCAATATATATCAAATCATTACGTGACTGACTGACCTAGTATAAGTCACCAAATTATATTAGTCGCGAAGTCATTATTTATACAAAGCCTACAATACGAGTAGATGCATATAAGTCACCATTTTTTTTGCCTTCTGGAAAAAAATAAGCTCTGATTTTAGATTTTAAAAGCCACGTTATCTTGTCCACGTCAACGTGGACAGCGGGAAGTCAAAAAATCCCTTCCCGTTGTCCACGTTTTTAACAGGTTCCACATACAAAATTGTTTGCTTCTGTCTGGTAGTGATTTGGATCAGTTGAGCTACCTTTAGATCGTTAGTAGCGGTCTTCAGGTAGCACAACTATTTCATAGGTATGTTTTTTTTTGTACATTCCTACTTTTATAAGTTTTGTTATTCTTACACCGTAAGAATAATACTCAGCTAATAGCTCACCACTTGTCACGTCTATATCCCCACGATGGTGCAACACACGGTGAAAAGAGTCCTCTCGACGTTTTTGAGGGTCTGCCTATCCCTTCGGGGAAAAAGGCGTGTGTTTGTGTACGTGTGTAAAGCATTAAGTTAGCTAACTTCACCTAATTATGCTGACATGTTTATGGGATAAGTTGCCATGGAAACCACTGAAGCCTTGTGATCTTTCTTTGTTTAAAGAATGGCCATGTTATACAGAGTCTGAAGGTTAAGTTACGTCTGGGTACTAGTATAGTATTATTTTATCTGTGGTCTGGGTTTGTTTAAATTCTCTGTTTCTTAGCAAACTATTGAATTGTTTTTGTTGAGCCTCGGGCCTTTGATAGGTACTCTAGGGAAGGCTAGTACTTAGTCTAGTTGGTAGCGTGTATAACAGACTCCAAACTGTAATATACAGGATGGGGCAAATTTTTGGCCCCTTAAGCGTAGGTACCTTTTCTTTTGTAGTTAGAAGGTTTTGTTATTAGGAACCTTCTGTTTTATTTTGAAGAAAAAAATATTGCCATTTTTAGATTTTTGAAAAAAGTACGGTCCACCCAAAAAATTACATTTGTTAAAAAAACAGGTTGGTCTTAATCGACTCTATTTCCAACCAGGAACATTTTTCCCAAAGTAACAAACCAAATCAAATCGTAAGTTTTGGTAATAATTAAAAAAAAAACATTCCCATACATTTTCTATGAAAAAACGAGTAAGTGAAAACAACAATGTCACTCATTCAATTGTTCTTCATTTAAATCCGTATGTAACTACTTTTTTAAGTTGGTAGGCAAATTTTGAAGGCTTATGTCCCTACTCCCTACCCATGTTCGCTCTAACGACGATGGTTTATACGTAAAAATGTCTCCAGACCTAAATAAGAAACATACCTACCTAGTTACTTGTTAGTAGCAAAAAAACTCATTTTATTGAGTTTGAATAAAATAAATACTTATTTGCAAGTAAATAAATTGCTTTATAATAAAAAAGAAAAATAAGTAAAAATTTAATTCCAGATACCTATGTTCAAAGTGTACTAGACCATTTACTTGACTACACAGATTGGCACGCGTTAACACACTTTGCGTAGCAGCCCTTACCTTCATGTAATGCATATTTTGCAATGCACTTAGAATGCCGTCTTTTAGTTCGGCGGGACTTTCGAAATGCCCAGCGTATACCTTATCTTTCAGGTAACCCCATAGAAAAAAATCGCAAGGTCGGGAGGTTTATGTAACTTTCTTGTCTATGGTAGTGGTATTTCTTCATTTTCTCTACGAAATGCTTCTAACGCTGGTTGAACTCGACAGTTATTTGAGAAAATAAGCTTTTATTAAGCTTAGCCGCTGTTAATTCGTAAGAGACATTTTGGATAAAAGAATTAAAAAAAAAAAACCCGCCAATTTTATCTAGCGGTATTGTCATTCATAGATGTGGTAGGTATATCATTCTACCAATAAGGTTTACTAACAAATATCAATAAATAGTTTGAATTTAGAACAAATTGCTTTTCGTGTTCGAATGGCATACCATTCCAACACGGAAAGCAATTTGTTGTTTGCATGACTTTGTTGCGGCGAATGGAGCTTCTTAGAAAAATGAATGGGTTTTTTTTTATTATTGCCAAAACTTACGATTTGATTAGGTAAGTTACTTTGGGAAAAGTGTTCTTGGTTGGAAATAGAGTCGATTAAGATAAACTTGTTTTTTTTGACTAATGTAATTTTTTGAACGAACCGAACTTTTTTTCAAAAATCTAAAAATGGCAATATTTTTTTCTTCAAAGTAAAACAGAAGGTTCCTAAGAACAAAACCTTCTAACTACAAAAGAAAAGGTAACTACCCTAAAGGGACCAAAAATTTGCCCCATCCTGTATACATCACTATCAAAGCCTAACTCCAAAAAAATTCAAAGGATAATTTAAAAACCTTATAATAAAAATAGACGTGTAAAAAAACCGGCCAAGTATGAGTAGGACTCGCGCACACAGGGTTCCGTACAAACCTGGACCTAGATATATAAGTAAAAGTTATGGTATTAAGTTAGGTAAGTAATGGTAAAAGTATTATTGCTAAATGAAATCATAATGAGGAAAGGGGGTATTAAGTTTTTTTTTTTTAAATATTTTAATTATATGATATAACTAAAATTTTATGCTTTTCGCAATTTTTCCATTATTTGTGCTATAAGACGTTGCTTCGTACCAAATTTCAAGATTCTGAGTTCACGGGAAGTACCCTGATTCCCTTGCGAGTGTCGAAAATTTGCTGCATAAACGGCTGTATCTTTTGATTGCTTTGGTCGTTGATTTTTTCACAGCTCCAAGGGACAGTAGACTTGAGTATTTGATATGAATTTCAGCTTGATACCTCCACGCGTTCCTGAGAAAAAGGGTCTTGACAGACAGACAGACGGACAAAAAAGTGATCCTGATGGTTCCGTTTTACCTTTTGAGGTACGGAACCCTAAAAACGAGTAAAATAATAGTGAACGGTTTCCCGCAATAGCAATAAGCAAATTAGGAATAATTTTGTTCTCGATCAGACCCCCGAATGTGCGGCTTAGGCTGTGTACTAATCAGTTTTTTTTTTGAACGATTGAATGACGGAACCTTCAGATGTCCCACCGATGCGATAATCATGCTATTCATTATGCACATCAATGACATGCTGCAAATTAGCGGTCTTCATTGTTATGCAGATGATAGCACGGGTGACACCTTTTATTCTGGCCGTGCTAATGCCTCTCGTTCTGAGGTTGATGAGAACAGGCAAAACTTGTGTCCGAAGTTGAGAGCTCCTTAGAGCAAGTTTCCGATTAGAAGACGAAGACACAGGTTTGTGCGTTCTCGTCTTAAGTAGTTCGATGTGTCGCCGCGATTACAAGACATTCCCTTATCCATCTCGGCAAGTATTGGGATTCTCGGGGTCGAGATATCTAATGAGGTCCAATATGGGAGTTATCTTGAAGCAACAGCTGCACTGACTTCCAAAAAGCTTGGAGTACTAAACCGTGCTAAACAGTATTTTACGCCGAATCAACGGCTATTGCTTCACAAAGCACAAGTTAGGCCGCACGTAGAATACTGTTCCCATCTATGGCATGGGGCACCCCAGTACCAGCTGCTTCGTTTTAATTCCCTACAGAGAAGAGCTATAAGAATCATCGGCGACTCAAAGCTCTCTGATACTGTAGAACCGCTTAGCCAACGCAGAGCCATTGGATCTCTTTGCGTGTTCTACCGCCTCTACAACGGGGAATGTTCGGACGAGCTATTCGATCTCATCCCGGCATCGCGATTTTACCATCGCTCTTCCCGACACCGTGACAAGGCTCATTCGCACATCATAGATCCCTGGGTTTCTCGAACGACTCGTTTCTCCAGATCATTTCTTCCCCATACCTACAAACTATGGAATGAGCTTCCATCTGAGGTTTTCCCGCTTGGTTATACGACATGTGTCGCTTCAAGAAAAATGTTCATAAATTCCTTAAGGGTAGGCAGCGCATCGACAATACCCTATACATAGGCCTAATACGTGTTGCCGGTGTCTATAAGCGACGGTGACCACTTCACATCAGGTGGGCCGTATGCTAGTTTGCCTATTTATTTCATAAAAAAAATGCATTACCTCACAGGTCACTTCCACTTAGGACGCATCCTATGCGGCATTGCACTACGCCCGACACACCCTGAGAAATGAAGATGAAAAGATGAATGTGCCTGTAATTTCACCTGCAACCATACCATTCAAACCAGAACACAGCAATACGAGCACTGCTGCTATGTGGATAAATAGGTATGGTGGCAGTACTTCCCCGTACGAATTCTCACAGCTGCACTGCTACTAAACTTGTAAATTAGTAACACAACGATTTATTAATATTTTGATGATTAAAGATGATCCGCTATTTCAATTAATAAAGCACTAATGTAATTACTTTGTCTAACGTAACCTTAGAGAATTATTTTTTTTTGTCTGGCGCCAAAACTTATCCCTTTGTAGAGCTCAAACTATGTCGGTGTTTATAATATAAACTATTTAAATAACGAAATAAAGGACGGCCGCTTGTAATACAGTTTATCCAGTCTGTCTGGCTCATCCTAAATGACAATTAGGACAGAGCAGAACTTTAACTTCTGTACAATTTTGCTTCTAGCAAACCTTATTTTAGTACATAAAAGTACTTAAGACGTAGTGAGAAGGTTTGAGAAAGGTATGCTTAGATGGTTATTTAGGAAGGATGGACGATAGTAGATTGACGAAACGGGTTACATAAGACGCGTGTAAATGGGACATGGGCAAGGGGGAAACCTCGGAGAACGTATTCAGGCTAGATCGGAAAAGTTCTGACTTCTGGAAAGACGCCAGGTCAAGAGTACCCTTAGCCAACAAGCATGTATATCAAAAATGTTATGAGACTGAATGAAGCAAAAGAGGTATGTCAGGTTCGTAGCAAGTGGAAATCCGTGATCTCTGCCTACCCTTCCAGGAAACGGGCGGGAGTTTATGGATGTTTGTATAGAAGTACCAACCAGAGTGTAATGTCAGATACCGCAATGCCTCAATACGAAAGTGCGTGTTGCCAGTGATGACACGGCACTTAGACGTGGCAGCTAACTATTGGCCGCATAGAAAAGCTCAAGCTCATCGGGCTATAGAAAGAGCTATGCTTTAGAATCCAAAATCAGGAGATCCGTAGAAGAATCAAGATCACCGACATAGATCTCAGAAGTGTTAAGTTGAAGTGGCAATGGGCAGCATCATATAGCTCGCAGAAGTGATAACCGTTGGGGAATAAAGGTTTTTGGAGTGGCACATACAAAGCGGACGACACAAAAGAGGAAGCCTCTCCTCGATGGACCAAAGACATTATAAAGGTTGCAGGAAAACGATGGATGTAGGCGGCTCAAGACCGTTCGTCGTGGCATTCTATGGGGGAGACCTATGTGCAGCAGTGGAATTTTGTAGGCTGATGATGATAATGACATAAAAATACCTATCTTCTAGTCTGACAAGTGGACAGATCACAGATCTCTATCCAGCTTTTCACTTAGAGTCAATGATCAAAAGTTCCTGTTATCCCTCCACAAATTAGATTAGATTTCCGAGCGAAGTGTCGTCTCAACGAATTAGCTCGCACTGTAAACATGTACCGCACCACTCTTGTAATTAAGGAAACAGGCGATAGCACCGACCAAGAGTGTACGGCGATAGTGCAGGAGGTGATTAATTAGGTACTTGCTCACGTACCACTATCGGAGTTCATTATCTAGGCGGAGGCACGATTCTCTTGGAAAAATAAATCGGGACAAGGGTATGGGACTCGTGTCTTGAGAATTCCGTGCCGTTATTTTACCGGAATCTTAAAAAAGATATTTGTATTTTGCATATGCAGAGATTCGTTTGAAGTTTATAGAGTTTGGGGGCAATTTTATACCTCACAAACTTTTTCCCAGGGCTAGAGGTTTGTTCTTAGTCTCAAGTAGGACTAATGGTACTAGTGGGACAAGTCAGTACAATTCGGTGCCAGTTGTACCCAGTCATTAACTGCGTTAATGATAGATTATTACCAAAAACATTCCTGTAATTTTTTTATTTATGCGGCTGGAGGCCGCCGGACCGCTTGTACCATTTATGGCAAATAGGCTGACAATTTGACCTGAACTTCGGATGTTCATAATGTACTTACAAACCGTAAAAGTAAAAAATTGGCTTCCGGCGTATCTCGCCCATGTTATGTAGAATCTAAATTACAAACATTTTTTTCACATTCTTGTAAGACTTTCTCAAAGACACGTACGTCCTGGAACAAGTTTTTTGAATATTTTGCGCATTTATTGCCGTTTCGCAAGTAAGAAGCGGAATTTTCCGAATTCCAACCAAGGGATCTGGCATTGGCTCTCATTTTTCACAGTGCCTCTCTTTCAAAAATTGAATTGGACGAACTGTTATAACCCCTAGATGATAGTAGCTCTGCTGACAATTTTGTCTAATAATCACTTTAATTTCTACCTTACGAAAATGCATTATAAGCTGTTCCTCGATTCCCACGAGAACCAGCCCACCTGCATTTCAGTTCAGTACCAACATCCGAGCGCGACACTTGTCTTTACCGAATTTCATTAAGTTTATCATTTTTTAAGTTCCTTTTCATTTTGTTCGGTGAATAAACGTATTCACCTTAAAACGCCTTTTTTTAAAAACCTATAATCTCCGGGTGGCGTAACATTCTGGTGGCAGCGGTGGGATCCCGGGAAACTTCCGTAATCGTCTCGGGATCGCCTCTATCCTAAAAAGATAACTTAGTGAAAAAAAAAACCTGAAAGTGAAGCGTCTTCAATCCTATATTCCCTGGTTCGGGAATCCGGTGCTGAACTCATTCCATCCATCATCCACTTGGCTTGGCATTGGCCGAGCCCTGGCAGCTGCGTGACATCGGAGGCTTTCGAGTCTCCGCACCTCTTGGAGGGTGCCCTGGTGTCGACGTCTGAGCTACATCGAGTCTACTTCGGAGATACGCGATGTATCTGATCCTGAGTATCCTGCCTATCCTGTAAGTGTTTACAGTGCCTGCTAGTAAAAGCAAAGAAAGTGAATAGTGATCCCTAATTCGTGAACCCCCAATTCGTGTTCGCATAATCGTGATCCCTAGACCTTTCTTCAAAGTTGTGATCCCTAATTCGTGAACCCCTAATTCGTGTTCCCATAATCGTGATCCTACTTTTCCATGATCCCTAATTCGTGAACCCCTAATTCGTGTTCGCATAATCGTGATCCCTAAATCCTACCTTTAAGTTGTGATCCCTAATTCGTGAACCCCTAATTCGTGTTCCCATAATCGTGATCCTTCTTTTAATTCTTCATCCCTTATAAGTGAACCCCCAATTCGTGTTCACATAATCGTAATTCCTAAACCTACCTTTAAGTTGTGATCCCTAACTCGTGAACCCCTAATTCGTGTTCCCATAATCGCGATCATACTTTTAATTCTTCATCCCTAATTCGTGAACCCTTTCCCGTTCACATAATCGTGACCCCTAAATCCAAACATTTCCAAAAATAGAATTATTGTGAAAAATCAGTGCAGTGTTTAATCTTATGAACTCGGACAATTTAATTTTAATTACATAATAATTTAAACAACATTGTAACTAATCTAATTCGATTCTATTTTAACTTCTCATTTGCATATTTGCAACCTAGCATTTAATTGTATCGTTATCATCCGTGCCCCTGACCTACTTGGTGTAAAGTTACCTACTATCGAGTAAGAATTAAGGCTTATCTTCACGTGTACAATTAATAGGTTGCTTTTGCTTTATTTTCCGATAAAATGGCAAAACCTGCAGCAGATCAAGCCTTAAGCTTAAGTTTTTTGACAAAATTCGTAAAACCCTTCGATGGGTCGAGAGAAAAGCTAAACGCTTTCATAAATAATTGCAACAATGCCATATCCTTGGCTTCTGACGATCAAGAAGAATTTCTTTTCAAATACATCCTGAGTCAATTAGAAGGAAAAGCCGAAATCGCGTGCTCTATTAAGGAATTTGATAGTTGGACAAGTTTAAAAGAATTTTTGAAAAATCAATTTGGAGAGAGGAAGCACACTGCTCACCTTCTAAGTGACTTACAAGAGTGTAAACAAGGAAATGCTGAAACTGTCAACCAATTTGCGTTAAGACTGGAGAGTTGTCTCTCACAATTAATGACCGAGATAAATAATTCAAAATACAAGAAATCAGAACTGATTGGTCGTATTGCCGGTATGGAAGACCTTGCCCTCCATACCTTTACTATAGGTTTACTTCCACGTATATCAAACATTGTGAGATGCAAAGATCCCTCAAGTCTCAATCAAGCTATTAACCTCGCTGTTTCGGAAGAAAAAATACAACAAATCCTATACAAACATGTAAAATCAACCAATCCAAAGGCGAATACCCATTCTACTGCACAAACATCCAATAACGCTAAACCGTCCCCTTTTTGCCGTTATTGTAAAAAGAGTGGACACGTTTTGGAAAAATGTGAGATTCGCGAACAAAACAATCGCAAACACGGCAACACATCTCAGCCGTTTTCCCCGGCTAATCAAGACCCAAGGTTCCCTTCCGGTGCCCTTCGTGTAAATCACGTTGATGAAGAAAATGAACTTCCGGAAGAACTTCCTGATGATGACTCTGAGGAGCTCATTGAAAATGATTTAAACGAGTAGATGTCCCGTCAACGTGTCGTGCGGGACAAATGTCGGTCAAAAACGACACAGTCCATGTTCCCAGTGCACTACAGGTCCCCGTAGTACCTGAAACAATATTAGTTCACCCTAATACTGAAAACTCTTCAGTGACACAAAATCCTAACCCCTTAGATAGCTTAAAAATTGATGACTCCTATTCTAAATTTCTGAAAACTATTAATGAACCAAACTTTTCATCAAATGTTACCATACAAGAACATAACATGGACATACTTAAGACTACGCATAAAACTATAGTCATACCTACATCTATTGACCTCGATGAATCAAACCCTGTCATACAAAATGTTCTCGACAACATAACTGACACCTCGGACATTATTCATAAAGAACGGACTTTGAACTCATCTATATCATTCAGTCATGACAACAAAAAATACCACTTTCTATTTGTCAAGGTCCACCATTTTGACAAATCGGACTATGAGGATATCTACAAAAGCATAAAGCATCTCAGAAACGAGCTTATCCTCGCAAAATACAATGTCACCGATATTGCAATAACAGACTTCAAAAACCCTTTTGATATCCATCAACTCATGAAAATATATAATATGCTTATGTACTTGTTTAAAAATACGGGTATAAATATTCATGTATACAAAAATTCTATAATATATCCTTCACTCACGGAGATCCAGAAAATACTGAAAGAAAATCACGTTAATCCAAAAGCCGGTCATCTCGGAAAAACTCGCATGCTCAAAATAATTAAAGAAAAATTCTATTGGAAAAACATGCGCAGTGACGTAGAAGCATACGTAAAAAAGTGCTTACCCTGTCAAACTAATTTAAAAGTGCTTAGAAAAACAAATCGCGCTCCAATGTAGATAACTTGCACGTCTATACAGCTATGTTAGCCTGCAATACAAACATACATAGTACTACGATCAAGAATCGGAACCAAAGAAATACAGAGTAGGAGGCTTTGTTTTCATTAAAAATCATTTAAGGCTAAGAAAAGCCTTATCCCTAATATGGAAAGGCCCTTTCAAGGTCGTGAAAGTTCACGGCAATAACACTCTATAAGTTTTAATCAACCGTCGGTTAAACTGGCAGAAGTGCCCTAATTATAGTTTACGTAGAATTTAAGAAAAATATATTTCTTAATACATTACTATAGGTATGTTAGAGTATAACTAGTATATTATATTCTTATTACAGAATCGGCGCACTGAATAGTAGTGCTCAGAAAAAGCTGATCGAGCCGGTGACCGAGAGCCCAGGCATGTACTTTGACCCCATAGGTCGTATAAAATTCTACAATGATTACCTTCACGTTCTTGCTCCCGTCGATAAATCATACATAAAACCACACATAGACAACATCAACAGTGTTCTAGGAACAACTAGATTTTTATGTCAACAATTGAATAATATCGATGACGCGGAGTGTCATAACATCCTTGAACCTCTTACGTCACGATTGAATGACTTAATAAAAGATTATGCAGCTATATCTCACTTAGTACCCTTGAGGTCAACCCGCTCTGCTTGGATAGCTGGTGGAGGTAGTATTTTGAAACAGATTTTTGGCACAATGGATGAAAATGATGCATTAAAATATGACAGTGTCGTTCAAACCCTTTATACTAGGAATAAAAATGTGGCATCTTTATTAAAAGATAATATATTACTAACTAAAACTGCTTTAGAAAACTATAATGAAACAATAACATCAGTCTCGATAAATGAAGCTCGTTTAAATGACGCTGTCGAAGCTATTTCTATGCGATATCAAAACCTAAGTGTATTAACTGATAGAACATTATTCATGTCAAAAATAAACCAAATATGTAATATTTTATCATCTAGCTTGTTCACACTTTCCTTTAAAATTGAAGACTTACAAAATGCAATAATGTTTGCAAAAAGTCATGTTTTACATTCATCGGTACTTACCCCAAAACAGCTATTTACTGAGCTTGTAGAAAATGTTCGGCATCTATCTCAATCTCAGGAGATTCCTGTTACTTTAGATTTAGATAATATTCATGTAATCCTAGACATAAGTAGATTAAGTGTTTACTATAAAGATAACAAAATTGTTTTCGTTACGAAAATTCCACTTTTACATCATAAAATGTATAACCTTTATAAAAGCATTCCTGTGCCTGTTCCACATTCCGTGGAAAACACTAAGCTATTTACGCTATTGATTCCTTCTAATAAATATATTTGCGTAAGCAAAGACAGGTTTACCTATGTGTTAATCGACTCTCTTAGCTCATGTAATATCATACCAAACAATTTGTACATTTGTAAAAAACAAAATGAATACTCTACGGCTAGCAACTCCATTTGTGAAGTGAGCCTCATGCTGAAAGTATTAAATAATAAATTACCAGAATCATGCATACCAAGAATTATACATGGCGATCTTGATATTTGGCAAAAAATTAGAAAACAATCGCTATATTTTCGTTCAATCTGAAATTACAAAGTTAACTGTAGAATGTGGTGCTGTTACCACGGAAAATAATATCATTGGTACTGGCATATTAAACCTGCCTAAAAACTGCATAGCTGTTTGTAAGAATACAGAAATGATTAGTTCCACTGTAACTGAAATTTATGTGAATGAAGTGAAATCAGATTTTAATCTAATAAACAATTCTTGCTGTAATACTAAAATATTTTTGTCAAGATATTCCAATATTGCTCCTGTTAAACTGACAAATATAAATCTAGAAAAATTAAATAACTTCGATTTAATGTCAAATCAACTCATCCCTAAAATTGATAAAATATTAGATGAGCCAGAGGATCTATTGGAATATCATTCTAGTTATCCTATCGTAACGATTTGTACCCTTATTTTAATGTTTCTTATATGTTTGTATCTTTTAAGAAAGAAATTCGGTAAACACGTTTTTACTATTCCCTCGACTCCTGATAATCAAAACGATAACGGCGATAATAATGACGACGCTATTCCGCTTCCACGTCTTCGTTCTTCCTGAAACTTCACGATTTTCTTAAACCGTGTAAGTTTCATCTTATCGGGGGGGTTGTTATAACCCCTAGATGATAGTAGCTCTGCTGACAATTTTGTCTAATAATCACTTTAATTTCTACCTTACGAAAATGCATTATAAGCTGTTCCTCGATTCCCACGAGAACCAGCCCACCTGCATTTCAGTTCAGTACCAACATCCGAGCGCGACACTTGTCTTTACCGAATTTCTTTAAGTTTATCATTTTTTAAGTTCCTTTTCATTTTGTTCGGTGAATAAACGTATTCACCTTAAAACGCCTTTTTTTAAAAACCTATAATCTCCGGGTGGCGTAACAGAACCAACAAGACTTTAGTTCAAATCGGGAGGGGTCCCCTTAACCCATCTATTTCATTGTGCATTGATTATTTCTGCCAACTGTAAAACGTAAAGCTCATGACATAGATACATATATCAGTAACCAAGAAGAAACCAGTGACAGGAGACTTTGGACTGATACCAAATTGCAATAACTATTAAGTCAGCGTAGGGCAGTTCAATAGCCAATTAAACGTGACTGGACAGTGATTAATGTGAGCAAACAGGGTTAATCGAATTGCATCTCCACTTAAAGGATCGTCTACATTGAATCCTCGCAGAGCCTATTTTGTAGAGTTTGATAGATGCTTATAATTAGCAGAGAAGCACTCCCAAAGGAACACTTAAACGGCTCTTTCACCGTGGTATGTAGTGTGGGTCTATCAAATGGGTATTACATGGCTCGTCCCACCACTACTATTTTACACAGATCCAGCTATATTCTGATTTTAACAACAACAAAAAACACCAGCCAATTGCGCGTCAGAACTCGCGCATTCAGGGTTCCGTACCAAATGTGGAAGTAAAAGTTTGTAAAAGTTTAGTTAATCCATACGTAAAGTTAAGTTTGTTGGTAATAGAAAAAAGAGAAAATTCTCAAAATACTTCAAGTTTTCTAAAGTATTATTATTTGTTAGTAAATTAAACATAATCAGTATTTTCTAGTTCCTAGATCAAATTGAAATAAAAAACAACAACATTCAACATTTTTTCTGAGTTAGAAGGCTTTTGTTTTCCATTACTTTTGAGAATCAAAAATACGACTTTCTCTACTTACGGTGCGCAGTTTATTTTCACGCCCACTTACTTTCCTTTAATGTTTGATTTGAGTCAGTAAGATAAATAAGACTATTTTGAACGGTTAAACCACTAGACCAGCCTTTCCCAAAGTGGGCGATAACGCCCCCTTGTGGGCGCTGCAGGTTTTCTGGTTTTTGGACTCGGGATTCTTGAGATTTTTTTCTTGGTATTTCGGGTGTTTTTTTTTAATTTTGGGGATTATTTTAGTTCTGGAGATTTTTGAGATTTGGAGATTTTTTGATTATGGGTATTTTTGAGGTTTGGGGATTTTAGTTTTTTTAATATTTAATCTCGCTGAAAGACAGATAGTTGGGGTTTTGTTTGTGGGGTAAGGACACTGATAATGAAAGTTCTGTTCTTATATATCATTATATTATATAATGTGCTATGTATACTTTATGATGTGTGTTGATTAATAATAAAACATATTTTTGTGATAAGAAATTATTTTACTGACTGTACCTTATCCAGTTTACCATAATCATTATTACTTAATCTGTGTCTACGATAAGTTTGGGCCGGGTTGACAGTAGGTTTTACATGTGGGCCACGCTGTCGCATCAAGAATGTGGGACAAGAATTCATGAGCCAGGGTGTCAACATCCCGCCTAAAGGGAAGAGACCCAGAAAAAAAATGGAGGCGTCAAATCAGACACACTTTCGCATTTGAATAGTTATTAGTATTCCTAATTATGTTGTCATTTTCGTAGATAATAGACCGCGGGCAATCATGTTTTAACAAGTTTTTGTTAAATAACCCGATTTAATGCATATTTACCCTCCACTAATATAGATCACAAAAAAGTGGGGACGCTTAAAAATAATTATGGGGGCGCTAAAAAATAATTTATTCTCAAAGTGGGCAGTAGACAAAATAAGTTTGGGAACCCCGGCACTAGACCCTTGTGACATAAGGATCCGACGGATGAACGGATGAGCGATAGCAATAGAGCTCCATTTGGAAAAGGAACCTTAAAAAAACAACACTAGGACATAAGCTAAAAAAAGTTGCTCGGAAAAACTTTTGTTGGCACATAATATGAACAACTTGTTCCTGTGTAGATTATACTATACATATTCTGCATATTCTAGGAATCCCTGTACAATTGGCACTAAAGAAACCAGAGTGGGGGTGAAGGGGGGTTATTGCTATATACCCATACCCCTGAAACTATAAACTGACCGAACAACAGGACGCTTTTAACTAAACATAAAGAATCTAGGCTGGCCTCTAACAGCTATCGCACATAAAACTGGGAAAGGAATCGGGTCGAGGTCGCACCAGTACAATGTATTCATAAAAATGTACAATAGTAGATACACAGTCATAAAATTAAAATTAAACTAGCAGTTAAGCTTAGAGTTGATTTAGTGTTCAATGGCATGATAGGGCCGGGCCGCAAGATATCCAAATAGAAACGTGAACTCTAGTGGTTCGCCCCGAACTGAGATCTCGCGAAGTCCGCACCATTTGTCCAATCTTACCAGAACCACGAAGTCGTGGAAATTGTAACAAATGAGAGCTCACGTTATATTGGCTACTAGCAGCGCCCCGCGGTTTCACCCGCGTAAGTCTCGATCCCGTGGGAATATCGGGATAAAAATGTGCCTATGTGTTATTCCGGGAGTCCAGTTAACTCCATTCTAAATTTTATCCAAATCTGTCTAGCCATTTCAGCGTGAAGAAGTAACAAACACTCTCACACACATACTTTCGCATTTATAATATTAGTGTGATTAATTTTACTTTTTTCTTTGTTTGGAATACGTATAAACAAAGCCATTGCATATAGTTTATAGTTAGTTTATAGTTTATTTATTTATAACGGATTATTGTGATTATATTACATCCTACTTGGTATGTTTGTATCATTTTATTTTTTGTAACCCCCTTTTGGAACCCAATATCTTAACAACCCCTCTACCGATTCAGCTCATATACTTAACAGTAAATGTAGAAGGGGCACATCATAACACATCGATTTAATTAAATTCATGCAGATCAAATAAACGGTTCGAAAGTTATGTTATGGTAACGCCAAATCGCCCAACCTGTTTCAGAGAACTAAAGCTAGCTTTGCGCGCTCGATCATTGAAATACGAAAAATAAAAAGCTAGAAATGTACTGATTTAGGTGACTAGATGTGCCTAAAATAGCCCGATATCAGAGGCTCTTTACAAACTGTATGAAATGAAAGATGGTGTCAGGTCGAGCACCTTGAGCCCATTTCTACTATTTTTAAAAGCAATCCCTTTCTTATACGATGCAATTACAATTCAATTAAAATAGTCATTAAAAATGCTATTCTGCTTATATGATTGTATCATAAATTGTATGTAGATTTTACGATTGTTTATAAAGTCACAATTATTATTGAAAAACCATTGAAGTTAGTAGAACACCAAAAGCGACAATTATGAGACAATTCAGTAAATAAATGAAATGTAAAAGACCGGTGTAATGCCGTGGTGTGTCCGCCTAGATTAGCCCCCTCCCGAGGATGTCGTAAAAGCCGACTGAAGGATTACCCGGACTTGTTAGTGAGATTCGTTAGTATAAGATTTGTCCAGAAGCGTTAGCAGAGTCAGTCGTGGAAAGAAATGGAGGCGATGAGCTCACCACTAGTTACGTCTATATACCACGATGCGGCAACCCACTGTGAAAAGAGACTCATTGCGGCTCCGCCTAGATAGATAAAACTTTATTGCACACCACATAAAAATTAACACATCTTACTGAGTAAAAACATAGTAAGCTATCATACACACAACTCCTCAGGAACTACCAAATCAAATATACCTACCAACTAGCTTACTAACTTTATGTAGGTACACGTTTTGGGCCGAAATATAATCTTCACTAACGAAGGAAATAAAAGTTCATGATTGTTTAAAACAATCGAAATAAGTATGGAAGTAGGTACAATGGGCGGTCTTATCGCTGAGAGCGATCTCTTCCAGAAAATAACCATCAGTAAAAAAAGTGTGCCTATACATGTATGCATGTATGTTTGATACATCGTCCTGTAGTATGCTGTTGTGTGTATCTTTCTAGGAACCGGAGACAGCTCAGTATCATGAAGGAGATCTATAAATGACGCTATTGCGGTCACTCGTAAAAGGTGTGCCTATGCATGTATGCTTGATACATCGTCCTGGTAGAATGCTGTTGTGTGTAACTTTCTAGGAACCAGAGACAGCTCCGTATCATGTGATAGGAGATCAATAAATTACGCTATTGCGGTCACTCGTAAAAGGTGTGCCTATGCATGTATGCTTGATACATCGTCCTGGTAGAATGCTGTTGTGTGTAACTTTCTAGGAACCAGAGACAGCTCCGTATCATGTCATAGGAGATCAATAAATCACGCTATTGCGGTCACTCGTAAAAGGTGTGCCTATGCATGTATGCTTGATACATCGTCCTGGTAGAATGCTGTTGTGTGTAACTTTCTAGGAACCGGAGACAGCTCCGTATCATGTGATAGGAGATCTATAAATCACGCTATTGCGGTCACTCGTAAAAGCCACTCGGTGCGCTCGTAACTCCGAATAATAAACACTTTCAAACAGATTACAATTGCGCCAATTTCAAGTCAACAGTCAGCGGAGGAGGTTATCAATTCGTCTGTTATTACCGATAACAACTGATGGCTGGTCCGATTACAACGCGTTTTACGTTGCTATGTAGGGATAGAAGGATACCATGCTGATATTCCACGACGGTGCAAACCCACTGTGAAAAGAGACCTATTGAGGCACTGCCTACACCTTCGGGGAAAAAGGCGTGTGTCCATGATCGCATGGTTATATCCAAATCGATACAAGTAGGTACCTACATATAATGTAGGAGTCTTGGCGAGGTTTTTATTAGTTTCACACGAGTGTTTTAATACCTAGTTATTTGCAGTTTCATACACTTCTTTATCTATTCATGCAACTGAACTCCTTAAATTATGAAAAATTAAAAAAAAACACTGTACTTGCCATTATTTTTTGAGGATTTCCTTCTATTTCCCGAGATTCCATCACCAGATCCTAATTCGGTGAATATGAGTCCACATCGGGACCTTACCCATTCAAACAAAAATGATTTTTCAACTCTGTTCACAATTGACGGAGATATCGGTGAATATCAAAGATTATCTTTGGTGAATATACATCAAAAATACAAGCAGAAGAACATAAATACCTCCTAATTTTCTGAAATCTGTTTAAAATATGAAAAATACAAACTACTCAATAAGCGCGGTCAAATCCACCTGGGAATTTACACGAGTTCGTTTTGGCAAGTTTTTTGAATACAAAAAGCAGAAGTCGTATTATTATGTAAACGACTGTGGGAAATAATCTATGATAAAAATTATTCCATTCAGAAAACTAGATTGTGACTAGGCACACTAAGTGTGTGAATGAACTCAAGACAAATCGCTGTTGGACGGAACGTAAACAATTTGATGAATTCAACACGCTATTTAGTTTTGGCCGATTAGTTGGCCTACTAACGGGTTGGAATCGGATCGCGTGTGAGACTACAGTCGTAAACGTTGCATAGCTAACAAGCTGAGCTATTAGACTCGCGTCATTCATCCTTGGCAGGCAACGTTATCATCGCTTCCCGGCTTGCGACCTTTGTGTGCTCCGAAACTAGGTCATCGGCTTCTGACCTTTTTGTCGGAACGCATTTAAAAATCCGGTCTTAGACGAACGCAGATGAATGCACGATCAGAAGAAATAGTACTAGACCTATGTCACTCAAGTCTGCGCTCCCGCCAGAAACTTCCCGCTTCGTACAAAAAAAACGCCACGCGCCGCTCGAAAAAGCGGTTTTTATTGAATATCTCGTGAAATATAGATAATTTTAAAAAACCCTTTAGGTGAACCCTCCGTTTTATTGTATTTATGTTATTTATCCAATTTTGATCCAATAATCTGTACCATTTTGATAAATCTTAATGTAAAATCCAAATAAAATGATAAATAATGATAAATCCAATGTCTTACCGTGTCTAATCGCCACCGTGCACGCCACTGAGGACGCGGGCTGAACGCGTTGGTTTGGCCTTAGCTTTAGACGTCAATCTATAACGAACTGTTTTCTACATAAATGTTATTCGCTTATTGAAAAACTAGTTTCTAGTTAGGTGACCACCCAGATAATGTTAGAGGTTCTTTTGAAAGAACTCGTCCGGGAAAATATTTTCTGAGGTATATCGCGCTAATATTATTGCAAGCTCATTCTCAATAAGTTAATTTTATATAAAAAAAATAAAGTCCCGTCTATTTTCAGTGTTCTGTTCAAATTGGGAAAAGGAACACTTATGGACTCACATCGGTGTCCAGCACGCATAATGTAGGGCCCCAAAGCTAATTACTCTATTCGCCATAGAATAAATAGAACGCGCTATCAGCTGTCACTCCTTGCAATTGTCTTCCAAAAGCATTTTTGCTAATGATCCTGGAATGGAACTGCACCAATTTCCAACGAACGTAGCTAAGAACCATCTCAGAAACACCATCTTTCATATAATAAAAACCGTTTCTAAATCGGTCAAACCATTTTGGAGATCAATGGGAACACTCGAAGGCACCTCTCACGCTAACGTATTCAACTTCTGCGTTTTCTGTCGGGGTTAGACTGAAATATATAGTGCCGTGGTGTGTGCGGCCTAAGAATAGACCCCTCCGTCTCCTCCCATTGATATCATAAAAGCAGACTCATATTCTGTGCTAAGGATTACCCGGACTTGTTAGTAAGATTTGTTGGTATAAAATTTGTCCTGGCTGCTAATTTACTATGGAATGTGTTATTACTGGAAGAAAGCGTTAGCCGAGTCAGTTGTGGGAAGCAATGGCGGCGATGAGCTCACCATTTGTCACGTCTATATTCTACGATGGTGCAACCCACTGAGAAAAGTGGTCCATTGAGGCTGTGCCTATGCCTTCGGGGATAATGGCGTGTGTCTATGTATGTATGTATGTATGAATACAAAGGTCAGCGTTTTTTTTGTGGAGCTATTGAGACTGTTGCTTAGAAATAACTAACACCAGTGACTGTTAAATGACGTCGTTGGTCTTCGGGTAAGTGGGACTTCTATAAGTACTGACTATTATGTCATCTGTGATAGTAAGATCTCTATTTTGAGTGCAGGCGGCCTGCGCGGGAGATCACGATGCTTGATCTATCAGTACGGCTTCACGATAGCACGTCAATCAGTACCTATTAGCAGCTATAAATAAAACAAGGTCTTTGTAGGTCATTCGTTTACTTTCGGGGTTGTTTAGCTAATTGATATTTTGATGTATTACACTTTGTTCGCATTGAATAACCGCGGAATAGAATTTAATTGGTTCGTGAATGAAATACCTAGTTTTCAATACAAGCTTTTTTAAAATTAGTGATCGTAACCGTGTACTTACCAAAATGAGCCTAAACACTACCAGTCTACTATTATCCATCGAGGAGTTTCGTTGTCCACCTTCCGTCTACATCATCATATTGCTGTCACTATCATATTGTATTGTCATCGGAACTTGACAGGTATGCCAAATTTCAGGTCAATCGGTTGAGGATAACTGCTTTAAAATTCAGTTGCAAGATTCCACCCAGATTAACATACATACATTGCAAGTTAAATAAAAGCTTGTAAAAGGATCATTATCATGATACTGTGTGCAACCGATGTAAAGGTAGCTCAACTGATACAAATGACTACCAGACGGAAGCGTCCCTTAAGATGCTGGCTGCATTGCTACGCTGAATGGCAATACTAATGCGCTGAGCCAGATAAGAGCAACCTCGGATCACACGTCGCTTCGACCCTTTACGACCTTTGCCCTGAAATATTGTTGAAAACGCGGAGGGCCCCGTACCCCACGGACCCAGAGTCTCGACCCCAAAAGGCTAAAATAAGTATAAGTACTGTCGAGACTTGCATGTATGGGCGCCTTTTATCGACGTACAAAAGTCGTAGACGTAGGTATGCGGAACACAAGTCTTAAGGGCGGGACACTTGGCTAGAAGGAATTACGGAAGATGGACCTCGGCTATAACGGAATGGTGGCCAAGAAATGCTCGGCGACCAAGAGGCAGACCCCCACTCGATGGTCGGATGACATCGTTAGTCTGACGAGAATGGATAAGAACATCACAGGACCGGAGAGAGTGGCGTATTAGAGAGGAGGCCTATACCCAGCAGTGGGTGCACAAAGTCTAAATAGATAGATAGATATATGGCCGTCAGCGGAATCTGCCGCCGCCCGCACCGGCCCTAAATGATGTCCCGGACAGATGGGATGGCGCAAGAGTATCAAGTTATCAACGCATGTAGCGTCCCACACCAAAGGCCTACCCTTCTCCCACGGAACAAGAGTCATGCCGTTAGGCAGCTTCCCTTCGTCATGCATTAGCAGACCGTTCAGTGTTTCCGAACTCAGACAACTACTAAACTTATTTTAATCAATCTTAGGCTTCTGTTAATCTAAGATGCAAGGTAATACTACTAGCTAAGAACCCGGCTTCGCTCGGCTAAACATATTTTACTGTAGTCTTTGGGTGAAACATTAACGTGCAGGGAGAATTTAAGTGCATGATCACACTATGCCGAAATTACGTATAGGAAATCGCGAGTAAATGCTGATTTTCGAGAAATTATCAGCATACAATTCTAGAGCAATAACGAAATGTTTCCCAGAGCGAGCTTAGAAAGTTGACCCTATAAGGCTTTGGGTTGATCGATTTCGATCGAAGACAACTTAACGGCCCTTCAATTACTGTGACGGACGATAAACTGAATCTCACGGGATAAATGCCAGCTCGAGTTCTCTTTAACATCGGCCGGCGTGAAGCTGCGCAATGATAGCGGCCTGCGTCAATGCGATTCGGGTTTTGTTGTAAAATGAGACTTTTTGAGCAGCTTTTAGATTTATAATAGTTTATATGTAGCTGTGGCGTACCCAGCCTATGAATAACCTCTGTCTCCTCCACGGATATCATAAAAGCCGACCATTGGATTACACTTAACTACGCGATTGGTAGCCTGCGCCACCGCCAGGCAGAAATCTTCATACAAAAAAAACGCCACTCTCGAAAAAGCGGTTTTTATTGAATATCTCGTGAAATATAGATAATTTTAAAAAACCCCGTGAGCGAACCCTCCGGTTTATTATATTGATCTTATTTATCCAATTTTTGACCCAATAATCTGTACCATATTGACAAACGATCGAATCTAGCCAAAAGTTAGAGGTAACTTTGTGATTTTTTATTATCGAGAAAATTTTGTACTATCGTGTTTCTGTCTGGGGGTCCCTCGGAATAACAATGTAGTACTACATGTAGGAATTAGGTTGTGTAGGAATTGTGTGTAGGAATTACATGTAATAATACATTGATTAAAGTTCTCACGGATCGCTTAAGACTGCGCCAAACGCAGGCAGAAATCTTCATATAAAAAAAAACACCATGCGCCGCTCGAAAAAGCGGTTTTTATTGAATATCTCTTAAAATATAGATAATTTTACAAAACCCCTTAGGTAAACCCTTGGCTTTGTTGTATTTATTTTATTTATTTTATTTTTTACCCAATAATATGCTCCATTTGAATAAACAATCGAATCTAGACAAAAAATAGACCTATCTTTGTTTTTTTTTTCTATCGATATATTATTGACCTATCATGTTTCTGGTAAAGTGATCCCTCGGAATTATAATGCATATTTTTAATTTGAATATTGTACTTGATTTAGTCAGTTAAAATCTAATCTAAGATTGGTAATTTTGCGTTATACCCCACCTAAAGAGTATTTAACACCTGCGGACACCAATCCGCCTACTAAGTGTGATGATTATGGCAAATCTCTCCTATGGGGGGCTCGTCCAGCAGTGGATCTCAACTGGCTGATGATAGTTACATGCCTACAATTTAAATTCCCAGGAATTGAGGTGTCTGTCGACGTTAATTGGCTATATAGTTTTATTAAATGTAGGTTAGGCATACGTACCACAGATTCACACGCAGTATCTTCTAGAGTGAAACTTGATGAACTTACCGTGTAAATTACTGTAGCGGCATGAGACACAAATTATTCTCGGAGCCGTTTTGCAAAACAGTAGCGTGCGCCCAGTCTCCCATTCCGCGAACCCTCTGTGAGCTCAATGCTCTCCTGGACGCAAGCTCTGATTGTGATGTGTTTGTGGATGGATGGAAGGTGATTCTGTCTGACTGCCTGGGGTTTCTTTGAGGAGAATGTGTGATTGTTTGTGCTTGAATGTTGGCATGAAATTCTGTTTACCTATTTGTATTAAGTATATCAGTTATCTAGTACCCATAACACAAGCTCTGCTTAGCTTGGGGCTAGATAATGTTGTGTGAACTGTCCAGCATTATTTATTTATTTATTTATTTATCTGTTTTGTTTTTTTAATGTGATTTAATTATTTGTGAAAAAAACTTTAACATACTTTTTATTTTTTTATTAATAGCCTATTTAATGTCATGTATTTTTTTTACTGTAATTTAATCATTGTTTATATTTTTAAATTGTTATTGTTAATTTAATATGGTTACCAACCTAGGTTATTTTTTTATAAATATGTTAATATACATTTATTTACAGAAAGAATAATATAAATGTACAAAATACATATGAAACAGTTGTGCTACCTAAAGACCGCTGCAAGCGATCTAAAGGTAGCTCAACTGATCCAAATCACTACCAGACGGAAGCGTCCCTAAGATGCTAGCTGCATTGCCACGCTGAATGTCAATACTAATGCGTTGAGCCAGATAAGAGCCAGCTCTCGGGTCACGCGTCGCTTCGACCAGATGCCCTGAAAGAATTTTGAAAACGCGAAGGGCCCCGGATCACCACATACCCAGAGTCTCGACCCCGAAAGGCTCAAATAAGTAAGCTCTGTCGAGACTTGCATATTTTCGTCTTTTGAGGTCCGCAGCGAAATCTGCCGCCGCACCGGCCCTAACTGATGACCCGGACAGATGAGATGGCGCAAGGGTATCAACGCATGTAGCGTCCCACACCAAAGGCCTACCCTTCTCCCACGGAACAAGAGTCATGCCGTCAGGCCGCTTACCATCGTCACGTAGCAGACCATTCGGTTCTAGAATGGCTCGAATGTTAACGCTGGTAAGGGCCCGGCGAATGATATCATTAAGGCTAGCGTGGCGGGAAATCCTACCGGCAGCCCTAGTGCACGATAATCCGTGGTAATCAAGCTGATCAACAGCAGTACCGCACGGGCAGTGATGAGGGACACAGCAGGGTGTGTTCACCCTTCAGGGTGTCCATGTCGATGAGTTGGCGTTTTAGTGGTAGGGGTAGGTTGCCTTTCATGTGTTCCTTCATGGACCAGTAGCTGTTACAATGTTATGTAGATTAAAAGTAGACCGCCTTCTAGCATAGTATACCATTATGAAAATAATACCCTCACGTGCAACTACTGCAAACGCACGTTTACAGCCAAGATAGGGTATGTAAGTCACATAAGAGCGCACCAGCGAAGCTCTTCCATATAAAGCAGTAAACAGTCGCCGTGGCCGAAATCGGCCTGGATGACATCATCATCATCATCATCATCATGTAGATAGCGAGCTGTTCTGATGATGGAAGGTGAACGACGGAACTCCATCATCATTAGTCAGATTTAAACTTCTTAACAGCTTGTTTTGAAAACTAAATTTTACAACAAAAATCTCATTTTATGACTCTTAATTTTTCTTGACCTTACAAACACTTGCTAACTTACAAGTATTACGGTCACTCAACATGCGTAACTCAGCAGTTCTCTTCAGCCAATGCCGAAGGGTTCTGAACCAGGGCAGGCCTTGCCGTGACCTACTTCCGTGACCAGGTCACACGCACCCAGACCACCTGCAATTAAGTATTGTCACAATATTATAGTTGAATATGCATTCCTTAACCTCTGTTTGTTGACATCTGAAGCGAATAATTGCGATGGTAATTTGGGTACGAATTCCTAGTTGCTTTTACATCTCATATATAAAAGGCAATGTCCTGACTGACTCAGTGTTTTTTTTTTATACTACTTGAATGACGGAACATGCATATGGCCCACCTGATGTTAAGCGGTAACCTCTGCCTATGAACAGTGCATTCTCACATAGGTTACGTCCACCTAGGACGCGCCCTATGTGGCATTGCACTGCGCCCGTCACCCTGAGACATAAAGATGAAAAGTCTCATGTGCCTGTAATTTCACGGCACACATACTTTTCAAACCGGAACACAGCAATGCAAGCACTACTGCTTTACGGCAGCAATAGGCATGGTGGTATAGCACTTCCCCGGACGAACTCTTTCAAAAAAAAGCTCTACTACTACTGTACGATTCAACGAGAGACAACGCTTTAGTCGCTTTAGTAGGAACGGTTTAGTTCAACGAGTAGTATAGGTTTTTTGTCAAAGAGTTCGTCCGGGGAAGTACTACCTCCATACCTTCTGCTGCAAAGCAGTTAAAGCAGTAGTGCTTGCATTGCTGTGTTCCGGATTGAAGGGAAATTACAGGCATATGAGACTCAGGGCAATGCCACATAGGGGGGGGGGGCTAGGTGAACGTGACATAATTGAGGTAATGTATTGTTAAAGGCAGAGGTTACTGCTTGACATCAGGTGACCATCTGTTTGTTCCGTCATTCACATAGTGAAAAACAGTTTGCTTATTTTGAATTTCGTTTAACTATGTGAATTCCCTTGTTTCTTCTCTTCCTCATCAGCTGGTAGACGACTCTACTGCTGGACGCGTCCTCTCCATAGAATAGGGGGGATTTTCCATAATCACCACACTTGGCAGGCGAATTGGTGATGGCAGTAGTGGTGTTGAGTACCTACTCAGGATGCTTCTCATCCCCTGATGTTATACTCCCTTGTTCGGCTTTTACGACAACCACGGGAGGAGACGGAAGGGTCCATTCTTAGATTGGAAAAAGTACAGCAAACAAAATACGTAATTTGTACACTCTTAAGTTATATATAACTTTTGGTATTCCCGTGATCATGGCATGCAGTTTAGTAGTAGTAGAGCTTTTTTGTGAAAGAGTTCGTCCGGGGAAGTACTACCACCATACCTATTTCTGCCGCAAAGCAGTAGTGCTCGCATTGCTGTGTTCCGGTTTGAAGGGTAAGGGTGCCGGTGAAATTACAGGCACATGAGACTTTTCATCCTTATGTCTCAGGGTGGCGGGCGCAGTGCAATGCCACATAGGGTGCGTCCTAGGTGGACGTGACCTATGTGGTAATGCACTGTTCATAGGCAGAGGTTACCGGTTAACATCAGGTGGGCCATCTGCTTATTCCGTCATTAAGTAGTATAAATAAAATAAAAAAATAAAACAACTTTGCCGAAATATCAAAACTAAAAAATCTCGGTAAATATCCCGTTTCTAGTGAAAAGTCTTAGTTATATGTTATCGAGTATGGAAGAAAAATAAAAAATATTACGTACACGAGATACTCATTACAGATAATCTTTTTTCGATTACACACCCAAACCTTACATAGAGATCTTAATTTGAATCACTAACTTTGATGAAAGGACCCAACACCTACGCGTTACCTAAATCCCATTAAGTGAGTCACATAAACTCGTTTGAAACTGACATGAAGACAAGCTATCAAAATATTGGGAAGTCGTTCAAGTATCAAATTGCTTCGAGCTCCCATCTCGAACGTGGCATGTTATCACGTGTACCTACGCTTGGATTAAAGGTAGAGCGAGCACGGTGAATGAACTAATGAACCAACATTTAAGAAGCTATAACCCTGAACACTGCCTTAAGAACGAATAGATTCAAGAAATTTAATAATGAGCTCTAGAATTTTTAAGTTTTTGATAACAGTTTCCAAGAATAAGTTATATAAGTCAGTTTGCATGAAAAAAAGGTATTCTTAAGGCGTCGGTGGATGCCAAACTCTGTCACTATCTCATTAAAGTTGGTAAGTTAGAAAATGACAGAATAGCACTCGCGAAATGAAAAGTGTGCGAAATTCACGTTTTATTTTATTTATAATCATTAGGAAAGTAATTTTCAAAAACAAAAACTAGGTCTTCTCGGCGTTGGGTTAGTTAATATACTGAAGGCAATAAAAACGTCTTATGATTGATCGTTTAGGATAAAAATGGTTGTAACTATGACAACAGAGGCTACTTTTCAAATTGATTTCTTACATTTTAAGTTATTTTTCCAATTTTTGAAATCAAGAGGACATGCTTTTTATGATGTAGATTAACATATATATTTTTTATAGATATTTCGACAAAGATTTTGGAGAAAAAAGGTTTTAATGCACCACATTTCACATATATCCACGCCTTAAGCTTTTTATCTAGTGAAATCTAGTGTGAACCATTTTTTTAACTAGGACGGAAGGCAAAGTGCTCTTATTTTCATATATTTACGAACATCTTTATGTTTTGTTGTACCTATTCTAAGTGAAATAGACTTATCTTATCTTATCTAAATCATAAATTAAATACACTAATTGAATAACTTCGCCGAGTGACGTGTCACAAGGTTTTTTTCGACCAGGGACATGGGATGTAGGAAAAGAGACTCGCGTAGCAAACGCGTAGCGGACCGTAGCAAAATAGAAAACAGCAACTGATATTGAGTTTTATAAATCCCTTAGAGCGTTATAAATGCTCTAAGCTTATATATACAAGACTATTGTATATATAAGTGTGATCAAGACTATTCATAAAACTGTAACTTCTGCTACGTAATCGATGGCTACGTAGCACTATGACAGGTCCATTAGGCCTATTTTGCCTAGAACCACATGAATCTTCATATTTTAATAATCCATAGATTAAAGTTCTTAAAGATTGCTTAAGACTGCGCCAACCCCAGAAATCTTCATATAAAAAAAACGCCATAATATATCTTAAAATATAGATAATTTTACAAAACTCTTGTTGTATTTATTTTATTTATCTAATTGTTTACCCAATAACATGCTCCATTTTAATAAACAATCGAATCTAGGCAAAAAATAGACTTTAATAATAACTTTTTTTTTTATATAGAAATTATTGTCCAAACATGTTTCTGGTAGAGTGATCCTCGTATTTATAATGTAGTATCCATGCACATTTTTAATTTGAATATTGTACTTGATTTCTAAGATTGGTAATTTTGCGTTATACCCCACCTTAATTTATAATTTTCCGAGCTGTGAGCACGGAAATGTTGCTTCACAGCGATTTGTTTCTCAGTAGTACTTAGCAAAACATAATTATGATTTAGGCTGAAGGATACACTATATAGAATATAGAATATGTTCCAGATAATTAAACATAATTATGATTTAGGCTGAAGGATACACTATATAGAATATAGAATATGTTCCAGATAATTAAACATAATTATGATTTAGGCTGAAGGATACACTATATAGAATATAGAATATGTTCCAGATAATTAAACATAATTATGATTTAGGCTGAAGGATACACTATATAGAATATAGAATATGTTCCAGATAATTAAACATAATTATGATTTAGGCTGAAGGATACACTATATAGAATATAGAATATGTTCCAGATAATTAAACATAATTATGATTTAGGCTGAAGGATACACTATATAGAATATAGAATATGTTCCAGATAATTAAACATAATTATGATTTAGGCTGAAGGATACACTATATAGAATATAGAATATGTTCCAGATAATTAAACATAATTATGATTTAGGCTGAAGGATACTATATAGAATATAGAATATGTTCCAGATAATTAAACATAATTATGATTTAGGCTGAAGGATACTATATAGAATATAGATTATGTTCCAGATAATTAAACATTTTCAAATCCTATTACGAAGACTGAAGCAGTAAATGAAGTAGGTTGAGTTCTTTTGAAGTGACAGGTGCTTGAATTTCTATAAGATTATTTTCTAATGACAGTACCTAAATCTTTAAATATAAAAGCATTTATTTACAGAAAGAACTAACTAATAATACAACTAATACAAGTAGGTATGTAAAACATAAATAAAAAATACATATGAAACAGTTGTGCTACCTGAAGACCGCTGCTAACGATCTAAAGTTAGCTCAACTGATCCAAATCAATACCAGACGGAAGCGTCGCTAAGATGCTGGCTGCATTGCCACGCGGGCAATACTGAATGACTGAATTATATGTTGTAAAAATAAAAGGTTCGCTGAAGTTTTCTAATAATATTAATTACCTTTTAGAGTCAAAAGTCCGCCGCCGTATTTTTTTTGCTATCTTCGAACCTTGCTTTCATAATTAGCAAGCTGAAGTAGCAATGGAAACGCTGTGTTCACCGTGGTATTTTCGGCTAATAATCCCTAATAATGATATACCCTCTGTCTTCTTCCGTGGATGTCGTAAGCGCCAACTAAGGAATTCCACCGGTAACCAAAGATTTAATTCGTTTGCCGGTATCAGGACGGGCAGCAGTATTAAACAGATTACTCTACGCTATACTGCGATAACCAATCCGCCTACCAACCGTGATACTATGGTATATTTCCTATGGGAGAGGCCTCGTCCAGCAACGGACGTCTTATGACAGATAATGATGATGATGGCAATAGATAAGTTATATTTGTAGCACGCGGAAGCACAGCACGCCCGTACGACGAACGAGTGCGACGATATCATATGTCATAATTTAGGGGAGCCCAGCACTCCAGCGGCGAAAGTCTACCTGCTGATGATGGTAGTGGCCTGGGCGTTTTCAAAGGTCTCGGTCACTAACCAAATATTAGATTAGGAATGCCTACTCAAATAAGACCCAACCTCTTGACGAATCGACTCATTGAGATGAAAACGGAAGCGTCACAAAAAATCGGAATTACGAACCGTGATTTTTGGCTCTGGTATCTTAAGGTGGACGTACTTGGAAACCCTGGTACTCGATTTTGGAAGTACGAACCATCCCCCAACTGCTACCAGTTTTGCTTAACGTTTTGGCCTATACTTGAAAACCCATATCTTTAACACTGTAGCCAAGCTTAAGTGATAAATCTCCTGTTGAAATAAAATTCACAGTTAGAAATGGCTGCTGTCACTGTCATATTCAGAAACTGAGCACATTCTTGCTCGTCTATCATCAGACAATTAAAAGTCCTACCTAAATGTTTTCTGTAAACCGGTAACAGGTCTCCACGATACAGGAGTGCCTAGTGTGGAGATCACAAGAAATAAATTTAATGGACTAGCACCTTTGTATTAACACAATTTTTTTGTCATACCTAGTTTTATTTAGTAACGTTAGTATTCCAGTGTGTTTGTACAGCAAATAAGTGGTGTGGGTGGATATCGGATGGATGCTGGTGGAAGGCAATTGGGAGGGCTACTTTTTATCACCCCCCCCCTCCACCCCCCAGCCCTCCCTTATTTATTGTACAGTTGGACTCTCAGGTTTTGACATGTGTGCCGCCAAGTCCCGAAATGGACTTTTCATCTTTATGTCTCAGGGTGGCGCGCGCAGTGAAATGCCACATAGGGTGCCTCCTATGGGGACGTGACCTATGGGGACGTGACCTATGTGATAATGCATTGTTAAAGGCAGAGGTTATCGCTTAACATCAGGTGGGCCATCAGCTAATTCCGTCATTCTCAAAGTTTAAAAAAAAGCTTTGTATTTAAAGTTGATTCTGATCAAGCAAATGCATGACATTTGTTTGATCAGAATCAACTTGCTGAATCAAGCTGATGGCCCACCTGATCCCACCTAATGTTAAGCGATAACCTCTGCCTTTAACAATGCATTATCACATGCATTTGCTTGATTTATTTAGGTACTTAAAATACCTAGTATACTCTCTCTGAAAATAGCTTGTCGCCTTTAAGCTCTAACACGTTTAGTCCTTGGTTAGAGTGACTCACTGTTCTATTTCTTATTTCCTTAGAATAATCCAAAACTGCATTCATATGACTCATACTGAGGGCGTTGACCGAATGATCTTCACAAGTTGCTTACAATCGCGACTGTTCGTAGGATTTCAGGCCTTGTTTGGATTACTGATACTGTTTACAAAATCTTTAATGCATGCAATTTTGGTGTATGAGTCAAGAGCATTAAGAATTATAATTGTTTGGTGCAGAAACATGAAAGAGTGAAGGGCTATAGGCCGCGAAATGGATAATATAATATATACCTACCTAATTAATTTCTTACCAATGTCCGAATTCAGGACAAAACTATTTCCGTTAGACGGCTAGGACGGGTGCGTCCGTATTGATCCCATGGATTCATCCCACGAATATTTATTTCCGGATTCTGACCAAAATGTAGGCCTTAAGAATATTAAAAGACTTAAGTAGGTATCATTAAGTACATTTTGATAGGCCTTTTTCCCTAATGGGTAGGCGGAACCTCAATGCGCTTATTTCACCGTGGATCCGTGGGAATCCGTTTCTCCTGTTTTGACAGATTTTAGTCGATATAGTCGTGACAAGTGGTGAGCTCATTGCCGCCATTGATCCCTACGACTGACTCTGCTAACGTTTTCTTCCAGTAATAACACATTCCTTTATAAGCTAGGTTAGATAGGTTTAGAAATAACTAATAAATATAAAATATATAAACAAGTCAGGTAAGTACCTACCCACTTTTAAGGAAATAACTCTATTATGTAGATATGATGTATGTAGAGAGATAGCTATCTTTATTACATAGGTACGTTTTACTAATAGCCTTCCCTTAAATAACAAAGGAGAATTCAGCTAATTAGTTGGCAAACTTGATTACAACTGGCAGAATTTCTACTTTCGTTTCATAATCATGAAAAACTTGGACGTCCTTGAAAAGTCCGGATAAAATCTTCATCAAAGTTACAAGAAGTTACATCACGAAAGGGAAAACTTTGAACTATAATTAGTACGTCTTCATTTATACAGAGTCCCGTCTGAAGTTTTTACGATGGAATTAATATTGCAACGGGGTGGGTACGGAATCAATAAAAACTTGAACAAGATCTTCGCCAAGTCATAATTCAATGAGGGGTTTTCACGGCCGTTCAATAAGTACTGCGTACTTATTACTTCCATGTGGCCGTTTCACATCATGTTAAAGTACTTATCATGTAGTATCATGTACTTAACTGTCAAAATAAAGTTAAATGTCAAAGTCAACAACTTAGTAATATATTTTCTGTATTTTGTTCATGAAATTTTGTTACTATCACACAAAAGCACAGACAATGCATTTGTTAATTTTGACAACCATAGTTGAGTCAGCGCGTCTATCAAGCCAAATCAAACTACTTTTTTTTAAATTCGAAAATGAAAGGCACTCATTACTAATTTGAAAAGAGAGTCATGGGTTACGTAAGGCACAGAATAAATAATAGTACAAGTTATGGTCATACATCTAGGTACCTATTATACCTACATAGAAAATGATGGTTATTTCACATATCATATCACTAGTTTGTGTGTTTGTTAGTCAATCTCGTCCAAACGGCTGAACAAATTTCTATGAAATTTGGTACACAGATATATTATAACCTGAATAAAATAAAATGACGAATAAAATACCTACCGCAGTCGACTGCAGGGACATTTCACCTCGTATTTTCCTAATTACGAACTCGACAACTTTCCCTGGAGCGAGCCAACTCGCTCTGGATGAGATTTCCTCTCCACAAGTTTGTTCTACTGCTTCTTGCTATCGAACAACTAGTAATGTATACTAAGCTTTAACTTCGAGAAATTATCCATGCTTAAGCTGTCTTGTCGGTAACCCCAGAACAAAAAGCCATACTGTATTACAGAGAGTAAATATCTGTCGTTCGTCGGAGTATCTTTTGCATGTACTCTCTCAGGTAGACAGATATTAAAGGAAAGATTGTGACACAGGGCTGGGTAAAATGACACATACTTAGGTGAGGGCTTGCGCGCAGCAGCGAGTGTGTATTATGTGAATTTCTGCAGATGAAGGTAGCTAGACGCAAGGCAAGTTTTATAGAAGATTATTTATCAGTTTGAGACGCAGTAAAATTAACAAATGTAATTAAATTAATATTAAATGAAAAACATTTATTTGGCACGCAAATACGTAAACAAACAAAAGAGGTGGAATACAGTGTAGGAAACAAAATACAAGAACATACAACTGGAACAATTAACATAATTTAACTTTGAAAAATTAAAAAGAAGAACATAACTTATACAAAATGTGAAAAGTCCTACGCATCCATTCTGTCTGAAAGAAACAGTCAAAAAAAAAGTAGCGCCAAAATGGCATTCAGCTCAGCACTCAGAGCAATGCGGCCTCCGTCGTGCTGCTCTATGGCTCTGCATAATGCTGGGTACCCACTGCACTGAGAGCACTGCACTGCGGTGCGCTGAGTAGGTAGGATAATCTAGGTACCTACCTACCTACCTACCTACCTAGGTACTAATCTAGGTATCCAGCGCTGATTTTCAGCTGTCACCAAGCAGTGACGACACCAACGCCAGAATCCTGCACCGCACTCAGATACCAAACATTGATCTTGAATGGGTTTGTTGATCGCTGTATTACTAGTGTCCGCCCGTGACGTTGCTCGCGTTTTACCAGGATAAAAAGTAGCCTATAGCTCAATCCAGGTCATAATCTGTGTACGAAATTTCGTCGAAATCGGTTCAGCCGTTTTGGCGTAACTTTGTCATTTATGATATTAGTAGACCGATATTTAGGTATTCATAGTGCACTATAAGGTGCAACTCACAATAAATATATGTAAGTATATATGGCGGTACTATAAAAATCCCATACCAATTACATTTGCCAGTGTGCATACGTAACCAAGCAGTATTACCACAATACCTCCCATTCAAGTCTAGCTTCTAGCAACAAGCATTCTAGTCTCTTGCCTTAAGTAAATACGTACCTATAGAAGTGTCACTCCTAAAAATTATCTGTAACACAAAATTAGCATCCGACGTACAGCTCGTTCACCGTAAGATGGTAGCTGTAAATACTCCATGGCAGTTGCCAACTTACGGTGAACGGTCCGGCTCGGTCACCGAATAAGATGGCACCTGTAAATAATCCGTGGCAGGTGCCAACTTACGGTGAACGATCCGGCTCGTTCACCGTAAGATGACACCTGTATTACACTCCATGGCAGGTGCCAACTTACGGTGAACGGTCCGGCTCGTTCTCAGTAAGATGGCACCTGTAAATACTCCATGGCAGGTGCCAACTTACGGTGAACGGCCTGTACAGACGGTTCACCGTAAGATTCCCCTGCCTTGGTTGGTACTATTCCCAAGGCAGGGGACATCTTGTGGTGAACGGTCTGTATCCGCTTCTGGAACTCTATTTACAAACGTCAATGCATTGTAGAATCGATTTTTTTTATATAGGTTTTGAGTCAAAACTGATGTTGTACGACTGCTGAGCGAAGAGTTCAGTACAATGTCTATGTACTAATTCAGCACGCGCCCCGTTCCCACTCATATACAGAATTTATCGTGATTAGATTCGCCGGGAGTTTCACTTTTTTTTTTTTTAGCTACTTAAATGACGAAACAAGCAGATGGCCCACCTGATGTTAAGCGGTAACCTCTGCCTTTAACAATGCATTACCTCATAGATCACGTCCACCTAGGACGCGCCCTATGTGGCATTGCACTGCGCCCGCCTCCCTGAGACATAAAGATGAAAAGTCTCATGTGCCTGTAATTTCACCGGCACCCATACCCTTCAAACCGGAACACAGCAATGCGAGCACTACTGCTTTGCGGCAGAAATAGGTATGGTGAGTTTCACTTCTATTATAAACTCATGCATTCTGGCTCTAGTAACTATATCTTCTGTGGTGTAGCGCAATGCTCCACAGGATTATTTTAATGAATAGCTCGCTTTGTTCAAAGGTTTATTTAAATAAGAAAGTGGAACTTTCGTCGCATCGCCGGTATTTTCTTTGGTAATTGAATTGGATGGATGAACGTTTGGTCTGAATAGAATCCCTAGGGTTTCTTGTATATCTACTAGAATATGTAAAATATACCACAGCTGTGGTATGTCCGGCCAAAGAATAGACCCCTCCGTCTCCTCCCGTGGATTTCGTAAAAGCCGACTAAGGGATTACCTGGACTTGTTGATAAGATTCGTTGGTATAAGATTTGTCCTGGCTGAGTTTTATTACTAGAAGAAAGTGTTAGCAGAGTCAGTCGTGGGAAGCAATGGCGGCGAGGAGCTCACCACTTGTCACGTCTATATTCCGATGGTTCAACCCACTGTGAAAAGGGGTTTATTAAGGCTCTGCCTGTCCCTTCGGGGTATAAGGCGTGTGTCTATGTGTGTATATGTGTATGTATGCAGTTGGGATAAGTTCGCGAATCCTTGATTAGGTAGGTACTGTGTTTGCACGTCCCTGGATAAGTAGAGAATTATTGACCGTCATGCATGATATATTATCGAGGCCGTAGGTTATTTTATTTTTGTACCTGCTATCCCTCGTGCTGTAGTGTATCCGGCCTAAGAATATACCCCTTCGTCTCCTCCCGTGGATGTCGTAAAAAGGGATGGGCAGCAGCATCCGAATACTCAACATCACCACAGCCATCACCAATCCGCCTGCAAAGCGTGGTGATTACGGCAAATCCCCCCATTGCAATCAATGGGGGAGGCCTCGTCCAGCAGTGGACGTACACAGGCTGATGATGATAAATGGCTATATCTACCAATATACCTATCAAAGTGTAATGGAATGTGATGGTTGAATGAGTGTAGTGCTCTCACATCAACAAGTATAACATTTTTACACCCAAAATTAATTCTTTTTTCTATTTTTGTGTGAAAATCTTAATGCGGTTCACAGAATACATCTACTTACCAAGTTTCAACAGCATAGTTCTTATCGATTCGGAAATAAGTGGCTGTGACATACGGACGGACAGATAGACAGAAAGACAGACAGACAGACAGACATGACGAATCCATAAGGGTTCCGTTTGTTGCCATTTGGCTACGGAACCCTAAAAACGACTAAAAAAAAAACAAATCGCTTATGTGTGCCTATAAAATTTGAAGAGTACCCTCGATTTCTCCAGGTTCCCATATTCAGGTCCAGATAAAAACTAGTTTCCATATTAATAAAGATTTCAATTAATAAATTAGTAGGTATTTAATTTTGTTAAAACTCATTTCTCATTAATTTATTCTATGTATGTATGCATATACTAACAATTTTTTTTTATTTTTTTTGTGTGCTTTAATGACGGAACAAGCATATGGCCCATCTGATGTTAAGCGGTAACATCTACCTTTAACAATGCATTACCACTTAGGGACATAGGTCACATCCACCTAGGACGCACCCTATGTGGCATTGCACTGCTAAGGAGTGGAATAAACTACCGTCGTCTGTCTTTCCTGAAAACTATAATCTGGTCTCTTCAAGGCAAGAGTGAATAGGTGCCTTCTAGATCTTTGTGCTCTATCTTCGGCCGCATCGTCACTTACCAACAGGTGAGATCGTGGTAAAACAAAGGTTTATCATTGCTAAAAAAAAAAAAAAAAACTGCACCCGCTGAGACATAAAGATGAAAAGTCTCATGTGCCTGTAATTTCACCGGCACCCATACCCTTCAAACCAGAACACAGCAATGCGAGCAGTACTGCTTTGCGGCAGAAACATGTACTAAGCTGTACTACATCTAGTCAGCATATAGCTCAATACATTATTTGTAAAACTTTGCAACCGATCGTATTGTCGCCCTTGAAAAGGCCTTTCATGTACGGTTTGCCGTCGCTTGGGAAATCAGAATGTATTCGCTTATCTGGCCTCATTAGGCCGGCCGGTGGCTGCGACGAGGGCGGCAGAACCCCCGGGGAGATGCTGGCTAGTAGCTAGGTGTTGCTTGCGCTGTTAGAACAATAGCTATGAGAATACATTCATTTAGAGCATTTTTGTATTTTATTTTTCCTATTATCATAGTAGGTACTAGGTACCAATCTATTATGTTGCTACGACCGCGACAGTGGTCTCCATAGAAATATGAACTAAAAAGAAGTGTTATCCGGGCTGTTTCGTATTGAAACCACTGTTTTTGTCTCTCTACTATTTAGACTTGAATGTTGGAACAATCAGATACACCTGATGTTAAGCAGTGATAACAATGCCTCATAGTTTACGTTCACCTAGGACGCACACTATGTGGCATTGCACTGCGCCCGCCTCCCTGAGACATAAAGCTGAAAGTCTCATGTGCCTGTAATTTCACCGGCACCCATTCCCTTCAAACAGGAACACAGCAATGCGAGCACTAGTAGTAGTAGAGCTTTTTTGTGAAAGAGTTCGTCCGGAGAAGTACTACCACCATACCTATTTCTTCCGCAAAGCAGTAGTGCTCGCATTGCTGTGTTCCGGTTTGAAGGGTACGGGGCCCGGTGAAATTACAGGCACATGATACTTTTCATCATTATGTCTCAGGGTGGCGGACGAAGTGCTATGCCACATAGGGCGCGTCCTAGGTGGGCGTGACCTATGAGATAATGCACTGTTCATAGGCAGAGGTTACCGCTTAACATCAGGTGGGTCATCTGCTTGTTCCGTCATTCAAGTAGTATAAAAAAAAAAAAAAAAAAAACTACTGCTTTGTGGAAGAAAGTAGTATGGTGGTAGTACTTCCCCGGACGAACTCATTTACAAAAAAGCTCTACTACTACTAAAACTTACACTAAGTAAGATAATTCAATCTTACTTGTGTTAGTGATAAAAAAAATCCTGTAATTTACGTTCTGTCAAGGTCGCTAATCGAAGAAATTGCGGTGCCAAACTTTTTTCCCCGGTTTTAGCTGTTTTCTCCTCGTTAATTGAAGGAAGTGGAAAATAATTGAAAAGTCTCTACCTATATATCGTCATAATCTGGGTTTGATTTAACGTCGTTTACTTGACAATAACTAGACCACGTGTGGAAGAGTTTGAGCAATTTGCTCATACTCTGACGACACGCGCCACGCCTCATTACCTATACTCCTTACTTCACATTTCTACGGTGGTCTCTCAGATCGAAGCTCCGAAAATAATCATCTACGTTCGCAAGAACCGCTTCGCGAATGACACCACATCATCAATCACCATAGATAGCTGTACTGTGTCACGCTCGCGTCACAATATCCCTCATCTAAGATTATGTAGAATATTAAACTATCATCCAACCGTGGCTTCGCTTGCTTGGTACCAAGATAAGCCTGTTTACCCGACTATGGCAAAGCCAAAAGAAAGGGTTATAGTTTTAGCAGTATATTTATGTAATGTATGTATGTTTGTGCCACCTATCCGATTTTACAAGATTTGATTTGAATTGACCTGTTAGTGTGGGACAAATCTTGAAACTTAATTCGATCGATTTAGCTGATGCATGCCGGTTACGTTCCGATGACAAATAATGACAATACAATATTATGGTGACAGCGAGCTGGGGGGCGATTCTCGGATCACAAATTTTATGATAGCCTCTTATTTTTTTAATTAACGTGGGTACATAATTTTCTATAAAAACGGGATATTTAACATGAATTTTGACCTGAATTGTTTCCCGATATTTCGGCACGTTTGGACGCGCCTTGATCACGGGAGAAACTAGTCTTTGCAAGTAGATTTTATAGGGTAGCCATATCGATCACCCTTTTTCGACTCTTCTAATACGAAAAAATAATATGGTAAATATCCCATTTTTAGTGCAAATTATGTTCTTATAAGCCTTTTTTGAGATATATTTTTCTGCTAGGAAGCATTTCACCTCACTCAACCAGTCATTGCACTGGGAATAATTACTCTGGCTCGCTGCTAAATTCTCGTTTAAACCCACTTTAAACCAGTTTAAACTCGTGTTAAAAGCATCAATCATTTTTGAAGGAAACCTTTCTTGGCGGTCATAAAAATAAATGGAAGAAAGGATAGTTAGATTTATCAGATGAATAGCTTCGGGCGATGCGAGTCTTATCCTAAGCTACGTATTTCTTGGTACCTACCCCCCCGTTTCCCTCCTTGTGCAAGGCTATAAAATGGGTATTCAGCACGATCGCCGGAGGGTACAGGATTGGACAAAGGTAACCCTGACCCTGTACTTCAGTGTTCAGTAGTAGTTAGGACTTAATTAATACAGATTCCTTCAGAGTTTGTTTTACTTTGTTACCTACCTACCTACTTTCTCACCTTCATGTTTTCTAGTAGAATTAGGTAGGTTATATATTATGTCACAGAATAATTATTACATAATATTTAGAACCTAAATATCATACTTAGGTTTTTTGTAGTGAAATATTTTAATAAATGTGCTTTTTGGGGATCTTCTTTGTGTCGATGGTTCAAATATAGTAATTTTTAGGGTTCCGTACCCAAAGGGTAAAACGGGACCCTATTACTAAGGCTCCGCTGTCCGTCTGTATCTGGAAATAATAATTCGTGGGATGAATCCACGGGATCAATACGGCTGCACCCGTTTGTCTGCGTGTCTCATGAACCGTGATAATTTTCACAGATGATGTATTTCTGTTGCCGCTATAACAACAAATACTAAAAAACAGGATAAAATAAATATTTAAGGGGGCTCCCATACAAAAAACGTGATATTTTAGCCATTTTTATAGATAATGGTAAGGAACCCTTCGTGCGCGAGTCCGACTCGCACTTGGCCAGTTTTTTAGCTAGCCCAAAACCTGGCCACGTCAATGGCTTTGGCATTGGCATCACACAGGTCCTTCATGTGTTTCGGCATCGCGGGCATGAAAGTAAATGAGGTATCGTCTGCAGCCTGGTTCCACAGTCACCTGTATATTCCTAGTCCGAGTAAATTGTTCTTGCAGTGGCCCACCTGGCAAAAACTCCAGCTAGGACAAGGTCGTTAGTGACAAGGTTCTGGGAGCTATTCTGAACTGTGTTTTTAAGTGTATGTAACTTATCAATCTAGTGTTTCATTTGACTGGTCTCTTTTAGGTTTTTTTTGCGAATGAATTGGCACGTAAATCAACGTTGAAGTTCAAACTGCATCTGAAAATAGCAAAAAGCTAACAATCCTGGTGAATTTCAGACGAAAATCGAACTGAAAGATCAAAGAGTCGTTTGTGTATCATGTATCTGTGCGTCAAGGGGTGCAGATTACATCTGCATCCGGTGCCCTCTCTGTACCCGCTGTGATACTGTGCACGGGTTCGGACAAACACTCAAATTCAGGACAAAGTTCACTTTATTCTTCATGTTGTGACATTCATTTTTGAATGAATTATCAATTTCTCTTGTTTTGGGGTAGGTATAACGCAAAATTACCAATCTTAGATTTTATTTTTAAGTGACTAAATCAAGTACAATATTCAAATTATAGATATGCATAGATTTAATTCCGAGGGATACCGATTGATTTCTGACTGTACCAGAAACACGATAGGACAATATTTTATCTATAAAAAAACAAAGTTAAGTTTTTTTTGCCTAGATTCGATTGTTTATTAAAATGGTGCATATTACTGGGTAAAAAAAATAGATAAATAAAATCAATACAAGACAACCGAGGATGTATGGGTTTCGTAAAATTATCTTTATTTTACAAGATAGGTATTCAATAAAATCTGCTTTTTCGTGCGGCGCGACACGTATGTTTTGTATGAAGATTTCTGCCTTGGCGCAACCTACCATATTTTGTAAGCATGTAGCATTATGTACCATTATAGTCTCTACATTGACAGAACACTTTGATTGATAATATGGCTCACTCAACTACTCCAAATCGCCGCTAAGACTTTCTAAAATTATTTACGAAGAGGCTGGTTTCTGACAGTTCTCCTCTTTGATGGTTGAACCAGAAAGTTCGCTGGTTTGTTGATTTTAGAGGGCGTACTTTAACTGCTGTAAAAACTAGAGCGATTTGGTTTGATAAAACTATATGTAGGTACTTATTTTTCTATTCATAAAGCCCGCAGTCTACCTGAATCACTGAATCATGCTTATCTACATTAAAATATGGAACAGTGCAAGCTAAGCTGTTAAAATACCCGAGCCGCCAGTTTAAATAAATAAGAAGAAAAAATACGAAACTGGACTGGTACAAAAAATGTTTCAACTAGCGAAACAGATCTGATAAAGAACCGGTACAAACTAGCCTGAGTACTGTAGCCAAGCGCAGAGAATATGCAACTAGCAAGGAACGAAATCTTTAGAAACTGGTTGGAAGAAGTAAAAGGACGAGGCATGATTGCGGCGCGCGCTTACAAAACCATGTTTGGAAGTTGTTGTTTATGGAGGCATAGAGCAAACGATAGTTCTTACATCAGAAATTTCACTTCACATTGACGCAAAACCAATAGGTACTTACCAATAGGTAGATATGTACTTGTGTGAGTCTGACTGGGAGCTCGAATATCTGCGCCCACTGAATACTTGACGCATCTGCGCGCGCAAGATAAATATCGGTTTGAAATTCGGTTGAATGATATTGAAACTAGTGATCCATTACTATAATTTGAAGACATATTTAGAGTAGGTTCCACCATTTTTCGGAATTAATTTTCTTCTATTCAAGCCACAGTGACTGCAATAAAGATCATTTTATATTGCAAGCTGGATCCAACAGGATGATAAAAGTACAATGGATCATTCTCAATGGATCGAACAGGAACTACTCGATATATAACTAGCAGTTTTGCGAACAGTAGACCTCGCAAGCACAAACGTTATTGCAAAAATTATAACCATTCTGCAATTGATACACATAAACTTCGACCAAAGTAAAACATAAAGTTATTTTTTGAAGTTGGTTTTTGAAATAGTTTTTTTTTATTATGTTAAAAGCTTATGAAAAACTTAAGATAAAGTTTTGATGTACCTAATTATTCAATACATCAGTCGTTCCAGATTCTATATCTCACACACCTCTTGACGGATTTTGCTCATATTCGAAGTTCTTGTGTAGGTACAGTAACCCAATGTTTCTGCCAAATATTATCAAAATAGGCCGGTAAATGGGGCCGCAGCAAACTTCCCCCTTTTTGGGGGAAATACACCCTCCAATCAAAAATCGCCGGCTACATAAAAAAACTATGAAATAGTAGAACCTGTTTATCAATATTTGTCTAGAAAAAAAAAACAACATGGCAAGTACCAACTTACCATCCGCCATGCTTTCTATCCGGGCAGATGGAAAGCAAATTTTGCCAGTTATTGCAAAGTGATAGCTCGCTTCGCTCGCTCGGTCAAAGAGACACGATTGGTTGTTGTTTATAACGTACCTGTTTCGGAGTATATGTGGATAGTTTGGCTTATCCAATTAGATGGCGATGCGATCGGCTATTCAGTGCGTGCCAGTAATGCTTTGGGTTTTATTTCAATTTATTTTTATTCCCTTTTCAATACAATGAATCACTTCTAAGCGATTTACCGCCGCGGTTTGTTCAGACCTTATTTTCTCCAATGAATTGTGAACTACGATATTTTCTATATGTGTACTTACCCTGTGTTATATCAGGATCACAAAAATGATTTCAAATTAATTGGCATCATTTTAATATTATTTGTAAAATAGTAATGTAAGATTTATTGATTTACTGATGACGATAAATGTACTTTCGTTTTGGTGTTTATCCGTTCTTGAGTGGATACCGCTGATACCGCTAGAAAGATAGTCTTCAGTTAACACATTTTTGCAGTGTTTTTTCTTGTTTAGTTAGATCGTAGCTAAACAGATGATATTTATGAGACTATCAATGAAAATATGTGTGTTAAATCTCCTAGTTCTCGCAAAATCAACATTCGCTATCTGAAGAAGTGTTCATGAGCTGTAAAGAGCAAAAATCACCAAAAAATTTGAATTTCGTGCCACAAGCGAGCGCATAGCTTTATTGAGGCATCGCAAGAACAAAATGTTACCCAAATAAGGCCACCGCAAGATCGGGCCCGATTTCTCCAGCCACCGTAAAAACAGCCCCCTGATGGCGATCGGCGGTCTTATCGTAGGCAGCGAAATAGACTTGTTCTGAAAAAAAAAAACATTTTATTAGGGATTTTGAATAAGTACCTAACTACCTAAGATCTCCGACGATTTTTAATTTTCGAGTCCATAAGAAGCCATTCCTTAATTTTTAGTGTGGCATTCCACCATTCGCATACTGCGTGATGTAATTTAGCGTAAATTTGCGTTTTAATTCAAAGGTATGGAATACACGTATGCGCGTTTGACCTAGGGTTGCCGTGTATACTATTAACAAAATTATCATATTTCCACATGCCTACTGCTGTGGTGTGCCCGGCCTAAGAATATACCCCTCCATCTCTCCCGTGGCTGTCGTAAAAACCGTCTTTAACCAGGGGATGGGCAGCAGAATCTACATGAGTACCAAACACCGGTACTGCCATCACCAATCCGCCTGCCAAGCGTGGTGATTATAGCACATCCCCCATTACATTATATGGGGTAGGCCACGTCCAGCAGTGGACGTCTAAGGTGACTGATGATGATGCTTCCACTATTATGACTGCCTTGAATTCCTCGCTACAACGAAGTTCCTCTCACTTATTTGGGCTTTTTAAGACTTACACAATGACGACTTTCTTTGATTTATCCAGCCTGTAGACGTCGTACCTCTTCGGTAGATGAAATGTAAATAGGTTTGGTGGTGTAATTTAAAACAGTGTGACAGTGTCAGAGTACAAAATAAAAGGCAAATATTTACCTGGTTGTTTTAATCAATAATATTCCCCTTATCTAACACAGCCACTTCGTTTCTTCTTTCCCCCAATCCTTCCTAGCAACAGAAGTCGGTTTTCCAGATATTCTGGCGTACCTATGGTGTATATTGTGCACCTTGCTTGCTATAGGTATTACATTTCAGAACCATACTGACTCACAGTAGTGTCAACCCTATCTTGTATACCTGCGCACACACACGCACAAACACACAGTGCAATTTGCTAGCGGTCAGTACCTACTCACATTTTACGACGGCTAGATAGATGTTGGCGAGTCTTTGTTTTATTTTTAAGTACAGATAGAGATAGTGCATATAAAGTTTTACAATCCACAAGAGCATTGAGCTGAGAAAATATGGAATCCTGGGAACTTAGAACATAGTTTCTGTAGAGCTTTCTGTAGAAATAATCGTTGCTTACCTGAAAATAGAATAGTAGAGTAGTACCTCTAATAATGAGGATTTGACCAGAAAACCAAGGTAGAAGATATAGAGGTAGGAATTAATAAATTAGATGGAAGGTATATACGGACACAAAAAAACTGCAGAAAAAAAAAACGACAAAGTGTGAGTTGGATTCGCGCACGAAGGGTTCCATAACATAGGAAAGATGCCTAGTAGAGTAGGTGTGCCTTTGTTTTTTGCAGAGTAGGTACAAAAGGTATTCATTATACAATGAATTAGAAATACATTTATTTACAGAAAGAATAATACAAGGTATGTACAAAATACATATGAAACAGTTGTGCTACCTGAAGACCGCTGCTAGTGATCTAAAGGTAGCTCAACTGATCCAAATCACTACCAGACGGAAGCGTCCCTTATATGAATACAATATCCAATATATTTATACAATGAATTTGGGTTTACGCTTTTTAACTCATTACAATGAATTGTTCATCTTCTATGTATACGAATATTATAAAGAGGTAACTTTTACCTCTATAAAATGTTATTGTTTGTAATGGATAAACTCAAAAAATTCTTAACCGATTTTAAAAATTCTTTCACTGTTTTCCGCGAGCGACTACTCTCGCTTGGGGGGGCTTTTGTAGCAGAGGGAGGTGGGGCTGTTTTAGATCCCAACACCATGCATGTGAAACTACGAGTAAAAGGCCAGTGTTCCTTTTTTCTTTGAATCATCTTCCACTTGTTCTCAAGGCGCTCCCCACCTAGTAGTAAGAAGGATCATCACAAAAAAACCGACCGTGTTTGTTGCCTGATTCTTCTAGGTCTGGTCGCGTTGGAACAGGAGTAAATTTCAAAATGATCCTTGTGGCTTCAATGAATAAAATACTTTATGAGTTTTGACTTTTTTGTTGTTGTTCAATAATACAAAGTAGATCTTAGTTAAATAACTTGTTGCTAAAGGTGCCTAACTCTCCCCTTAGGTATTAGACTATCTAATAAGTTCTTAGGGTTAGCTTTATCTACTTAAGTATGTTTATATTATTGTTTGTGCATAAATCGAGGTAAATATTATGTAGTTTAGAATGTGTAAACATCATGAACCACACATTTACCCACGTTTTGTTTCGTTTAAGTATCGACCCTATGTAAATACCTATGATGAACTGACGTAATCGTTTTTTCATATAGCAGCATATTTTTAGGAGTTTTAATTAGAAACATCTTCTTAAAAAAAAAAGATATAACCTCTACGTAACATTTAGAAATTAAACGTTTTTAGTTTTTGCTGTGAGCACAAAAAAACGTAGGTACCTGAGTATTAACTATAAAGTCATTCGAACTACTAGGTCGTTTTTTCCCCTTCGTAGCAATAGGACAGATTCGCAACTGGACTGATTCTCAACTGGACAGATTCTCAGATGGACGGATTAGCAACTGGACAGGACATGTAGGTACAGTCCATAACATTAGAAGACGTAGGTACATACTTATGTATTTTGTTACGACAGTTACATTTTAGAATAGTATAATTGTTTTTTTTCTACCAATACAAACTTTTTACCTAGGTACTACAAAATTCATAAATTTCTACGTACCTATGGAGTAGGAAATACGATTCAGAATGATACCGTTAAATTACATTTATTTACAGAAAGAATAATACAAGGTATGTACAAAATACATATGAAACAGTTGTGCCACCTGAAGACCGCTGCAAGCGATCTAAAGGTAGCTCAACTGATCCAAATCACTACCAGACGGAAGCGTCCCTAAGATGCTGGCTGCATTGCCACGCTGAATGGCAATACTAATGCGTTGAGCCAGATAAGAGCCAGCTCTCGGGTCACGCGTCGCTTCGACCAGATGCCCTGAAAGAATTTTGAAAACGCGAAGGGCCCCGGAACCCCACGGACCCAGAGTCTCGACCCCGAAAGGTTCAAATAAGTAAGCTCTGTCGAGACTTGCATATTTGCGTCTTTTGAGGTCCTCAGCGGAATCTGCCGCCGCACCGGCCCTAACTGATGTCCCGGACAGATGAGATGGCGCAAGGGTATCAACGCATGTAGCGTCCCACACCAAAGGCCTACCCTTCTCCCACGGAACAAGAGTCATGCCGTCAGGCCGCTTACCATCGTCACGTAACAGACCATTCGGTTCTAGAATGGCTGGAATGTTAACGCTGGTAAGGGCCCGGCGAATGATATCATTAAGGCTAGCGTGGCGGGAAATGATACCTGTGTTTTCAATATAATAATTTGTAATTATTTCCAAGAAAGTCACTATAATAATAGTAAGCCTTTATTGCTGTAAACTGCTGTAACTTAATAACATGCATAGTAGGTATAACATCTTAACTATACGAGTATATAATACTTAATTTGATTTAATAGTTTATCGGCAACCGGTTTTCCTTTTACAGCTTGTCCTTCGACAAAGGCCTCGTCAAGCTTTCAATTTTATCCTGTCTTTTGTGTGTCCATTCTGGAGCAGCTATATTTTTATGTCGTCTTCCCAGTGCTTCCTTTGTTCCTTCTTCTATCTCGCGGGTACCATTCCGTTATAGTAAGAAAGCAAGCCATACTTTGTTCCAAATGTTATACGAAACTACTATTTACGAAATAACATCGCCGTCGAAAAAACCTGTCTATATTCATGGTTACTTAAGAAAAATACTTTGTTTACAGGTACAGTGTCATCCTGACGATATCAACAAACTCTTCAGACGGGTTTGGTTTGGTGAACGGTGAGTCCATTCAACAATATTACAACTGTAGCATACATACACATGTGGTTTATATAAGAACAAGTTACCTCCAAGCGTCCACATTCACAGGTACATATGTTTGCAAAAACTACGATAGATGCTGCTACTCCCGGAAGTATAGACCTTTGTAGTCAATGCCTCAAAACTCGATTTGAAGCCACCAAAACTAACTCTGATTGACGCCACCAAAACCAACTCTGATTGACACCACAAAACCAATTGGAACTGACGCCACCAAAACCAACTCTGATTGACGCCACAAAACCAACTGGAACTGACGCCACCAAAACCAACTCTGATTGACGCCACAAAACCAACTGGAACTGACGCCACTAAAACCTACTCTGATTGACGTCACACAACCAACTCGAACTGACGCTATCAAAACCAACTCTGATTGACCCCACAAAACCAAATAAAACAGACGCTAATCACATCAAATCAAATCAATATTTATTTTATAAAAAGGATTTTTAAAAACCTCTTTGGCACGTCTGTTTTTGGAAAATCAAATATAGTTTGCAATTTTAAACATTTGTTTAGAGTGAGCTAGAGCAAATTCAGTTTACTAACATCGAAATAAGCTGAGATTTTATGGTACGCTTTTTATATTTAAATAAGTTTTTATATTTGTTAATAGTCAAATTTAGCACGTCGCTTGGGATCTTGTTAGGTGTCGCTTTTCCAGTAAACGAATTACTAACTTTACGGAGCCTAATACTGGGAACAGCAGTTTATTTGTGTTTCTAGTATTTGTATTATATGCTTGTCACTTTTTTTTATATTGTTTTGCGAACTTATATTAGATTTTCATAAATATATAAATGACATAGGAATGTAATGATGGTCACGTTAACAAAAACTCAAACTGACACCACCAAAACCAACTCGAACTGACGCCCACCAAAACTAACTCGAACTGACGACACTAAAACCAACTCGAACTGACGCCCACCAAAACTAACTCGAACTGACGACACTAAGACCAACTCGAACTGACACCCACCAAAACTAACTCGAACTGACGACACTAAAACCAACTCGAACTGCATGACGCCCACCAAAACTAACTCGAACTGACGACACTAAAATTAACTCGAACTTACGCCCACCAAAACTAACTCGAACTGACGACACTAAAACCAACTGTTACTTTGTTCGCTTGTATGTTGTATATCATTCTTGTTCTATGTATGTATTCATTTAAACTTTTTATCTCCTTCAAGCACCTATTTTCTTGGCACACTTTTATATTTATTTGTTTTTTTTTTAAATGGCTTATTATATTATATTTTGACTTGTGACTCCGTGACGCACCCACATGGATCCGGCGGAAGACCAGCGTTGTGTAACTAGTGTACACAACATCATGCTGAGTTGGACTCAAATTTGTGACGTTGCTGCGTGGATGGCACTGAGAGACACTCTATTAATTGTAGAAGTACTTAGTTTTTGCCTTTTTTATGTATTACCTGTTATTTTGTATTTTATTTGTCGAGTTTTTTTTGTCCTATCCATGTGTGCCGTTACAAATAAAGAATTTTTCTTTTTTCTTTCTTTCTTTCAACTCAAACTGACGCCCACCAAAACAAACTCGAACTGACGACACTAAAACCAACTCGAACTGACGCCCACCAAAACTAAGTCGAACTGACACCCACCAAAACTAACTCGAACTGACGACACTAAAACCAACTCGAACTGACGCCCACCAAAACTATTTCTGCCGCAAAGCAGTAGTGCTCGCATTGCTGTGTTCCGGTTTCAAGGGTAAGGTTGCCGGTGAAATTACAGGCACATGAGACTTTTCATCTTTATGTCTCAGGGTGGCGGGCGCAGTGCAATGCCACATAGGGTGCGTCCTAGGTGGACGTGACCTATGAGGTAATGCACTGTTCATAGGCAGAGGTTACCGCTTAACAGCAGGTGGGCCATCTGCTTGTTCCGTCATCCAAGTAGTATAAAAAAAAAACTAAGTCGAACTGACGACACTAAAACCAACTCGAACTGACGCCCACCAAAACTAACTCGAACTGACGACACTAAAACCAACTCGAACTGACGACACTAAGACCAACTCGAACAGAAGCCCACACATGGATTAAAAAGAAAAAAATCGGGTACAATGCGGGTATTGATCCCATGGATTCGTCCCACGAATAATAAACACTGATAAATGACGCTCTTTACAGAATTTCAAATCTGAAAATATCTGTTAGAAAATGTTTATAAATGTCTACAAAATTCAGTGCTTTTATTGTGATTTGTCTTATGATTGTGATATCCCTAGTTATATATCAGATACCAGAGCTCATGAAAGAGTAAAATATTATACGTTTTTTTTCTTTTTTTTTAACTTTGATACACCTTTGTTTGACCACGATCTCACCTGTTGGTAAGTGACGATGTGGCCGAAGATGGAGCACAAAGGTCTAGAAGGCACCTAGTCACTCTAGCCTTGAAGGTACCCAGATTACAGTTTTCAGGAAAGACAGACGACGGTAGTGTATTCCACTCCTTAGCAGTTTGCATTATAAAGGTTGAACTGAAACGTTTGGTGCGAATAGACGGTATACTAATGAGTTAAGGATGGTACTGAGCCGTACGCCTTGTCGTCCTTTGATGAAAAGGAGATGGCGGGATCAGATCGTGCAGTTCCTGGGAGCATTCCCCGAAATGTAACCTATAGAAGATCGAAAGGCATGCAACCTTACGGCGGTGCTCGAGACTCTGGATCTTAGTCTCCGCCATAATGTTGCTCACTTGCTCACCTACAAGCCTGAAAGCTCTACGTTCGATCGAGTGGAAGGCGGCAAGCTGCTGTTTGGCTGGTATGTTATCGTTATACTTGGTATAGAGATCTTTTAAAACATTTATAATAAATATAGCACCAGCACATTGCTTTTTTCCTTAATATGAATAAACTTACTTATTTTTTGCGATAAGACCGTCAATTGTAATTTACTTTTATTGTTATTTTGTTCCTTTGTTTGTATATTTTAATTCGGAGTGCAATAAAGATTTTATCTTTATATGAATCTATCAAGTTTTTCTTTATTTTTCTGAAATATCTCGGGATATTCTGCTCCGACATGTAAATTTTTAAGTTTTAACAAAAACTTAAGCTAAATGGATAGTAATGTACAATATTCTGAAAAGATTGGATTAGGTAAGGTCTTATGATTATTCTGTCTTAAAGCCGGCCCTGATATAATAAGTTTTACCCTTGGTAGGTAGGTAGGTAGGTAGGTAGGCATATGTATTCGTTCCCTCGGATCGAGAGGAAGAGAAAGTGAGCTGCTTTTTACGCTACGTTGTAATTTCTTTATTAAATTTATATTTCGACGAAGTTTACTTTTTATAAGAAGATTTTTTATTAAATTTCATTAATGAATTATTTAGATCCTCCGCTGTACCTACATAGATTTATTTTCAGTAATTGCTTGTTGTATAAAATAGATGAGAAGAAATTACAAGGAGAAAAGAACTGGAAGCGTAAACAACGAAGTCCGAGATTTTTATTGACAAATATAGAGTCGAAACAACTTCTTACTGCTACCTTTATCTGTGCTGCTACCTACTCTCCTGGTACCTTATTCCAGTATTGTTTTTTCGCCGACTACTTTACTTAACAAAAAGACGACCTCTGTGGCGCGGCGGGCGAAGGATCGTCTGCGACGCAAGAGGTTGCTTGCGGGTTCGATTCCCGCCTCGGAGCAAATATTTGTACAACCTGCAGATATTTGTTCAGGGTGTTCTGGGTATTTTCTATGTATAATAACAAACATCTATCTATTTAATAAATTGTATTAAATAAGTTATTAGTAAGTACCAATAACACAAGCTACTTAATAAAATAGGATATACATAATTTTAATTTAAGAAATAATGATTTCGTATACCAAACGTTAGGCTGGTAAAGGTTCAGAAATAAGGAGAATACAATAAAATATTAATGTACAATAAATTGCCCATTATAATATCTAATCTGGAACATACATTAGACTTAAAAGGATAATTAAACATTTCTTTGGGGTAAATGTATTTTACTGCATAAACGAGTTTATGAACATGACTGTTTTAGATTCCTCATTTTTGCTAAATAACGTTATTGTGTAGTGTGCTCTCTAAAGGTGCTGGAAAAAATGGTTTTTTAACGACTGATATGATGATTTCTAGTACCTAATAGTTTTTGGGTTAGATGTACCTAGATAGTTTAGTTTCAGATTATACCTAATTGACTTTTGACTGACTTTTGTATTTTTATTATTATTTATATTGAGTAAGTAGCGTAGCTATGTTGGAATATTAAACTTAAATTGAATTTGTATACTTATATATAAGAATTTAAATTTAAATTAGTGAAACTTTGAAAATTTGATTAATATGTTTATGTGACTTGCCTAGTGTGACAAACTATGTTATAAGGTGAAATAAATGAAAAGAAAAATGAAATAAAATCTGCTTAGCTAGATAATGTTGTGTGAACTTAAACAGTTTCTTTTTTGTTTTAAGTCTTTAATATATTTATCAGTAATTTTCAAGCGGCGTAAAAGTTTGAATCTCATATATAAAAGGCAATGTCCTGACTGACTGACAGACTGAGGTCCAACGCACAGCCTAAGTCGCTGGTCGTAGAGACTTGAAATTTACAGGGTGTGTTCGTCTTGATGCGTAGGGTTGTACTAAGAAAGGAGTTTTGAAAATTCGCATGCTAAGGGGCTCAAAATGCGGTTCTAACGTAAAACAAAAATGCTCTGCTTTGACGACCTCTGTTGCGCGGCGGGCGAACGTTCGCCTGCGACGCAGGAGGTTGCGGGTTCGATTCCCGCCTCGGAACAAATATTTCTGCGATCGCAGATATTTGTTCAGGGTGTTCTGGGTATTTTCTATGTATAATAAAAAATATCTATCTATGTAAAATATTGTATTAAGTATATCAGTTATCTAGTACCCATAACACAAGCTTTGCTTAGCTTGGGGCTAGATAATGTTGTGTGAACTGTCCAGCATTATTTATTTATTTATTTATTTATTTATTCTGTATTTCGAAAACCGTTAGTAGTAGAACCATAAAATTTTACATGGAGATTTCTCAAATAAAATTAACAATTACGTATTTCAGCGATACCTGAAATTTTCCTGAAAAATGACAACGCGAAGACGAAGTCGCGCGCTTGTCATCTAGTGTATCATAAGCGTTCACAGAATCATAGCATAGCTAAGAGATCTACGAGTATTAGTACTTGTACTAATATTTATTCAGTGGTATTAGTAACTCAGATGGTCGCACAACAAGATACACAAGTTTTACTTACTTGCATTATAGCTTACGATTTGTAAGAAAATATCTAAGTACCTATCCAGAGTGACAAAAATAATGAGTAATGTTATACCACAGATTATATATTAGTTACTACGAAAGTAATACGTAAACCAGCGTGCGTCTGACCGAGGACGGAGCAAGGGCGCATAATGTCATTCCACGGTCGGGACTAATTGATAATTAATCTTGTGTGATACTATGACGTGGTTGGATACAGTATTTTTTATTATTCCTTACCCAAAGGATGCCAACGGGATCAATTACTAAGCGTCCGCTGTCCGTCTGGCCGTCCGTCTGTCGGTGGGCTGTATGTTATGAACCTACAGAATAGATAGATAGATAGATAGAAAATTCTTTATTGCACTAGACAAAAAGCAGAATAAATAATAGTGAACCGTGATAGATAGACAATTTAAATTTTCAGTGTGTATTTCTATTGCCTCTATAACACCAAACGACCTCTGTGGCGCGGCGGGTTCGATTCCCGCCTCGGAACAAATATTGTGCGATCTGCAGATATTTGTTCAGGGTGTTCTGGGTATTTTCTATGAATAATAAAAAATATCTATCTATGTAATGTATTTTATTAAGTATATCAGTTATCTAGTACCCATAACATAAGCTCTGCTTAGCTTGGGGCTAGATAATATTGTGTGAAATGTCCAGTATTATTATTTATTTTATTTTATTTTAAATAATAAAAATATAGTAAAATTAAAAGGGTTAATTTTGATTATATTTTTTTTATAATATTCAGTAGGTAATCACAATACTGAGATTAATAGAAAAAGATTTATTTTTATATTTACTACTTTTCAAGCAAAACGATGTTTTATCGTTTGTCGATTACGTCAGTTACTTCTGAGCGGGAAAAATCTCATCACTTCCCGGGTTCAAGTGTGTAAGAGCGCTATCACTTTCTTGAAGCTTTGTTTTGTTGCTAGACTCTGTGGTCATAAAGTTCGTCGGTCAGTACAGCCGAATCTTAATGCATTTTTTTATTGAAAAATATTTTTTTCAAAACAAGCTTTTATGGAAATTAGTGATCGGAACGTGTGCTGATCAAATCAAAATAAGCCCAAACACTGCCAGTGTACTATTTCCATCGAGGAGTGCCGTTGTCCTTCCGTCTCCACCATCAGATTAGCTCGCTGTCACCATAAAATTGTATTGGCATCGGAACTTGACGGGTATCCAAATTTCAGCTCTTAAGAGCAGTCAACTCCAGTACTTTCGATAAAAACGCTGGTGCTCAGCTCGTACGTGATTATAAAGTTGTAACAATTTTTTCGTCAGATTTTTTGTACAAATATGTATCTTGAAGAATATATCTACGTACGTGATCTTTTTTTGTTTTTTTTTGTTTACCTCTCAATTCTGTATAAGCCTTCAAAAATCAGCTTATTTGCACAATTTTAACTGAACTTTGTATGTTCATAATGTTCTAACAAACTGTAAAAGTAAAAAAAAAAAAGATCATGTATCTAGCCCATGTTGTGTAGAATCTAAATTACAATATTTTTTTTCACAAACTTGAAAGACTTTTTCAAAAAAACGTACGTGCTGGAACAAGTTTTAGAATATTTTGCGCGTTTATTGCCGTTTCGCAAGTAAGTAGCGGAATTTTCCGAATTCCAACCACAGGATCTGGCACTAGCTCTCATTTTACACAGTGCCTCTCTTTCAAAAATTGAATTGTACGAACCTACAAGATTTTAGTTCAAATCGAATTGGGGCCCCTTAAGAGCAGTCAATTCCAGTACTTTCGATAAAAACGCTGGTGCTCAGCTCGTACGTGATTATGAAGTTGTAACAATTTTTTCGTCAGATGTTTTGTACAAATATGTATCTTGAAGAATATATCTACGTACGTGATCTTTTTTTGTTTTTTTTTGTTTACCTCTAAATTCTGTATAAGCCTTAAAAAATCAGCTTATTTGCACAATTTTACCTGAACTTTGTATGTTCATAATGTTCTTACAAACTGTAAAAGTAAAAAAAAAAAAGATCAGGTATCTAGCCCATGTTGTGTAGAATCTAAATTACACACATTTTTTTCACAAACTTGAAAGACTTTTTCAAAAAAACGTACGTGCTGGAACTAGTTTTAGAATATTTTGCGCGTTTATTGCCGTTTCGCAAGTAAGTAGCGGAATTTTCCGAATTCCAACCACAGGATCTGGCACTAGCTCTCATTTTACACAGTGCCTCTCTTTCAAAAATTGAATTGTACGAACCTACAAGATTTTAGTTCAAATCGAATTGGGGCCCCTTAAGGTCTTAAACTTGTAAGATTTGAATATATACCGGGACATGTAAACTAAATCTATTTAGAAGCTTAACCTGACTACTAGTATATTATTATTTTATCTGTGACCTGACTGACTGACTGATTCATCATCGCCGAGCCAAAACCGCTGGACGTAGAGACTTGAAACTTGCAGAGTGTATTCTTTTTAGGGCTTAGGGACGCATTGACGCATTTAGAAAGGAATTTAAAAAATGTGCCCTCTAATGGGTCCATAAAGGACTTTTAAAGTAAAACGAAATAGCTCTGTATCTCGGAAACCGTTAGTAGTAGACACTTGAAATTTTACATGTATTCGATTTCTCTAATAAATAAACAAAATATTTTTCAGCATTTACTGAAATTTTCTGAAAAAGGCACAGGTATGTTTTGATTAGGCTTTTAAAGTAAAACAAAGTAGCTCTGTATTTCGGAAATCCTTCGTACTCCAATAATATTACGCGTACGAAGTCACGGGTTTACAGCTAGTACTAAATAAAAACATGTCAAAACTCCAAAACATCAAACTACAATTTTATGGATGTACTCACAATGACAACTACGAAATCATCTTGTATTACAAGCACACTTCAATCACACGAAATGAACGCGAGTTTACGCGTGCAACGAGTCGCGCAGGAGGGTACACGTCAAGGTCATCCGTGACGTCACAGACGCGCACAATGACCCCCGAAACGCACCGACTACCACCTATTCTGTGGAGCGTAGCGATGTGCGCCATCGACGCTCGATGACACTTGTAGTAATTCTGTTGACAGACATTCGAACAAATTGTGGGATAAGAGTTGAGACGTGTGTAGGTTTAGGACGTTTTTCGAAAATGCTTGTAATTTTAGGGTTCAGTGTGCCCTAGAAAATTACGGTAAGAATAAATCAAAAGTTCAGGTCAAAATACCCTAAGTAACTACTTCATAAGCATCTTTCGTTTGACGTTCATTGTTGGACGAGGCCTCCCACGTTATATAACTGGGATTTGCCATAATGATTGGCAGTAATGATCGCAATATTTTGTGATTACTCAGGTGGATACTGCTGCCCATCCCCTGGAGTAATTCCTTAGTCGACTTTTACGACAATCACAGGACGAGACGTAGGGGAAACTATTGGGATGTTGACAGCCTGGCCCACTGTACGCGGCCCAATGGCAGCGCGTCCCATTTTTCCATTATTTTCGTTGACAACATGGCCCATGACGCTGGGGCATGATATTAATAGCCAAAATAAGTATTTTTTTGTTGATGACTTGGCCCATTCCATTTTGTGGGAACAAACGTGCATTGTAGGTACAGTCAGAGCAAATATTCTGCCCGCATCATTTTGACATCGTAATAATCCTACTTTCCTAATAATATTATAAATGCGAAAGTTTGTAAGAATGGATGGATGGATGGATACTCCATTGTTACTCTTTCACGTAAAAACTACTGGATGGATTTGGATGAAATTTGGAATGGAGATAACTGGACTCCCGCAATAACACATAGGCACATTTTTATCCCGATATTCCCACGGGATCGAGACTTACGCGGGTGAAACTAACTTCACCTGCGTAAGTCTATCCTGCGCAGACGAAGTCGCGGGTTACAGCTAGTTTGTCATAATTATAATTTGGCGAGTAATTAGTATCGTCATCATCATCATCATCATTATCATCATCATCAGTCTGCTGTACATTGTCCCATAGAATGCTTAATGTATTGTAATACAAAATACCTAAAATACATGACATACATAAATGTATAACGCAAATGAGATTATAGTAAAAACCATGCACCTAAAGTGTATAAAAATGGCTGAGTGCGTGTCGGAACATGCAATGTAGGGTTCCGAAGTCAAGTCTCAGGTTTTCCCCCATAACGCGAAAAGTGTTTCCTATGAGAGATAATTTTTTGATGATTATTCATCAAATAAATGACTGATCCACTTACAGTAATAACGAGTTTTTGGGTAAAACATGGCGTGGACCACATTGTACCCCACTTTAGTGCATGAAAACCTCGCTGACAGCAGGGCTAATAAAAAATAACGACCCCATGCAATAGGCAAACAACAGGTTACATAGTCCCAGAGACATTATAGCCGCAAAAATACAACAATAAAAGTTGGTGTAAAAAACACTGGCTGATTCAACAAGACCTTTCTAACGATACATGAGGGTTTAAAAAAATATCCCCACTTTGAATGTACCTAGGTAGGTACTCCGAAATATCAAAATATATGATGTTTTACTTTCGTAAAATTAAGATTTTTTTAAACATGTTTGTATCAAAACTATCCCAATACCAAATTTCATGCATTTTGGTTCTTAATTGGTAAAAGTTCTGCGCTGGACTGGAAAGACTGGAGCGAACGGAAGGACGCAGATGGCCCGAACGATCATAAAAGGGTTCCTTGTTGGTCGCGGAATCCTAAAAAACAGGTCAAATGAGGAGGTTGATAGTTTTTATTCCAAATCTCATTTATCCATGTCAGAGTGTCATAAGTTTGAACAATGTGGGCCTGTCTGATTTGTACGGCGCGATAGGCTTTGTATGACCATAAATAGTTCGACTTCAAAAGTGACAAAAAAGTACAGCCTATAAATATATATTATTAACGGGCACTGATAGTCTTGTGGGAGGGACCTGACTTCCTATTATGGTTTGGAATCAAAATCCATAGTTTTTTCCCGAAAAAAATATGTTTGTTACTTATATACTGTGGTAATACGTATTATCTCAAACGGTGAAGTAAAACATCGGGAGGTACAGACCGTTCACCGAATGTTGGCACCTGCCATAGAGTATTTACAGGTGCCGTCTTACGGTGAACGTGCCGGACCGTTCAACGAAAGTTGGCACCTGCCATGGAGTATTTACAGGTGCCATCTTACGGTGAACGTGCTGTAATCAGCATGTCCTTGAACCAAAAATTCAAAGACAAGTGCAAGAAAGAAGCCTCTGCGAGGTTCACTGAATCCTGTCACCACACTGTTTCCTCTACCATTTTTAACTAGGCCATTTTCTTGGACACTATACCTCAATACCATGATAGTTTCAAAAGTTATACTATACCTCAAGCTGCTCTGTGATCTATCGCAGGATAACCAAGAAAGAACCTGTGTTTAAATATAATGTAAATGTCATACCAAAAAAGACACAAGCGACAATGAGGGATTTTTTACATCTTTTCATTGGTATAAGATTTGTCCTGGCGGCTAGCTTTTTTAAGGAATGTGTTATTACTGGAAGAAAGTGTTAGCAGAGTCAGTCGTGGGAAGCAATGGCGGCCATGAGCTCACCACATGTCACGTCCGTTTCCCACAATGGTACAACCCACAGTGAAAAGAGGCCCATTTGAGGCTCTGCCTACCCTTTCGGAGAAAAAGGCTTGTTTCTATGCATGTATAAATTATCGGAAAAAAAGAATAGAGTCTTCTCAATCCTTTTCTAAACATTGTTAAGCACCTAAACATCTTCAAATTTTCCATTTCGTCGTGTAATATCCAAGTAATATCCTGTATCTACCCACCAACGCAAACAAACATCGAATCCCGTCGATTGTATACATAGACCCAGTAAAATTCCACTGGCTATTGTGCAGTGAAATTACTTGTGGATTCAAATCACAATTTTATTGATATTCACGCCGATTCTCCGAGCTCGGGATATCCTTCCACTCAGCTTCATAATATAGGCATTGTGCTTATATTATATCACTATCCAGAGACTCTGTATGACATTGCATCTAACTTTGCAAACATGTGCAATAAATCATTGAATCAGCACACTAATCCTACTTACCTACTTCCTATCCTACTTCCTACTTCTACACTAATATTAAAAAGAGGAAAGATTTGTATTTTTGTGTGTGTGTATGTTTGTAATGAATAAACTCATAAACTACTATGCCGATTTCAAAAACTCTTTCACCTTTGGATAGCTACATTCACCCTGAGTGACATAGGTTACCAGGGGGGGATAGGAGGGGGAGGGGAGGGGGGCTGTTTTCATCCTGAAACTACGTATACGACTTTACTACAGGCCTACAGGCCTATATTTAAGCCTGGTCTAAACGTAGGTTTAAAGTTAAACCATCTTTCGTAATGAGACTAAGCTTGCCTGATCAAATTAGTAGCCCTATAGTATACCTAACTGTTACTACACTACTAACTTTCTACACGTGAAAACCTGTGATGGGCTTTTTGTTTTTTAACTCTGTTTTTATGTATTATACAGGTTGTAACATAATATCCCTATAAGCCCGGGGAAGGGGTATTCTACACATCATGGCGAATATCTTTTGTTCCACGACTTTTTACATTTTGAAGTTTTTCATTTATGAAATGCGTCGCAAAAATCCTCTTATTCCTCCAAAAGTGTACGTAGCATAACATGAGGATGTTACGATACGTTAAAGTACCTTACGTGGGGCTGCCTCATGTTGTGTTAGGTACATTTCTGGAGGAATTTCAGGAATTTCTGGAGGAATTTCAGTATTTTTACGAGTCATTTCATGAATGAGAAACTTCTAAATTTAAAAAGTCGTGGAACAAAAGTTATTCTCCTTGATGTGTAGAATACCCCCTCCCCAGGCTTATAGGGATATTATGTTACAATACAACCTGTAGCTGTTGGTTTCCTACTAAGTAAATATAAATATAAATAAATATAAACTATACATAGATTGTTCGGAACTTTTATCTGAAAATTAGCTATAAATATTTGCATTTTATGGGGAGGCCTCTCCAGCAGTGGACGTATAAAGGCTGCTGTTTATAATGATTTTAGCGGGTGCTGAATCTAAAAAAAAACTATTTTGTCTCCCTTTAAATTTATCAGCAAATTCAACATAATATATTTCGTGAGTAAAAGTAATTCAAACTCGCGAGAAAAATACATACCTTATTTTCTGCTTTACCTCCAAGATACAAGTGTATTAAATTCGTTCATTGTTCAATATTTTTCATAAAGGTCTGAGATATATTTTTCTAGACGGGATATCGTTTTACCGCGTGGTTTTATGTCATAGATAATGTTGTTAGTTGGTACCTTTCAGGGCATTAGATAATACTGTCTGTATACAAACTTCTTCTTCTATCTTAGGTAATGGCTTCTGTGCATTATTTGCAACAATTTAGCCAATGTCAAGTGATATAATTATTATACTTTTATAGTCAAGTCGTCAAGAGTCTCCGTCTAGTCCTAACCCAGTTTAAATTGTGGCAGAAAAACTGAGTTTCTACAGGAAAAAATCCACCATTTCGAAAAGACTCGCAATACACTCAAATTTCACTACATCACACATGTGCCATTTATCCAAGTTACACCGGTTAAAATGCCACTAAAATTACACGAAATAACTCGAAAAAACACATTAAAATGTAATAAAATAATAATGACGACGTGTCTTTCAAAAATGGCAGATTTCAACCTGTATACAAACTTACAAAACTTACTGGCTGCTGATGTGGCTCACCGTTGTCAAAAAAGATTTTTGACAGGGTCTGCTTCCTTTGGTTATAAAGAGACATTTTTCTGTCGCACGTTACTATTTATCTTGGTCTTAGAGCATAAAGGCACAAGCCAGATAGAAACAGCGCGGGCATGGTGCGCCTGGCATCACGCATCTCTTCTAGCTGTTTTGCAGCACGTCCCTCTCCTACATTTTGCATGAAGGGAAAGAACATTGGAAAGGCGTCGAGAAGGCGCGCCATGGTTGCGCCGCGGGCGCCCCGCAAGAACACCGTCCCGTCGCGTCGTGAGCGGGCCACGAGCGCATCCGATGCGCGCCAGTAGCGCGCCAATGGCGCGCCCGATGCGTGCTGCGCCGTTTCCATCTGGCGTGTGCCAGATGTACCAATTATCTATAAGCATTATTAGAGAAGCTTTTCATAATCATCATTGTCATTAGCCTACAGAAGTCCATCATCATCAGTCTACAGAAATCCATAGCATAGGCCTCCTCCATCATATAATGCGACGACAAACACTCTAGAGCCGTCTTCATCCACCGCATTTAGTTATAGAAGCTTTTAGTTTCATTCAATTATGTAGATGTAGAATAAAATATCGTGATAAACTATCATGTGACCCGGTCTTTAGTATGCTGTAGCTGCGGTTGAGTCTCGATAGTGCTAAAATGGCACAATTTCACGAAAATTCCACATTTAAAGCCGGAAACTAAATATGCACTTGCGTAACAAAACCATGTGTGTAATATCAAATCTTATGTACAGTGGTGGAATGAAAACGTTCTTCACATTAGGGTCTATTTTTAATTGTTCAGTTCAGAAAGCATACAATTCTATCGACCAACTTAAGGTAATTAGTCACCCTAAATTCACCCCAGTTCTTTCAAGTCACTCAGTAAAATTCGGGTAAGTAAGAACGGGGCAGAACAGAGCACATGAAAAGAATAGTGAGCGAAAATCACGAAAATTCGCAACTGTTTCAAGTAGATGACTAGGTATTTTCAAAAATCTAAATAGCCAGCCAAGTGCGAGTCGGACTCGAGCACGAAGAGTTCCGTCCCATTATCTATAAAAACGGCAAAAATATCACGTTTGTTGTATGGGAGCCCCCTTAAATATTTATTTTATTTTGTTTTTTTAGTATTTGTTGTTATAACGGCAACAGAAATACATCATCTAAGAAAATTTCAACTGTCAACTATCACCGTTCATGAGATACAGCCTGGTGACAGACGGACAGACGGACAGCGGAGTCTTAATAATAGGGTCCTGTTTTACTCCTTGGGTACAGAACCCTAAAAATACTTTAGTCAAAACATAAACAATCAAAGGTATGCAATATTGACCTTTAAGTTTGTTAAAAAAAACGATTAAATTATGGGTTACTTTCTATACATAGCAGTCAGCAGTAGGATAGTCGGAAAAGGTGGCACCTACCTACGTGCTCGCGACATGCTAAGGTAATTTCTTTGATACCTGACGAATGTTTTCATTCCGCCACTGTACCTACTCCATTGTGATTTATTCTGGTACAAAACTTCGCTTATAACAGATATAATGCCTTATTTCAATGTCGTTTGTTTAGCAGTCAGTGTAAGCGTTCGCGAGTTACAATAGAAGATGAATGGCTGAGTTGAGGCGCTTTTGTCCTCAATGTGTCACCATGAACCTTCATCAAGACTGCTATTTCCATTGCAAGGATTGTCTTCACTCATATATAATTAGTACGGTGCGATCGAGCTTCGCTCAGTGTTTCTTTTTAAAACACTGAGTGAAGCTCACTTCACTTGTTTACTATAAGGCTAGTATAGTATTATTTTATCTGTGCTTAGGCCGATATAAACAGACGTTAGGTACTTCGCACGTACTAATGCTTAGCATTGTCTCTGTCCCTCTCTAGCACGCGTGATCTGGCATGTGTGTGAAAGTGACAGGGATAATGCTAAGCATTAGTACGGGCACAGAATATATACAAAGTAAGATCTATTTATCACGATTCACGGCCTAAGTGTATCGCTACCTACTCTTATCGTTTTTAACCCCCGACGTAAAAGTGGGGTGTTATAAGCTTGACGTGTCTCTGTGTGTGTGTGTGTGTGTGTGTCTGTCTGTGGCATCGTAGCTCCGGAACGGATGAACAGTTTTTTTTTTTTAAAGGTTAATTTGTCGTGAGGGTTTTTAGCTATGTTTGATCAAAATCGGTTCAGCAGTTTCATTGCGTTGAGGGTTTTTTTAATTTTTACAAAATTAATTACTTGTTAGTAAGTGTCTACGCTTACAATCTCTAATGTCGACTCTTTCCACCATTTTCGAAGAGAGATGTAGTCTACTTTTTTTCGTTGTGTTTTTTTTGTGTTATTTTGGTGGCATTTTAACCCAATGTAGCTCGTTTAGTGTAGTGAAATTAAATGGAAGTGAATTGCGTGACTTTTCAATTTGGTGGAAATTGTCTACCAAACGCAAAGTTTTAGTAAAACGACCACCGTTTTACTAAATCATGACCTGACTTTGACGACTTAGAATTAGTGTAACATTACAAATTATAATTTTCACTAGAAACGGGATATTTACCATGATTTTTGAGTTTTATATACATACACATACATAGTTATGTACATAACCATGATAGTTTCAAAAGTTATTACAAATTATATTGATAATACACTACAAAAATAAAAAATAACTTGAAAATGGCAAATGCACAAGCCGTGCGGCGCCAATTATAAAGAAAAAACAATTCTATATATTGTCCTTCTTCAGCCAGTATTGTATTAAATAAATAAATAAATAAATAATGCTGCACAGTTCACACAACATTATCTAGCCCCAAACTAAGCAGAGCTTGTGTTATGGTACTAGATAACTGATATACTTAATACAATATATTACATAGATAGATATTTTTTATTATATATAGAAAATACCCAGAACACCCTGAACAAATATCTGCAATCGTACAAATATTTGTTCCGAGGCGGGAATCGAACCCGCAACCTTCTTCGTCGCAGGCCAAGCTTCGCCCGCCGCGCCACTGAGGTCGTATTGTCATTAGAATTTTAAAAATTCGAATTTTTAGCCTGCCTATGAATGGCAAGCTATTAAATATTCTGTGACTAACTCTGATTAGCGAACATTTAAACGTTAAAAAAATGCTCTTTTGTTGATAAAATAATTTTCCCAGGTATGGACCTAGTTCGATTGATTTTTCGCCCCCAAAAACCCTTATATAGCAAAGGAGAACGTGATTATGTGAAAGACGTGTGAAGGATGTGTATATATATACCTATATAGTATATACACATCCTTTCTCGTATAGGATAACATCTGAATCGAGACAACTTTCAAACATATTTTCCCACAAAAAAGATTCAAATTCGTTTGCATTATTTATAAAGCGCTTTAATAAAATTCCTATCAATTTAGGTAAAAACCAATATCCGGACAATCTTACTTATTAAATCAAAGGGAAAAAGACCTTTTTCTCCTTTTCTTTCCATTTTACGGCGAACTCTGAACTCTATATTTGATTGGGATTTTTAATTTTACTACCGTATGTACTTAAATGTTGTTAATTCTAACCTCAACATTGAAGAACTTAAATGTTGTTAATTGTAACCTCAACATTGAAGAACTTAAATGTTGTTAATTGTAACCTCAACATTGAAGAACTTAAATGTTGTTAATTCTAACCTCAACATTGAAGAACTTAAATGTTGTTAATTGTAACCTCAACATTGAAGAACTTAAATGTTGTTAATTGTAACCTCAACATTGAAGAACTTAAATGTTGTTAATTCTAACCTCAACATTGAAGAACTTAAATGTTGTTAATTGTAACCTCAACATTGAAGAACTTAAATGTTGTTAATTCTAACCTCAACATTGAAGAACTTAAATGTTGTTAATTGTAACCTCAACATTGAAGAACTTAAATGTTGTTAATTGTAACCTCAACATTGAAGAACTTAAATGTTGTTAATTCTAACCTCAACATTGAAGAACTTAAATGTTGTTAATTCTAACCTCAACATTGAAGAACTTAAATGTTGTTAATTGTAACCTCAACATTGAAGAACTTAAATGTTGTTAATTGTAACCTCAACATTGAAGAACTTAAATGTTGTTAATTCTAACCTCAACATTGAAGAACTTAAATGTTGTTAATTCTAACCTCAACATTGAAGAACAAAAAAGACAAGCAGCATATTCTAGCGTAGCGTATTCTTCGTTTGTACATATAAATAAATATAAATAATAAATAATGCTGGACACACAACATTATCTAGCCCCAAGCTAAGCAGAGCTTGTATTATGGGTACTAGATAACTGATATACTCAAATACAATATATTACATATATATATATATTTTATTATACATAGAAAATACCCAGGACACCCTGAACAAATATCTGCGTTCACACAAATATTTGTTCTGAGGCGGGAATCGAACCCGCAACCTCCTGCGTCGCAGGCCAAGCTTCGCAAATGATTGCCTTGTACATAGAACAATACGTACCGGAGTGCTTTATGGTATTGTATGATCCCTGGTGATTCCTCCCCGTCATGTAAACTTTGATACTCAACTCGCATTACATCGATACCTCGTTCGATATTTACATTAAAAGGCCTACCACACGCACTAGCTTCACCACAGTACAAGCTTCTCGCATGAAAAAACCAGCCAAGTGCGAGTCGGACTCACGCACGAAGGGCTCCGTGCCATATTCTACAAAAACGGCAAAAAAAACACTAGAGTTGTACGGGAGTCCCCTTAAATATTTATTTTATTGTTTTTTAGTATTTGTTATAGCGGCTACAGAAATACATCATCAAAAACTGCAAAACTGTGGTGAAGCTTGTGCGTGTGGTAGGACTTTAACAACGAGGTTTCTTAAAACGTATTATTAGCAAAATCTACATAGTTTATGAAAACATAAAAAACATATGTTAATCTTCACCATATTTTCAAAAAAATCGCGAACTAACCTCTATAATATTTTTTTGTGGAAAATCATGTTTTCTCAGAGCTAGATCGCCCCCAAAAACAAATATAGCAAATTGTTTGTTTAATATTATTTGATAATTAATTTTATCTCGAATATTTGCACATTTGCATAATGCATTTTAAGGTTGAATTGGTAGCTTATGCACCCAGGGCTATTATTTGCTATGACCATAGGAGATTACTTGACAATAACGTGTGACGTCACTATGTATACTGAACGATGGTTCCACGCAGATATCGTAACGAGCCCGCGTTATGTCACGTTTGGTCATAGCGAATAAGGGGGCTGCTACCATACTCGTACTATGACGTGAATGCGTCGAATTAATAATAATTTTAATTTCAATAATACTACATAATATATCATTTCAGTTTTCTCTGGCATTACAATTATTTCTTCTTCACTTGTTATCTCTTCACATACGTTTGAGAATCAGTCAACGTATTTTTTTTTATAAATTTCATCTTATAGGTACACAAGTCTTAAGAATCCTCAGAAGCCATTAACAAAAAATACTAGTTAGTCGGTAAGTGTCAAAATGTTTCGTTATCAACAGTGTAAGTCACGTCCATCACGGGTTGTTAGTCACAGGCAGTTCGAATTTAAATAATAAATGCACGTTACGTTCATGATGACCGATAAAGAGGTCGTACACATACGAAATGAGGTAATGCTTATTTAGTCTGTGGTAATGCTTCAATGTCGCGCTGTCTTACAAATCAGAAGCTATTGTACCTACTGACTGACTTACTTGAAGATATTTGCGGAAAGTAAGATTATTCTCCGAGGTTCCTATTCTATGGCCCATTACCTAGAACTAACCTCAAACTGAACCAAGAGAAACTGTGCTATTATGTATTCTGTGCCAAGACTCAAGCCACAGAATCCATAATAGTGCAGATACAGAAGGTTGACTCCGCAAAATCCATTAAGGTGGTTGCTTTCGCTAGTGACGATGATAAAACTAATGATATTTATGTGATACTATAAATTAAAACTTGTATGTTAGGTCATATACGAGTAATTACTGGCAAATTAGTTTTAGCTGTCTAAAGAAGTGTTGATGAGCCGTGATGAGCAAAAAACGTGAAAAAGTAATAATTTTGCGCCACAAGCGAAAGCAACCACCAGTAGCTATGTTACAATTTTGAAGTCGTTGCGTTACACGCTCACTCAATAACGGTTAAGGTTACATACTTGATTTTGGCACAGTAATTATTTGAGGATATAATCTAAATAAATAATAGGCAAGAAACAGGATTGGTGAAACTTTTCTCGATAGCTTTATTTTTTGAAATAGGCCCTCCTAAATCCTTTTTTAGGTCCCTCCCTCGAAAGGTGAAATGACGGTTATTTTTTATACTATTTAGAAGGAAATCACAGTTTCACAGTACTTAGATTAATAGAAAATAATTTATTTTTATTATTTGCTACTTTTAAAGCTAAACGATGTTTCATCATTTGTCGCTTACGTCAATTACTTCTGAGGGGCAAAAATCTATACGTCACCTCTTCCCAGGTTCAAGTACCTAAGTAATACAGATCCACCAACTTATCTGTAGAATGAAATTTATGTAGATGATAGAAAACTACATAAATTTCATTCTACAGATAAGTTGATGGATCTGTAAGCGCTATCACATTCATGAAGTTAATGTTTTCTTGCTAAACTCCGCTCATGCCTCACTCACACACATATCCCTATCATGACGACTGCCAATCCATATTACCATAGACATCAATGGGTTTGTTGTACGCACTAGTAACTAGTACAGTTTGTACGTTCTAGGTAGGTAGATACCTGTTCCAACCACCTTCTTCTATTATTCATAGTGTAGGGCTGACAATGACAGTGGGGGCAATAACGTAGGGTTCACTGACCGCCCTTGATTAGTTCTTTTCAGTGCTTAATTGCCGTCGAAATGGATAGGTTTGGACACGCACCATTTCGTAAATCACTGTAAACATGATTGGAGTAAAAATCTAGTGATGGCAGTCACATTTCAGAGAAAACTCGACACTGATGTTCTTTTGTTAGGAAGGTTCATGTTCATGCTATTTGGGAGCACTTTTTAACCAGCAAAAACGACGGGGTGTTATAAGTTTCACGTGTCTCTGTGCGTGTGTGTGATTGTGTGTGTGTGTGTGTCTGTCTGTGGCATCGTAGCTCCCGAACGGAAGAACCGATTTAGTTTTTTTTTGGTATGAAAGGTGTATTTGTCGGGAGTGTTCTTAGCTATGTTTGATCAAAATCGGTTCAGCCGTTTCATTGCGTTGAATGGTTTTTTGAATTTTTACAAAATTAATTACTTGTATACACCCGATTAGTAAATCGTGTACTATTAAACGGGCAAGGATTTGTTTGTATATTTGTACTCAAGTTTTCGAAAACGGCTCTAACGATTTAGATGAAATTTGCTATATGGGGGGTTTTTGGGGGCGAAAAATTGATCTAGTTCTCATCTTTGGAAAAAAACAGTTTTCCACAAAAAACATACATATTTTAACGATTCCCTATTCGCTAATCTGTGTCAGTCACAGAATAATGAATAGTATGCTTTAAAAAAAAAACTGTCTGAAGACGTTCATTAGAGATTATAAGGGTAGACAAGACACATACCGATTAGGGTAGAGATAAACTTAGAAAAACGATTTAAAAATAAACGGCCAAGTGCTAGTCGGACTCGCACAAGAAGGGTTCCGTACCCTTATTTATAAAAACGGCAAAAAAATCACGTTTGTTGTATGGGAGCCCCCTTAAATATTTATTTTATTCTGTTTCCTAGTATCTGTTGTTATAGCGGCAACAGAAATACATCATCTGTGAAAATTTCAACTGTCGGTCACGGTTCATGAGATATACCTGGTGACAGACGGACGAACAGCGGAGTCTTAGTAATAGGGTTCCGTTTTACCCTTTGGGTAAGGACGCCACACAAACGAGTCTGAGATTTGAATTGTCAGAATCATAGACTAACTTTTATCAGGATTAAAATATAAAATTACCACGTGAGGGAACTCGCGGGCGGCTGCTAGTTCAACATTAATGTTGTTTTCACTATTTGACCAATTGACAAATGAACTACCTATTTTTCGCACAATTTATCCTGTCCAGTAAATCACAGAAACATTAGTCGTGGGACAAGCGGGAGACGCGATAAATGGCAATTGCGACATCCGACGCGCCGCCCAGGGTCGCAGCCAGGATATGTGCATGTTCCTACTATACTAGGGATAGAAACAATAATTACTAGGCCGTTATCTAGTTGGATACAGTAGGAAGACGGTTGTCAATTTTTTTTTTATTTTTTTTATACTACTTGTATGACTGATCAAGCTGATGGCCCACCTGATGTTAAGTGGTAACCTCTGCCTATGAACAGTGCGTTACCTCATAGGTCACGTCCACCTACGACGCGCCCTATGTGGCATTGCACTGCGCCCGCCACCCTGAGACATAAAAATGAAAAGTCGCATGTGCCTGTAATTTCACCGGCCCCCTTACCTTCAAACCGGAACATAGCAATGCGAGCACTACTGCTTTGCGGCAGAAATATGTATGTTGGTAGTACTTCGCCGGACGAACTCGTTCACAAAAAAGCTCTACTACTACTATTCTATTTTTGTTTGTATCATGCATGTATTTGACGACCTCTGTGGTGCTACGGGCGAAGCTTGGCCTGCGACGCAGGAGGTTGCGGGTTCGATTCCCGCCTCGGAACAAATATTTGTGTGATCGTAGATATTTGTTCAGGGTGTTCTGGGTATTTTCTATGTATAATTAAAAATATCTATCTATGTAATATAATTGTATTAAGTATATCAGTTATCTAGTACCCATAACACAAGCTCTGCTTAGCTTGTGGCTAGATAATGTTGTGTGAACTTAATTTTCACTAGAAACGGGATATTTACCATGATTTTTGAGTTTTATATCCCGTTTCTAGTGAAAATTATGTACATAACCATGATAGTTTCAAAAGTTATGTTGTGTGAACTGTCCAGAATTATTGATTATTATTATTATTTATTATGTACAGACAGAAATACTAAGATCCAGAGTCTCGAGCACCGCCATAAAGTCGCATGCCTTTAGATCTTCTATTTAGGTCACATTTCGGGAAATTCTACCAGGAACTTCACGATCTAATCCCACCATCTCTTTTTCATCATAGGACGAGCAGGCGCACGGCTCGGTACCACCCTTACCTCATTAGTATACCCTGTATTCGTACTAAACGTTTCAGTTCTTCCTTTATAATGCGAACTGTGGAATACACTACCGTCGTCAGTCTTTCCTGAATCTGGGTCTCTTCAAGGATAGAATGAATAGGTGTCTTTTAGACCTTTGTGCTCCATCTTCGGCCACATCGTCACTTGGTTACCCCCAGTTCGTTTATAGATATCAAACATAACATAACACCCAACAATCACATAACATAGTCCCATAATAAGTTCATGGTACTCGTGGTTTCGTGGGTATTTATGAGTACCATGGTATCACAACACCCAGACCCGGGAAAAATATTTGTAGATTATACAAACATTTGTCAGAGGGAATCAAACCCACAACCTCTCGCAACTCAGCCGCTACTCGCCTGCAAAGCCGTACAAAAAAGCCGCATTAGAACCATTAGAAACTAGCATTAGAACTAGAAAGCCAGCTCTACCTACATCCCTGCACCTGACGCGCCGTCTGCAGCGCCAATTGCGCCTGCGCACCAAATTGCTGCACCCCCGAGAAAACTGCATCTATGACCTCATGCAATTCGAATGTCGGGGGTCAGCATGTCGTTCACTCAAGTTCAATTTGTCCCACTTCCCGATGTTCTAGAAATTTGGAAAATTATTTTATTTTGTTGTAGTAGTAGTGTACCTACTGATGTAGGTATGTAGGAAGGTAGGTGTAGTGTTTGCTCTATGGCATACATGCGCTGTCTCGTGTGCTCCTATGTCGGTTGGAACTGTCACTGTAACGCGAGCCACGGGCGAGAGTGCAAGGTGAAGTTACTACCAGATACACGTGGGCATTGTCGAGCCAGTGAAGGAATTACGGAGTCGTAGGAGGAATTAAGACAGCCTCTACAGCAGGTATGTTTTATATACTATAGATACACTGACCTCAGTCTTTGTATAGATAACGAGTAGGTAAAATAAAGGCAAAAGCTCATTGTATATTAAATTTACTACAAATGAGCTGTCTACATCAAAAGCTGGCTACATAAAGGCTGGTTGTAAATAAACCTCGAGTTAAGCCAGTATATATTATATGCAATTAGCCTGTAATTAGCAGGTGAGCATACCCTATGGCGATCGTTAAAGAATAATTGGTTTACCATCATAAAACAAATATTTACAGCTTTCAGACATGACGGCAAGATGAGCTCGACTCCTACAAGGCTTGGCTAATTAGAACAGGCTATCCTCAAAAACGACCTCTGTGGCACAGCTGGCGAGCAGCCGGCAGAGATGCGAGAGGTTGCGGGTTCGATTACCAGCGGGACAAATGTTTGTGTGATATGCAAATACTTGTTCCGGGTCTGGGTGTTGTGGTGGTGCCATGGTGCTCGTAGTTCCTGATACCCACAAGGCCACAGGGGATGCTACTGTGAGATCAGGACTATGTATGCGACTGTTGGGTGTACAAGTTATAATACAAATAATTTAATTCTTGTAAACTATGAGTGAGGATCTATTATTTATTTTAGATTCCTTCAAATACACAAATGGCACTAACTCTGCCATAGCACACGCTGAGTGGTTGCCTTTTTGTAACTTTGATTTGAACGCCTACTTTAAATATTCGAATTTGTTGTATTTGGTTACGAAATAAATATATTTTTATCTTTTTATCTTTTATCTTTATCTAAATATAAATATTCAGAAATATTTTGACCATACCAATGATTGGATTATGATAGTGATGAAGCAAGTAATTAGTGAAAATGTTCCAAATATCTATTCGGCAAGTCACTAAGCAGAAGGTAAGAAAATCAAGGTTATGTCGGTGAAATTACAGAAACCAAACGAAGATCAATAAACTTTGAGATAATTTGCTTCTATGATAGCATTCTAAGATTTGTGATTATTATTTCTTATCGGTGAAGGATATTTAAATTGAAATATTATCTCGTTTCTAGGCTATTTCTTGAATTGCTGAATATTAAATGGTGGTTATCAGTAAATTTCAAAAGATTCAATAGGTACTCAAATAGTTATCTAGCAGTCTTTTCAAAAAATCTTGATTAGAGCTTCTGTAAATTCTGGAATCAAGACAAATACATAAGCCTGTGGTCCAAGCACATAAGTTAGCACCCCTTTTCATAAAGCACGCTTCCCAGCGGCATTATGACTTGGCTGCAAACCATACGAACCCTCTGATATCCTCCATCCCCGACTACCCCACAGAGCCTCCCTCTGACCAGTCCCTCCGTAGACCAAGACATGTTGTTGGTGATCCTGATGACCCTATCACTACCGCTAATGCGGTAGTGACGTCATCCAGTCAAGACAGAGAAAACACTCCACCTTTGCACCGACCTCGCCGGCGAGGTCGAAGAACCTTCTAAGTACCTTCTGTACCTTCGCCTAAACCGGTACAAGCATGTTCCGGGGCGTTCTGTCCGATCCTCCCAACCTGGCAACAGCCCAAGCCGAGGTTCGTACCTAAGTGGTGCCCTTGTGCTCGTTGCCCAAAACCTAACTTTGCAGGTTGAGCGCCATCTGCGCTCACCAAAAGCCCGGTAAAGCAGTCATGGCCCCAGGCGGTCAACTGCATATAAATCCTTCCGAAAAAAAAAAAAAAAAAAAAAAAAAACATAAGTTAGCGAGAAGCTAGGCGAGACGACAGCAAATGACCAAATTATTAACCAATTAAAAGAGGGCATTTCATTTTAGATTAAAAAGTAAAATGTAGTGCCAACTGGCTGGATAGACGGCGCTAACTAAAAATCCTGCGTCAAAAATTATGTTTGTTGTTTGTCAAAGTCCCTAGGTAGGTATGTCACAATCTAGGAAGATGGACTAAAGGCATGGAACTAAGGCTAAAAACGAAACGGTATCGATTATACCAGTCTCATTCTTTTATATGAATGTATTCATGTGTTGGAATGAGACAAGCATATATCTATCTGTTCTTATTTGTGTAAGTCGTACCAGACCAAATGTCAAATTACTACTACATTCATGGTAACAATCTAGGAAGATGTATGTATATGCATGGTGCGAATATTCAGGGTACGGAACGGAAAAACGACTGTCGTGTGACAATATATTTGTTTCTCTCTAACATAGGATAGCAAGCTATCTTCTAGGATAGGAGTAAGAAGGAACATGGATTGAGTGCTATTTTAGCACTCAATCCATGTACTACTACATTCATGGTCACAATCACAAAGTTAAACTTTCTTCTGACAGTTCACAGTGCAACGCCATCTATTTTCAACACTGTAATCATGTTTCGAGACGGCCTTCTGACTTCTGAGGAATACCTACCCCAAACAATTTCGTCAAACCAAACAAAGGACAAAAGTGCTATCAATTAAAATTTTCAATAGTGCCATCATTTCAAAATAAATGCCATTTTAAAAGAAAACTGAGCCTACTAATAAATGAGCATTTATAGAATTTTTGTCTGTCTATCTGAAAGTCTTGAATAGGAAGTCGGAAAGTAACCAGTACACTTATAATAAGAAAATTCGCCAAATCACAGTTCGGGGCGAACCAATTCGTACCTACCTACAATATAATTGCAATAATCCAAGTTGGCTTCTCTTACATCCCGCAGCACAGGTTTTGCGTCCCTTCTATAAATAGTGAATACACTTCACTTCACTAAAAGCCTAACTCAACAACTATCAAAGTAAACTAGACTCTGGGTCATTCAGATAAAAAGTACTTTTAGAGAGCAGCATAGTAAATGTTGCCACCTTTTGTGGTTGGACTCTCGTTTACTGTGGCCCAGTAGCAAAGCAACTAGCAGGAATTAATTTAGCAGACTGCTTGCACTTTCAATATAACGTTGTTTATTATTCGATTCATTAATAACACAGGGAAATAACTCTAAACAGTAGGTTCAGTTCAAAACTAAAACCATAAAATTATGTTTAGCTTTACAAATATCAAAGAACGTTCTTTGAAAGGAACAGATCTATAAATATGACATGAATACATTCCGTTTTCGACTTTGCTATAAAAGCGGAACAAACAAACAGCTAAACAATTATTTTATTATGATGATTGTAAAAAACATCAAAGATCGCGGCTTCACTTTTGAACAAAACCGCAGAAAATATTATATTCAAGTATTTTTGTAGCGATACCGTGCGTCATAAGATGTTATAAGATTTCTTTTTTACTAATTTATTTAAAAGTAGCTATTATTGTACACTAGCTGGTAACCCGGCTTCGCTTCTGATCATAAATATACTGAACCATGCTTAGAAAGATTGGAAGCAAGTAAACGTAGTATTTAATTATCTTTGGAAGCATTTTACATGCTTCATCGCTCTATTTATTGTTCAACAAATAAACACCATATTATAGACACAGAAACCTACTCTTTTTTTTATACTACCTACTTGAATGTCGGAACAAGCAGATGGCCCACCTGATGTTAAGCTGACATTAGACTATTGGACTTCCCTTATATAAGACAGTCAGATTTTTCTCTTCCCGCGGCCCAAGTGCAGAGCGGGGCTGCGTTCAATGGGTAAAAATTCTGGTAGATAGTTGTCACCAGAGCGTATGGTTCTTCCTTTCAGAAGCTCGGTCATAGCGTTCGGTTGGAATCTCTTGTCCCTAACCGAAGAACCATCTCAAACAATGGTACTTTACTTAGTAAAACAATGTCGATTCTGAAGTCAGTGAATCAAATCATGAGTATCAATAAAATTATAAACACTGGCCGATATTTCACACGCATTTTCTAATGTATAGATATTTTGTGATTTAGGGTTTGTAGAAATTTTACACTGTTAATAATTGTAATTTCTGATAATTTCTGTCTGTGGCATCGTAGCTCCCGAACGGATGAACCGATTCTGTTTTTTTTTTGTTTGAAAGATGAATTAGTCGGGAGTGTTCTCAGCTATGTTTGATCAAAATCGGTTCAGCCGTTTCATTGTGTTGAGGTTTTTTTTTAATTTTTACAAAATTAATCACTTGTTGCGTAACTGACTGTGCAGTGGTTACGGTCACGTCTTGCAAACCGAAAGTACTAAACGAGCCTGTGAACAGAACCCCATACATCAAACTTTAGAAAAAGAGGTGCCATCCAGCTGGATTAAAGTAATGGTTTTTTATGGGTATTTCCCAGCTACTTGCTTTCTTGATTGAAATCCTTAGAGAACAAACTCATTCTAAATGATTGTGATAAAACTGTTTTATTTTTTTATATATCAATGTTGATTTATACTTGTACAAGTTAGTGACAAAATATAATCCATACAATTGTAGCTTTGTACCTTTTAATTTAAGGGATTGATTTTTAGATTAAATATGGGCTCTTTGTATACAAAATATTCCACATACTTACAAATTAAAATGTCTGGACTAAGTTATATCTAATACGCTACAAATTTAAACCAAGTGGTTTTAGGTAATACTGCCAATTTGCTTTGAAACTCTGTTAACTTAAAAATATAATAGAATATGTAACTTTGTCTTAGATATTTTCTTGTTTAATAGTAATCGAAATCTGGTCTGGTCTTTCTTCTTTAATTTGAACATTGCAAAATTGCTCCGGTGTGGATTCTGTAATATTCTGCATTTGATTCGTGGTGCTGGAAGCGTATTCAGTTGAACCAATCTCTTCATACTCGGAAAGGTCTTCCATAGGAGAGCTCATAGCAGGCCCGGGCATGGTCGAGTAATGCATTGTGTTATCATTTTCAACTGTTAGTAGAGAAGCTTCAGCGTCATTCACTAGGTTGAAAATTTGACGTTTCAATTGAATTTGCATCTTTTTAGGAAATGTTTTAACTGTTTCTGCGATGCCGTCAAAAAATACATTCATCTCGTGCGCAGGCTTACTAACAGCGGCTTGCTTCTTAGGAGCTTTATTCGAAGATGTGCTTTCTAATGCAGGCAGGTTAGTTTTCTTGGGCTCAGTGGGTTCTAACAGAGTAGGTTCCGTTTCGATAGGTACAAAAGAGTGTCTCTTTTTCAGTCTGAAACTAAACTTTTCGTTCAGGAACGACAAGTCCTTCTCATATTTGACTGCTCGATCAGTTACTCGTCCAAAACTTTTATTTCTTACGATTAGTGCTTTTCTGTAGTTATCTCGCAACCTTGTCCACTTCATCTTGCAGTCATAGGCTGAAAAATAAAATCAGACAAAATGTAAGGTATGAAGGATAAGAATAATTTCAACAAGAAGAAATTTAAATATTTAAAAATCCTTGACACTGCTGAACCAATTTTGATAAAACTAAGAACCATCGCTATAAAACCTGCTTGCAAATTAAAAAAACCGTATTTAAATAGATTCACTCGTTTTCTTAAACCAGTGAATCTATTTAATCCGTAGCTCTTGCTACGGTGCCACAGACTGACACACAAACAGATAGACAGACACACAAACAGACAGACACACACACAAACAGACAGACAGACACACATACATAGCGGTCAGCGGTCAAACTTACAACACACCTCTTTTTGCGTCGGGGTTTAAAAACAAGCACTAAGTTGACTACGAAAGAAGGTCTGAAGAAGTGTCCAAAGTTCCAGGGTACTACGTACCTATTGCTGATCAATAGTATGGACAGCATAAAAAGGTCAAGTATAGATGTTGAGTACTCAGGTGGATGCTCCTGCCTATCCCCTGGTGCAATCCCTTAGTCGAGTTACTACATCCATAGGAGGAGACGAAGGAGTCTATTCTTGGGCCGCCGGCCACCACAGCAGGACTTTGTGTCTAGATGCTTCATACAGAATCGAAACGACCTATCTGCACTTAAGTAGGTACTTAGTAGCTATTAACGATCTAAACCTCAAACTAAATAGCGAATGTATGAAAATAAATGTGCATTCACCTGCGGCTGACGTCAAACTGGATATTTCGTTCCAAGCTTCATCTTTCTTCTGTTGGTCATTGTACAACGGCGAAGTCACGTCGTATAGCAGTGGATACTTCCGCACGAGGCTTATCAATGCAGCCTCGTCAATGTTATTCATTTTCAGAGCTTACACGTGCACTCTTTGACGGTTCACAGTCGACTACCTACCTTCCGGCGGAATGGCATGGCTGAGCCGAGGGGAAAGGGGGCCCGTCCCGCTACCGGTCGATGCCGACGCCGAGCGGACGCAGCTGTACGCTTTCTTTAGTATGCGTTAGTGCGCGAACAGATATGAACGCGAGAACGGGTGGTGGATGCGCCGAATAAGAGCGCGAGGAAAACGCTGTGTGCTAAAATAAGTCCGACCGCTAAAGGATGAATGCATGCAAGTTGGCACGCACGAATGCTGCCGCTAACAAGTTTTGGCCAGAGCAGCGAAGCTGTATCGGTTCGCCGCTCCGTAAAAACCGAATATTGCACCTCATTTAGATATATATTTCAAGTCAATGTCTTATAGGCAAAATGCTTGTATAAAACTATGTATCATGTCGATCCTTAATGATCAAACTAAGAACCCAAAGTTTTTTATTTATAATATCTTAGGTGAGTGGTTTCCCTGGATTCCCTACAACGCAGAGCTGTTAGGATTGTCGATTCACCCAAAGGTACCAGGGATCTAGAGCCGTTGAGCGTGCGCCGAGATTATAGTGAGCTTTAGCTCATTTATGGTGAGGGTCCCTACGGAAAATGTGATGACTTACTTGAGCCCTGACTTCTAGACGAAAGGGGTGAAGTTCCGGCGGTTCAAGGGACGCCTGTCACGTGATCCCCCGGGCCGCGACGCGTCGGCGATCACACGTGTGTTAGATTAAGTAATAAATAAAGTGTATTTTTTTATGTATGTTAGTTTCTAAGGTATTTATGTTGATATGGGCTTACTGTTTAGGTTTAGTGCATTTCTCAGTAAGCCTGAAATAAAGATTTTGATTTGATTTTTTGATAGTAAATAACATTAAATTCTATTGAAGCCCGTCTTCCTTGCAAATAAGATGTATAAATAAAGGTCAGAAGATATCCCTCACACAGTTCCCGTTATCCTGAGGAAAGTCCCAAGCTGGCTGCATTCCTCCTCTTGTTTTATTTATCTATCCTCACATCAGGGCTACAGGGTCATTAGCCCACAATCACAGATTACTCTATAGTTGGTACCATCGAAATACGGTCAAAAGTTGTGTTGAACTCAACAAAGCGTTTCTTCACCTCTGTAGGTCGTGGTCTTGCCGCAGTTTAGGTAGGTAGGTTTAGTGTTTTACTCACGCTATCGGAGTCTAAAACATAGCTGTATTAGAATAATAGTAGGGTTGCTACACAACCGCCTCGCAGGTCTCGGTCTGCTGGTCGGAATCTGCCTAAATAAAGAAATAATAATAAAAGTAAAATAATAATCAAGCGGCAATGGACGGATAAAAGTTGTCAGAATTGTCCCTATGTATGCGTTTGGTTCTTTTTGAGCGCTGTAAGTCCATTTACTTTGAAGTCTTTGCCTGCAATACGTAATTAAATTATATTATAATTAGTAAAAATCCCCGCGACTTTGTCCGCGTGTACTTTTCCATGCAAATGTAAACACCCCGCTGCACCCTCTTAGGGGTTGAATTTCTGGAATTCCTTTTGTTAGTGCACCCCTAGACCACAAAAGGAGCGTACCCTCCGAATTTCAGGTCCCTAGGACTTATGGTTTAGGCAGCAGTCAGTCAGTTAGACAGTCAAGACAGTCATTAAGAAAGATCATTAGAGCAGTAATATTTTATAGCAGTGTGAGTAACACACCCTCTTATGAAATATTAATACCTTTATATCTATCTACCTACTTATCTATCCACCCACATAACGTTCGCGTAGATACCTCTACGAACCTACGCAAAAACGACGCAGAGGTCGGCCGTTTCTCAGTCCGGTCTTTTTTCGCATCTCTAAATTAGTATGTAAATTATGGCTGCCGTTTAGTAATTATATGAATTGAGCTTATTGAAATAATGAACATTCATTTGGATGTTGTACAAAACATTGACGGGTTTTACACTTGTGTAAAACCCGTCAATATTGATGATGCAGTATCTGAGTGTTTTGTGCTTACGATTAGTAGGTATTCCATTTTGCGGCGAACTTTTAGCTCGTGGGTTGAATTTCTGGGATCAATACGGATGCTCCCGATGGGCTTGCAACCTGTCACGTATCGAATACTTACTACTAAGCTAACCAAAAACTGGGCATCTCACCATCATCATCAGCCCGTAGAAGTCCACTGCTGGACATAGGTCTCTTCATACTCTAAATCCGATCGTCCACCGCCAGCTCAATGAACAAAGCTAAGGTAAACTGGGAATAAGTTGTGGAGACTTAGTTGGAGTCTAGCTTATGCACCCCTAGACCACAAAAGGAATGTTAATTTAGGTCTCTAGGACTAACGGCGTCAATAGTTGTCAGTTTCAATCTCGAAATAAAACCTTATTTATTTCGGGTATTTTAAGAAACCTCAATAATGTAGGTAGGTACTTAGCTATATTTTTCTTAAAAAAAAATGATTTTTGTTGGTATATCTAAGATTTGTTTCTATAGGAGAGTGATATTACTGGAAGAAAGCGATATTGCGAAAAAGCAATGGCGGCGATGAGCTCACCACTTGTCACGTTTATATTCCTGCTATTGGTGCCCCATGACCCATGGCTTTGAGGCTATGCCTACCCCTTTGGGGAAAAAGGCGTGTATGTACGTATGTATGTATGGATGTTGCTCGCGGCTCGCACACTGACCCAATAGACGCGTGGTCTAAAGAGGAAATCCTACTTGCGACCGCAACTGATACGCGAGTCTAGTGCAGTGACGTCTACAACTATTCTATCACTACGATCACAATGTATGTTTAGTTCTATAGAGATTTCATTACAGGATGTGCCAATAGATGGCGTTGTTCAAATCGTCCGTTTCCTGAAAAGCGCTATCGCTGCGTTTTAGTCTGACGACTGAGATTGCTTCGAAGAAAATTTGCTGCATAGTAGTACAAGGATGTGTTTTAATTATCAATCTATACAAGTCAGGGCTGCCATTTGTACGAACGAACCCAGTACATAACATTATAAATACTATGATGGAAGACCTAGCTAAATATTCCTATCAATTTCTAATATTCATATTTCCTTGATAGAAAACAAATTCAAAGTTAAGTATTTTTTTTGCCTAGATTCGGTTGTTCAAAAATGGTCATGGGTACAAAATTAGATAAATAAAATCAATACAACAAAGCCGAGGGTTTCCTGCATTTTGTAAAATTATTTATATTTTACGAGATATTCAATAAAACCCGGATTTTCGAGCGGCGGCGCGAGGCGTTTTTTTTTTGTATAATGATTTCTGCCTGGTGTTAGAGGAATGCAAACGAATTTTGCTCCTATTTTGGATATTATCTCTTCAAACTCCATTACATTTTGTACTCGTGATCAATACCCTAAAATCTAACCCTTGGTTTATAAAAATAAAAAAAATTATATGGTTTCCAAATCACGCTGACACAAAGATTAACCATACCATACACTTATGCTAGTTTGTTTTTTACAATAATTTAAAATTGACAAACCACAGATCTAGTTAATTGACATCCTAATGAGGATCAAAATTAATTTATCACGCCACCTGCTCGAAAATTTTCAATTATATATCATGCAACCTCAACGTAAATAGAGCATTATCTCATAAGGGATAATAAAGTTGTATGAAACTCCCTAGGGAATAAAGTGTTTTGAATTTGCAACGTCAAATTCGTGTGGAAACTCGTGGAAAACTTTTAAGTAAAAAAATACCCATATGTCATTGTAAAGAGGTTTGTTCGAAAATCGAACTGGACACAATAAGCAGAACTCAAAAAAAAAGATACGTTTACAAAGAATGTGAAACAAAAAACGGTGTTTGGTGCTATGATTTTCAGTGAATTTTTATTGTGTCGCTGAAGGTCTGAAAAGCAGAGTATGCACCTCTGGCACAGAATATATACAGCCTCTGGTATAAAGCCTATCTTCGTCTTGGGCAGCTTGACAGGACTCTATATAACTTTAGTTTTAGCGTTCATCATAGATTCTTAGCCTAATTTCCACTCGTGGTGGTGCCTAGTGCAGCGCTACATACATCTCATCTTACTTCTACGTATTCTGTATAGTTTGTTGAAGGGGAAATAGATAACTTCATTCATTTATTCCATTCAGTTGTGTGTGGATGTTATTATGATTTTCATTCCGAAGTACACGTCATTCAATTTGTCTTGTCATTCACAAGTACTTTTAGGCCGGCCACATACACTCTTAATTCCGAAACGGAATTTCGAAATGAGATAAAGTCCATACAAATTCCGTATGGAAAATTACCTAGTGTGTGTGGTAGGTCCATAGATTTGTATGGACTTCCTGCGTTCGATATTTCCATTTCGAAATTCCGTTTCGGAATTCCGTTTCGGAATTACGAGTGTATGTGGCCGGCCTTACGGTTGTTTTTCAAAATTAGGTAGGTACGTATAGATATATTATTTAAATTTCTTTTGCAAGTATGGTTTATTTTGTATAGTTTATTTATTTATATATTAAAACCTTCTCGAAGGAACCAGATTTAAAAATCATCTAAGAAAATGGCTATATTAAATGTGTTCTGTAACCTAAGTGAGTATTATGAGAGAGATGGCGAGAAATAGATCTTTTGTACAGATTAGTTGAATAATAAATACATTTCTGATTTTGATAGTTTTATATTTAAACCACGTTTTTGAGAATATTATTATTTTGATGTGAACCAAAAATGAAATGCAGAAGATGCAGGTTTAAGTTTCGCTGGAATGGAACAGAGTTTTAAGATCACATAAACGAAAATTTAATGGTTTATTTTATTGTTTGTTTGTTCAATTTTAATATATTTAAACTGTTATTTTTTACGTTTTTCTTTAATGACTCCTAAATTAAACACATGTTTATTTGATAGCTTGTATTACACATTTGTATATGCTTACGATTAAAATTCTTACAACGTATTAATTCCTTATTTATATTTGTTTTGCAAAGGTAAATCAATCACCCATTATACCCAAACTTCGGTAGCAATCGTTATTTCTCGTAAATCAGAAAATAAAGGTGTATTGATTGTCGAAAACATCGATAAATCAAATCATAAACAAGTTTTGTAAGATATTTGGATGATTGTTACTAAGGACTAAGTACCTTTTTATTTAAGTATGTTTTTTGAACATATCTACCGCCACCTTTAAACCAGTTAACATAAGAAACACCCAACAGTGCCTGATACATATATGTGTGTATGTATGTTCATCTGTTCCCTCGTATATCTCCGATTTTAACAAATGTGGTGTCTTTGGATTCTTGCCATCACTCCGCGTGTCATATAGGACACATAGCATTTCAAAAAAAACATGGCGGATTGTATATAGGTAAATTACACAACTAAAAAAATTACTTAATTATATGATGTTTGGTAATAAAGATAAAGATATATTTATTTTGTAACCACATAAACAGAATAAATTGGAATATTTTAGGCTTAGCTTAAAAATATAGGTATTATATGAAAAGACAAGACTTGATGTGCACATTCTAAATATAGGTAATATTACACATGCCAATGTTTTTAATTTCTTAACAAATATCTCTCAAGCGTTTTCATACTAAATTTAAATGTAACCCAAAAATTCCGTTCCAGCGTGACTCGAACCCGCATCCTCGCCTGTGGTCGGCGATGCCTTTACCAATTTGGCCATAAACCGAGCTATGACGCTTCATTATTCATTATTATTCATTATTATTAGAAGCTCTGCTTAGCTTGGGGCTAGATAATGTTGTGTGAACTGTCCAGCATTATTTATTCATTTTATTATTTACTTCACTCATTATTATTTATTATTATTATTAATTTTATTTCGTTTTCATACTTGTCAGTAACATCCTTAATCGGGTTTTAGTTCTTTTAACTTTTATCTTTTCTGTTTATTTGCAGTAAAGTTACTGTTTGCCTCTTTACTGCCTATAAGTTCAGCATTTGACATTGGTTCGTCAGTGGGCGGAGGCGTGGGTGCGCAGGCGGCGCCGCGAATAGTGCCACAGAATAAATACTAGTTTTGGTGCTTGTTAGCGGAAGGCAGCGCAGGTGTTAATTACAAAACAGCCTCCAGCTAGATAAACTGCAATGTAAATCGTAGTTTTGTGAGGTAATGAGGCTAATCGTGAGATCATGGGGAGATAAACATGGCCGATTTTATCCAACTTGCTTATAGGTTAAGTTAAAAAAAACCCTAGTGAATTTTACTTTTGTTTTGCCATTTCTTTGGCCCCAGTGTTCATATCATAATTATTGCAATTCAACATCTAGCTAGTTGACCAAGCGAACGAAGCGTCCTTGTAACAACTGGCAAAATTTGCTTTCATCTGTCCGGATGTATTATGTTGGTACTCGCCTACAGGGCGTATTTTACAACTAATCTTGACAAAACTTCATATAGGTACGAGTTCTAAAACTTTAGTTTTTTGTAACGTCGGCCATTATTGATTGGAGGGGTATTTTCCCTAAAAAGGAGGGAAGTTGGCTGCGGCGCCATTTACCGGTCGATTTTGATAATATTTGGCCGGTACGGAGGCCTGCAATGCTCTAAGTATGTGGCAAAAACAATCGGTACTCAATTCTAAACAAGAATTTCATTTATGAGCAAAATCTGTTAACAGGTTGTCTAGATATACATGTTGAGTTTTTTTTTCAGGGCCTCCCAGGCTAAGTCTTAATCCATGAGAGTTATCGAAAAGTGATGTTAGCGGAGCCACGGGCTCAATTTGGAAAATAATAAGTTTGCGTTAAAAAAAGTGGAAATTAATTACGTATTGTACAGATTCGGCCCTTTTATCATATAATAATATAGAAGAAGAAGAAGATAGATAGAAGATTTGACAGATAAATATTTGATGTCGCTCTGTTATTTGATCATGATGACCACGATGTTCGAGCCAGATACTTGGATTCTCTGGATGCAGTCATATTAAATTAAATAACACTATTTTTGGGACACTACAAAAACAGCATCAATAGCGGTAGTAGTAGAGCTTTCTTGTGAAAGAGTTCGTCCGGGGAATTACTACGACCATACCAATTTCTGCCGCAAAGCAGTAGTTCTCGCATTTCTGTGTTCCGCTTTGAAGGGTGCCGGTGAAATTACAGGCACATGAGACTTTTCATCTTTGTCTCAGGGTGGCGGGCGCTTATGTGATAATGCACTGTTCATAGGAAGAGGATACTTAAGGTGGGTGGGCCATCTGCTTGATCCGTCATTCCAAGTTGAATAAAAAAAAATACCTCTGTAAAAATGATGTTGATACACTTGTTTGATATCAAATACGAGTCATTATTAATCCCAAAAGGTAATGTTTGATGGTAAGGTTTAATGAGCGCGTTTATGAAGCACACGAAGCGGGTCGTTGACTCAATGCTCTAAATCGGGGAATCTGGTCAATACATTATAGTACAACATCCACATAAAGTATGAGAATAAATGACAAACAGGCAGACCACACACGCTCCACACACTCCTGGCGAGTAGGTACCTACATAGTATGCCTTGTAGATCTAGATAGGATATAAAACAATAAAAGGCTATGCAAATGTCATGTAATGATTAAATATTTTCTTGTTGTATTTATATTGTACACCTGAAGAAATCGGAAATTGCTCTAATGAAAATCGTTAAACTCAACTCAGTGGCTTAAACGCATTATTTAGGGATTGTTTCTGTCTGCGCATCCATTCCCATTGAGTTTGCGGCGCTTTTTGACTTTGTCCTTTGTCTGAAACAATCGCGTGAAAAGTAGATATTACAAGCAACGCTTTCAAGCAAATAGCGGTGTTACGACCATTTTGTCGCGTTTATGTTCATACAAAACGCAAAATGCTCCTTTGACGTTCAGAGAAACGTTATTTTACATTGTTTGGTCTGAAAATCTGCGCTTGGCAATCGGCTGCAAATCTTCCAGTTTGTAGACTGCATTGGCTCAAAGTTATAAAATGTTATGTTAGTCATGTTTAGTTAATAAAACTTTTAGTAAGTACCAAAACCCTATCTTTATTTCACAACAGGCCAAAATAATTGAACAAAACAAAACGACGATAAAGCGATCCAAAAAACAAAACGATCCAAAAAACTTTATCATTTTGATGCAAAGAAACTTCTACCTACCTGAACGTATGAAAACAAAATAATAAGAAAGGTGTTAGTTGCTTTTCTGGCAGCACTTCTTCGCAATAATCAGACAAACAAGATATTCACGCATTGCGCCCACGCACCCCACTTTTGAAACGTCAATTATTCGTACCTACTACTTATATTTTCATTTGCGTTTTTCTATCATTTTTCGCCTTGCGGAGATGTTTTATCGAAAACCTTTTTAGCCGTAATTATTTATGTACCTAGTTTCTTGTTTATCTAAGAACATGATTCCTATCGATAGTGTTGCCATAATGTTGGAACACCGAATAGTTGCGAAAACCATAATATTCAGATGTTAGATATTTTTTGCTATATTACTATAGACTGTTTTTCTTTGAATGTTGGAAATGGCGCCGGCGGAAGTGGCAATGCCAGGCAACATCGCCCGGACAGAAACGATCTGAGCCTCGTTGTCTGCCCACTTCGTATTTTATCGGAATTTCACGGTGTACCTATGTTCCATTCTACAAATGCCCAGTTCTTTCAGCACGTTGGTTATTGATGTAAATCGGATTATCAGCCCCTCCATTCTGTTTATTCATATTATATTTTGGTAGATCCACAATATGTACCTACCTACTTCAATGCCAAGTTATGCCATTTCCAAGCAATGCATGTGCCGACCTCTGTGTCGCGGCAGGCGAAGGTACGCCTGCGACGCAGGTGGTTGCGGGTTCGGTTCCCGCCTCGGAACAAATATTTGTGCGATCTGCAGATATTTTTTCAGGGTATTCTGGGTATTTTCTATGTATAATAAAAAAATATCTATCTATTGTAATGTATTGTATTAAGTATATCAGTTAGCTAGTATAACACAAGCTCTGCTTAGCTTGGGGCTAAATAATGTGGTGTGAACTGTTCAGCAAGTCGCGATCCCGTGGGAATATCGGGATAAAAATGTGCCTATGTGTTATTCCGGGAGTCCAGTTATCTCCATTCCAAATTTCATCCAAATCCATCCAGTAGTTTTTACGTGAAAGAGTAACAAAGATACATCCTTACAAACTATCGCGTTTATAATACTAATAGGATTTATTTAATTACTAGCTGGGGCCCCGCTTCGCGCAGGTTCTAGAACTTTCAGAAATTTCCCGAAAGTTCTCGATCTTTTTCAAGGTTTTCTGGAGGTGTTTGAATTTTTGGAAATATCTCGAAGGTTCTACAACTTTTGGAAATTTCTTGAAAGTTCTTGAACTTTTTCAAACTTTTCTAGAGGTTTTTGAACTTTCAGAAATTTCCGGAAGTTTCTAGAACTTTTGGAAATATCTCGAAAGTTCTCGAACTTTTACTAACCTTTCTGGAGATTCTCCAACCTTCTAGAATTGCCTTGAACTTTCCAGATCCTCCCCGAAGTTTTCGAACTTCCTCGAACCTTCTAGAAGTTTTGGTTGAGTTTCAGGTCAACTTGAACTCATTCTAAACCGTTTTTCTCTAAACCTTAACCGCGCAGCCCAAAACCCAAATTACTTAATATAGTTACTACGCCCAAACCTTCTAAACCGTTTTTCTCTGAAACTTAACCGCGCAGCCCAAAACCCGAACCTTCTTCATGGATGGGAGGGTTGGGGCTACCCTACGGCTAAACCTTTTTTGGGCTGCATTGGTTCGTTTTTGAGTTTTATCGGAACATACCGTCATGCGACATACCAACTTTCTTTTATAATATATATTGATTTAATTTATTATCTACTATTGTTTGATCTGTCATTGATCTCAAGTACTTGTGCCTCCCAGTCACTGCGATCTTGTGCTATTTCCCAAGTATCTACAGTCTCATGTTTTGTTCTAGTCTCTTCTATGGAAAGGTTTGTGTTAAACTTTCATTTATAATGGCTGTGGCTGGCTAGTTAACAGGATATTCTCTACACGAATGATCACTGCACATTGATATTCGTCGCACGCCGTGTTTATAACGATAAGCCCTTGCATCCTTCGCACATAATTCTGCTCCAAGAACAACTATGTCCTTAAGGTGAATGAAAAACCAATACGTTTTTCAATCATGGTGGAATGTTAGGTAACTAGTCCAAGAGACATTCCTTCTACGCCAACTTATTGGTATGATGTTTTTTAGATTCCTAGGAATTAAAATTTAAATGGAACTTCCTACTTGTGGCGTCTGCCACATTATTTTAACAATATGGCTTATTGTTTGTAGATAGTTTAGTCTACGCCATTCTTTCGTACTATTGACGAATTGATACTCAGAGAATTGCAGGCTATGTCTTGAATTTGATGTACATCATTACAATAATTTATTTACAATCAGTCTTAGTAGGGATTGTGATTTCATTTAATCTGCTAAAAACCAGAACGTGCTTTCACTCGGGCCACCTCATCGACGATCAAACACAAAACAAGGCTCCTTTAAGTGAGGCCATATACTATTGTAGGCCACTGTGATGATGATTAATATTTTAATCCTGTTGTTTACAGAAGGATAACATTTTATCATCTTCATTGTATTGTATTTTCTCACAACAAAAATCTGTCTTGTTAAGCATAAAGAAGCTTCTTATGATACAGCGATCTTTATTTTTATCCTGCTCATTGCAATGAAAGAGATATATTTGCGTCCAAAACTGATGCGGCGTGACCGTCGTTGATGGGACGGACGCGTACTCTTTTTGCACATCATTCATTATTTCAATGTCATTTTTAATTGCGGTCAAATTTATACCTACGGCTACAAACTATAATGATGACCGTATAACATGTGAATTTTATGCTTCTTCACCATCTTATTATTGAACCATAACCTTACCACTTGCCGTGGTGTAATTCAGTAAGATTTGTTTGTAAAAGATTTGTCCTGGCTGCTAGCTTATTAAGTTATGTGTTACTAGCAGCGCCCCGCGGTTTCATCCGCGTAAGTCTCGATCCCGTGGGAATATCGGGATAAAAATGTGCCTATGTGTTATTCCGGGAGTCCAGTTATCTCTATTCCAAATTTCATGCAAATCCGTCCAGTCGTTTCAGCGTGAAGAAGTAACAAACACACACACAAACTTTCGCCTTTATAGTGTGAGTGTGATTTACTGGAAGAAATTGTTAGCCGAGTCAGTCATGGGAAGCAATGACGGCGATGAGCTCACCAGTTGTCACGTCTATATTCCCACGGTAAAATGAGGCCTTTTGAGGGTCTACCTATCCCTTCGGAGTAAAAGGCGTGTATCTATCTATGTATGTAACTTTACCAAAAGGCGTCTGTCTTGAGCTTCCGAGATCTGTGATCTTGAATCCGGCTCGTTAGAGTAGGTTATCGTAGAATTGGATGGCTTAAAACTCGTATATGTAACTAGGTATGTGTAGAAGGATAAACTTTCCCTCTTACTAGTCCACAGAAAGTAAGAGCGTGAGTTCGGAGCCCTTTATCACACGACACGTCACGTCATCCACGGCACGACGAAAGATTTTTCGTAGCGTTACGTTGGCGTACGTATTCTGCAGCCTTGAGTCGCGCTGAATCGAATACACTCTCGACTAGTAGGTATTTAGTGACGCCTTCGCTACGCCCGCTATTATTAAACGAGTTCATCGGAACATCTATTTGCGCAATTTGTAGCATCGTTGCTAAAGCATTCCGATGACCTTACTGTGTTTACTGCGGAGGCCGATTGCACGGAGTTTGACTTCACTTGGCTTTAGGCAATTACCTATACTAGAGATATTTATTATTACGCTACTTTTGTAGAAACTTATTTTATACTTGCCTATTTTACTATTGTCGGTACCTACTTAGGTATTATCATGAAATGTACGTATTTTAGGGGATAAGTAATTATTTTTGGGCTTGTAGAATAAACTAGTTTTACTTAGTTTTACACATCAGCAGTAATTTTGTGACTTATACATATATACCTATGTAAGTATCTACTCGTATAAGTAGATAAGTTACGTTCGCTTAGATATACTAATTTCAGTAGTAGTTGTAGTAGGTACCTACCTACCTACCCATATTCATAAGATAGGTACCTACTACCGAGGCGTCTCGAGGGAGAGTCCGTGGCGCATGCGCTCGGTATCCACTCAGCCAACCAACACACGCTTACTGTCCGTGTGTCAGTCAATTCACTGCGCAACCAATGCGTCCAGGGAAACTCAGCATCACTTATTCAAGTAAATATACCTACTGCCCGTTCGACGGGCTTGCGTTTTCAACGAAGTCGATAAGATTTTAAAGTCAAATTCGGTATGAAACTAAAATATCTGCGGATCTTTCGGAGAGGCAAGGAGAGTCGGTGCCGGTGTAAACGCTGCGTCGCTGGTGTGCCGTAGCGGCGGGTTCGCTTGAGAGTGTGCGCTGCGCGGGTGCGCGTGTGTTGGTGCGAGGCCCGTCGCGGCGCGCCCGTCAGTCGGCGGCGGCGAGTCACGCGCGTCGTATTGTACACCTCTCTCCGCAGTACCAAAGTATACTAATATTACTGCACCGAGTTCCGCTGCACTCCGCGCAGCTCACCTACCAACGTTCAGGCTTCGCCGGATCTCACGCCCCCCGAGCGCGGAGGTCGCAACGACCTCGCTCCTCGGAGGTTTCTCTTCGCGCCCTCGACTGGTTCGCGTGGTTCGGTCTGCTGCTGCGATAGCCGCGGAACTTTCGACTTGTCTGTGCTGGTGCGTGCTGTGACTCCGGTTGGCCGGCGTCGGCCACGTGCTTTGTGACAGTGAAATCGTGTCGTGCGGATGTGCAGTGATGGATTTATAGACAGAGTTGTTGTTGTTACGCGGAGAACCACGGATTCGTCTGTTTAAACTGGTGCGAGAGGGGTCGTCAAAATTGAGCCCAAACTGTATATAGGTGGGTACCGAATGTTATAGAGTTTTGTTGCCGGTGAGAGTTACGACTGCTGGCAGAGTGGCCGTTGAATATTTATAGCCAGGTGTATAATTTGAAGCCAGCAAGTTGGAAAGTTGCTTATCGGCTGGTTGTCGCAAGGCGGCTCTACGAGGACTGCGGCGTGCCAGAAGCGCACAGCTGATTTGTCTTGTCACAGAAGGATAACTTTGCGTCGGGTTCAATTGGACATATTGCGGTCATTCTTTAGTTACCTACATATATTTTGATTACGATGATTAATTTGTGCTGCCTGAGTGCATTTTATTTAACGAATGTTGAATAAACGTTGTATGTTCATGATTTATCTGAACCAGGACAATGATTCAATACGATCGCGGTTTGTTAATGTCAATTGAGTTGAGTGTGTATTATCATTGATGTTAGAGGACTAGTCTTCATTACAAACAAACAACAGCGATGTTAGGTCAATAACATACTAAAGAGCTTAGTAAATTGAATTACCCATAGCTCAATAGCCAAGTCCAATGCATTTGAAGTAGAATTTAGTATAAACAGTTAATAGGTAGGTTCGTAGGTAGTATTGGATGAACGGTCCATTAAGGTATGTTTAAGAATTGAAAGGAATGCTGTAGATAATATTGACAAGCTGAGAGATGATGTGAATCTATCTATAAGAAGTCATTGTTTGAAATCTAACGATGGTAAAATTAAAAGTGTGGGATTGGGTCGTTATTCTGAACGAATTGGCTACATTCGACCGTAGTGGCACAAACAAAGGATAAATGATACAACTATGAGAATAATTCCGCATCGGGACAATATTGCATAGGAGCAGATTTAGATGCAAATTGTTGCACAAAAATTCCTGTTTGACCCAGCATTAATCAAAGCGTTACTTAAAAGTTTCCTTGTAATAATTAACAATATTAACATCAATAATATTGTAAATACCAATGACCAAGTCACCAGTTCATGGACTGGAATACATAGACATGCCGGTTTCCGAAGAGAAGAAGATGATCTGAAACCAAAAGGTGACTTGTAATGCCACTGGTTTTTTTATAAGCATCGGTTTCAGTCCCTTTTGAGAACCATCGTACCTTTAGCTGGTCGCTGACCCAAAAAAACTCTAAGAATCAATGATAATGATGATGATGATAAATGTAACTTATCCACTTTGGCCGTAGTTCAAAGAGCATATAAAAATATGCCAAACCCAGAAGCAGGGCAAGGCCGCGACCTCAATCTAAGAAAACTCTGGATCGTGTAATAAACTCACTATTGTGAATTCATCGCGATGCAAGTAACATGATAGTGAAATCTTTGGACCTAGTCTGTCAGAAATTCAAATATAATTCACCAACTACAAATTCTAAAAATGTAGATCGTGTAATCTGATTACGAGTATTAGAATGCGTCATTAAAGTCTATAAATAATCTTTCAAATAGTGGTAATTCTTATCTTTCACATAATAAGGAAGCTTGAATTATTCGTTTCAATTATTGAATTATTTTACCACATTGTACATTTACTATATTATTTTCGTAATATCAGATATCTGTGATTCCATTCCAGTTTTTAACAAAGACGGTGAAAATGTTGCCCACCCAACATGTCACTAATATATTATCCAAATTGTAAGTATCGGTATCTCTCCAAAATTATAATTTTCCACATTCAGCAAACATTGAAGCCTCATACATTGAACCTACCGCTCATTATCACTTGTGGAAGTCGTCACAAAGCGTCAGTGGTTGCTTTATATCAACAGAAGCGACGCAATTGCAGGTGCCTACGAGCTGGCGAGGTCACTCACCCCGACCGCCACCAATATTTGGATACACCCATACTGTAGTGTTGATTATAACGATAACGGACCCACGTCAGCGGCTAGCACGTGGCACGCACATATTAAAGAAATAGGGAACTTATTGTTATAATAATAGGATTATTTTTGCAGTTACGAGTGATTTGAAGTTCAAAGTTGATGGGGTAGCAGACAATCATGAACAAAGATTCAACCATGAAACTTAAAATCTAACGCATTAATTGACAAAACATCTAATAAAAGTGCTATTATCTAATTAGTGAACTATGAAATGGAAAAGTAAAAACAAATTCGTAATAATAATGAACAAAAGTTAAGTAAATCCAAACAAGAAAATTTGTTGCTAAGAAAAATTACAGAAATGTGACAAGGAACAGAGGCTTGAAATAAGGAACATTTTTTTGACGACCTAAGTGTTGGGGTAATAATTGAAGAACGAGTATCGCACTGCGGGGTGGCGGGAACGCTGAATCTGGGACACCGCGCGGTTTATTTCGGGCCTGAATTGGGGCGGCATGTTAAAACATCGGGGTTTTCGAGCCAGTCCCCACGATGAAAACAAATAGTTTGTTTTAACGCCACACCTGAGTGGGCGTTCTTAAAGCCATTCGATAAAGGACTTTATTGGTAATGACTTAGAAGTGATGGCAACAAAGTCGAGACAGCACGAATGGACGCCGACGCACGACTTTTATTAATGATCTGAATGGTAAAGGTGTACGAATGGATTAGATGGATCAGAAGGTATTTGCTTCCAATTCGCAGATATTTCAAGCTAGAAAAGGAAATGATGGCTCAGCCATTGTATTAGTATGCCAACGGGCTTGACCTCACAAACAATATGTAGAAATCTTTAAACATTTTCTATAAACTTTCAATTCATTTACAAAGTTTATCTCTAAAGAATGCAATATGTAGACATTGCTTGAATTTCGTAGAATATCCAAGAATACACCTTTTACTTGGACCAAGTAGGTACGAACCAAAAGTTTATGTGTATAATTTGCAAAACAATAATAGGTACACACAGAAGCTATCAGGAATCGAACATTATACCTACTTTGCGATACATCATAAATTGTTTAATTACAAGTGAAATTTAAACAACATAAATTGCAGACAATAGATTCAATAACCAATAATCAAGCAATTAGTTTGAATTATTCCATATTAGCAATTCAATAAGTGCTATTTAAGGTATATATTAATATTTACCTATAAGACACATTGATGTGATTGATGTAAAATTTAGCTATTATAAAGCTGACACAGTCGCATAGGAATTAGGTCGAGCCTTTGTTGAAATTGTGGACGATATAATCAAAACGCCTGTAAATTTGCTTGAAACTGTGAATACAACTCTGTGGTAACATGATAAAGCTGAAAATCTATTGAACTTGAAAGGTAATTGAAGAAACATTGAATGCCATATTGAATCTCGTTTTCATCGAGGTACCTCTAACGAAGTAGATACTAATTTTAGAAATGTCAGAATAAACAGCAGCTAATATTCCCTGAATTGATGATGAATCGTTTACTTCTAGAAATATAAGAAAAGAGCAACAATTTAGTATAACTGCCCTAAAACGTCATAATTGGAAGGCAAGAAGGAATATTGTAGATTCAGGCAGATGAATTCGCTACAATACTACCTTCAATGCTGGCTCCTTCGACCAAAGTAAAATTTGGTCGAAGGCTGGCTCAACGATGTCAGTCTAGCCAGAATTTACAACTCTAATATCACTTCACTATTAGTAGATAGTGATTATGGACTTCTATATAAAAAAAACAATGTTTTGTCCCCCTTAAATCTACTCTAACTGTAGGTACTATCCTACTAATATTATAAACGCGAAAGTTTGTAAGTAGGTATGGATGGATGGATGGATGGATGGATGGATGGATGTTTGTTACTCTTTCACGTAAAAACTGCTGGATGGATTTGGAATGAAGATAACTGGACTCCCGGAATAACACATAGACATATTTTTATCTCGATATTCCCACGGGATTGAGACTTACGCGAGTGAAACCGCGGGGCGCTGCTTGTCAATATATAATGTATTATGATATAGGTAAAAGAAAGAAAGAAAGAAAGAAATAGCATTTATTTGTGTCAACAACATGAGTACAACAATATTGCACACTAAAAGACACACACACACACACAGAAACAAAGAAAAATAAAACTAATTTGTGCCTCTTAGTACCAGCCATGCATCACTGACACCAAAACAAACCAAACCAAACCAAGTGATTGACAAGTCATTGTATATGTATGATGTGACGCTCTTAGTTACATAATTTACAAAAATATTGTAAACAACAATTAAAAATTCATTTAATTTCTAACTGACGATGATAGAGAAATTATATAACCTCTATCACTGATGATTTATAAGTCTAGTACTTATAACTACGTAATACCTTCTGGATACAGAAAGGTACCTTCGTAGTTGCTGAGTTCAACGTGCTTAGTAAGAATTATAAATAGGCTGACTGGTATCTAGGTAACTATACTAACAAACAATCAGCTAGGTACAGTAGGTACCTAGTACATACTCCGCTTATTACACAGGTAGGTAGGTAGCTAAACAATGTTAATAATGCGGCGGCCGGTCTAATTATTACTCGTTCGGTTTAATAACAAGAAAATTTCAAAATATCAAATGATATGTTATTTCAAACGTGATTGATTGGTAACTATATTACCAAGTACAAAGGTACAAATTTGAGCACCATTTTTTGCTCCTTTAGTTTCGCGACCCTAAAATGTATTTACGGCTAAATTATGATAATCTGATTACCCAAGCCAATGGCAAAATCAATGATGGTTTGTTATTACGGGTAATTTCGAATTATCAAACAATTGTTCCATCCGACATTGAATGGGAAAAAATCAAGCCCACGCACCAACGGCAATTTCGCTATTTAAATACCGGGTAATAAAATTGGGCGATTCCGTTCCACAAAAACATAATCGGACAAAAATATTCGAGTTGATAACCGACGGACGAACACACTTTCAAATGAAGCCGTCTCCGTCCGTCCCTTGCATTCCACAACTCGCTCACCCACAGCAAGCAGACCGGTCCTCGAGCATTGTACCAAACGAGAACACTCGCCCAGTTTACATAGTCTGCTGAACGTTCTACGTGTAACGTACGACAGCGCTGCCCGGACGTGGTGGGGTAATACGAGGTGAGGTGCGGTCTCAAGGTCTCGCCCAACACACGCTCGACTCAGCCGAATGCCTAGACCAAACACCGCCGTGACCTAACTATAAATAAAGAACTACGAATTTCGGTGATGACCTCTTCCATTGTTTGCAGGTGGATAACAATGGGTTGCGTCAACGGCCTGCCTTAGCCTTTGAGCTGGCAACTGTGATCTTTGAGCCATTCAAAATGTAGTCCTTATTGTCCTATCAATATGTAATTACTCGCAAGAAAACAGACGTACAATTTGCTATAATGACACCGCTAACACTGCGAACGAAGCCCTCAAGGCAATTTTTAGTCATTACCTCTACATCTTAGAATTGGCTATAATGACACCATAATAAAGTCTTGAGAATGAAAGAGGCAACACGTAGAGCACACGTCAACAACAAGTTTCCCGTACTGCTTCTTTTTTTATGAAATACGGAAGCCTAGCTAAATATATATTTCGCGATTGCGATTTAAATAAACTTGTAACTAGGTAATGTTCTAAACAAATATAAAGTTAAGAGAATTCTTCCGTGAGCGAGGTTAAAATTCTTACTAAATTATCGTACAGTTTTTACCGATCGGTTGCCAGGAGTTATCTGTCTTTATGTTCAAAATTTCAATTCATTATAGGTACATTAGATACTTATAAAAAATCCTTGAAAAACAAGACAGACTGTGCGTGGGTTTCAGAATCTGCGCTTAATCGTTTGCTTTAAAATAATAATGTTTTATAAGAGTAATTTTTATTATTATTTTACAACCATGCTTCCATGCTTGATTACTTCGCTTCAGACCAGTTTTTAGAATAAATTACGTCGCTATTGATAGAAGCCTTTTGATGCTGATTTATTATTGGTATTAAAAGTTCCTGGTTTGGCACGTGTCCTTTTATACGTGCTTGAATTTGAATGTCGACGTCCTTAGGGTCGGTACCTCTATATTGTTACACTACGGTATTGCGATGTTCCTTGGGGCTGGTTATATCGGCCGGTTTAATTCTAACCCTAAATCGATGTCAATAGAGCGAGCACAATGGGGGCGAGCCGGCCGTTGACCGAAATAAAAATAAACAGAAGAGCAGCCAGTTGCTAAGGAATTGGGAACTAGATCGTGATTCATAGCTGTGTGAAAATACTATTGTTGGTTCTTTTGAACTTATTGCGAATAATTTAATGTTAAATATCAAAGTGCGTTGTGAAATTATCGCTTCATGTATATCCTTACTTATTAATGGACATAAATTTGAATTGAAACAAAGTAATTTAATTTAGGTATTTCATATCGTTGAAATAACACTCGTTATATAATACGATTCATATAAGGTGACTAGAGTCAAGATACTGCAGTAGGTCAAATAATTATAAGCCTATGTTGGTTAGTTTGTATCTAGGTATTCGAAGCAAAGTCTAATTTGATAATTTTAGATTCACAATTGCATATAGAGAAGCTTAATTAAGTTATGTTAGTATATTTATCTTTTTACACAGTAATAGCGACTTAAAAATAACAAGATTTAATATTTATAAAAGAAAACTAGGAAATAGATCGAACTTACAATTTAAATAACAGTATTGGGCACATACCTACCATTGTCAGGTAGGTAACTGGGTATTAACATTGTTAAACCTAATCTTATCAAGTCCTATTCAAGTTAATCACATTAATTAAATCATTTCAATCCTGTATATTTCACAAATGGAAAATAAGGAAATAGGAAAAAAAACAATTCAGTAAAATTGAAACAAAACATAAATTAATGTTACCAATATTCAATGAATAATTCTCAACAATAGCATCATTAATTGTATGAAATGAATGAAACTAATATATGATTAATTAAATAACATAAAGAATAATAATTCAGCTTCGTCAATCATCAACATAACAAATCAAACGCCAGAGATAGACTAATGTCAGTAATAAATATTTTTCTGTGTCTGCCATACTTTCACCAATTTTATAATAACTTTTTGTGATTTTTATCTTTTATAAATGATTAGGGATCTTCCGCGGCTTCACTCACGTTTTACCGTAGTAAAAAGTAGCCTATAGCTCAATTTATGTCATAATCTATCTGTGTACTAAAATTCATCCAAATCTGTTTATCTGTTTCGACGTGACAAACATACAAAAATCCAACCATCCAAACATCGTAACTTTGACATATATGATATTAGTAGGATCTAAAGCTACAATGATTCATAGGTATTTATAATGTCTTCTCTATGTATTAGATAGTATAATTGATGTCATTAGTTGCTTTTAAAGATTTTCGCCTTGAGTTTGACGAATAACCAAGCAACCCTATAATTATTACGTGAAACCTATAAGTATGACGTTATGTTCAAAAAAAATGGAGTCGTTGCGTTACATGCTCACTCAGTAACAGTAAATGTAACAAACTTGATGTTAATACAGTAATTACTTGAGGATGTAATCTAAATAAATCATAGACTAGAAATACTATTGGTGAAACTTTTCTCGCTAGCTTTATTTTTTGAAATTGGCTATTTTAGAACCCGTTTTAGGTCCTTTCTTCGACTAGAAAAAATATAAGGCGTAAATTTTTATACTATTCAGTAGGTAATTACATTACTTAGATTAATTATAGATAATGTATTTGTATATTTGCTACTTTAGAAGCAAAACGAAGTTTTATCATTTGTCGCTTACGTCAGTTACTTCGAGTGGTAGAAATCTATACCTCATCTCTTCTCGGGTAACAACGCTGTCACTGTCTTTCAGCTATTGTTTTCTTGATAGACTCCGCCCATTCGATATTTTAACATATCGCCTTAACCTACTTTCTTCCAGTTTATCTACTAACATAGTTTCCTGATCAATCTTGATGAATGTTTTGATGAAGGTTTCCATATTGATTTCGGCTCGTCTTTCCACTTGATTGTTTGATAGTCCGTCCGTGCGGTCAAAGACAATGGCCAAGATCTGATTGCGAAGTAAACTCGATTGACAGCGTCCAGTGGTACTCGACTCGGCCTATTTGCCCACCGGACCGACAAGCAGCAGATGTGAAAACTGGCCAAGGTGACTTCTCGGAGCGACCTGATTTCCTATGACATTCCAATTTATATTCTGGCAAAGCTGTAAAGAAAAAATATTAATTAACGTCACTGTTGGATGGTTCGCTTTGATTACAAATATTTATGTGTTTAATTAAAACGATTATTTAGTAGTGTTTTGTTTTGATGAGCACTATTAGTTCCAACATACACCAGCTGTACCTAATCAAACTTTGGAAATTAATATCCAGTTCGAGTTAGCAACGGTATGCCAATCTAAAAGTTGAATTGGCTCTATCTATTCTATATCCCCGATTCTGAGGCTCTATAAATTATTTATTTGTTCCATGATAAATTGTTTGAAATTAACTGCAGTAGCAGGCTCGTGTAAAGCATTTCTGCGAAAATAACTATAAAATGGAACAGTATTCGTTCGCAGTGACTAGGTACTTTTATGTGTACCTATTCTGTTTATGTGACAAAATTGTAGCCTGCATTTCAACATCTCACATGAGATTGCTTTAAAGGAGCATCTACGGGGCGTACTTTACATCACGCTATTTTATTCACCATTGGTCATGATGCTGCTCTTATCTGGGCCACCATACCTTATAAATAAATAAAAAATAAATAATGCTGGACAGTTAACACAACATTATCTAGCCCCAAGCTAAGCAGAGCTTGTGTTATGGGTACTAGATAACTAATCTACTTAATACACAATATATAACATAGATAGATATTTTTTATTATACATAGAAAATAACCAGAACACCCTGAACAAATATCTGCATATCGCACAAATATTTGTTCCGAGGCGGGAATCGAACCCGCAACCTCCGGCGTCGCAGGCGAACGTTCGCCCGCCCCGCCACAGAGGTCGTCAATGCTTATGCTGGTGGTTCCTGAGTTTAGTGAACAAGAAAAACCAATGGCACGACGAATGCACAGACAAGCAGAATATACTTTGGTATTTTAGTGAGAACTGACATGAAAATTAAAATCCTTGGCATTAAAAGTCTGTTTACAACTCTTTGCACTCACGGTATTGCATCTGAGGCTGAAAATCATAGGAGTTTGCAAATAATTTATTTGTAACTAGCAGCGCACCGCGGTTTCACTGGCATAAGTTTCGAGCCCGTGGGGATATCGGGATAAAAATGTGCCTGTGTGTTCCGGGAGTCCAGTTATTTCCATTTCAAATTTCATCCAAATCCGTCCAGCCGTTTCAGCGAAGAAACAAACACACGCACACATTCAACAGTCACAAACTTTCGCATTTATAATATTGCTCCCCAACTTTTCACAATTCGAATTGCTCATAGATTAAAAAATTGGCGCATTAAGCTCATTTTATATTGATGACACGGGCCTACCATATAGTTTGATGATAATATCGCGGTGGCGTGACACGGAGTATTTAACTTCGCCGTCCACAGAAACAACGGAAACGAAAAACTTAGTTATATTTGTACCACTTGTAAATGCAAAAAATATCAGTTCTCGTGAGAATTTGTTTGATTTCATTGTTGGAGTTATTCGGCCAGTAACCACATTACCTACTGAAATAGCTTGAATATTATTTTTACTATCTGAATAGCAGAGATTTTCAAGATAACCTTGACGTTCCAGACCTAAACTGGAACAGATTTTAACACGGGCGAGAGACTTTAATTTTCTTTTTAGGAGTGTCAAAAATATTGGATGAGGCAAAGTATCACAATGGAAACACATTCCATTGTGTAACGTAGTTAGGTACAGACGAATCCTAGAGGCTGAGAACAGTAAACATGAACATAAGGCTAGAAGTTAGCACCATGCGGCAGCAAACAAGAAGGAAGCCTGCTATTGATCAGGGTGGCAAGGCGAGGCGGCCGGCCATTTGGGCGGGCGGTGCGTGCCGCGTGCGTTTCACCCGGGTTCAAGGACAAGGTTTGCCCATTCAGCTCCGGGCACGTGCCGAAAATAAATATAGTACTCCAAGACTTACGGGATCGCGGTAATCCCAATCGTACGACGAATTGTCTGCTCGCCATCGCGGTAAACATAATTTTTTGTTCCCCAAAGACGTTTCTTTGAGCCAGGTTAACGGGGCTTCATAAAGTTATATGTCAGCTTAGAGAACTTTGCTATTGAGTTGGGAATACGTTGAATTCTAACGAAATTGTTAAGATGTTGAAAAACTAGAACAAGAATGATATACTTATTCAAACAAAGACCTTACTCTTCCAATACCCCTTATTTTTGTACTTATTTAAAAAATTATAAATTTAAAGTTTTATAAATTAAATCTCTCGCAGTACATCTAGCAAATGAGTACCTATTCGTTGTAATTGCAATATCAAACCCATCTTACATTAGAATATCAATTGCATTCTATCCCCTTCATCGGCATAAATTATTAATACAAATCCTACCAGATCACCATAAAAAACCAGCAAGATAATTGTCGGGGAAAAAGTATGCAACGAGAAACCTGGTTAACACCCATGGTCACGCTATGTCCAGACCATCCACTGTAGTTACATACATGACATGCCCACGTAGACTTAGAACGAAGTTAGCTCGCTTTGCCTGTGTGTCTGTAGTCTATTTTTACCGGTTTGCTTAGCATTCCAGTTGCAGTAAAATTTGTCTTGGTATATAATCGAAAATCGCTACGGTGGTTTTGCTCCAAAAAAAGATGTTATTCGTGGTTTTCTGCTTTTGACACGGTGGCTACATCAGAGAGCGTTTATTGTCAGGTGGCTGTCCGGTTGAATGGCTGTTCTGTGAGACCTTGACTTGGTTGGTTCATTGTTATTCATAAATGTGGGTATAGATACCAGACAGAGGTTGGATACATTGAGTTTTTGTACCTATCTCAGAATAAGGAATAATATACTTGTTCTAAAGTGCATGGCAGCAAAAATGCTATATCTAACACTGCTGAATAAACACGCTGAGTAAAAGAAGCAAAAAATCTCGCAGATTTATAACCACACAGCGAGCAACCGGCGTTCAAAGCAGCCCTTGTACGTGTTCTCCTATAAACATAAACATGGAAAACGCACAAAAGCCTCTCGGGCGTCGCGTCGCGTCGCTGTCAGATAAAGTTGTAGCGTTTCTTTTGCGAGACGTGCTGCATCCACTGCGTGTTAGAGCAAGACGGAGAACCCACGGCGATCGTTAGCCCTGATCTTCAGCGCGCCACAAACACAGAGCTCGACCGAGAGCGAAATTGCAGCAAGAATGCACCTAGCTGTGTTATTACCGAGCCTGCTCGAACGCGAAACGGCCTCTTTCTTCACGCAGACAGCGTCAGAACCGACTCAAGTCCAACGCAATTGGGTCTCGAATCGATTGCTGTCGCAGTGAAACCGGTTATTTTCTCCGGGCAAGCAATTGTGGACGTTGTAGTTGCGACATACGTTTCGTTCGGCGCGGCCTGCGCGGGGCGGCGCGGCGGCGGCGGCGCGGCGCAACGCAGGAACGCACTGGGCCCTGTATATTTAGCCCGCATTGCACGCGGTCGCCATTAGGTCGCCCGCACGCACTGCTGAACTAGTCGGAGGGCTTCCTATTATCGATTAATGTTATATCAGGACGTGCTGTCACCGTAAGCTCAGAAACACGTTTTTCATTATAGAAATGCGTTTTTCTTCTGCGCCGCAGGCGTTTTCCCTTTCACGGAAAGCTTTATCCGAGAAAATGCCATTTCACTAACATGTTATTCTGATCAAGTATTCCTTCGGCGTTATTATTTAATTGTTATAATCGCATGTAGTCACAGATAAACACCTAAAATAACATTATTTTTCCAGTTAAAATCAGAGATATCATCAATAAGCAACATAGTAATTTAATAATGTAGGTATCTGTCTTGCGATTAAACCTAACCTAAATAATTATAGTTTCAATTTAATTAGTAGGTATTCAATCAAATCTAATTAGATACACTGCTTTGTTGAACCGCGTCGCCGTCGGTTGCTAATTAACTGGCTTCATAGTATTAGGGACTTATCTCTCAGAGATATCGCTATAAAGTTTAACTCTATGTTCTATTCTAGACCATTCTTTAGAAAAAGCTTCATACCATCGGGTTTTTGAAGGACTCCAAAGTTCTTCTGCTTTTGGAAACCTATCCTCTCCATTTTGAACTGGAAATTTATAATTATTTTCGAATATCTTCTGGTGGAATGGAATCCAAGCTAACCATTACTATCTTTGAGAACCAAATACTTTGCAATAGTCCCAAAATCTTCTGGTGAAGGAAACCTTACCACCTGGTACTAAAAATACCATTACCTATATGGCTTGAAATGAATGATGGTGAAGATGTGGTAGCGCCCACACACGCGGTGACAACAGATAGCCAAGCCGCACAACACATTGTTAGGGTTCGTGTGAACATAAATCTCAAGTCTCTCAGAGACCATAGAAGAAGGTGCTATGGGTAGTATTGAAATTAAACTGGACAGTTAAAAAGATTGGTTAAAACGGTTTAGGCTGTACCGACTCCAATTTTATGCTTAACTAGGTGATGGTGACCAGAAGCCTTAGACAAAGTAACATTCTATGATGCTATTAGAAAAGCCAACAATGTATGAGTTTGACGTAAAGTACGTAAACGATCGAAATATCACGTGGTCTATTGTATTGAATTACGAATGTAGAAATAGAATCGCTTCGTAGCGAATGTCGTTTGGCCGGGCCGGCAGTAGGTAATGGTGATTCCATTTCGTGTCACTGGGTTGTTTTATTAGTGCCCCTGAAGTTTAAGTAAAAGAAAAAGCAGGAGTAAATGTAAATTAATTTTTTTAGACGATTCAAAATGATCCATTTATTTTCATTTCATTTATTTCGCCTTGTAACATAGATTGTCACACTGGGCAAGTCACATAATAATACAATTTAAAAAATTCACAAATTAAAATTAAAATTCTAATTTCTAATATACAATACAATTTCTATAATACAATTTCTATATAAATTTAATTGTTAAACACAGTTACTATTCAAAATAACAAATAATCATAAAGCAAAAGTCAACCAAAAATTTAATAAAATCTAATTAATAATCTAATACTAAACTACCTACATCTTACCCAAAAACTAAGTTAATCAGTCGTCATTATACCATTTTTCCAGCACCTCTCGAGAGCACACTCTCACATCCTTGTGATTTCAATGAATAAAATACTTTTTCTTTTGACTTTACTACACAGAAACAGTTTGGAGAAAAGAATCCGCGTAAATCCCGCTCTTTTCTTAAAATTAATTGGCTGATCTCATATATAAAAGGCAATGTCCTGACTGACTGACTGACTGAGGTCCAACACACAGCCTAAACTGCTGGTCGTAGAGACTTGAAATGCGTGTTTGACTCGATGCGTAGGGTTGTACTAAGAAAGGAATTTTGAAAATTCGCATGCTAAGGGGTTCAAAATGGGGTTCTAACGTAAAACAAAAATGCTCTGTATTTCGGAAACAGTTAGTAGTAGAACCTTGAAATTTTACACGGAGATTCCTCAAATAAAATTAACAAACATGTGTTTCAGCGACACCTGAAATTTTCCTGAAAATAGGAAGGGGAACGTTTTCTTTGTACAAAAATAAAATAAACTTTAGTTTTAACAACGCATAGCCTAAACCGCTGGTCGTAGAGACTTGCAATTTGGAGAGTGTATTCTTTTTAAGGTCCAAAGGTGTACTAAGAAAGGAATTTGGAAAATTCGCCCCGTTAGGGGTCCAAAAAAGGCCTTTTAATGAATACACTTTGCGTTTTGCAACGCACAGCCTAAACCGCTGGACCTAATTACACGAAATTTGGAGGATATATTCCTTTTTGGGTGTAGGGGTGTACAATGAAAGGATTTTGGAAAATTCGTCCTGTAAGGGGTCCAAAACGGCTTTTAATGTAAAACGAAAATGCTTCGTATTTCGGAAACCGTTGGTAGTAGATACATGAAAATTCACAGTCCTTAAATAAATGTAGCAAACATATGTTTCAGCAGTACCTGAAATTTTACTGAAAAAAGGCATGGGAACGTTTTCTTTGTTAATAAATACACTTTAAGTTTTACCCAGATATCAGCGTATTTCAACGATTTAAAAGTTGGTTTCACGGTGTAGTTATTGAGATCAAAATATTTTCAGGACCTTAAGGTTAAAATGGGACTCCTAAATTGTAAAACTTGAGTATGGTGCCGTTTCAAAGGTCGTTTCACGGTGTTGTTGTAGAGATCAAAATATTTTAAGGACCTCAATGTTATAATGTAACTCTCAAATTGAAAAACTTGAGTACGGTGTCGTTTCAAAGGTCGTTTGACGGCGTGGTTGTTGATGTTAAAGTTGTTGTCTGAACGCCGGGGCAGTTTTCTGATTACGCGCGGACCCTCTTGTTAGTAATAAGAAATAAGGTAGTAAAATACGATTGTAATTTTTTTAAATCTGATTATGTTAGTGTGGGACAAACCTTGAAACTGAATTTTGAACCAGTTAACCTCGCTCGACTGATTAATCTGAAATTTTGCATACCAGTCAAGTTCCAATGACAAAACAATATAAAGGTGAAAGTGAGCAAAGACGATTTAAATCTTTGACAGCGAGCTGATCTGATGATGCTCCATCATTCGAAGATGGACAACGGAACTCCTGGATGGATAATAGTAGACTGGCCTTGTTTAGGCTCGGTTCCGATTTCTAATTTTATAAAAGTTATTTTATTGAAAAACTCATTTTTCACAAAAACAATTTTATTGTTTATCTAATACTTTTAATTTTCCAAGTAATATTGCAACTTACATGGACAATTTATATAAACACTTTCATCACTCTGAATACATAAAATTAGCAATCAGTGCTCTGCTGGCCGAATGGCCCTGATTTTGTCGTTTTACATAATATTCAGCTTTAAAAAAAGCCAATTTAGCCTTGTTTATTACCGACTTCGATCCCACTTCAGAAATTACTGGTTCGAGACTTGAAAGTCAAAGTGAAGAACGTATTAATTATGAATCGCAGTTATCTTGTGCAAAGGTTACGGTCTGTAACCACAGTCTCGATTTTCCACAAGAAAAACAAACATTTTATTTCTGTAATAAAATCGTTTTACACTGGCTGGCCATTATTCTATTACATTGCCACAGTAATTCTCTCCGTGACGGTCTTTGAACATATCCATTGAATTCTCGAAGGGAAATGGGAGGTATGTTCTCACAGATCAATGTCGTAAATGAACTTACTTTGTATTCTGTAGCAGTTTCTTGTATCCGGTGGCAAAGTTACAATATCTCAGCGAAAATGGTTGATTGTTGGGCAGAGTGGCAGAATAAGTCACGCAACCTTTACCACGCGTTTAGTCTTTTGAAAATATAAAACTGCACTTTCGTGGAGGCTGCTCAGGTTTAAACTACAAGCTGAAAGCAGATAATAGAAAATAAATTACTTATACAGACTTTGAAATAAATTGTTGTAAAAAATATTAATTTTTACAAGGTTTTATTTAACTTACTGGGGGGCTAATCTTGCAAATGAATTTTAGAGCGGTTCCACCCAAACGATTGAGCTGAAACTTTGCATATACCTGTCAAGTTCCGATGACAGCGCAATATTATGGTGACAGCCAGCTGATCTGCTATTGATAGGAACGAAAGGTGAAAAACGGAACTCGTCGATGGTTAATAGGAGCCTGGCAGTGTATGGGCTCATCACAGTTCCGATCACTAATTTCGTAAAAGCTTGGTTGAAAAAGATTTTTCCCAAAAAAAAAAATTCAGTTCCTTTACATTTAGTACTAATTAGTTTCAGTAGGACCTTCAACATAACCCTGCAGGAGAAAGGCTTCCCATTCCACATTTCAAGATACAGTGCTATTGATGACCAGCCCTTCTGTAATGAGTCCAGCTCGTCTCGCCTGGGTTTATGTGATGCTGTTTTGGGCCTTTGGGGGCAGTTGTTATTTTTGCCAAGAGTTTATCGCGCATGCGGCAGATGTGCAGCCAGTTCAATTTCAGTCTGGCAGCTTTCTAAGTGACGTCGGTGATCTGAGTTTTGTAGTGAAATATACGGCCATGGTTATCTCCATTAGGTACGCTTGACAGATTAAAATGGCATAAAAAATAATTTTATAATCCCATGCAACAAAACCCGATTTGTACACTGCTCATAAGGTTCACTTTTGTTCTGAAAAATCAAGAGTTGTGGATAGTCATTTATAAAAGTGTTAATTGAACCAAAAGATAAATACCAGGGGATGGGCAGCAGCATCCACCTGAGTACTCAGCACCAAATACTGCGCTCAATCGCTTGCTGGAAAACCTCGAGGTTTAACCGCGAGTCCGCGACCAAGTCTGGCCGAAGGTAATACATTTGAGACTGAGGAAAGCGGTAGCTTGCTTCTCATTACACCTTTCGTGGCCCAATCTATTCCACTAAAATTTAATATTAGTATATCAGTTATCTAGTACCCATAACACAAGCTCTGCTTAGCTTGGTGCTAGATAATTTTGTGTGAATTGTCTAGTATTATTTATTTATTTATTTATAACTTAAACTAGTTGGAATAATTAAACGAAAATATTCCAATTAGTCAAATTTCCAAATATAGCAGGCGTTTTCGGTGTACGTATCCGTATCCGAAAGTGGTATTGACCAGGCTGAAATGTATCCACAGTTAAGTATAAATGCACACAAGTAATGAATTTTTTAAAAATTCAAAATACCCCAACGCTATGAAACGGCTCAACCGATTTTGATCAAACATAGCTAAGAAAACTCTCGACAAATCCACCCTTCAAACAAAAAAAAAAAACAAATCGGTTCATTCGTTCGGCAGCTATGATGGGACAGACAGACACACACACAGACACGTCAAACTTGTAACACCCCTTCGTTTTTACGTCGGGGGTTAAAAAAGTAAAGCATAAAAGCAGTAGTGCATAAAAAACCGTCCAAGTGCGAGTCGGACTCGCGCACGAAGGGTTCCGTAACATTATCTATCTAAATCGCGTTTGTTGTATTATAAATTCAATATGGGAGCCTCTTTAAATATTTATTTTATTCTATTTTTTAGTATTTATTGTTATAGCGGCAACATAAATACATCATCTGTCTAACTATCACGGTTCATGAGATACAGCCTGGTGACAGACTGACAGACAGACGGACAGCCGAGCCTTAGTAATAGGGTCCCGTTTTATCCTTTAGGTACGGAACCCTAAAAAAGAGTTTCTTGTACCATATAACATAGTAAGTGAGTAATCATAGGATGGCACGCCAGTAAAAGTGTCAGTAACCACAAATCAGAGATTCAGTAATAGAACCCAGCATGCGTGTCCTGCAATTTAAATCCATTTAATTAATGTGAGTTGGAACCCCCTAAGCCTCACTTACTGTAATAACGTGGGGGACATTGATGTACATGTTACGATTTAACATTTTCTATAAACTTACTTTAAAATATGGCGTATTTTTTCTATTAGGTACATTTGCAAGAGGCTTGAAGAGAAAATATAACATAACATAACACCCAACAGTCACGTACATAGTCCTGATGCCAACTAGGATTTCGAATATAAGCAAAATCGGTCATGAAATAGTCAAGATAGTTAAGATTAGTTAAGTTTTTTTTTCAGGCCACTTATGCAAAGTCTGAAACCTTGAGAGTTATCAAAAAGTGATGTTAGGAGATATAGGCTCGATTTTGAAAATAATAAGTTCTAAATTAAAGAAAGTTTAAATTGATGTTAAGTTTTTCTGAAAAAGTAAACATAACAAAAAAATACCTTTTGGGTTTATTTGTTTGGTCATTATGGATCGACCTGGTGCATAGTTTGTACTCGCGAGGTCTTCTGTTCGCAGAACTGCTAGTATTAGTGGGAAAAGTAAGAAAACTCAATGAAAATCTTTTCGTAACTTAATGGTGGTTTTAGTATCTGATTCTCACAAATATTGGTCGCCTAACATTTTTATCAATTTACAACATCGTCAGACATCATGAATTAATTAATTTTATGATGCATTTAGAAATTGAACTAGTTGATGAATATTATGACTCATTTCTGGAATTAGCCAAACACTGCTGTAATTAGTAAGGGTTACAAAATTTCATACCTCTGGCATCGTAATACGCAGAAATGCTACGCTAATTATAGTCTGCCAGGGCTTGAGTTGTGCGTGGTCAGGACTGCACTGCATTCCCCCCCACCTACACCCCCCCCCCCCCCCCCCCCCTGCATCGATTTAGGGTTGTCAGCTGCTGAAATTATAGTTGTTCTTTTTCAAACCACGCTTTTCTAAAGGTAGTAATTGGATCCGTGTGCTGATCAAAATGGGCCCAAACACAGCCACTGATCAGCTCGCTGTCACCATTATATTGTATTGTTATCGGAACTTGACAGGTATGCCAAATTTCAGTTCAATCGGATATCGGGAAGTGGTCGAAAATTGGATTCCAAGATTTGGTTACATTGTTAGCGAAGCTAATATAAGGGTGTTAAAAACATTATTAGTACTTACGCAATTATGAACTTAAGCAAACATTAATTAAGAAGTAACGAATAATTAAACATTACTGAACATTCGAACATTAATGAAGTACGAAGGTGATCGATGGAGGCCGCTCAAGACAGGTCGTTTGGCGTTAAATGGGCAGGCCAATGTCCAGCAGTGAACTTCCTCAGGCTGATCATGCATTATGATGACTCACCCAAATCACTTATGAATGAAATAGCATTGACCGAGCGAGCGAGCGAAGCGAACCAAGACTTTGCAATAACTGGCTTTGCTTTGATCTGTCTGTATGTTGGTACTCGCGTACAGGTCGTATTTTTCTACTAATCTTGACGTAATTTGATATGGTTCTAAAATTTCATAGATCGTAGATAGTGTCGTCGTTGAATTTTTATTTCCCCCAAAAAGGGGAAGTTTGCTGCGCCATTTACCGGCCGATTTAGATAATATTTGGCAGAAACAAATGTTCTAAACAATAATTTAGAATAAGAGCAAAATCGTTTAAGAGGTTGTTAAGATATATATTATGGATCGACATGATGCATAGTTTTATACAATTTTATGCTGCGAGGTCTACTGTTCGCAGAACTCTGACCCTTGACGCCTTCTACAGTTAATATCAGACCAATAGTTAACGTAGGACCAATTAAACAGTATTAATTACTACAGCTACAGTTTAGTTTGGAAACCCTGTCTGCCTAGGTCCCAAGGGCGCCTGTTTGAATCGCATTATGCACGGTTCGTAGCACGCAAGTTGAGCCACAGAATGCGAATCAGCTAGTATGGATTAAGCCATAGATTATGTCATAGCGTGTATGTAGAGATACAGATAGCGTAAGAGTTGCGCGTAAGTTGAGGTAGGTTTGAAGGAACGCGATTGGAAGTGTTCCAGTACATGCGCGTTATGGAATATGATATTGATTTGTTTTTATAGCAGAGATTATGTTTTTTGTTCATGTAGGTTACTAGCATAGTATTATTTTATCTGTGATGTAGGTATTCGTTTGTTATGACGTTGTTCTTCTTTGATGACAAGCTAAGAGGTCCGTGTCAAAAGGCATAAATTCAAAATACATACGTTTAGAATACTTATGTTAAAAATTCATAAATATAAAAAATTTAATGGTGAAAATATATAAATTTAAAATCCTTAAGTGTGAATTCTAAACGTATGTATTTTGAATTTACAAATTTTGATACGTTACGTACCTCAAGTAAAGACTTAGGACGATTTACACGGACACATTAACAGACATACTATTCACTAGAAACGGGATATTAACCATGATTGTTGAGTTTTATTTACATTAACGGACGTTTAAACGACTGTTTAGCTTAAACCACTCTTTTTGAAAGATGTTTTCATACGTTATCTGTCACTTTGATGATTGGTTACGGTAACCACCCGTTTATTTGTTCGTGTACTTGGGCCTTAGAATGTCTTTGATGACATGTGAATAGTTAGCTACAAAATGTGGAAAGGGAAAATCGTTCAAATGTATATAAACATTAGTCTATGAAAGAGGATCTAATCATAAATAAGAAGGAAAAACAAATAGAAATCCTTTAACTTGCGTATAAATTGCCGGCGGCAAAATTAAAACAGACATAACAAACCCACATCGCCATAAAGAACATCGATTGGGACTTTCCGCTTGTTTTGGTATTAAAATATAAACTAGGTTTCCGAGCCCTGCGCCTCTCTACTGTCGCAATAACTATTAGCTAATCTGTGCTTCTGTGGTATACATAAGGGGAAGTCGGGGAGATTTAATACATAAGGGAGCGTGCTGCGTGGTATGTGTGTGCATCTGATGCATTGCACACACTACACTTTAAGCCGCAGTGACTTTACGTGTAGATGTGTGTGTGTGTAGTCTGGAGTACGAAGCACGGTCACTCGGGCACTAATGAGTGGGTGAATATTTTAGATTGACATAGGTCAGGAAAGCTGATGTAACCACAGCGCTTTTGTGTGATTACATTGTTTCCTTTTGGGTTGACATTGTGGTTGTGCACGTGTGCAAGCTTCTTAAAACAACTTTATTCAAGTTCCACTTGATTAGTGATTGAATTGAAGCTATACTATGAATCAAATACATTTGAAGTTATCTAGACACTAAAATTCTTTTCGAAAAAAAACCGACTTCGCAGCTAGGATTTTTCCCCAATGCAAGATTTTATAATATTAGTGATCGGAACCGTGTATGCTGATCACAATGAGGCTAAACACGGCCAGTCTACTATTATCCATCAAGGAGTTCCGTTGTCAACATCATATCAGCTCACTGTCACCATCATATTGTATTGTCATCGGAACTTGACAGGTATGCCAAATTTCACCTCAATCGGATATCGGAAAGTCACCCTTATCGACACCCGTGAAATATTATCATTGATACTTGTACCTACTATTATTTATTCTGTGACATTGAGTAGTTCCATGGCCATCTCTGATCTTCTTCATCACTTCCACTTCATCAAATGGAACTTACTGAATGCACTGCTTGACTTGTTGCTGAAAATATAGAAATTGCTATATGTGTGCCTATAATATTTGAGGAGTTCCCTCAATTCGTCATGGATCCCATCATCAGAGCCAGATTTTGATGAAAATGGGACAAATCTGGAAGCATATCGAGTCAACTTTTGAAACACATTTGAGAACCTCCTCCTTTTTTTGAAGTCGGTTAAAAAGAGAATCTGACATTTGAGAACCTCCTCCTTTTTTTGAAGTCGGTTAAAAAGAGAATCTGAAGGGCAATGGAGAGGACAAGCTGGACTGAAAAGGTTACTAACAAAGACGTAAGTAGTGAAAAGTCAAAGTCAAAAAGAATTTTATTCATTGAAATCACAAGGATCATTTTGAACCGTCTTAAAAAATAAATTTACATTAACATGCGAAAAGAGTGGACGAGAAGAGAGCTCTAATAAGAACTAGAAGAAGGAGAAAGAGGAAGTTGGATAGTCGTCTTATAAGACATGACAGCTTTATAAAAACTACCATAGCAGGAAAAATATAGAAGTTTTGGTTTGTAGTAGGTGGATCTTTTTCGTGAAAGGGTTCGTCCGGGGAAGTAACCACCATACCAATTTCTGCCGCAAATCAGTAAGTAGTGCTCGCATTGTTGTGTTCCGGTTTGAAGGGTTATGGCGTGCCGGTGAAATCACAGGTACTCATGAGACTTTTCATCTTTATGTTTAGGGTGGCAGGAACAGTGCAATGCCACATAGCGTGCGTAATAGGTGGACGTGACCTATGAGGTAATGAATTGGGTTACCGCTTAAAACATCAGATGGTTCATCTGCTAGATCCATCAAACACGCAGATAAAATAAAAAATTATGGGTTAAAAACTAGAAAGAGGAAGACCGCGAATTAGTAACATGGTAACATGAGCCCGATGGATAAGGTCGTCGACCCCCGCAGTTCGGGAGTCATTCTGAGGGTTCCTCATACTAGCCGGTTTTCTTTTGTTCTGATTGCATGTACAGGTCTAGCGCTTAACTGAGTCAGTCCCTGAGGTATTCTCTCTAGCATCTTACTTTTGATGCCTACCTAAGGTTTTTAAGTTGGTTTTTCTTTTTTCTTTGAATCAGCTTCCACTTGTTCTAGAGGCACCTCACAGGCGCTCCCAACCTAGTAGTAAGAATGATCATCAAAAAAAAACAGACCGTGTTTGTTGCCTGATTCTTCTAGGTCTGGCTGCGTTGGAACAGGAGTAAACGTAAATTTATTTTTTAAGACGATTCAAAATGATCCTTGTCATTTCAATTAATAAAATACTTTTTGACTTTTGACTTTGACTTTGACTTTATGGGAGCGGTACGGGTGGGGTGTTTTCGTTATGTCAAAATGAAGCGTGACTTCATGTCATCTGATAATTTGAGAGACGAAAACACCCCTGCCGTACCGCTCCCATACCTCAGGCACTGACTCAGTTAAGCGGAGCCTGTAGTGTCCGGGATGTGACGCAACGTGACAGATATGGCCATTCATACATATTTTTTCTGACAGCGTTTGTGAGCCTCTGTGAGAGTGGGAAGAAAAATGCCACGTTAACATTTGAATGGAGCTCTAGTCGTGGAACAGCATTAGCAGCGATGAGCTCGCCACTAGTGACGTCTATGTTCGTGTTCCTACGATTGTGGGGCCCCCAAAAAGAGATATACTGACGCTCTGCTACCTCTTCGGGGACAAAGCGTGTGTCTATGTGTGTTTGCAAACAGTAAACGAAATAAAAGAAAATAAATTGTTTATTGTATCGCTTTGTCCAGGGAAGTCACCTTGCGAATAATATTATTTTTGTTTGACCGCCTATCGACTTTCAGATACTTTACAAAAACATAAAATCAACTGCGTCCCGAATAATTCTGTCATTGCATTCTAAAATAGATCGATGAGTGCAATCGCACTGGAAAACCTGTAAAGGTTGGAATTTTCATGCGCAATACAGTATTTCCAATTACTGAATATTTTAATTCACAGCACTGAGCTAAGAAAATATAACGATAGCCATATCTTTAATCGGTAAAGACCCTTCCACAAACCACATTAGGTAGAGTTTTCAAAGAACGAGGATTTTTTTACTTGATAGTTATAGAGTAATAACTTTTCCATAACAAGTAAATAACGATTGTATCAGATCACGATAAACTTATTTTTTTCAAAGAAACTTAATTTGATCAGCTTTTATGGTGATTTCCTCTGTAATTGGCTTATTTTATCCAAATAAAATGATTATCCTATCATTCGTAACGGGTTATTAGACTTACTTATTAACTCTACTTAATGTAGGAAAAATTGTACTAATGACTTGTAAAATCAATTTTTGTTACCAATAAAATAGGTACTATTGACAATTGACTTACTCGCACTTGATCGAATTGATTTACGTAGTTTGTAATGTGAATAGCAAGCAATAGAAACCGGTCTTCACTTCCAATCACACATGTGGCAATATGTAACTCCATTGAGCTAATATGTACACGTAGCACAACATACATAATATCTCAATGATCAGATTACCTTTGAACGTATTTGCACCAAGTCACTAGTTTAAATTTAATTCTGAGCTACACCTGGTACTATTATTTATTCTGTGGCTACACCTACAGATTATTTAAGGTATTTGCTTTTTCATACTACTGTATTTTTCCAAATATTAATAAGCGAAGAGAGTATAAATAATTTTACACTGATAACAGTCAGTAAGCTTTTATATTGATAGGCATAGAAGATTTATATTTTCTATTACGCAGCAAATATTTGTTTAAATATTTTTTTCACTAGAAACGGGATATTTACCATGATTTTTGAGTTTTAATTGTTCCCTATATTTCGGCACAGTTGCATGCGCCATGATCACGGGAGAACTAAAACTCAAAAATCATGGTAAATATCCCGTTCCTAGTGAAAAGTATGTACATAGCCATGATAAGTTCATTCAAAAGTTTGTTTAAATAGTTTTTACGTGATTTTCGTTCACTTTTCGTTGCGCGAGCGCTATTGTGTCACTTTCTAACTTAGAGTAGATAGAGAGAAGAGTTAGATAGTGACGGAGTTTGACTGTTGTCTGCCTTATAAGGGTCTTAAAGGTCAACAACCATCAGCGACAATTGCCACAACAGAACAGTTGCGTAACCACCAGTATGTCGTTTACCTCGTGGCCTTCGCGCTGACGCCACTTGCCGCTGAATATATGGCCGTTTCTATATACGTGACACGGAATACGTAGCAGTACCAAGTAAACAATTTTTAGATACCTGCTAGGTACACATTACCTGTGTCACGAAGTAGATAATGTTATACTACCCAGTAATAATAAAAAGCAAATACCTATACCTATCTACCTAGAACCTAACTAAACTAGAACTGTTGGTGCGAGTCATGATCCATTAGGAAATGGGTATGGCCGCAAAAAATTGTACAAATAACTTACATGACATCGTTACGCTTGTTACGTACATGACTGAATGTAACATACATGACCATTATAAAGCTTAGGTCATAATACAATCTAGTTTTATGCAGAAGCTAAGGAAAAAGAAAACAAAATGTGTAGAGAGATCACAATCTGTGGTTTAATCATCAAACTCTTAGAAATAGATACAGCAACCATCTTCACCATTTTTCAAATAATAGTCTTTTGAGTTTATTGACATAATTTCAACTTTTTTTACTATACACACTGCGGGTACAACATCATATTCTACTTTTCTGGTAACAATGAATTTTAGCGTTGGTTTTTTTATGGTTTTTAAAAACCTTATCTTAAAAAAATTTTCATTATCTTTCTGAAAATTTTCGACAATAAAACCTATGTAGTACGTCCACTTATTTTTGGTGTAATATCTTACAATCACACTGTCATTAATATTCATTGGAATTTCTTTGGTTTCATTATTTATTTCTGTCTCAGTTTCTTTGGTTTCATTATTTATTTCTGTCTCAGTACTATACTGAATATTACGTTCCATCCCTGTAAATAAACATTTCGATTAACATTAGTCATTAACAAATAAATTCGAAAAGCAAATACTTATAAATCTTTTATTAATAGCATAGATACATTTAATAGATAAATGTTTTTGTTTTTGTAAATAAAATATTGAATATAACTTAAATTAACTGGCCGAAATTAGTTAATAATAATTAAAATACCTTCAGTGGAATTGTTTTCATCAATGTTTTCTTTATTTGTGTAAAGATTCTCATTTTCGTAGTTATTTTTATTATTATTTAATATCCCTGTAATTAAGAATTACAATTAATAAATATACTTTGTAAGTACTGATTTACCATAAGTATGGTAATTGTCCGTCTTTAAAACTTTCTGTTTACCTATGGCAGTATTATCAGTATGAGTATTGTCATCGATTTTTTTTTCAGTGTTTTGTTTCTCCGTGTTATTTTTGCTGTCATTTCTTATGTTTTTATTCTCTTCTTCAGATGTCGCTTCTATTTCTGTAACAAAAGATATTGTTTATATGTATACTGTATATTTGAAACAAACGACACTTGAAATTTGATATAGGTACCTCCATCATCGTCAGATAATTTTTCCTCACAATAACCTTCTTCTGAAGAATCATGTAATGAATACGTATCGTCATCGTCTGAGCTTTCAACGAGATTCCTTGCCGTTCTTTGCGTGCATTTAGTCGGTTTTCGTACACCCGAAATTGATGGCGTAGGGTGGTCATAAATGTTTTCCTTATAGGATTTTCTACACAGATTAAAGTCTTTGCTTATTTTCTGCATATTTTCAATTTGCAGCGCTTCAAAGTCTTCAAAACTTTCATATCTCATATTTTCTGGCCGGTATCTGATTTCTGAAAGAACAGTTACTTTTGCTTTCTTTTTTTCTGTTTGTTGTATAAGTATATTATTATCATCTTCACTTATTTTCCTTTTTGACTGAGATGAATTTATTAGTTTTTTATCACATTGATTAGTTTTAGTTTTCTTTACCAGTATATGTTTCTTTATGTCAAAGCATTCGCAGTAACCACGCAAATCTCCACAAAAGCAACTTAAACTTCTGAACCGTATTTCATTATTCATTTGACTGTTACTTATTTGGTGTAAGTTCATTGTCTGAGGAACAGGCGTCAGATCTTCTTCGACTGCAGAAATATCAGCCGCATTGACATAAAAAGTCATTACAGTTGTGTCAGAGTTTTTAAGACATGTATAGGCTGTGTATGCGTCTGGTATGTCAGTGCCGTGTTTAACGTTGTCGTCTAGTCTGCGTTTAAGTCCTCCTCCTACTCCGTCCGCAGCTCCCTTTCCATGAGCAGATTCACTGAAGTTCCATGTTGAAAGTGGGAATCCCATGCTCTTTGTGTATTTCGTAAACAAAAAAAAGTTCTTTTTTTGTTTGTATTGCGTCGCTGGCCCATCGGAGAAGAAATGCACTGCATTAACAAGTGGATAATGTTCTCTAACGTAACTTAATATAGGCTTTAAATGTGCCCAAATTGCCTCAGGACCATGTTCATTACAGGCCGATAGTGACGCAAATGATTGTGCCTTTTTTTCTTTGGCATACACAACGCCTGTATGGATAGTCACCTGTGACTTTGATGCTCCGAAGTGCATAGATTGCACTTCTGTTGCAAGCTTGCATACGTAATTTTCACTAAAGTCAATGTGAATGGCCACTTCCGTGTCCTTTAAGTTTTTAATACATGACAAATATTGTGAGTATTGGTGCTTTATGTTAAATACGTGTTTTTTCATAACATTAAGTTCCTGATTAAAGGATTCTGTGAGTGTTTTCAAATTGTCTTCAACAACTTTTTTTACCATCTTCTTAGTAGTCATAGTTTTGCCATCGCTTTTGTTTATGTATGTATGTGTCTGCATTGAAAATTCGGTCCAAGTAACAATATCCTCCATGTTTCTATTATCTTCGTCAAAATTGATACGCTTATTGACACACGTGGAACATTCACCATAGGCGCATGCTTTAAAATCCAAGTCACACACGACGTTCAATAAGATTTCATTCAAACTAGTAGTTTCAATCATTCCCAAAGCGTTTAACTTCTCAATTTTCATGGAGAAATTTTCGTGTTTTACGCACCCACATGTTTCACGATTAGAAAGTTTTGGTTTTAGCACGTAAAATGGCCTGTACTTCTTGAATGCAGTCAATTTTGCAGTGCCTCCTTCTGCTCTGTACTTTTTGTAAAGCTCCTTTAAGGTATTTAGTAAGTAACGTCTTTGTTTTTTAATTTTACCTTTAGTCTTGAATTCTTTTCTTCCAGCGGTCGCCCGACTTACATCGTCTCTTTCGTAAAATTGGATTATTTTATTGATTATAATTCTGTTCTTTCTGATAGTATTTTTTTGTTGACGAGCCCGTCCTTTTAACCCAAATATCTTGCTCGTTATCTCACTCTTCTTGTTATATTTTTGTACGTATTTGTTCCCAATTATTTGTTTAAGTGTATTTCGTTCTGTATTATTTTCAGTATTCTCATATGTATCTTTAATTGCATTCACTAAAACATGATGAGTCAAAAGCTGTCTCTTGACTTTGTCCTTTTGTTCTTGAGAAATGTCTGGCAGGTTTTGTTCTAGAAAACTGTTAGATTTTGTTAATGGTGTCATATCTCTCTCATCTTGAATCTGTGGTTGTGCTTCATCATCAATCAGTGGTTGTGATATACATTTCAGTTCGTCAACAAGCGTAACCAATTTTTTATTTTTTTGCATGTATCGTTTACACTTTTTTTTAATAGATTTAAGTTCTTTCGCCAATTTATCTATTTTTTCTTCATATAGAGATCTTTGTCTAGCCCATCTTCTTCGTAGTCTTCGAACCAAGGTAGTGTTTTCCTGTGTTTTAGCTTTAGCATCGTTTTCATTTGTGGTGTCATCATTTTTCTCAGTTTCTTTTGACTTCATTCTGTGGCGGTTTTGACTTTCTCTCCACTCTTTTCTTTTCTTTCTTTTTAATTCTTCGGGACATTCCATAATTTTTGCTCTTTTTCTATTTCTCTCTGCATTTTTGGATTTGATCTCTTCATACTTCGCAGGATTTTCATTTCGTAACTTTTCACGATATTTTTTTTGCCTTTCGGCATTTGTCAAAGGCATCTGAAAAATTAATATTTTTTTACCGAATTTTATGGTTCATTTGTTATTTTAGGAAAAGTAGTGTAATCTCCGCCTTACAATTGGTCATGTATGTAACGTTACACATTTCGTTACACATTGTAACATTCATGACATACGAAATCGTGGGACATAACCTAGAATTCAAATAATCATTGATTGCAAACTACTATTGATTGTGACGTAGGTTGACCGTATTCTATGATAATTAAACCTTTTAGACAAGTTAACAGAAAAACATAATAAGCGGTACTTACCTTGCAATCACACACTTAAAACAATAGTATTTTGAGCGACAAGTCAGACGTCAACACAAAATCACCATTGACATTCAAACAAACATGGCCGACTTTTTTTTCTGAATGTTGGCGTCTTGCTCCCCTAGTAGCATTTTGAGTGGGCGTTTTGTTGGGCCTCTGACTACTGCTCGGTTGGTCAACGGTGAGACTTGTCACCCCTGTTTGCCGTATTGCCATCAATGTTAGCCTACAATAGTCCTACGGTTGGGCCAAAGAAGTTTTCCATACGATAGCCTACAATGGTCCAATGGTTGTTATGCAAATTTTCCATAGGTTGACCAACGATGGTCCTACGGTTGGTATGTTCAGTTTTTGCGCATGCTTGCCTACGATGGTCCTACGGTTGGTATGTCCAGTTTTTGCGCATGCTTGCCTACGATGGTCCTACGGTTGGTATGTCCAGTTTTTGCGCATGCTTGCCTACGATGGTCCTACGGTTGGTATGTTCCGTTTTTGCGCATGCTTGCCTACGATGGTCCTACGGTTGGTATGTTCAGTTTTTGCTCATACTCGCCTACGATGGTCCGACGGTTGGTATGCTGATATTTTACATTTGTCAGCCAACGACGGTCCCACGGTTGGTCTATTGGCTTTTAATTTATGTAAGCCAACGATGGTCCAGCGAGAATTTTCCTACGTAGGCCTAATGTACACGTAAGCCTCACATTTTAGACCGGGTTGTTAGGTACTGCTAGGCAACCCTACATCACATTGAGTACCAGCATGCACGAGACAGTATGGAGTGTTAGAGGACACGTTAAATACATGGAGCGAATAAGGGCATCATGCTGGTGATCGATGTGATGTAGGTTTGCCTAGCAGTACCTAACAACCCGGTCTAAAATGTGAGGCTTACGTGTACATTAGGCCTACGTAGGAAAATTCTCGCTGGACCATCTTTAGTTACATAAATAAAAAGCCAATAACTGTGAGACCATCTTTTGCCTACATACCTATGAATGAAAGGAACTAAATTTACAAACAACTATATGAATACATACTATAAGGACTACAATAGTAAAACACAGATAAAAAATAGGATAATAAAAGCATTTATTAAAATAAAACATTAATGTTATGTCACAGGAAGATTATGGTAATCTTTTTAAAAACTAGCCATAATAAGTCTGATTAAACATCTTTGTTAAGTTTAGAACAGGTAATAAAAATATGCTTAAGGTGAATGTCAAACGTTCATTTTTAAACAAGTTTTATTTCGTTAATATGATTTAAATACTGAAAAAAAATGGGCTTAGCAGTTTAGGATAATTACCTAACGCTAAAAGATGATTCGTATTATTTAGCTTGATCTAAAATAATCTAAAACATGGATCGTTTGGTCCTGTGCAGATTTTATCTAACATTAATCTACAAATGCGATAGGAAAAAATACACAAATTATTGTCATTGTCTCATACCAGCGAATCAAGGTCCTAAATTTAAATTGATGTTACTGGGAAGCAAATTCGAACTATATTGTCCTTCAAATATACGTCGTTTGGATCAATGTTTCTTTTAAAATGCAATGACCTCATATTTTGGGTATCCATTCGCCTTAATAACTATGTTAAATATTTAACGAATGTTTTACATTAGTAGTGTACTATAGCAGCTGCCCGTGACGTCGATCACGCGGCGCCTGGATAAAAAGGAGCCTATGTTCCTTTGGGTTCAAGCTATATCCATACCGAATTAAAATTGCCTCATCCGTTTAAGCCGTGAAAAGATAAAAACCAGACAGACAGAAGGACTGAGTTATTACTTTCACATTAACAATATTAGTGTGATATGATGATAATACCTAGGTTAGTGGGAAGTTAGGTGGACTAGTTCCTGGTAAGGTTTATAAATTTAGGTCAAAATCTCATTTTAGACTAATATTATTTAAGCGAAAGTAACTCTGTCTGTCCGTTTCTTGCCATTTCTGTTCCAATTTAGTTTAAATTTTGTATAAAGATAGTTTGAACCCTGAGAACATAGGCAACTTTTTATCCAGGTATCGCGCGAGCGAAGCCACGGGTAGAAACTAGCCTATAAGGTTCACAATATTAAAGTACGTAGAAGCTAGTCTATCTATATACTATAAAGCTTAATCTATATATAAGGTTGACAATATTAAAATACCTACTACGTTCTATTTTATTCAAGTACTATTATTATTATTTTAGAAAAAAATATTATAATTTGGAATTTTAGATGGACGAGGGTTGGTTGGTACAGCGTTGCCAGTTGTACGATTTAAATCGTATTCATTTACTAATGTACCGCTTTACTAATGTACGATCGAATCACCGAAATCGTACATAATTTGTACGATTTTAAATTAAGCTCTGTGAGCACACTCTTCGATAGCTGGTGATCATCGTATTCTAAATTTAAAAATCCAGTATCAGTCCTAAGACGCAGTTCTGACGTATAATTCCAAACAGTCCTCCCTAAATATGTTCCTTCTTGTTCGCATTTTTCGCACGCATGAAGAGAATTGTGTGACTTAATGCATTTTAAAAAAGATCGCGCGGGTGCATCAGCTATAATGCAACTCAAGCGGAAGGCAAACTTTTCTCCATTTATAGTAACACCATTCTTTTCTAAATGCAGACATTCATCGACAAAACTACGGAGGTACTTGTTGCAATCATTTGGTTTAGAGGTACCATAATACAGCCCCACGATAAATGGTCGTTTGTTGATTGATTGATCTAAAATACACAGGATAGGCCAAAAAGAATTACTGCTGCTAGAATGCACAGGCAAGCCATCAACGTTGAGTGTTACAGTTATACAAGCATTTCTCGATTGTGATAGTTTTCGTTCCATTAAAGGATAGTTATATGAAATGAAGCCTGCTGAACCTCGTTCTACTAATTGAGCCTCAAGTCCAAAATATACAAAAGAACCTCCAGCACATTGAACAACACTAATACTCTTTGGAGTGTGTAACAAAGTGCGAGCATCTCTAGGCAAACATGCATATTGTGATCGTAATTCAGGCAACAAATCATTGAGAGCCGAGTGTGTGATGTTGTGCTTTTTAGACCAAGATATAAGAAAGGAACTTAGATTTTTTTCTTTAAATTTAACTGTTGGACCATTTTCCGCAGGTTCTATAGGAGGATTGTTTGGCATACCATCATTTTCAATAGATAATGATTCAAAAACCTGACAAGAGGTATTGCTTGCTTTTATTATTTCGTCAGTTCCAGAAGTTTTTACCGAATTACACAACTCATTCCTAATGTTTTTGATTCTTGCGGCTATATTTCGTTTTTTGGTTCTTTTAGATGAACTACAATGTTTTTCTGACTCACATTTAGTGGGCTGCGACTGCTGCAGTTCTTCGTTTTTCCCTTCCTCCATCACGATCCTTAGTAAACCTAAACCAATTACTAATAACTGTGTTTATTTCAACATCAGTTGCTAGCTCAGCAATCCTGTGACGACGCACGGCATCTGTAATAAAATAATAACAATATTATTCAATTGAAGCTAACATGACAAGAATAATATAAAAGTGGTGTCGATTCTATTGTTGCATTACCAAAGCAAAAGCGGGCTACTCACACACCTGCCGCAGGGGCAATCTAGGGATCAAGGATGGTCTCACGCCCCTGCCCTGCCACAGGGCCAATCTAGGGCATTGCCCCTGCTTGCCTATACATATCACAATTAAAGTGGCAATTAGGGGCCACTTTTACACCCTTAGATGCCCCTGCGGCAGGCGTGTGAGTAGCTGGCTTAACTTAATTTGATAGTCCTAAAATGACAACCGGCCTTATAGTTTTATCTTATATGAAAGGGACTTATTCCCGGCTGACTGACAGGTATGTGGTTCGAGCGTATCTTTGTATGTATGTATGTGGGCAAAAAATATTTATTGTCGCGTAGCACCCAAACGGCTGGATGGATTTTGATGTATCTATTGATCTATATGAGCTATCATTAAAATTGTCTTGACCCGGTCACTGTATAGGACATACAAAAAATAAATTGTAAAAAAAATTATGCATGACATCAAAATGGTTTTACTAAAAAAAAGATTGGAATAAATTTTGTTACAAATAAGTGTACATCTTAGGTTAAAGTAAAAGTACTAATGGTTACATCTAAATCGGTCAAGCACTTTTAGAGACCAAAACACAATCAAAATTGGTTGATCCATTTTGAAGGTACAGACGAATACATACACAAATTTTTTATTATAGTTAATAGTTTTTTTAAATTAATTACTTGTCACGTTAGTTTTAGAGTCTTATCCTATCTCGTCTTACCTTAGAACATTGGCTGAATAAATAAATAGATTATTGCTATTTTTAGAACTGACAATTTAGGTTATTAGAACTATTAGAACTTTACTGTCCGTCCGCCTGACACATCTGTCTATTGACCCGCTTTGTTTGTTTGAATGATGCTAAATCAACGTTATATTCCAGCAAATTACATAGTTACTAAGAATGAATAATGCATGAATACAATCTAATTTAATAATAATAATAATTTAATCTTATCCAATAAAAAATGCAGCGCCCTAACGGGGTTTATGTCCTACTTAACTAACCTAGTACAAATAAGACCAATGTACCTATTAATATAAATAGAACATACGAGCATAAGATACTTAGAACATAAGAGCAATAAATTAATATGAATATTTTAGGATAGAGAATGCATTGACACCAGTTTGGTTGATTCACGCTTACCTTTTATCACCTTTATCGCTTTGAGCTCTTTCAAGGAGGTCTTATTATTTTTTCCAGTCCAATTACAATTTACTGCCAGTTGGTTTGTAAAGACTTTCTCCAGTATTTTTCTTACGATGGCAGATGTTTTAGTGCCACCAGCAAAGCTTAAATAATTTTCCTGAAAAAGACGTAAGTACTTAATCGATTTGCAAAAATAAAGGAAATACAAAGTATACAGAACATAGGTACTAATTCAGAACACATTAGTACATTGTGGATTGTGTATATACAAAGGTCGTAAATAGGTTATTAAAGTCAAATCATAGTCAAAAATATTTTATTAATGGAAATCACAAGCATCATTTTGCATCGTCAAAATTGGCGAAGAGTGTATTGAACGTTACGCCATTATGTTTTTTTTAAATAAATAAAATTTTAGTTTACGGTATAAAGTTGATATCATTTTATTCTCATATTTTATAAAAGTCTATCCTAGTAAACTTTTTGTTGGACTGAAATAAAGAATAAATTGTAAAGACATCGCACGAGTGCGGTAAAATTAACTTTCAAGCTGTTTACTGGTCTTGTCAGTACACTGCACGAGCACCTGTATTAAAAAATATCTTACCAACAGTTTGTCGTTGTTTTCAATGAGGAGCCACTTTTCTAAATGTTGTAAATCTGATTGATTATTACAAGGAGCTGTGATTCCATCTGGCAGTGATGTCGCTGGTGGTGCTGTGGATGCTGATGACCTTAACCTTCCTAAGATACTTATATATCACTATATATTTGATATATTACTTTATATATCTATCTACTTAGTTATGTATGATTTATAATTATATATATATATATATATATATTTATATTTATTTTAGATTATTTTGCCTATTTTTCTATATTATATATATTATATTCTTAATCCTAAGTTCTTTACATTGTTAAAAATTAAGTTTAGACATTAGACCACCATAATTAAAGAGGGGACTCCTCTAATACAGGTTTTGTAACTTAACAGAGGAGATCCCAACCCATGTAACCCATAGTTTTATAAGGAAAATAAAGAATTTTTGTATTTGTATTTTTTGTAAGATCTCATTTTGACTGAACTGCAAATCTTTAATGTTTTCCTCGATTCTTGCCAGGTGTCGAATGATCACATCTGAAATAACAAAACAAATTAAATGTAAGAATCTTACCTAATCTGGCTACTACATAACTACCGCACATAGCTCTGGAGGGGCGAGGGGGGGTTGAAGATAAAAATGGTATGTAGAAACGTTGATTCCCTTCACCCCTTTTATCTAATGCCGTGATAAAAACTAATTAAACCTGCAATTAATATTCATTTCAATAATGATATTATATTCTTACCTAGAGACCCAGAGTGGAGTGCAGTATTATCATTTATAAATGGTGTCACCGTTAAATCCAATAAATCTAAAATGAAGATATGAATAATACAATTAAGAAAGCACATAAAGTAAACCTAAAATATTAATTAGATTATTAACTTTAACTTGATTGAAGTCGAAATGGGCAGCATAGTGGTCTGCTTAGGGGTAACGTATAGCTTGCAGAACTAATAACCATTGGGAAATAAAGGTTCTTGAGTGGAAAACACAAACCGGATGATGCAAAAGAGGCAGTCCCAAAGACATTATAAAAGTTACAGGAAAACGGTGGATGGAGGCGGCCCAAGACCATTTGTCGTGGCATTCTGTGGGAGAGGCCTATGTCCAGCAGTGGACTTCTGAGGGCTGTTGATAATGATGGTTAATTTTAACATTATTCTACTAAAAACTCTGATAGAAATATAGCATATTCTCAAATTCTCAAATTGTTAATTATCTTGACTGTACTTTGGCTTGTAAACCAAAGCATCTTTGAAATATTTAAATATTGTTTCTTACCATCACTCGATATGTGTGTTTTTGATGATAAGCTTCCAGATGAAGATATTCTGTACAATGGCACTGATTTCTCAATTGCATGGTCGGATACATCTGTAATTATAGTTATTGTTGAAGAGCTGTTTGCCAGTAACAATCTACAGCATGTAGGCACAATAAGGGCCCAATATCAATACCATGTTGGTCTGACAATCCTCTTGTTCCAATATTAGTGCTTGAGCACTGCATACAAACTAATTTTGCTCCTATTTTGGACATTATCTCATCAAACTAAAACACATATATGATCCATACACCAATATCTAGATTCGAGGTTTGTCAGTTTCTTATAAAATTATATGGTTTCCAAATAACAGTGACTTAAAAATATGTATTAAAATCTTATAACCAATGATATAAGATCATACAATTTGATTCTATACAATTTTATGGTAAACTGACAAACCATAGGTCAAGATATGAATCTCTAGAGTGTATCTACAAAATTTAATTGACTTAAATAATTAACATCCGAATTAGGAGCAAACTTCATTTTATATGGGGCGGGCTAGCGATACACTCCCCTTAACTGTTATAGCTTGGAGTGCTATTATAATGCATAGTTTATCATATTTATTATTTGGTTTATTCATTATTAACTACCTATTTAATAACTATCCCACTGTAGGGTGCGAGGAAACTTAACCCAACTTAACTTGCCTCCCCCATAGAATGCAATCATGGACATTTCTATGATCACCATGCTTAACAGGCAATTTCATGAGTGTGGTATTGGTGTTGAGTACTAAGATGGATGCTGCTGCATATCCCCTGGTGTAATCTCTTAGTCGGCTTTTACAACCACAACGGGAAGAGACAGTGGGGTCTATTTTTAGGCCGAACATGCCAGAGAATACCAATAGTACAATAATTTAATTAACAGCACTTCATTTAATAAACTAGCGTTCTTCATATTGCAAGCAGTTGAGTGCCACTGAATAAAATATGTTATATGTACCAATATGAGTACTTACTTAAATGCGAAGATGATGAAGTTTGTGTCGGGTGTTTGGGGTAAGTAATTATTTCACTATCACTGCCTACATCACTCTCTGAACTTTCATATTTTCGAGACTTCCTCCTCCTAATTGGTGTGTCATTAGTATCGGTGCCCACTTCACTATCAATTTCTGCTTTTTTCGATTTCTCTCTGGCTTTGAGAAGATCATCTAAAACATAACACATGAATAATAGTGACTGCTACTTTTACAACGCTGATGCCTAAAAATTTTAGGAACATCTGAAAAAGCACTTAGGCCTAACACACAATATCTCAGGCAGCTCGGTACCTGATCAGCATCACTTCAAATCGCTCATGCTGCATAGTACCTATTCTTTGTATGCTCCATAATGTAATGCACTGCACATAACTCAACTCGTCTCCGAGGTCCGTCCGAGTAGCCGCAGCGTAGCCGTGCTGACGAAACCTCGGTCGGAGGTGGAAAAACGCTCCGGTTACGTGCGTTGCCCGCGTTCTGATAAGGTGGCGAGGCGATGGGGCGAGCGCTGCCGATCCGGCGCAGAGCTGATTGTGTTGGCGATAAACCTAAAACAGCGGTCACCGACGCGCTAACAGCACCAGCGACGACGGTGACGCTGAGAGGCAAAACCAATCAAACACTCCCAGAAGCTCCTTACCCGTTTCATAAAATATTCTGGCTATGCCCACGATGTCCCAAGATTCGTCAAAGCGGCCGTCAATAAGATGTTTATTATATTTATTTTGTACTCTAGTTGGCGGCCAAAAGCAATGCTTCTTGCGCGGCGTCAGCCATTCGGCGCGAATCACTCCTACGCCGTTTTCATCGGCGAACTCAACGACTTTAAACATTTATATTCTTAGGTCGACTTCCGTCCGTCCGTCCGTAAAAGTACACCAAATGCAATTTTCAAACAAAAGAAAGAAATAATGCAAAAATCCACACACAAATTAGGATTAGGAGATGATAATGAGCCTCAAGGCTCAGTCAGACAGTGTGGCCGTTTTATCAATCGGGTATTTAGCTAAATTCATGAAAAAAGTTGCCAGTTTTGGGCAAAATTCAATGTCGCAATTCGGCCAGAAGTGGCTAAACTTTTTCGGTACCAAAATTCCTGATTTATATAGAACGGTTATATGTAATTAATTTGTGATGAAAATAAAGCAATATCTAAACATTTTCTATCAACATTTATTTTTGTGCAGGTGACATTACCACATACTTATAAGTTTTGTAATAAAATAAGTTTAAATACAAACAAACTGTTGAGGATCAATGTCCGCCCATCTAGATAAACCTTTAAAACTTCAGTCCATAATTAAAAGCAATCGCAAAACTTAAAATAATAATTTCTGTAGCACTGCTCGAACAGGAAGAACACTGAATGAAATGAGTGAATAGGAGTGACTGAATAGTCTTTTGTTTGTGTGAGAGGAATAAAATCCAAACTAAATTGTATGGCTGTAGGAATAAAGCACATTTTTATAAAATCATTATACCATTTAAACATTACAGGGGATTCATACTTTATTGTTAAGGATTTAAATACAGAGTCAACGCGAAACATAAGTTGTCATGCTGCGCATACAAAAGTAGTTAGAAGTGGCTAGATTAATTTTGGTGGCTAAAATAGTTTTATTTGTTGCTAAGACTATAGAAAATCCGCTAGATCTAGCCACAAAGTGGCTAAAACGGCAACACTGCAGTCAGATAAAAAAGCTACGGTATGGCAAAATGGCGGGCGGACGATCAGTGCCAACAATAAAAATTAAAAGTACTCTGTAGTCAGTGCTGCCACCTTGATTTTGAAAAACGGGCGAGCTAAATGATTTTGTACAAGCTAGAAAGGGCTTGATACATGGCCTTGATGTTGCCGTTTTCTATTTCGAGAAAATGCTGAAACTTGGTTCAGATAATGCTAAATAACTTTTGAGAATGCTAAATAAAATGCCAAAACCCAAATTTTACTCTCAAACTAGCTGCGCCCTCAGTTTCAACAGCATGGTCACAATCTTCCAGGATTACAGTAGCCTATGTTTGTATGTATCTTATTTACGCACCAAATTTCATCAAAATACGTTCAGCCGTTTCAGCGTAGCATACATAAATATACACAATCTGTCACTTTATAATGTTAGTAGGACAGTCAGTTATTTTTTTTAATTTATTTAATCCTCAGGATCAAACATTTTTGTATATGTATATTAACATCGTCATGCTCGTCTGGTTTTGGTTGGGCTTGTGATGTTGAAGGGCCACCTTCAGCTTCTATACTCAACGGCATCACAAGTTTCTCTTTAACTCCTATAATCTGTTTAACACACAAGCGACATCGCGTGACTCCAGCGTTTAAGTACTTCATGGCTAGGTACGTTATACGAATGGCAAGATTTGCCTGATCTTTTAGGGCTTTTTTTTTAAATATCTAACGTGTAGAATGGAGTTTAGAGTACGTAGTGCCATACCAATTCCTCAATTTCAGGAACTCCCTTTATTTTAGAGAGAGTTGACATACTAATCATAAATAAAATCTACATTTAGAGCAAAAAATATTGTCTCTGGACCTTCAGAACTTCTTTTTTGAAGAAAACATAAAATGCAATACATGCAAAAACATGCAATATGCTAAATGCAATTTTGCCATGCTAAATGATCAAGAAATATGCTAGATTTAGCACTAAAAATGCCAAAACGGCAACACTGGGCCTGGGTCGTTTCAGCTTTTTCGTAAAACGAAACGACACGGTTTTATTACCTAAAAAAACAGTTCTAAAAAAACAGTTTTTTTCTACATTCCAGACAATTAAAATTAACCACACTTTATATAAACTTCTTCCAGACTTACCAGTTTCAAAATAAAAAAGCACCGCGCGCGATGCATTTTAAACAGCCTAAAAATTAAGTTTCTATAAGTTTCTTCATTCGACAGCCAAATAAGAATTAAATTCTTATACAAATAGGATTCATTTTAGCCTATTCGTGACGTCAAAGCAAAAGTAGTTACTTATTTATAAGTAACTGCTATTCTTTATTCATACGATAATAGTCCTTAATCCTATAGACTAGAGTATATTTTATTTGTATCTGTCGCACGTTTGTTCGTCGGAAGTCGAAAAAACACTTTTAACGAATTTGTTACTTGACGTATGAATTAAATGAAGCTACAATTAAGAATCATTTTAGCCTTTTCGTTACGTCAAAGCAAATGTAGTTATTTGTAGCTGGTTTCTTCTTCATACGATAATAGACTTAATTGCAATCACATAGAGTATATTTTTTTATATCTGTCAGAACACTCTCACGACTGACAGTTTTTAGCAAAACTTAACGAACATCATGTGAACGTGTTCTGATAGATCTACCTAAAATATACTCTACCTTTATTGAAATATGGACTAATAACGCCTGCGGCATGAACAACAAACAAGCTCTGAGAAACTACTTTTGCTTTGAAGTAGCGAATAAGGTGTAATGAATCTTATTTGTATCAGCAGTCGATAAGCCATGTCAGAGGCCCTTGGGCGGCCTGACAAACTCTGACACCAGAGGCCAGCACTACCTCATACGACAAGCAAGCAAGCAAGCATTCAATTCATACTTAGCTGTTGATTTCGAAAAAGAATGAAAGAACAAAAACTGTGTTGCTTTTACGTTCGTTCTAAAAAGAACTTATGTTGGATAGTACAGAAGCAGTTCGTCCGTTCTTCACAGACAAACTGTTTTTTAAAACTGTTTCTGAAAAACACTCAGCTCTCATAGAGCTACGCGGCTACCGGCAAACCCGGCTAGATAAAGCGAATTTTGCTGTCAAAAGAGGTGCTAAAAATTAATACTTTTTACTACAATACTAACTGAACTATCAATTACCTACAAGTTTTTTTTTATTTCAGCAATATATTTCTTAAAACAATGCCAAGGGGGCCTTTCGTTTATTTTTCGAATAATTTTTTTTTTTGTGATTTTTGCTCATTTTCCTTTCGCAAGCGCTATTCCGTCACCTTCTAACTTACCTGAACTTTAATGTGTTAGATAGTGACAAAAGGTCAAGGTCAATGGAATATATCGCGCTCTTAAGTTGGGCTTATATTAGCCACTTGTATGAATCTTATAATTGGCGTTCCAACCAAATAACGGATTTGGGCCATTGTTGGAAGTGTCTTAGTTCGTAGAACTAGAAGTAGAACTAGTTCGTAGAATCGCAGTTCTGTTAGTTTAATGTACGAATTCTTTTGCTGGGATAGTTACTTAGTTTTACCACCATTTTTTATACGTAGTTTGTATTCAACGTTGGAAATTATAACCACAAACCGTAGTAGGGCCTTTGTTGGCAGTCAGTATGATGTTACGTTGGAATCTTAGCCAAAACTCTATGGTGGGCTTATATTGGCCACTTGTATGAATCTTATATTGACGTTCCAACCAAACACACCGGAGTAGGGCCATTGTTGGAAATGTGTATGAGTTTTCTGTAGGGAACGCAGTCTTAGATCGCAGTAGGCCCTCTGTTGGTTGATTGTACGAATTCTCTTGTTGGAATTTCATCTAAAAACGTAGAACGGGCCATTTTTGGTAAGTCGTTTGTATTCAACCTTGGAAATTACAACCACAAACCGTAGTAGGGCCTTTGTTGGCAATCAGTATATGGTTGTTGGAATCTTAGCCAAAACTCTATGGTGGGCTTACACGTCACCGTCTTCACGTGTAATCATTCAATAAGTTTGTAAGATATTAAATATGTATGTTAGTCTTTAAGGTATATATTTCTATGGGCTTGATGTTTAGGTATAATTTATTGTACATTTCCCATTTTAGCCTGAAATAAAATGTATTATTATTATTACTTATTATTTTATTGGCCACTTGTATGAATCTTATAAGTGGCGTTCCAACCAAATAACTGAGTAGGGCCATTGTTGGAAGTTTGTATCAGTTTTCTGTAGGGAACGCAGTCTTAGATCGCAGTAGGCCCTCTGTTGGTTGATTGTACGAATTCTCTTGTTGGGATTTCATCCAAAAACGTAGAAAGGGCTATTTTTGGTAAGTCGTTTGTATTCAATCTTGGAAATTACAACCACAAACCGAAGTAGGGCCTTCGTTGGAAGTTTGTATGAATTTTCTGTTGGGAACGCAGCCTTAGATCACGGCAGGCCCTCTGTTGGTTGACTGTAAGTATTCTATTGTTGGGATTTGAAGCAAAAACGTAGATAGGGCCATTGTTGATAAGTCGTTTGTATGAAACGTTAGAAATTACAACCAAATATCGCAGTAGGGCCATTGTTGATAAGTCGTTTGTATGAAACGTTAGAAATTACAACCAAATATCGCAGTAGGGCCATTGTTGATAAGTCGTTTGTATGAAACGTTAGAAATTACAACCAAATATCGCAGTAGGGCCATTGTTGATAAGTCGTTTGTATGAAACGTTAGAAATTACAACCAAATATCGCAGTAGGGCCATTGTTGATAAGTCGTTTGTATGAAACGTTAGAAATTACAACCAAATATCGCAGTAGGGCCATTGTTGATAAGTCGTTTGTATGAAACGTTAGAAATTACAACCAAATATCGCAGTAGGGCCATTGTTGATAAGTCGTTTGTATGAAACGTTAGAAATTACAACCAAATATCGCAGTAGGGCCATTGTTGGGTATTGGTATAAAAATTATCGCAGTAATTATTACGTTGGTTATTTGTTGGCTTATTGTAGAATATGACACTAACGATCTCCCAACCTGTTCCCAACTGTTGGTCACCGTTGGCCTACACAAAATGCTACTAGGGTCAGTAGTGTTGCCATATGAAAATACCAAACATAACCAAATAACACACCGGAAACCTAAAGAAACAAACGTTACATCCATGACGTTACACACTCAAAAAAAAAGTGGACACTTTTTTAAAAATGATTAAATGGGTGACAAAAACGATATTTTTCTTTTGCACGTTTAGAAATAGATTGAAAATATATCGTAAAGCTAAAGTTAAATTTAATATTTTGAGAAAAAACACTCCTTTTCCAAGTGTTGGCAGTTTTTGATACAAAGGGTGCAGTTGGACAAAAAAAAACTAGTATGTGGGGAAAATCAGCAATATTTTATATAATACATTTTTATTTTTTTTCATTAGGGTAGGTAGATATATTTCATGAAAATAATCATAACAGAAGTTCATCGTTCAGAACAATGTTCAACAAAACTCATTTATCAAATAACTTGGACATCACGACAATTTTAAAATGGGGACAAAACAAAAATAACGTTGTACAATTTTTTGCGGCCATACCCAAATATGAACTTACTAGTGTCCGCCCGCGGCTTCACTCGCTTTTTATACATATAAAAAGTATCCTATAGCTCAATCCGAGTCATAATCTATCTGTATACAAAATTTCATCAAAATTGGTTCAGCCGTTTCGGCGTGATTTTGTAACAAACATACAAACATCGTAACTTTGACATTATGATATTAGTGAGATATATCTGACACTATCCCGATTCAAATACTTCTTGAACACAGCTTTTTCGTCTTTTGTTTTGGTTAACTCTGTCATACCAATTGTAATGTTTTAAAACACCATAAACAAGTGTAGTGCTATTCAATATTAGTGTATTGCGTGTCATTTCGAATGGATATAATTTAGCCACCAAAATCTTAGTAAAGCTGCCTCTGTTACTAGGGCATGACTTCATTTAAACAACTTAACCTTAGCAATTAAGACATAGTTTACCTAAATAAACTTAATATAATTTTTTTTTACTTCTTGAATGACGGAACAACCCCATGGCCCACCTGATGTTAAGCGGTAACCTCTGGCTTAAACAACGCATTACCACATAGGTCACGTCCACGTAGGACGCATTGCACTGCGCCCGCCACCCTGAGACGTTAAGATGAAAGTCTCATTTGCCTGTAATTTCACCGGTACCCATACCCTTCAAACCGGAACAAAGCAATGCGAGCACTACTGCTATTCGGCAGAAATAGGTAATGATGGTAGTACTTCCCCGGACGAACTCTTTCACAAAAATGCTCTGCTACAACTAAAAAATATACGTCATCATCATCATCACCCCAAAGAAGTCCACTGCTGGGCATAGGCCATACCCTTCAAACCGGAACAAAGCAATGCGAGCACTACTGCTATTCGGCAGAAATAGGTAATGATGGTAGTACTTCCCCGGACGAACTCTTTCACAAAAATGCTCTGCTACAACTAAAAAATATACGTCATCATCATCATCACCCCAAAGAAGTCCACTGCTGGGCATAGGCCACCCCGATAGAATAGCACGGCGAACGGTCTTGGGCCGCCTCCATCCATCGTTTTCCTGCGACCTCTATAATATCTTTGGTCCATCGTGAAGGGACTTCCTCTTTTGTGTCGTCCGGTTTGTGGTCGCCATTCGTGAACCCTTATTTATTCCCTAGTGGTTATCCTGTTCTGCTAGCTATATGGCCTGCCCATTGCCGCTTCAACTTGCTAATACTTAAAGCTATGTCGGTGATCTTAGTACTTATACGGTACTAAATGTACGGAGACTAGCAATATTAGATATTTATTTTTATTTATTTTATATTTTTATTAACTTTTTACAATGTCATTACAGTAAATAAACACCAAATCGACAAATTAATATAAAAAATAAAACTTAAAGATAAATCTACTTGCTAAGATATTTAACAGTTTCGATTGTTCCGAGTAGTTTTAAGTATATCTTTATTTTTATATGTATGTTAGTTATAAGGTATATGGGCCTTTGTCTAGGTACAATGTACATTTTTCACTGTAGCCTGAAATAAATAAATGAATTGAATTGAATTGATTGTATTAGTTTGATATAGAGATTTTACTCAGAGACCATCAAAACAAAAAACCAGCCAAGTGTGAGTCGGACTCGCGCACGAAGGGTTCCGTACCATTATCTATAAAAACGGCAAAAAATCACGTTTGTTTTAGGGAGCGCCCTTAAATATTCTTACAATGTCATTACAGTAAATAAACACCAAATCGACAAAGAAAAATAAAAATAAAACTTATAGATAAACCTACTTGTTTGCTTAACCGTTTGTTTTTTTGTATTTGTTGTTATAGCGGCAGAAATACATCATCTGTGAAAATTTCAACTTTCTAACTATCACGGTTCATGAGATACAAGCCTGGCGAGAGACGGACGGACAGCGAAGTCAAAGTAATAGGGTCCCGTTGTACCCTTTGGGTACGGAACCCTAAAAACCCACACCAATATTTAAATAGATGAATACCATATAAATGAGACACGAGTATGCTGAATTTGATATAAATAGAACTTCAAAGAACAGACTAATAATAGTCTGTCAAATTCACGAAAATATCTTATTTCATAAAGGCGTTCTAATCGTACTCGTTGAGAATTGAGGCTGTATAGGAGTCATGTTAAGGCATTATAGGAGTCATGTTACAACACATGATTACATTAGACCCTTATTGCTTACCTTATTATGACAGGTAAACTATGCGGAGGAAGCGAAGCCACACAAGTCGTACCTAGTCTAGGATCAATGCACATGGTACTTAGTGACTTGCAATGACAACAACCTTCTATAGGTTATGTAGGTACTGCACGTGTAATTTATTAAGCCTTTTAATCTCTTTAAGCCATAGACTTAGAATTTTCACTACGTAAGCACACTAAGAACTAAGTAGCTTAGATGATTTACACAAGATATTTTTTCATAATCTGGTAAGAAATTCTGTTAAATGATAATTTTGAGGTATTTTATAGGTACCTACGTGTTTTTTAAGTAATCTGTGGTATCGCTGTTCGTATACGAATTATCTTTATTGTCTGACTGTATGTATATTTTGTGGCTTTTGGTATCTTTCACTGTAAAAATACGAATACCTAAAAGCAGCAGATATATAAATAGTCGAGTTCTAGAGTTTTTTAAGAATAGCAGTTTTTCTCGTTGACCCCATAACCACTTACCCAATAAAATATGAAATTTCAAACTGCACACATTACCAGATTTTTAAAATTAAATAGTTACTTATCAAATAATTCTGTACGATTTATTTGTGATTTTCGCTCTTTTTTCCTTTCGCGACCGTCTTGAAAGTGACAGAATAGCGCTCGCGCCGCGAAAAGTGAATTAAAATCACTAAAAACAGTGTTTTAACAAATATTTGCTGCATGTACTATGGCCCTCTAAAATAATTGACGTTATTTTAATCAAAATCCTGTTTTGGGATCTATCACGCCCTTGGAAAATGATGAAGATTTTTATTGTCATATACTGTGTAGATTTTGCTAAAAATACGTTTAAGGGTATTTGACTCTTGACAGCCTCAAAGGGACATTATAATCTTGTTCGCATTGCTGTGTTCCGTTTTGAAGGGTATGGTTGCCGGTGAAATTACACAGGCACATGAGACTTTTCATCTTTATGTCTCAGGGTGGCGGGCGCAGTGCAAATCAGTGCAATGCCAAATAGGATGCGTCCTAGGTGAACGTAGGTCACGTTCACGTAGGTCACGTTCACCTAGGTCTTGTGAGAATGCACTGTTCATAGGTAGAGGGTACCGCTTAACATCAGGTGGGGCCATCTGCTTGATCCGTCATAACAAGTTGTAAAGGCATCGCCGATCACAGGCGAGGTGGCGGGTTCGAGTCCCGCTGGAACGAATTTTTTGGGTTACATTTAAATATAATAACAAGTTGTATAAAAAAAAGTTATTGTTGCAGATCTCTGATCCCTCTGCAAGTTGACTGCTGATCAGAACCTTCAGTTTTTATATATATTGCATCAAATAAAATTATTATATTAATTGTTACAGATTACAACGCCGCCCCGCTGTTCGCCTCGGAAAACGCCTCCAGTGGTAAGGAATAATTTAAATAATTACACTCATAAATTGATTTTATCAATTGCAATAATACTAAGTTATACTCGAATCGATTTTCCATGATAATGAAGCAATAGATTATTCTATTTTACCTAAGTTGACTCTTAGGGCTGGTGGATTCTACATGATTGACTAATAAGATCATTATTGCGAAGTCCAATGGAATAGGTTACGGCACTCTTTTCATATAGAACAAAAGCCACTGGAACAATTAGGGTTACCTAAAAATAATTATGAGTGTACTTGCCAATTTCTGATAAAAAATGGCAAATTTTGAGAAAAATTATTTAACTGTCTTCATCATCATCATCATCATCATCATCATCATCATAATCATTACATAATCATTCTGTGGAAATCATAATTATTTTTCGTTTTTCGGCATTGCATAAAAATTTAATTAATTATATCACACATGACCCCGAAATTTTAGAGTACAGGTTAGAATGATCTGTAATCAGGGTTTTTTTATTTTTTAATTTGTATCACCAATGAAAGAAGCAAAATCGTGCAAAAATATAATTCTAAGGTTACTTAAATCTATTGTTCTTTCAATTATAGGTAACCACAGCATGCATATTATATTAAGAACTGTGAATACTACTGGGCAAAAACAAATACCTACACTGGTACAAAAACAAATACCTACACTGGTACAAATTGTCAGGTATATAATACAAATAAAATTAAAAGCAGGTACAAAGAAACGAGTAGGTATATAACAAGAAAGATAGAAAACAGGACACAAAATTAAATAATAGGAAGCAAAATAAGAGTACAGGATTATGTTATGTTAAAATATTAGCCGTGTTATAGTTATTTTTAACCATTAATTTGAGTTGGTTATAACTATTATTTAATCTGTAGATGAAGGCTAGGTAGGTACCAAGCTAGTAGAGTTAGGTCTCCGTCCGTGGTCGCTCTACAATTATTATGAAGTCATGTTTGAAGACAAGATCCCAGTCGCAGCGATAAGGACAGTGATTGCAGCGATACCTACTTCCAATAGGCAATAGGTTGTTAACCCAGAAAGATAACGTTTATCAAGCGCCGACACGTCCAGCCTACATACTTCCGACTGTACCAGTAAACAGAACAGAGATTTATTGCCAATTTGAACTCTAGTACGAGGGGATAAAGTCGACGAGTTGTTGGTCAGAGCAGCACATGTTTCAAATGTGTGTTACGGAAAATGTGGGTTACATTTTTAAATGTTGGTGTAATTTTAGTATGTCTGGCTCGGTACTAACATCGTTTAGGTACGAGTTGACTGTGTGGCCTGAGGTTTGTGGTACACTGACAGAGCAGCCCATTTTGTATTAATTTCGGTGACATTGTGGCCTAAAAATTGGGACAAGATGTCAGTAGCCATAATAAGTAGTTTTTTGTTGATTTTGTGGCTTACTATTTTGCGGAAACTCATGTGCATTATAAATACAGTCAGAGAAAAAAGTATTGCCTATGTTATTAATTAAAATTACTTGATACCAATTTGCCCATATAATCACTGCTTACAACAAATGCCCTACTAACTGGTATTTTGAGTAACTGGTACTTATTTTGTAATCAGTCGGGGCAGGACACTACAACAAACTCTGCCAATACTCGCTGTATGCACAATTTTTATGGGAAATTTAGGAATGCTCGATTTCACCAATTCTGTTTAGCTGTGGTGTGTCCGGCCTAAGAATATACCCCACCATATCCTCCCGTGGATGTCGTAAGAGCCAACTAAGGGATTACCTGGACTTGTTTATAAGATTCGTTGGTATAAGATTTGTCCCCTATAGAGTGTGTTATTACTGGAAGAAAGTTTTAGCTGAGTCAGTCGTGGGAAACAATGGCGGCGATGAGCTCACCACTTGTCACGTCTATACTCCACGATGATGCAAGTGAAGAGAGGCCCATTGAGGCTCTGTCTACCCCTTCGGGGAAAGAGGCGTGTGTCTATGTGTGTATATTACAAAACTAAGGCTAAAAACGAACCGGTATCGATTATACCAGTCTCATTCTTTTATATGAATGTATTCATGTGTTGGAATGAGACAAACATATATCTATCTGTTCTTATTTGTGTAACTTGTACCAGGCCTAATGTCAAACTTAGTACCAATTACTACTACATTCATGGTACCAATCTAGGAAGATTTACGTGTATGGTGCCAATATTCAGGGTACGGAACGCAAAAACGACTGCCGTGTGACAATATATTTGTTTCTCTCTAACATAGGATAGCAAGCTATCTTCTAGGATAGGAGTAAGAAGGAACACTCTATGCTATTTTAGCACTCAATCCGTGAAGTACTTTATTCATGTACAAAACACCCAACGCTTAGAGAAGTTGACCGCTATTATCTAATCTGTGGTACCGCTGGGGCGCTCGAGCCCTCTGCAAACGAAGTTTGCTCCTATTTTGGATATTATCTCATCAAATTCCATGAAATCTTGTACACGTGATCAATAGACTAATAACTAGGCCCGTGGTTTGTCAGTTTCTTAATAAAATATAGTTTCCAAATCACATAAACTTAAATATTTGTATGGAAATCTATAACCCATGCAAGTTTGATCCTATACAGGTATCCTTTGTTCAGGGTGTTCTGGGTATTTTCTATATATAATAAAAAAATATCTATCTATGTAATATATTGCATTAAGTATATCAGTTATCTAGTACCCATAACACAAGCTCTGCTTAGCTTGGGCTAGATAATGTTGTGTGAACTGTCCTGCATTATTTATTTATTTGTTTATACAATTGAATGGGAAAGTTTCTAACCACATGTCAAAATATTAGTATCTAGATTGTGTTTACAAAATTGTATAGTCTTGAATTAATTAACATCCAAATGAGAATCAAACTTCTTTTTGTATGGAGTGGGTGGTACAAATCCCTTAAGAGATACGCAAAAGATACTGCGAGTTCAGTTTTTGGATGGGTGACCACATTTTGCGAGAAATTTTATTTTTTATTTGTTTAAACGTGTTTTTTTTTCTGTTTTTTTAGATAATGGTACGGAACCATTTGTGCGCGAGTCCGACTCGCACTTGGCCGGTGTTAAATAGAATCTTGTCAATATGACATATACTGTCATATTGTGTCAGTGTTCCGTAAAATAAGAATTGGTTGGTAAAAATGGTTATTGTCGCTGCTTTTCATACCACGCTGTTATTTATTTTCCCCTGTATTGTAAGTATCCTTGTTTGTCACTGTCGTGAAATCTTATAGGATTCCTGAGTTCCTTATAGTTATACTTATTATACTGCACAACGAATAATTGCACACCGCAGATCTGACAGAGAATGCACTGGTTGTCGCCGATGCATAGACTAGACAGGCACAGTAGACTGAACAGTAGCGCATCTTTATTTACAAAGTTGAACCTCGAAGGTTCCACCATGCAGTAAAACCTCGAAATCATTTAGATTTAGGTTGAAACTACCAAATTTGACTAGTTCAATATTTTCTTATCTGTGGCCAGTAAAAATAGAGTTTCGCCATTGACTAATTTATATGCGGTCTCGCTTTTTTTGTGTGGTCTAATAGTGTCCAACGCGAGCAAATTCTTACCAAGTGGCTGCACAGGGTTATTTAGTAGAAACTAATCCAAACTACAACCCAATTTTTATTATTTTTATTTTTAACAATGATATACCTTTGTTTGACCACGATCTCACCTGTTGGTAAGTGACGATGCGGCCGAAGATGGAGCACAAAGGTCTAGAAGGCACCTATTTACTCTAGCCTTGGAGAGACCCAGATTATAGTTTAAATATTGTGTTATGGCTGTTAAATATCAATTATTGTCATAACCCATGTCTGAACAACTAAAATATAGATATAATTATGGAAGATGGTGTTGGCGTCACGATGGGTTAGAGTTAGGGGGTAGGTGGCTAGGTCCCTCCTAGATATTGTGCTCAATCGCCACTTACCAACAGGTGAAATGAAATGAAAAATATTTATTTGTACACACACATACACAGAACAGACAGAATATAAATGAAATCGTAGATAAACAAAAAACATATGAAAAAAAAGAAAAAACACAATATAACAAAACAATGATAACACCTACAGACTTATCTTAAACTAATAATAATAAATAGTCTGCTCAAAGCTAGATAGAGCATAGATAGCATTCAAAGGAAAGTCAAAATAGTGTGTGTCAGCTCCTACGCGCGACTGAAGTTTACTCTAGTCCAGTTCAGTATATGATGCGCGAATATGTTTCGCAGAGTGAAATCAATTACAACTTTACATTTTACGATTTTATTGCCATCTATTTGAGAGACGAGTTATGTTACTTGATGACAATGAAACCTTTTGTGATGGGCTAAATAAACTTTATTTGATTTATTGGTATTTATTTTATCCAATGTATGCAATAGAGACGTACCTACGAAGGAGTGGAATACACTACCGTCTTCTGTGTTTCCTGAAAACTATAATCTGGGTATCTTCAAAGCTAAAGTTAATAGGTGCCTTCTAGACCTTTGTGCTCCATCTTCGGCCACATCGTCACTAACCAATAGGTGAAATCGTGATCAAATAAAGGTCTATCAATGTAAAAAAAAAATGTATGTTTGTGAAGCAAGAACATATGCTCCTCACTATATAAGGTATTCCATGTATCCTCCCATGTTTAATCAAATAAACGGATTTCATTTATTTTCATTTCTTGTAAGAGTCACACAGGCTGAGTTTCTGTTTTCTGTGTACTGTGTCTGGCGCCGTAGCACGCGTCGCCCTGACAGCACGCACTTGTGCTATTAAAGAATGCCACCTTTTTTATAAAATACCTCCTCTGGTATGCGTAACGATCTAAGATTGCGCCATAGAATACTACGCATTGTACTATCATAGGTACATTTGCGAAGTAAGAAATAATAAGTATTTTGTGACAAATATATTTTTCAATAAGTACAAGCTTTTATAGAAATAATTAATTTTGTAAAAATTAATAAAACCCTCAACGCAATGAAACGGCTGAACCGATTTTGATCAAACATAGCTAAGAACACTCCCGACAAATTCACCTTCCAAACAAACAAAAAAATCTAAATCGAACCGTTCGGGAGCTACGATGCCACAGGCAGACACACACACACACACACACACACATACACACAAACACACACAAACAAACACACCCACACACACTCACACACACACACACACACGTCAAGTTATAACACCCCGTCGTTTTTGCGTCGGGGGTTAAAAATTAGTGATCGTAACCGTGTGCTGATCAAACTGAGCCTAAACACAACCAGTCTACTTTTATCCCTCGCGGAGTTCCGTTGTCCACCTTCTGTATCCATCATCAGATCAGCTCGCTGTCACCATAATATTGCATTGTCATCGGAACTTGACAGGTATGCAAAATATCATCTCAATCTGTTGAGGATAACTGCTTTAAAATTCAGTTGCAAGATTCCACCTGGACATACATTGCAAGTTAGTATAAAGCTTGTAATCATTATAAAAATGACGGACAAGTACGAGTAAGACTTGGGCCATGAGGTTCCGTGCCGATCTTGTCAGTCTTTGATATCAACTGGCTATGTCGCGAGCTTCGCCTAGCACATAATTCTATCAAAAATATAATAGATACTAGTGGTATTCCCGCGACTGCGTCTGCTTAAGTTTTTTTCCATACAAACCGTTGCGTTGATAGTCAGTGATTCAGTCAGTTAGTCATGCAACGGTTTTCTGTATATTGAAAATTGTGTCTTTTGCACCCCCTCCCCCTACTCCCCCCTTTCTATACACGAAAAAATTAGAAAGTATTTTTTGAGTGGTCCATTATAAACAAAGGCCCTCCCTTCTCTCCATTCTTCTCTATTTTGGGCCACGGTAGACCAATCCTTTAACAAGGAAGGGAGGCCTTTACCCTGCAGTGGGACACCACAGACTCGTAATAATAATAATTATAAACAAACAACAATACCTGCGCAAGCGGAGCCGGGGGATGAAGCTAATAAAACATATCTTCATAGGAACCTACCTCAGACTTCAACAAATATTTGAAGAACAAAATAGTGTAATTGGTCCAGCTATTCTCGAGTTTTGCGTTGTTTCAACATTATTTTAATGGCATTTGAATCTGTCGAGTGTACTGAATGGAGATAATCCAGGTTCGGACATGTAATTTGTCTCAATGTACAGTGTTGGTATGAAAATGTTCGTCACCTTACAGCCTATTTTTGATTGTTCAATGCAAAAAGCATAGGTACTGTTTTACCGACATAGTATTTCATATGGACTGTTTTACCGACATAGTACTGTATCGGAACTGCCAATGTGTCAATATTACGAAAATAAACTTCAGTTACCATGGCAACGGATATAAGCAGCAATCCACCAAACAATCAATTTTTCTGTGTTGTCGATAGACTGTAATGATTTTTAGGGTTCCGTACCCAAAGCGTGCTAACAACGGGACCCTATCGCTAACCCTACGCTGTCGTCGCGTCGGTCTGTCCGTTTTTTCTGTCCGTCTGTTCATCAGATTACAGATAATATTACACTGCAGATAATAACAAAAACAACTAAGTATATAATATTTTTAATAACGGGTATAACCTCCGTTAGCGTTAATTACACTCTGCAATCGCTCCCGCATAGAACCCACAAGCCGAGAGCATAGGTCCGTTCCTCTTGTCTCTTCCCAAATGGTTTGGCAGTGGTTTTCTATGGCCTCTTTTGTCCTTTAATTGTTATTAACCCACCGCTGGACCATTAAACCCCATAGATTCTCTATGGGGTTTAAATCTGCAGATCTTGCTGGCCAGGGAATAACCTCAACCTCCCGATGTCGATTGAACCACTCATTCACAATACGAGCAGTGTGTATGCGGGAATTGTCGTGGATATAATTGAACTGCGGCAACTCGTTTGCTGGAAATACGTTACGGACAGTTGGTAGCATACTTTCTTCCAGAACCGATAGATAATTTTCTGCGTTTGCCCTCGACGGAAGAAGAACGAGCTCGCCTACACCATGTGATGACATCCATCCCCACATGTTGGCAGAGATCCGGCCAGAATTGAAATTGGGCACTACATGTTCTTCCGTATATCTTGTGCCATTATATCTCCACAAATTAAGCCTTCCATGCTGGCTAGATTTAAAGCATTTTTCATCCGTAAATATAGTGGTACTCCAATCGAAGTTTAAATACGTTTGAGCAAATCTTAAGCGTGCCTCCTTATGAGCTCTCGTCAGAGCAACTTTTTGGACGTGTCGTCTGTGATGAAGGCCCATAGAGTGTAACCCATTTCTGATCACTCTGGGACAAACTTCAATTATTTGAGCAAACCTATTTGTTGATATGAAACCGTTTTCTTCATATTGTTGTCTCATAAAATCTTATTGTGCACCGGTAAGAAGCGGGCGGCGTCCAGAATTGGTATGACGATGATCTGTTAAAACCCCCTCCTCGCCATGTCTCCTGATCCAGAACCTTACACTGTCTCTAGTAATATTAAGGCGAGCCGATATGTTGCTAATATTGTAGCCAGATTCATGTTCACCAATAATTTCTGCCCTTTGCTCTATTGTTAAACTTCTGGGCATTACGACAAATAGAGAATGAGAATAATTATCTAGAATATTTTGATATTACTGAAAATAACAATGGAGACAAAATATGACATACACTGTCAATGAATAATACTAAAAAAGTTCTCTGTGGAATTAAATTTCAAAACTTCTGGTCAACTCAATAAAAAAGGTTTCGTATCAAAACATAAACAAGCAACTGGTTAAAGGTTTGCAAATTTGATCTTTGTTAGTAAACAATTAAATTATGATTTTCCATACAGCAGTCTGCGCAGTAGTATAGTTGGAAAAGGTAATATGTGCTCGCGACAAGCTAAGGGGATTTCTTTGAAAATTGACGAACCTTTTCATTCCGCCACTGTACATGCTAAAACTATGCGCAACACCATGTACTCGTGTTATTCTCAGACGCGACATATGAATGAAATATTGTGTCGGCCGGATGTCGGCTCGACTGAATAAATGCTAAACTGCGTTTCATAAACAAAATGTAAAGTTTCTCGTGTCTTGAACCGTAACCCTTATTCAATCCTCTTACCGAATTTAACTTTAAGAGTAGCCCAGGTGATGATTAGCATACCTAACGATTACTATTTATTTTAAATACCTCTGTGGCGCGGAGAGCGAAGATTCGCCTGCGACACAGCAGCTTGCGGGATCGATTCCCGCATCCGAAAAAATATTTGTATGTTCTGCAGATATTTGTTCAGGGTGTTCTGGGTAATTTTTATGTATAATAAAAATATCTATCCATGTAATGTATTGTATTAAGTATATCAGTTATCTTGTAGTAGCCGTAACACAAGCTCTGCTTGGCTTGGGGCTAGATAATGTTGTGTGAACTGTCCGGAATTATTTTATTAATTTAAATATAATGCCTACAAAATAAATACCGTGGAACACAATCAAAGTTAATACCTAAGTATTTTGTTGTTTTTATTAAATTAGTAATTGGAACCGTTCGCTGATTAAAATAAAACCAAACACTGCCAGGCTACTTATTAATCACCGAGGAGTTCCGTTTTCCACCTTCCGTCTCCATCTGATCAGCTCGCTGTCACCATAATATTGCATTGTCATCTGATGTTGACAGGTATGCCAAATTTCAGCTCAATCGAATATCGGGGGTGAATTGAAACCCGACAATTCGATTGCCAGATTTGTACTCCATAGACAGGAAAGTAAATTAAAAAGCTAGTAAAATTAAATAAAGCGGAGAAAGTCTTGACTTTTATTGGCCAACATTAGGAGACAGTTTAGATACCTACCTAGTTGTAAGTGCATTCCATATATTAAAATGGATTTTTGTACTCAAAAATGTAAGTAAAACCTACTAAATAAATAATTATATCGTCTGTAGCAGTTCGTGCTAGTATATACATATATAAAAATGTTAAAGAACCATGTGAATCTATGTAAACTTTTATTTGATGTTATTTTTATTTATTTTTTAAACAAAATAGTTGTATTTCAGTAATTTAAACTCATGTAATCATCGACAAACTTCACAAAAAACTCCTTATATCACGCGGTTATTTTTTCATTCGATATTTTTTATTGGGATTTTTTCACTCCAGATTGATGTCCGCGTGGATATGCCGTTGTCCTACGAAAAGCTAATCTGTTTTCCATTTTATTACCATTTAACAGTTATTTATTTTAATCGATTCATTCGATGCATGAAAGTGCGTCAGTCGATCGGATAATCACAATATTCACAACGGTGCATCTCTATGTATTTATTTGTATTTTAGGAGAGTCAAAACCGTTATGTACATAAAGCTTTTGAATCCATTTTGAATTGTTGATTTTGAGCTGCTGCTTGTTACTGAGCTTATTGAACACCTATGGGCTGGTGAGGGGTTGGTTCTTGTAGTTTCTGTGCCTAAATCATAAAGTGAGTCTCTGGTATTTATGGCCGTTTTTACAGTTCTTTAAGCTCAAGAACCGCTAGCCGCTCGAGCCCTTTGCATACTAGCGAAGTGGGCTCCTATTTTGGATATTATCTCATCAAATTCGATCAATTTTGTACACGTAATCAATACACGAATACCTAGGCTTGTAGTTTGTAAATTTCTTATAAAATTATATGGTTCCAAATCCCTCTGACCTAAGCATTTGTACGGAAAAGTGGTAACGCGACTTAGAAGACACCCTTGTTTTCCTTCGACTTGAAATCTCCTTGATTATTATCGGGAAAGACAGACGCTGGCAATGTGATCAATTTCAATTCCTTTGCTGATCTAATAATGTACATCTATACAATTTAATAGGAATCTGACAAAGCACAGGCACAGGATATTTGTCTCTATGCTGTGTCAACAAAATTTCACTGACAATGAATTACCATCTTACATCATTCCGCAGTAATCCAGTTGATCAATCCAACGCTGGACTGCGCTGGACGATATCGTCTACACTACTCCATTAATTTAAATGCTCTTGTTTTTTAAACACTGTGCCAATGACTTCAAGAAGAAAGCAGCACTTCCGTTGGCCGTTGTTCCGTTCCCGTTTGGCCGTTTACACCATTCCAGTGGCGCTACAATGGGCGTCAGTCCATTAACAGGGCTGATACTGGATCCATTGCAATGCAATAGGTACTGGTTTAAATATTCCAGTTGCACCAAGCGCTGGGTTATATACATACTTAAACACGTGCCTTTGTCCCCGAAAGGTTCGGCAGAGCCTCAATGGGCCTCCTTTTATCGGGGGTTGCACCGTCGTCTACTCGTGGTATTCTCTTTTTTGTTATAAAGTATGTTTTTAAGACAAGCTTTTATGAAAATTTGTGACCGGAACGTTGCAAACAGTGCCAGTCTACTATTACGAGTATCCATCAAGGAGTGCCGTTGTTAAGTTTCCGTCTCCATCATGAGATCAGCGCGCTTTCACCGTAATATTTAATTGTCATCGGAACGTATGCCGAATTTTAGCTCAATCGAACACCGGGGGATGTGGGTCAAAAACTTGTAAGATATGATTACTCCGGGATAGGTGAAATTTATTAAAAGCTTGTAGTAATAGGATTTCGAAGTGTCTGCCTGCGAGTCGCTTGAATAATAATACCTACATAAATAAAATAGAACAAAATTTTCTTTTGGTCTTTCCATCTTCTTCTTAGTCGTGGCACAGAGTACATAATAGTACAGACACAGAAGGACGACTCCGCAAAATCATAAATAAATAGCGACTGTTGCCCACACACAATAAATTGCAATTCAGGTCGCACAGCGCTAATTGCTGGTCGTAGCACTCTTTGTTAGAGCGGTTGGGTTCGTCATATCTGGTTTGTATCTCGCTTAACTTCAATAGCACCGGTATTTTTTGTCGTTCCTCTAACTTTCCTCACCTTACTCGAGGAAATGTTGTATTCCATTTTTTAAATTATTATTTTCCAAATTGGTCGCTAGTTTCATAAAAAAAGCGGCCAAGTGCGAGTCGGACTCTCCCATGAAGGGTTCCGTAGCAGCAAGTAACATAATATAAAAGTTCTTGGATGGTTTACGATTTAAGACGTATTAAAAAAAAAACTACTTACTAGATCTCGTTGAAACCAATTTTCCTTGGAAGTTTACATGGTAATGTACATTATATATTTTTTTAAGTTTTATCATTCTCTTATTTTAGAAGTTACAGGGGGGGAGGGGGACACATTTTACCACTTTGGAAGTGTCTCTCGAGCAAACTATTCAGTTTAGAAAAAAATTATATTAGAAACCTCAATATCATTTTTGAAGACCTATCCATAGATACACGTACGGGATTGATGTTTATTTTTTTTTGAGTTTCAGTTCAAGTACGGGGATCCCCAAAAATTTATTGTTTTTTTTCTATTTTTGTGTAAAAATCTTAATGCGGTTCACAAAATACATCTACTTTCCTAGTTTCAACAGCATAGCTCTTAGGGTGCCTTCACATTAGGTCGCCAGTAGTGCGGCAGCAGCGCGGCAGCATGAAAAATCACGTCGCGCGGCTGTCGCGCTGCTCTTTTTAGTATAGAAGTAGCAGCGCGACCGCACTGCTGGCGACCTAATGTGAAGGCACCCTTATAGTTTCGGAAAAAAGTGGCTGTGACATACACGGACAGACAGACAGACAGACATGATGAATCCATAAGGGTTCCGTAATTTTGTTACGGAACCCTAAAAAGTGTTGACTGATTTTTAAGCGTAGTTACTTACCTAGTAGTTAGGTATACTCTAGTGACCAACATACCTAAATTAGAACAAAACTGTTTTCGTTTGAATAGAAAATGAATGACTAATGCCCGGAAAATGCGAACAAAAATGGATAAATGAACGTTTTGTTAGTACAGCCCACTTCCGTTAACCGAATTTGGCTTTGTTTATAACTAGGCTATTAATATGAAGCTGCACAATATATCGAACCATTGATAACTACCAGCCATTCAAGGCTCTCTTCCCAAAACGTTGTTTTCTCAAAATAACTTTTTGATGTGTATCATCTTGCCTCTCGCTTTCCTGCAATCTGCGGGAGTGATTTCGTGAAAAGGGACGGAAGTGTGTACGAAGCGTGCATTTTCCCGAGAGGTTGGTACTATGTTGCACGTTCACACCTATTACGCGTTCTAATCTACTTGCGACGATATCTAGTCATTAATTTAGTAAACTTTACCCAATCAACAAAAAAGATAAACTGAGATTTGAATTTTAAAAAAACCGGCCAATTGTGAGTCAGACTCGCGCACCGAGGGTTCCGTACAAACCTGTAGATATATCATCATCATCATCAGCCCACACTAGTCCACTACTGGACATAGGCCTCTCCCAATACGCGCCACTGAGCCCGGTGTTCGGCTGTAGATATTTATAAGTAAAAGTTATGGTATTTTTATTGCTAAATGAAATTATCATGAGGAAAGGGGTAGTAAATTTAAAATTATTTTTATGTAACTAAAAATTTATGTTTTTCGCAATTTTCCTTTATCTGTGCTATAAGACGTTGCTTCGTACCAAATTTCAAGTTCACGGGAAGTACCCTGTAGGTTTTGATTCCCTTGCGAGTGTCGAAAATCTGCAGCGTAAACGGCTGTATCTTTGGATTGCGTTAGCTTAGAAGTTTGTTTTTTTCGCAGCTCCAAAGGACAGGAGACCTGAGTATTTGATTATGAATTTCAGCTTGATACCTCCACGCGTTCCTGAGAAAAAGGGTCTTGACAGACAGACGTACAACAAAGTGATCCCAGAATAGTTCCGTTTTTCATTTTCAGGTACAGAACCCTCAAAATGTTTTGGATATCCTTTGCAAGTTATGATGGACTAGAATTGTCGTAAAGTGACGCGATCTTTAATCAAAGTCTCAATATCATGTCGGATTGAAGACACAATACGTCCCTGGGGTCGACGACTCTGCAAGGTGATACCTTGTTTTTCCTCTTCGCTAACAATAGGTTGTTTTCGGCGTAACGTGAAACTGCATCATCAATGTCGTAAATAATAATCATATTATTCCACTTCGGAACGACAAAAAAATCTTTATACAACATACCATTTTATTAACGATTTGATTTGACGACCTCTGTGGTGCGGCGAGCGAAGGTTCGTCGCAGGTGAACCTTCGCAGGAGGTTGCGGGTTCGATTCCCGCCTCGGATCAAATATTTGTGCGATCGCTGATATTTGTTCAGTGTGTTCTGGGTACTTTTCTATGCATAATAAAAAATATCTATCTATGTAATATATTGTATTAAGTATATCAGTTATCTAACACCCATAACACAAGCTCTGCTTAGCTTGATATTTTGTACGAAATAATAAACTAGATAATGTTGTGTAAACTGTCCAGCATTATTTATTGATTTATTTATTGAGCGATTCACGATGACAAGAGGCCCATTGAGGCTTTTCTTACCCTATCGAGGAAATGGGCGAGTGTCTATGAACTATGTTTTACCGTTTGGTGTACAATTTTATTTGTTCTAAAACGAGAGGTGTTATAAGTTTGTGGCCACAGTGTGTATATTTATCTGTCTATTTGTATGTTTGTTTGTTGCCTCGTAGCTCCGGAACGGGTGCTCTGATTTCAATGCGGTTTTTATTTGAGTGAAAGATATTGTTTGCGAGAGGGTTTTTAGCTATGTTTGATGGAAATTGCTGTGGCAGGTTCCAAGTTCATCAGCTCGGATGATTTTTTTATTTAGGGGAATTCGTGTATTTTTTGTTTGGAACCTTCAGTTCTAGCTCAAAATATTCGTCATCCCGTTTTCATCATCATCATGATTATCATGTTTTTAATCCCGTCACTCCCCGTGTGAAGCCGGGGTGAGTCTAGTTTCATAACCCGTAAATTTGTTGCCATGGGACGTTTCTGACTATATATTTTTACATTAGGTATATATTATTATATATCAGTGCCTAATAAGTAAAGCAATAAGCTCAACGGGTGATTCCTCGTGCCGATATTTTGTACGAAATAATAAACTAGGCTGTTGATAAGGAACTTACCTACTCGAATCTAGTTGAAATAGATAGAATATTGTTGTGGTTTGTTCGGCCTAAGGGTAGGCAGAGCCTCAATGGGCCTCTTTTCACCGTGGGTTGTCCTACCGTGGGAATATAGACAAGTGGTGAGCTAATTGCCGCCATTCCTTCCCACGACTGACTCGGCTAATCCAGTAGTAACACCAGGACAAATATTTACCAACGATTCTTACTAACAAGTCCGGGTAATGCCTTAGTAATCCTCGGCTTTTGCGACATCCACGAGAGGAGACGGAGGGGTCTATTCTTAGGCCGGACGTACCACGACACGGCTAAAATATAAATGAATATAATACCATCAAAAAGCGTTTTCGTAAGCAAGTGCGAAGATCGGCCGGAATCTACAACAAAAACAGTGAATCAAGGAAAACTTGAACCTGCTAAACCACTTCTCGGTATCAGTCGATGACTCACACAGAAATATATCGTGGTTTTTGAACCCAGAATTGATTGGTTCGAGCTAATCTGTGAGGAATTTGGGATCCGTTGTGTTGCAACGTTCCTACTTTTTTGTGCATTGAACGCACCATGTCTTTTGTAAGACAAATGTGAGAGGTGTCACGGTTTTATAAAATGTTTGATAATTTTGTCTGGTAATCATTACTTAATACATGTAATGGATAAATTGGACTCATTATTTTTGAAACCAAGTTAATAATTTATTTAAAAAAAAACGAGCGTGGCTTGCTCATTCACATATCATGTACATCTGACATCTCACGTTCTTGGTAATAACCAACATTTCTGATAGTACCAACCTCTCGGAAATATGCGCGGTTCCTGTTTCAGACTTCCGTCCCTTTTCACGATAATCATTCTCACAGATTGCAGGAAGGCGAGAGGAAAGATTTATTTATTTATTTTATTAATCCAAGATTTACAGTTATCTTATAGTTACTTATAAGCTATACACTATATGCTATTCTGAAACCAATTTAAATTCACATTTTGTATACAGTTCGTTTAAAAAGAAGGTAGGTACGCATGCAAGGTCAACAAAAAACAAAAACGGCAGGAAAGCCGGATAAGGTATATCAGTACCTACATTAATTTACAAGATGTTACACATCAATAACGTACCTTGCTAAAAAGTAAGTACATAATATCAAATTTCTGGATTATCCTGATATCATTAAAGTTTTGCAACATTTTTCCAAATACCAGCTTGGAATTTGCTTCGTTTACAAAAATAAGCTCATTGCTGATACACATAAAATAAAATGCTACGCCGAATTTTATACAACATAAAAGTATTTGTTAATACGATGGCATATAAGGTTTAATATGACGTCACCCGTCCAATTAAGTATATAACAAAGTAATAAAAATACAGTCACTAAATATTTTAGGGTTACTTTTATGACTACAAAATATCAATACCCAAAGTCAAACAACTCTAATGGCTAAGGACCGAAAAATCCAGCCTACATTGCCGGTATGCATTTCACCAGATCTTTCTTAGTCACCTGCGTTAGGTCAGACACCAGTTTGACCGACAGTGAACGAACCCGTGTGATGAAAGAACTCGGTCCTTGCAGAGTCTCCTATCCGCACAAATCAGTCAGACGCAGCCCGAACTGCGGCTCTGTGAGGTGCGTATCGATTGTGCCGATGTAGGTCGCAGGCTTGCGGGTCAAGGGTCGCGGGTAGGTCACCTCCCCAGCCTCGGCAACGTAAATAGTCTGAAGACGCGCTCTCCGACCTTCCCCGCTAGAGTCACCCAGCTTTGCCCTTTGTAACTCGTAAAATGTACTTATGTACAAATACTGTGTTGAATCGTGAATGTTATTAAATGTCGCGTGAAAACAAGTTGAACTGGAATGTTGCTTTTATTTCTCATGTTAAGGATAACGTTGTTTGTTACTTTGTAATTATAAACGACTTGAACAGAAGGAGGAAGTTACCAATTTGACGTGTTTTTATGTCTTTGTATGTAAGCAATAGATTTGGATTAATCAGGGGCTATATCTGATATTGCCATTACAGTTTTGACCGGAAAAGTACCTACTTATTTTTCCGAAACTCTCAAAAAGTACTAACAATTAAAGTTAAACAAAGTGCACTCAGACAACAGCCAAATTTTCTCACTATCTAACTCAGTAAAGTTCAGGTAAGTTAGAAAGTGACACAATAGCGCTCGAGCAATGGAAACTGCTTCAACTGTATTTTTAAAATTCTGTACATTCACAGATCAAAAACAGTTTGATTCCTTGAAATCTCATTAGGGAATTATTATTTGTTTAAAAATAATAAAATTAGTTTTTTTTAAGGTCATATTTATTGTCTTGTTTTGTTTTAAAACAAAGGTAATCTGAAGTTTTGCGAGCAAGAATAATCAATTTGGATTACTTCACAAGAAATATTGAATTTGTTTAATCCTCTTTTTAGTTTTAATCGCTTTCCATAGGTAATTAATTTATGTTCATTTTGTACTTAAAATTAATGATAATAAAATGATTTATTTGTATTCTAAATGTTGTATTTTTAACAAGGAAACAATGCGTTATATTTTTATTAATAACTGATCGCAAACTTTTTTGATATGTATGTTTGTATGTTTTTTTGACTTGTATTAGTTGTACTTTTAATTTTATAGGGAGGTTCATAGGTAGATATTATGCATACATTTTATATGTATTTTGTTGTACCTACTAGTACTGCCCCTCTATTTTCAATACGAATGCCACTTTACTAGGAAATTGAGTCGTAACTATACCTACCTAACAACTAATAAATGTAGTACGTTGAAATGGGCTCGTTATAACAGTCAAGATCTTAGGATTTATCCACAAAAGCATATATAACATTTGCAATCATTATTATGTAATTTATGAGCAGATTCAAAGAAAATGATTGAACTTCGATGACATTCAGATCACAAATCTTCAGATATTCAAATGATTTATTATCTTGTTATTACTCAGTACATTGCTATGAATAATGAACAGGACTGATAATAATCCACCTAATTCCGTATTACTTGAAGAAGCTACACAAATATCGCGAGCATAAAACATTTGAATAATAAGATTAACGACGCATGGCGAATGATAATTAAAACCTTAAACATAGCGTACGCAGAAATAATTTAACTTAGGCGAGCTAAGTAGTCTAGTGTTCACCCGCGGCTTCGGTTTTACTAGGATAAAAAGTAGCCTATAGCTAGGTCCAGGTCTTAATCTATCTATGTTCAAAATTTCAAAAATAGGTTCAGCAGTTTTGGTGTTATTGAGAAAAAACTGACAAGTACCTAACCTAAACAGAAGAGTTTTGAAATTACAAGATGGAAACCTTACTTAAAACATACCACTTCGAGACGTGTTTCTAACACAAAATTATTGTACTAGATTTGTATTTCAGTTTATTTCCAAAGAGGTTAGGATTAAGATTTCCAATGAGACGATGAGATGTGTATATTTGTACACATAACTTGAAAATATAATCAGTAGGTAGGTACTGAGCGCGTTCTCTGTTCTCACTGTATAAGGTTCCTTTATCTATTATTCCTAAACATATAGTGCACAAGGTTATTCTGTAAAGGGGTGGGAAGTTTTAGCTACGGATACGGAGGAATAGCAGGCACTACAAACACACAGGTCGAGTTGAATTAGGGTAGATTCGACTAGACTATTATGTCCTCGTTGTATCTTCAATAAAATTCGGCTCAACGATATGACGTAGTTTCTCAGTCACCTTTGGAACCGCTCAATGAAGCTCCATTGTTTTCGGCATTGGGTTCCTGTCTGCCCAGATAATATGTAGATGTCGGGTTATGTAATCTAGGTGGTCTCTTGACTATAATAGACAACGCCCAATACACCTATACATCCAGACTTTGCCTAGATTCAAAGTGCCAGACGGAATTAGACCGTAAACTCTAATTATCATGACCCAAATTCTTGTTTTCGTAGGCAATAAATGCCTACTGCTTCCAGAAAATGAGGCACTGAAGCACAGATTATATATTAGTTACTACGTAGACTATAATATCTTTAGCAAACTTAGTTTTTGACGCAGCTTACGTAAATAAATGAAAATTAGGGCTCATTCAATCATATTACTAAAGTAACGTTACCGAAGGAAAGAGATAGTTAGTAGGATTTTGGGGAGACTTTTGACCAGCTGTGGGAAGAACTAGGTAAGGACCTATTTAAGAATAGGAAAACTGACTTTGAAGACTAAATGAGGGTATATAGTTTAAGCGACTGCCACCTATACAGTCCTACAAGGATCATTTGGCACGGCTTCTGGCCGCCCCGTTTTGATATTAGATTTCAAGATGGCGGTGTTAGTTCTGATTTTGGCCAAGTGCCAAATAATCCTTGTAACACTGTAAGTACACCACTGAGCCAACGACCATCCGATTTTTTATAACGCTGAATATTTTTGGGGAAATCATTTAAAAAGAAACAAAAGTGTTAAAACCCGTGGTATCAAGAGTATAACCAAAGTGTATTTTCGAAATCAATATTCAAAGAAAAAAGGGTTCAAAATTAAACAAAAAAACGATGAATAACTTGCAAGATTTGCCACAGTACAATTCTATTCCATGGCCCAACAGCACTATTCATCACTGACATCTGCACCCATTACAAAGAACGCAATAAATTCATTTCTATGTAAACAACATGCACTTTCTCACGCTGCACAAAGCCAATTTTCCACAAGAGCAACAACACAAATTCAATTAGGAAAATGGTTTCTGATCCAAACAGAAGTGTAGGTTAGGTACGATGAAAGGATAATGCCCAAAAACGTAGCACCGTTTCGTTTCAAAATAATGTAGTGTTAAAAATAACCTTGAATATTATTACAGATTAATATTTTAATAGTCCTATTTATAATAGTTCGCAGTTATGATATGAACTTCTTCAGTTAATGTGGTGAATGACATTATTATGTACACAATTTCATTAGCAGATAAGTAGGAAGTCATGTTATAAATGATTAACATTCACATGAATTATTAATTTTTAATTAATTTTGAATAACTTCGCCAACAAAAATGTCACAACGAAATACTGGATGGTTTTTAGTAACGGAAATTGTCCATCTTTTTTAAGTTTAAAAAAATACTTTGGACAGGTGTTTTTAAGCTTACAACCATACGATGTAAAGTGTTCACCGACGGTTATAGACACCAGCAACACCGGGGGAGATGGGGTTCCGCATTGTCGATGCCTACCTTTATAAAAAAAAACTTGAAGCGACTCATGGCTTACTTATCTTGGAAAACCTCAGATGGTAGGTAGGTCATTAAAATTGAAGGATGTTTTATAAAAAAGAAATCATTATTACTAGCATTCAAATTTTGCTGATACAACTGATTTGATATCTTGAGGAATGGGCATTCTCCTTTATACAAACACAGCATAAACAGAGGTGATGAAATCCAATCAACAGATGGAGCCACTGGGAGAGTAAACAAAAGTTTGCATAACAGAAGGAAGAGAGTATTAATCAACCTAAATGAGGTGTCTCGCTACTATGCTACAGATTGTCAAGAGTATAACATTTAACACAAAATACAAAAAGTGACAGCAGTGGCTCATAAATTCAATCGACAATGAGAAGTAGATCATGTTTCATAACCGTTCATGGACGAACTTTTGAGCGTTAACAAGAGCAGACCCCTTATTCGCTATGACCAAACGTGACATAACGCGGGCTCTTTACGATATCTGCGTGGAATCATCGTTCATAATACATAGTGACGTCACATGATATTGTCATGTAATCTCCTATGGTCATAGCGAATAGTAGTTATTTTTTTACATATAATTAAATTCATTTTAATTATTAATTAATATAAATTTAATGTTCATGACTAACACTAAACTTTCGCGGCTTGCTCCGCTCGCCGGTAACTTCTGGTACAATGTTGACAGCTGCAGTTGTTACTAAAACAACTGAATTTTCGATCATCTATTTATGTTGAATTATTTACCTACAGAAAAATTCAATTTCTGATTTGAACCCCTTAGGGTAAACGGTGGATACGCCCATGTTTGCAGTGACGGCAGTTCATACTGTCGGTCTAAAGCCTGTTTTAATACTCTGAGGAAGAGGCACTGGAGTATTTATATGCACAGTGTGTTTCCGCTCACTTGTTGATGATTTAATTGCATCATTTCCGTGACGTTACTTAGATTTACGACCGCATGAGCGAGGAAGAATCTTGAATTTTTACCAGTTTAGGAAGATTTTATTTCAGTTTCGCTTTCTTAGTTCATTTTAGAAATCCAGCTTTCACTTCAGTGATTAATAGAATAACGGCCGCATCCAGAGTCTCCAGTTCACGTTCATTAAATTGGTCCATCTTAAAAATATATAAGTGTATTCTTCTAAGAAACAATTTAATGACACTAAAAGAGACGCCTCTGACTAGGTATCTTTTTAAGCGTCTCCTTCATGCGTCAATCTGACCAATATAAGATGTATGCGATTTCTAACATGCGATAGTCCCCACTAAACTTACAAACTACTTCCTAACTTATCAAATTCTTGCCAAATAATCAAGCTATCCAACAGTGAAAATCTAATTAAAATCTAAGTAAGACAACTACCACTAGTGATTTTAGCTAGGTAATTCCCTGGCTAGTTCACGATTAGTCAATTGCCAGAAATATCCTTCAGGACTTATCGCCGACAGACACTGACCACAAAATCCTTTTCATAGTGTCTGCAGGAAGTTCGCTACGTTGATGGTAGAGCTTATTGTAATGTAAACTATTGTCCACCCACAGCTTTTCTCACTTTATTTAGGGGAAAAAAGTAGCCATGTCTCAATGAAAGTTATTTCTATCTGTGTACCAAATTTCATTGAAATCGGTTTAGCCGTTACCGCGTGATTGAGTAACAAAAAACATTCAAAAGTTTATACACCCAAACTTTAACCCATATAGTATACGACTAGCTGAATACCCGTCGTTCGGTATGGTGAAATCCAAAGTTTTACTATATTAATTATATTCCGTTGCATACTCTGCTCGTGTCAACAGAATTTTATGAGAAAAAAAAACTCATTTTCTTGAAGAAAGTTTCCTATGTCCTCATGATACACACTATAACTTTGTCAAATTTCATCTAGATCGGTCCAGACGTTTATTTATTGAAAGGTAACAAACAGAGAAAAAGACAGAGCTACTTACGTATTTATATATTTTGTATTGCTATCAACACTGTCTCATTAAACAAGATCTTAATAAGTATTCGCAATTAAAAAGTTAATAATAAAGTAAACATCTGCAACATATACTGTGAAAATCTTAATGCTTGTTACGTTTTATGACAGACACATTCCACACGGACTCTATCAGAGATGTCTACCATCTCGTGCTATATATATACATACATACATGCATATCTCGTGCTACTTATATGAATAATACATAAAAGGGACTTCTTGTTCTTCTTTTACTCTGTGAAAACTAGCGTTTTATTTAGTTTTTTAGAATGAAAAGCTTTTTTGAACACCTGAAGCAGAATTCTTGAAAATTTAGCTACCTACTTATCAACTAGTTCTTTACAAATGATTCATATTATTTGGTAAGTTAACAAGTAATTAATTTTGTAAAAATTTAAAAAACCCTCAACGCAATGAAACGGCTGAACCGATTTTGATCAAACATAGCTAAGAACACTCCCGACAAATTCACCTTTCAAACAAAAATTTTAAATCGAAATCGGTTCACCCGTTCGGGAGCTACGATGCCACAGACAGACACACACACGAACACACACACACAGACACGTCAAACTTATAACACCCCGTCGTTTTTGCGTCCGGGGTTAAAAATAATATAGCCCAAGAATTTGTAACCTCTGTTATCAGTCGGTTAAAAATATATCTGTTCTTACGAAATCGGGAGAGTGCAAACAAGCTGGTGAAGGAAATTGGATACGGTTCACAGACATCGAAAACAGTGCGGAGGAAATCGAAATCCGCAAGAGTGCTCTCAAATCGAAGAGCGAGGATCCAATCGTCCTTTCGAAACAAAGAATTGCAATGGGTTTTATGATCTAGGATCTTCTATTATAGTCCAATGCGTTCTGGTTTCCTTGAGATTGTACAGTTTCTATATGCTTACATATACTAGATTTCCTAATATAGGTAGGTACTACTGAAAAATAAAGAGATTATTTTGATGGCCATAATAAGTATGGCAAATGTTTATCATAAAAAAGCAACACTCATTTTATAATGTCAATAAGTTTTTGTCATTTCATTGTGCTATTGCATAATGACCATCTAACTAACTAGCCTTACCACCCTTTCACTAACCAATCCCTGTTGCACTATTTTTGGGGGTTTCCGAGCCAGAATCCACCATAGTGGAGATTTCTAATCAAATTGATAATCTGAACTTTGTCATTTCTTCAACATTTTAAAATAGTACTAGCAATGTGTTTATAATTTAGTTAATTTTTTGTTTGCAGAAATCGAAGTCAACCTGACTAAAATCAAATGACGGTTTCTAAAAAAAAACAGTGTCTTTCTCCACCTTTACCCTTCTCCCTCAGCATCCATTGACACTCCATCTGCCATCAAAATCCGTAAAGCGTGCGTAGCTCTGCTGACGACCATACCCTATGTAATAATAATAATAATGAAATGAAGAGAAAAAAATATAATAAATAAATGAGCAACTGAGGAGGGCTCTGGGGGATGCGATTTCGTCGTATCGGTCCGCACCTCTCGAGGAGAAGCCGCGTCTACCTCGCTTGCCCACGTATAGACGGAATTTGGTGTTAATTGGGGCCCTGAACCCTTTGCTAGTCCCATATTTATTGACTAGCAAAGACCTAGCTGATACCCATTCGATCCTGTACTGTGGGGCCATTGCGGCGTGCCGCGTTGCTCGCGTCAAGTTCCCGGACACTGACCGAGTGCCGCGACCTGCCGCTAGCACACCCCCCTGGCAATTACGGATCGAGAGACGTATCAGTACGTTCAGGACCCTCATTGCAAAACTAATTTGCTTCAAAGGGGGTAACCATCGCCCCCGAGTGATGCGCTTCGTGACTCAGGCTTATGCAGGGACTGAAACACGGCCCCAGGACTACATGGCCTGTGTCACTGAGCGCATCGACTTTCTGAAGCAGAAAGTCTCTGCGTGGGCAAGCCGTATCCGCCGCTATAGAGAGCGTGTGGATAGATACTGGCAGAATCGCAACTTCCAAAGTGACCAAAGGAAGGTGTACCGAAGTTGGGAGAAACCGGACCAAAGTGTGCACGACGGGGGTATGCCGGACGCTGAAGTCGCGAATAACTTCTGGCGAGGCATCTGGTCTGCGCCCGTCGAACACACGGAGGGTGACTGGATGAGTGTGGTGAGGACCGAGTGTGAACCGATTGAAACCATGGAGGCTGTTACCATCTGCCCCTTGGACGTAAGTGGTGCGATCCGTTCAGCTCAGAACTGGAAAAGTCCTGGGCCGGATGGATTACACAACTTTTGGCTAAAGTGGTTTCGGTGTTCACACTCGGTGCTCGCCAAGCAATTCCAGGAAGCCCTCGAACTGGGATCTCTTCCAAGTTTCCTAACTACAGGTGTCACCTTCCTGCTCCATAAGTCCGGTAGTACCGCGGAAGCTAAGAACTATAGACCTATCACATGCTTGCCTACCATCTACAAGCTCCTTACATCAATTCTGACCGTAAAAATTAACTCGCATATTGTTGCGAATAATATTTTGGCTCCTGCTCAGAATGGATGTAGGGTTGGGTCCCGCGGTACTAAGGAGCTCCTCCTCATTGACATGGCCATTAGCCAGCAGGTCAGGAGGAGCAAGGGGAATCTCTCGGCTGCCTGGATTGACTATAAGAAGGCCTACGATTCGGTGCCTCATACATGGCTGGAGAGGGTCTTGGAATTGTATAAAGTGGATGCAACTCTAAGATTCTTCCTAGGATCATGTATGAGGCAGTGGAAAACAGTCCTTCAACATCCAGGTAGCCGATTGGATCCCTCTGCTCCGCAAGACCTAATAAGGATTGAGCGGGGTATATTTCAGGGCGATAGTCTGAGTCCTTTGTGGTTTTGCCTAGCACTGAATCCTCTCAGCACTCTACTGAAGGATTCAGGTCTAGGCTATCGACTTCGAAGAGAGGGTGAGATCATTTCTCACCTTCTGTACATGGATGACCTCAAGCTTTTTGCACCAAAAAAACCGGAGCTGGTAGCGTTGTTGAATATCACACAGGTATTCAGCAACGCTATCAGTATGGAGTTTGGTGTAGATAAGTGTGCGGTCATGCAAGTACAGCGGGGGAAAGTTGTAAATTCCACGAACTTGCAGCTTTCTGAGACAATGTCACTCAGATCTCTCTCCGAAGTCGAAACCTACAAATACCTTGGTATGTCGGAGTCGTTAGGCATGGTAGATGGGGACATAAAGCAGTCGGTGAAGGAGCGTTTCTTTTGCCGCTTGACAAAAGTACTTAACAGTCTTTTGTCGGGAGGCAACAAGGTTCGCGCGTTTAACGGCTGGGTTATGCCTCTGCTCATATACACCTTCGGCATATTAAGGTGGACACAGACAGAGTTAGATGCCCTGGATTGTAGAGTTCGTCAACTATTAACGACCCATCGCATGCGACACCCTCGTTCGTCGGTTATGAGAATGTACATCCCGCGGAAGGATGGAGGTCGAGGCTTTTTAAATGCCAAGACTCTCCACAACCGCGAGGTGTGCAATCTCAGGGAGTACTTCCTCCATGCCGAGTACGGGATGCATCACGATGTCGTTGCAGTTGATAAGAACTTTACCCCGCTCTCCTTAGCAAAAGAGAACTGGCGTAAACCATCAGCCCTGAGCACTCAGGAACGCAGGACCGTATGGGAGAGCAAGGAACTGCACGGGCGGTTTTACAAGGCCCTCACAGGGCCCGATGTAGATCTGCTCGCTTCAGTAAACTGGTTACGTTTCGGTGACCTCTTTGGGGAAACCGAGGGTTTTGTCTGTGCGATTATGGATGAGGTCATCAAGACGAACAACTATCGAAAGTACATCATGAAGGATGGGACGGTTGATATCTGTAGAGCATGTCACCGTCCCGGAGAATCCCTCAGGCATGTGCTTTCGGGTTGTTCGCATCTTGCTAACTCAGAGTATCTGCATAGACACAACCAAGTAGCCAGGATCATTCACCAGCAACTTGCCCTCCGATACGACCTTGTGGGACCTGAGGTGCCGTACTATAAGTACGTGCCTCAGCCGGTTCTTGAAAATGGCCGTGCCACGCTCTACTGGGACCGGTCTATCATCACGGATAAGACTATTGTTGCCAATAAGCCTGATATCGTGCTGGTAGACCGGTCGGAACGCCGGGCGATACTTGTTGATGTCACTATCCCGCATGATGCTAATCTCGTGAAGGCCGAGAAAGACAAGTTAAGCAAGTACCTTGACTTGGCTCACGAGATTACCGCCATGTGGGATGTGGATTCAACGATTATCGTCCCGATAGTCGTTTCAGTGAATGGACTGATTGCGAAGAGCTTCGACCAGTACCTTAAGAAGCTCTCGCTAAATAGTTGGATCAAGGGTCAGATTCAGAAGGCGGTACTCCTGGACTCGGCACGTATAGTCAGGAGGTTCCTCTCTCTGCAGTCCTAGCCCCCGACCGTTTGGGCCTCGCTCCGCGGTCGGTGGTTCCCCGTTTTGATTTATATTTTTCACTATAATGTTTTTTACTATTTATTTTTTTGTAGATAGTATTGCTTTATAGTGAAGAATATATTTTTTTACGAGATTTTTAATAAATGAGTGGTATAATAATAATGATAATGTAGCTTCATAGAATTTTTAAAATCGGTTAAGTATACTTTGAGCTTATCCATTACAAACAAACAAATTTTACATATATACATAGACACACGCAGTTTTACCCTTTTTTGCCGAGATAGGCAGAGCCTCAATGGGGCTTTTTTCTCAGTGGGTTCCAACATCGTGGAATATAGACGTGACAAGTGGTAAGCTAATCGCCGCCATTGCTTCCCACAACTGACTCAACTAACGCTTTCTTGCAGTACTCAACTAACGCTTTCTTGCAGTAATTCCTAATAAGCTAGCAGCCATGGACAACTCAATGAACCGTATCAACAAGTCCGGGTAATGCCTTAGTCGGCTTTTACGATATCCATGGGAGGAGACAGGGGTGTCTATTCTTAGGCCGGCCACACCACGGACCTCTTTATAATATTAATATAGTTAGATAATGAACATAATAAGAGTACGCATCTATACGATGTTTGAAACACATGTCGTAATCCACGCTTTTAATTCCAGACAGGTTTAAATAATGCAAAGCAGAAATCATCTTAGATCACTTGAGAAATCGGTTCATCGTCAGCATTATCACCCACTGACTTGGGTCTACTAAAGGTAGGTATCCCTTTCTTATTCAGCAGGATTTTTCTTAGACTGCGAAATAAGTTATATCACGTTTTTCGCTTGTCAGTAAGCGAGCTATCGATTTAGCCTATTTTACCTCGCAGCAGGTCCTGCCATGTATTTCGTTCTTGTAGAAATTTGCTGCAAAAGTGAGCTTCTGTTTTTCTTAAGGAACGTAGGTATTACTTTGGGAATCTATCCGCAGTACGCATTAGCGAAAGTCCGGACGTTTCGAGGAAACATAAATCCCATCCTTTGTGTAACGGCCAATAAATATTACATGTATTCATGCTACATTTTCTATCTATTTCGGTATCATGTAACAGTATCGTATACATAGCAATCGAAAATATGGGGCGTTGTCCATAAATCTGCTGCTGAAGATTCCTTGTAAGATAAACAAGATAAATACATCAACAGAAGGTCCTACTCATCAAAATAGCTTTTGTTTTTACCATGATGCTTTCCTACTAAGAGTACAAAGCAAAGCTACTAGTTCCACGCGGCACCAATATCGTTAATTCTAGAAATGATTGAAGAAAATTGTTCTAAAATCGCCGTACACTGAATAACAATATAAGTACACTTCTGAAAATCCAACTAACCTGTCAGTTATGCTACAAAAGCACTTGGAAATAATTGTTTTGTCTCTTTCATTTCGCAGTATAAGGCTATAGCCGTTGGCTACGGCGAAGCTTAATTTTTCAGTTGCTCCCTGAATTAGCGTTCCTGGAACTGCCTGGAAGGAATGTGTAGGCTGAAAAAGCTTTTATCTACTTAGAAAAAAATAACCCACCACTTTCGTTATCAGCGGTAGCCGTAGTTTAGTTATTAATTATTATACTCGTAATTAAAATAAAGATGCTTTGGCGACGAGTCACGGCGGAATATGAGTAAATAAACCGAGGTTTCAATATTAATTAAAAATGCTAGTAAATCTTTACTAAGGTACTTGTTCATTATTATCTTTTTTAACAGAGATAGATTGCAGAGATGATCAGATTGTGTTAGTGTCTGTTTTTTTTTTTTTTTTTTATGAATAAAATAGACAAACTAGCATACGGCCCACCTGATGTGAAGTGGTCACCGTCGCTTATAGACACCGGCAACACCCAGGGTATTGTCGATGCGCTGCCTATCCTGAAGGAAATTATGAATTTTTTTCTTGAAGCGACACATGTAACCAAGCGGGAAAACCTCAGATGGAAGCTCATTCCATAGTTTGTAGGTATGGGGAAGAAATGATCTCGAGAAACGAGTCGTTCGAGAAACCCAGGGATCTACGATGTGCGGATGAGCCTTGTAACGGTGCCGGGAAGAGCGATGGTAAAATCTCGATGCCGGGATAAGATCGAAAAACTCGTCGGAACATTCCCCGTTGTAGAGGCGGTAGAACACGCAAAGAGATCCGATGGCTCTGCGTTGGCTAAGCGGTTCTAGAGTATCAGAGAGCTTTGAGTCGCCGATGATTCTAATGGTTCTTCTCTGTAGGGAATCAAAACGAAGCAGCTGGTACTAGGGTGCCCCATGCCAAAGATGGGAACAGTATTCTACGTGCGGCCTAACATGTGCTTTGTAAAGCAAAAGCCGTTGATTCGGCGTAAAATACTGTTTAGCACGGTTTAGCACTCCCAAGCTTTTTGGAAGTCAGTGCAGCTTGTGAAAATGCAAGCAATATAAAAATAAAGAAATAAATAAATAATAAATAATGCTGGACAGTTCACACAACATTATCTAGCCCCAAGCTAAGCAGAGCTTGTGTTATGGGTACTAGATAACTGATATACTTAATACAATATATTACATAGATAGATATTTTTTATTATACATAGAAAATACCCAGAACACCCTGAACAAATATCTGCGATCGCACAAATATTTGTTCCGAGGCGGGAATCGAACCCGCAACCTCCTGCGTCGCAGGCCAACCGTCGCCCGCCGCGCCACAGAGGTCGTCAATATATTATCTAGAAGTTGAGAAGTACATTAGATTCTTTCGGCCTGTAAAGACATGGTGGCCGGGCAAGGCAAATGGGCACGATAAATAAGTTCGAAACTGGAAACGGGCATAAATACAAATTATTTTGATCGCTTTTTTCTTGACTAATCAAATTAATAGTTTTTGACCATATACATGCGCTTGTTAGACTCGCTATAGCTACATGATTAAACAAAACCTGGAAAGCTCTAAAAACACAGGTGTCACAACCACTGCATACCACATTCAGTGATCGTTACATCTGGACAATGGGCGCAGTCGGCTCAGAATGAGGGCGCCGGGTCGATACCAGACTAGCAGACACAACACGCGCACTAGCTCGACGCAGTTCTTGCTATAGCTGTAGGCCGCGGGAATGACGTTCACGTGTTGAGTACGAATATATAAGACTAAAATTGAGGACTACGTACTGAACTTTTAAGTACTACAATCACGACGCTCATTGAAATCTACGGGTGACGATAGGGTTTGAATAAAGCATTGTGTTAAGTCTCTAAAAGACGATGAAGATTAAGAAATCGCTGACAGTAAATATTCTGACAACACGGATAGTCTAGCAGTTTAATCTGCAATTCAAGCTTAAACTACTGTCAATGGAAATAAATAGTTTAAACTTATAATAATAGATTAACTGCTATATTATAAAAACGGGAAATTTTCACGTACCGTTAAATCACGTATCGTTTTTATAATATAATTGATATGATTCACGAAAGTTTTTAGATTAACTGCTATTGGTTTATACTACCCGTGTTGTCAGAATATTTGCTCTCAGGAATTGATTAATCTTTTTCCTCTTTTACCGACTGAACATAATGCTTTATTTAAACCCGGTCGTCAGTCGTTGATTTTCGGTGGCCCGTAATATCAATATAGCAGTTTAATCTATTATTCTAAATTTAAACTAATTCTTTCCGTTGGCAGAAGTAGTTTAAACTTAGGACACTGTCGTGTCGCACAAATAAGGACTGATGGAATCATTTTGAAAACTTTCAGCTAGAAGATTGCTTTATTCGTACATTTTGGTAAATACATTTCTCAAAATAGTTAAAAAAATTGGCTTAAATTGGTATGGTTGACTCTAAACCGAAAATAACTTAGATCCCAATATAGCTAAATTAGTATTCTGAAAGAACACTACACGAAACACCTTACACAATGCCACATAGCATTGGCGACGGGTAGATACTGTTGGAACACCTATACAAACATATGATTTGTGAAAACGAAGGCTGTATGTATATGTAGTCTGTTGACCTGAGTCTCAAGGATGTTATGTGTGATTTACGTAGTAATTTAGTAGATGTTATTTTACGCACCGATAAAACTGAATACGTTTTTTAGTTTTTTTAAATTAATTAAACTATTATTTATTCCATGTGTGTAACCTTGTGTGTGGAGGAAATGTCTCAGCAACTTGCCTATTTCAAAGACGGTTTTTTAATTTGTCGTCCATTATTATATGTATAGTTTGGTTGGGACGTTGGGGCCATAGTTTCGCCAGACCTGTACGTCAGAGATGTATTCAAAATATAAATTATAAAATATCTTAGTAAATAGGTTTCATTGTCGATAAAAAGTTGTGACTTGAACGAATCATAATCAAAATAGTATTTCCTTTGTAAAACAGTTTATAATACTATTTTTAAGGAAACTTTATTATCGGATTCGTTTGCTACAGATACTGACTTGTGAGGACCAATATGGGATGATATATTTGCTTCTATCTGGAACAGTACGTACACTACTAGCACAGTAAGTATCCTGAATTTCCAAGTCTCAATTCTGATGCTATATTTGATACTAATGGCGTCATCACGTCGCCTCTTGTGAATTGCACAATTGGCTTTTATTGGAACTTTGCTTTTTATGACATCGAGTAACGTAATAGGTGCATTACATTTTACTCTTCTAAATCGTCCTAGTAGAGTTCATTTTATATTACTAATAATAATTGTGCCGCTAGCCAGCTTCACACGAACCTAACATTGCTCTTCATTTGGAAATTAACTAATTCAAGGTAATTCAATCTAATATTTAGACAGTTTGCCATAATGGCGATAAATTACGATTTTGGTGTCGTTGCGTTACATGCTCACTCAGTAACGGTAAAGGATACAAACTTGATGCAAATTAATACTTTAATACAGTAATTATTTGAGGATGTAATCAAAATAAATTAAAAACAGAAACACGATTGGTGAAATTCAACCCCAAGATTTTGTTGCAGAAAAATAATAGTTAAAAAAAATACCCAATCTACCGGGGGACTACAATCTCACAATGATAGCTTATAGCTGTTTTCTCGAGGGTTTTTTTATGTAGTAAATGGCGTTGTTCAATGAAAGAGCTAGCCGCGTGCAATTAAACGGCTGATACCAGTTGGCTGCGATATGTGTACAAAATTTCAGAATTTAGTGAGATAATATTAATATCTAAAATAGGAGCAAACATCGTATGTACGCAGAGGACTCAAACGAGTTATTAGTTCACTCGTCTTAATTCTTCATATATTTTATAAAAGACTTTTAAGAAATCTGTAAATCATATTACGACTGCCGAGCGATTAGCTATCTCCTGTTTCTATCAGCACTGCGCTGTTTCAATGCTGTTTCTATTGAAAATGACGTTTTAGCGATCATGCAACTCACCCTGTTGCTAACAAAGCTTGATTGCAACAAAAAGCCTTTTGACATGTAGTGTTTCTATCGATAGTATGAAGTAGTGATTATGTACCGCTGTTTCAATTAATAATGACAGCATTTGATCGCAACACAACCTATTAGAATCAAGTGAATGGTTGTTACAAACCATAGAAATCTAAAAGGTAAGCCATAAAAGTGTATTTTTTAATTTTTTGAACATGGTTTTAATTACATTCCAAAACACTTTTACTACTATTTAGCAGTATTGCGCTATTTTGTTAAAAATATTAAATTGGAGTCGAACGAATTAACACAACTTGGGTCTATACATTTCACTTCAATGTGGTTACTTACTTTCCGTGCATTTGATAATTCGTATATTTGTTAAAATGTAAACAAACTTTTCTCACAAGGATTGACTAATAGGATACTACGCATCGCACAAGTCACACAGCACAGAGTAAAAATATGTTTCTATCATAGACAAAGCATAAAAGAGTCGTATTATACGATTGATTAAAAATGGTTAGTACGTTGATACACGGTTCATAGCGTAATCGTACTTTGTAAAGTGGTCGGGTTATCCATAATTCGTACAAACTTCAGATTGTAACACATCGATAGAAAGAAGTCTATAGACATAAGTCCATAGAAATCGGAGCAAGAAAAGATAGCTGATCGGAAAACATCGATAGAAATATTATTTTGTTAGCATCAAGCGGACGATAGAAATCGTTTGCAACATATTTAGCTGATCGCACCACAGGCCTACATTTTTACAGGGAACAAACTGTATCGTGCATTTACATTAATCAGGACGACAGTAAAGGCGTGGGTAGCCGTCATATCTCGAATAAAATACATGATTAAATATCTGCAAGATAAATGCGAGCCAGGCGAAGTGGGCGATTATTTATGCCTACCATATAAAAAATACAAAAGGATCATCTAGATAAAGCTGGAGTAATTACGCTGCCACAGATTCAATCTGTATAAATTACCAGATTCTCACAAGATTCAGGTTTTAGTAACTAGCTAGTAGACTCTGTAAACACCGGTGTAATTTAAATCTAGCGCTAGCAGCTCTTGCTAAAATTGCAGAATCTTGCATTTAGAATCAAGAAACAACATACAGTGGGCTCGTGTAAACTTTGCATAATGCTATGAGCTTTTTTCGCATGCTAAAAAAGGCAAAGAAAAAAAAACATTCAACACCTGTATACAGCCTTGTCTTACATATGGGTGTGAGATATGGGCCATTAGCAAAATTCTAAGAGATAGACTCCGGAGCTGCCAAAGAGTGGAAAGAAGTTTAGAAAAGCGGCAGGATAAACAGTGAAACTATAAGAACCAAAACAAAGATTAGGTTCCGATATCCTAAGCAAAATAGACAAGTAAAATGGCGTTGGACGGGACATATGATCCGAAGAAAACATGAAAAATGGAGCAAAATAATAACGAACTGGTACCCAAGAGATGGTCTAAGAACAAGGGGAACACAAATATAAAGATGGGAGGATGAAATAAAATTGGCAGCTGGACCCTACTGGAGAAAGGCAGCTTTAGATAGACTTCATTGCAAAGAGCCAGAGGAGGCTTTTGCCGATAGGCACTCTCAATTAATGGATATTATTGAAGCATAACTGTAATTAAGATATTCAGAAATAAAGACTTTATTATTATAAGCTTTTTTCAACATTATATTTAAATTACGTTATTATGACGTGGAACTAAGTCGACGCCGTAAGTCGTAGATCTACACTATCAATAATAAATGCCTCTGACCCTGTAGCATATCATCTTGTCCTTATTTACTGTTCACAAAAACGAAACTTACACCATAATAAAACTAAGTTATGTATCAGAATAAAAAACCTTGTTTAAACCGTTTATGACTGGTGCTACCTTAACTAAAGCTATAAACATGACGTACAAGTCAAGTCGTTTAATTAAAAGGATGAAATCAATCTTACTGAGCCAACACCAGTCAAGCAAGCTAAAATATTTGTTGTCGTTGGCGTCTATCCTTGACATATAAATCATTTTACAATACGCTAATAGCTGCTTAATAATAAAAAATATATCACATTTACATAATACGGCTTCAAAGTGCCGCTCGATATCAATAAATATCATAAATTCATTGTATTTTACCTTAAACTATCTGTAGTTCGGAACCAGCATGAAAATTTAGTATTATGTTTGCGTACAAAATGGCATTGCAAAATTGCAACTCGGAAGACATTGCGTCGTAAAAATCTATTGAAGACAATTTTAAGTGTTCAATATATACGAATGGTCCGGGACATGAAAAATGAATACCTAAGTAAAACTATTATGCAAACAGTCGCACTCGAGTACGAACAATGAAGCAATTTTGAAGTTCACTTTATTTGAGAAGTTTGCTGGTGGTGGAACATTCAGGGTCCTGGCGATAAAGCCATTTCATTTTCTCTTGTTCTTTTATTAGAATCTTTATTCGCTAAATGTTAGCATACAAAATCGGCTCCAGAATTAAAGTTGGAATTACTAATGCCAACACAAATATCTAAGCTTACACATTAAAGCTTGATAGGGTATTAGTCTGTTGTAATACATGAATAGTCGTGTATTCCAGAAGAATTGCCTACGAGAATAAATTGTGACCTTTGAAAAGAATATTCCATTCATAGAATGCCTACGCCAAATAGCCAAGGATATTTTATTGTATAGAACCGAAGCTTTTGAAGGTAAATCGTAATATATCTACAGCAGACTACGAAAAGTAGCTTAAGTGGAGTTGGCAAAGGGTTTATATCCATGAAAATGTGGGTACTTTTCAGCGTCGCGTGAGAAAATGTCAGCAGTCACCACAAAAGGGACACCGAGGTCATCCCTCGTCGACCGAGGTTGTCCTTGCCGAGTTCGCCTTGGATTTATCAATGCATTTAAAATATTTGTCACAATAGCTGTGCTGTTGCAATTGTGTTCATTGTCTGAATTTATTCATGTGTCAATACCGGAAACGGTATATTCGCTTTACTTTATTGTATTCTGTTTGCGTTCGCAAATGGGTTTTAAAATATTTACTGAATGTGTAAATTCTGCTGTTTTCACATTTATTACTTCAAATACAATTCATCATCATCATCATCTGTCTTTCGACTTCATTTGATGGACGAGGCCTCCCCTATAGAATGCAATGGGGGGTTTTTCCATAACCATGCTTGTCAGGCGAATTGGTGATCGCAGGATTGGTGTTGAGTACTCAGGTGGATGCTGTTATCTATCCCCTTGTATAATCCCTCAGCAAATTTTTACTGTATCCACGGGAGGAGATGGAGGTGTCTATTCTTAGGCCGGCATAAATATTTATTCTTTCTCTAACGATACTTATTCAGCTGTATCGCTTTAATTTCTTGAAAAGGCTGCCGTCATTTGACGGCTGTTCTACCAAAGGAAATAAACCCTTTCAGAAATGTCTTACCGTGCTACTAATAAACGCGGATAATCCATGAAATTCCTTGTTTTGTCTTTTTCAATCTAATTTGAAACGGCTTGTTAATGCAAAAGACAAAACACTGTTTAACTATGCCAAGGATAATTCTAATTTCATAGTAGCGTGGGAACTAACTTTTCATGATATTATATTTTTATTCTAATCAAATTGACAACTGAACTATGTACCTACAAAGCATGTAGGAACGGAAAGTAGTCATGTTATTTTATCTTGCTGTTTTCCATTTAGTAAAATCGTTTGCGAATTAGCATAGGAATCGTTTGCAGATACAATGTGGACACTTGAGAAATACCGATGTGGTCATTTTGTGCAGTACCTACCTCAAAGAGGATGATAGTAGGTATACTTTACACTTCGTTGTGTCTTTCGATTTGTTTATTGCGTTTCTGTACAATTTGCTTTTAGATAAAACAGCGGAAAAGTTTACTGTCAGCTTCGACCAAAGTAATTTATTTTGGTCGAAGACTGTCAGTATGTTTTACATTTCATCTTAGCCGAAACATTATTATTTTGAAAGCTCTGGTGCTGTAGTGGCTAGTGACCCGTACCTACTTCTGACCCTGGGCCGTGGGTCCGGTCGTCAACCAAAGGATTTCCCATTCGATAAATGTATATACGCGATACTGCTCTCCAACAGTGAATTAAACTATTCGAAGGAATCCCTCAAGTCTAACAATCGAAAAAAGTGGCCAAGTGCGTGTCGGGCCACATGCATGTAGGCTTACGTAGTTGCCCGTCACAATATGCGGACTTGGACGCTTTCCTGTTTTACCAACTAACAACTTCATGTAAGTAATTTTCAATGGAATTTGTCAGAAAATTTCCTTTTTACATCTCCAAGTACTTTTTTTTTACAACTTTAGTTGATGGAACTAGCAGATGGCCCGGCCCACCTGATTTTAAAAATTGTTCGAATATTACTCGTTACCTTGTAAAGCCTAGTTAGCTGTGATAGTTTTCCTTATATCGTCGCTATATAAACTACTGCCTTGTTTTTTTTTTAAGTTTTATCCAATGACAACAACAAGGGATAGACAAGAAAAAAAAAAGATTTTATTTTACCATTTAGTCGGCGTGATATCCATGCTAAATTAAAGCGTCCCTGTACTAAGAGCAACTGAGCTAAGCCGCGGACAGATAGACAGACAGGCTGACGACATGGTGAAAATATAAGGGTCTAGTTGAATACGGAACCTTAAAACACATCAGATATGTACATGAGGAGTCTCCCCGCGGGGCTCAGTGAATCCTTTCACCACACTGGTTCTTTGACCATTTGTTGGTGGCCCTGAAATTACTGCTAACTGGTCACTGACCTAATGCATGACCATGAAAGAACCAGTGACGCAACAAAGATAAATAATACAAAAATTACTATCTTGCATTTGTACGAGTACAAATCGGTTATTTCAAAATTAAGCAAAACCTTCCAATATTTACCTTTTTCCGAAAATAGACCCACTTTTTCCCTTTATCCAATATCTTCAAAAAGTTTGGGTAAAATGTTTTTATTGAAGCTTAACTTTATCATAACTTAATTTATGTTACATTTGTTACAAACAAACCTATTCATAGCTCGAGAATATCTGAAGTTCATATCGAGTTCTACTTTATCTTATGAAAGAGTATCTATTACAATCGAATCAATTTCTTTATGATCCAACTTTAGTGATCTTGAATTCACTGGCCATGCTACTTTACTGATACTAAATCATGTTTTATTTGTTATTTATTATAATTCCAATGTCTTATTTGCCAATCTGTTTCATTAAAGGTCCTCCATGTCCGAATATAATGTGTTCACGACTCACGACTTGCGTATTTTTTGTGTATGTACCAATGTACAGCTGAACATTAGTTAATTCATGTGACACGAATCTTTTCTCAATACAAATGATTACAACATCCATGTGATGACTATCTGAATGTTGGTACAATCAATCCAGTGCCAAATAAATCATACCCATATTTGCGCCTGTCAAACTTAACTAATATAGAAATAGATTATGCAACCTGGTATGTTAAGGTACATCGCAAAGTTTGCATCATTGAGTCTGTAAGCATATGGTGCTCTAATTCTTTTATCTTTGCATTCTATTGCTAAACATCTTTTGGGCGATAATTAATTTAGTATAATTGGTTTCGTTTATCATTCTGACAGATTCTTTTGTAAATTCTCAATTTGTTACAGCTTACGTTAAATCTTGTTAAAGCTTGTTAAAACGTACGTAAGTTACGTACGTTTTAAATCTGAATAATAATAATTGTCTGTAAACAAGATTCAGATAATAATATTGTATTGTTATAACACTAGAATTACACTTTAAGATTACATTGATATCGCTTATTACTGCTCCGATAGTGCTTCAACTGAAGTATATATATATATACTGTTAGCTACAGTTATTGATCACAATAAAGCTTAGGTACTTGTAAAGATCTTGTACAAGGCTATCATCTCAAGTATTTTATTTTACCTTAAAAGTTTCCCATAATTCTCAAACAATATACACCCCAGAATCCTCCGCTCCGAGATCCCGGCGCTCTATCAAGACAGTACGATGCAATAAAATAGCTACGTGATTTCCCCGCGCGAGTCGCCATTGCCAACGGCTCCAATCTCATATCTCGTTACTATGAAATCTCGCGTTACTGAAAGCGAGTAGAGTATCAACTCATTCAAATCGAATAAAACTCTTTCATGAAAGTTCGTTGGTAACCTACGGTACGGCGTCGATATAAAAGATAATATGAACGTGCATCCCGTGTGGAATCGACAATGTACTTCATAGGTCTCCTTACTCTACGCTCTCGTGTTGTTTTAAGGTGAAAACTAAAAGAAAGTGAGCGTCTCATCAAAATCATGTAGAAAATCTTGTACAACAGCTCCAATCTTAATCTGAAACACATTTATTCAGAAAAAAATTACTCAACTGCGTTTTCGCAATATTCTCAGTTATGTGCACTTTATATTTATAACAAAAGCACCGCAACTGATCAGAATCAACGAAATCACATAAAACCTATCATTAAAGTTTGTTGGAAACAATGTGCTGATAGGAAAGCAAGGTGTTCGAGCAATCGCCTCCAAAATATAGTCGTGCGCTGGAACACAAATCCCCACAGATTTCAAACCCCGTTTGCCTTCAGACTATCTCCTCCTTTAGATGCATAGTGACTGTCAGCTGGCGGGAATATCCCAGGGCTTTAAATTCACAGTAAGTCTAGAAATCGCATTATTGAAGCACTCCCCAGGGCATCAGCTATCGATGTTGGAAAGAACAGATTTTGTACCAACTCGGATACGTGACTCGAGCAGTTTCAAATAACATATTTGCTAAACATATTTTATGTTAGGATTCTGTTTATGTTCGTTTACATATGAATTGAATATCGAAAATTCAATCCTAGTAGTTTTACATCTAACGACAACTTATTAAAGTGATTAAAGTGATTCACAGTTAAGGTCAGAATTTACTTGACAATACTTATCAATATGCCTAGAGGCACCTCTTTGAATTCATTATCATTTCTCTGATCAAATTCAGCCTGTGGTACGGAGGCCGCATTGCTCTAAGTATTCAACAGCAAGCAGGTACAAAAATTTTATTCGTTTTGATTTTACGAGTATCGTTCACATGCTCATCTATTGAGGTCTTTGGCAATGACATGAATGTGACCTATGCGTTACGTGATGTATGACTATCGACTCAAAAGGCTTTCTTGGCCGGCATTTGGCTTCCTTCTTCGTAATGTATAGCACACCATCAACTATATGAATATTAAGTAAAACGATACTGAAACGTGACGTAGCTCCCGTGGGAACCGTAACAATTTGCTGGCAATCACCCGCGCCGTACCGCCACTGCGCCAACTCAATAATGCATGAAGCCACGAGCGGCTAGTGACTCGCCAGTACCCAGTCTGACTTCAAAACGCGGGTGTAGTCCGGCTGCGGTCCGGCAGCGGCCATGCAATAGGGCAAACTATTTAGTTGGACCACTTATTCAAGCACGCATCTGCGCGGTGCTGCTGTCATGGATGACGTATCCGGATGCCATAGCAAATGCTGCTAACATTCCATACAAAACAGTGTTTTTTGGCGCATTGCTGGTACATAAGAACAGATATTATCCAATTCCTATGGATTATCATATCCCTGTGGATTATCCAATCCCTATAGATTATCCAATCCCTATGGATTATCCAATCCCGGTATTATCCAATCCCGATGTATTATCCAATCCCGATGGATTATCCATGCTTATGGATTTGATAATATCTGTCGTCTATATGACACTCCAAAGTATACTCCAAGCCGCATGAGCTGGTGCGTAGTGTCGTTCTATCACAACGCATCCGCAACGCAGATGCACCGCAACCGCACCGCGGTCGATGTGGTCGAGGTATAATTACGACGAAACACAAACGGTTTATTCCCACATCGTGACACGGTTATCGAACTCAAAAGTATGATTAGAAGCATTACCAAGGCCAGTTGTGACACTATGACGCAATTGCGCAGAGCCGCTGACCTCGTAGAGGTACCTATACCTACTCATATATCACTCGCGGGGTCATACCTATACACTAATATGAATATCCACCCAAGAAAACAAATATTTTGATCTAAAACTAATAGACGCGTCAAGCCGTAGTGCCTGTTATTAAAATCGTAGTAGATTATTTCACTATTTTAGCGACATCAATGTCAAAAGCTCTGCATTCAGTTATATGCATGAAGTCCACATCACTTGGAAATCGAGGCTTCTCGTAAATTTTCATGTGTCTATTCTGCTCTTATTTCACTTTTTTCGTCATAGAGGTTAATTCCTATAAAATTATATTCTAAATTAAATTAGTATGCATAATTGAATTGATCAAACTGTGGCATATCCGTACTTGCATAAACTAAATCACATGCCAAGTCGTATACCAATTGCACCAACTCTATTTCAGTGTCCCGTGACACGAGGTTCTCCATAGCCAGATATACATTCAAAATGAATTCAGGAGTCCATGAGTCAACCCGCGGCGCCACGCTGACTGCACCACATCACAACGATTCAATGGATATGACGCTTTGTGCGAATGCAGAACACATTTTATACTCACAACCTTCGACCAAAGATGCTCACAACCACAGAAACACAATGGATTTATATCACCGGTATTTTTAAATATTACAATTACCTTGTTTATGCATAGTTCTAATACCTAGACGCGGGTTTAATGTGGAAACTATTTGGCTAGATAGATCAAACTTTCAAGAATGCGAGGAACCTGGGTATACATACCGGGACTACCGGGTATAGGTTGCGTGTGCAAAATAGTGTTTTTTTTTTTTTTTAGCTACTTTAGTGACGGCACAAGCTGATAGCCCACTTGATGTTAAGCGGTAAGCTCTGCCTTTAACAATGCATTACCTCATAGATCACGCCCACCTAGGACGCACCCTTTGTGGCATTGCACTGCGCCCGCCACCCTGAGACATAAAGATGAAAAATCTCATGTGCCTGTAATTTCACCGGCACCCAAACCCTTCAAACCAGAACAAAGCATTGCAAGAACTACTGCTTTGCAGCAGAAATACGTATGGAGGTAGTACTTCCTCGGACGAACTCTGTCACAAAAAAGCTCTACTACTACTAATTTGCTTTGTGTGTGCTTGCTTCTGACCCGCCTCTGATAAACATCCCTGACGATCATCCCTGTAGATGATCTTCATGGGGTAAACAATCAAATTCAAAATGATTTTATTATATTAAATCTCTTTGAGATAGTCGTGAAACTAAATGCATCTTAGTCTGCTGAGAATTGTCATTAGTACCTTATAGTATCTGATATTCTAGGTGGTGGTTTGTAACATTCGTTTGATTGCCGCTGGCGTATTTTATTCTAACTTTACCGTAATTAGTCGTAAAATTTTAGTAGCGTCGTAAAAGTGAACTCTCAATCGGAGGTGCTGTTACGATGCGACGCGACGCAACGTGTGCTGTTACGACGCGACGCGACGTGTGCCGTGGACAATGGACATCGCTTTGAATGGCTCTAGCTAGACACTGGCGACGACATGTCCGTGGAATTGAAATAGCGTGAAGTCACTATTGTAATCTATATAAGCAAAACCAAAAAGAGATGACTCATACACAAACATCCGAAACTAAAAAAAACTTGAAATTTGGTATATTTTCGTTTCGACTTCTAGGTCATCACTAAGGATTTTACAAAATTGAGATATTATTTCGTTTTGTGGCTGTACACTAAATATTAAAATAGGTAAAAGATACTGGATAATTAAAAATGTGCGTCACGCTCTTGTCCAATTTATTTTGTAATGAAGGCCACTGAACAGTTGCGGGGTAAGTATTGATTTTCTTCATTCAGTTGCTTCAAAGGCTTCATGCGGAAGTGGAATACGAAACAGTTTTTCTTAGTACTAACATTCAAAATACATTATTAGATTTTATTGAATTTTGCTCCTTTCTCGGCGATGTGTTTTTGGAAATAGCCTTTGATTGTGTGTGATCATTGCTACCTATTAGAATAAAGCACGCTTGCTGGCGCTTTTGCTGGTTTCATTGATTTTGAATTACCTATCTTGAAACTCTTAAGGTGAGTATACACTAGAGCATTTACTTGTAACAGAACATCGAGCTGCTCTATGTGTCACCCTTTCACGAAACGAAAATTTCGACGCTTTGTTACAACTTGATGTTACAAACCAAAGAGCGAATTTGCGTAACATTTCATCGAGCAAAGACAACGTGCTACGCGGTATGAGGTGCGCGAGCGAGATGTAAAATATAAATGAATGTTACAGGTAAATGCTCACTTGCCTTGAGCATTTTTTCGAACACAGCGTGGAGCATTCGCAGAAACGTTACATTACATGGAAGTGCTCGGGAAAATGCTCTCGTTTATACTCACCTTTAGGCTGTTTACGAACAGTGCCTGATAACATAATTTGAAATAACTTGAAACAATGCCCGGTTGTGCCATTTGGGCTTCTCAAAAGTTTTCTGCTTACAAGTAATGACATATAGTAATAAATGATGATTAAATCAGCCATATGTGCAGTCTATGATAAACTAGACGGCTCGCTCAAGACCTACTTAAAACCGGCAAACGCATTGCATTGATGAGGGGAAAGTGGTATATCAAGGCTGGGCAGTGCAAGATACGAAGCGAAGTTGTTTGAGAAGAATCGAATTTATGAATTGAAAATTGTATGGTTTACTTCTGAGACAACCATATCACTGCTTCCTAATAATTATTTAAAAAAAAAATAGGGATTTATTTATTTAATTTTCCTAGTATTTTGGAATATTTGTTCAAATTTAAATAGAGTCACCCTAGAGATATAACATATTCAATAAGAAAAATAGAATCGGTTCAAAATCGGCGAAGATAAGATATCGCGTAACATACACACAATATAATAATGAGGCTCGGAATCTGTCTTCTGCCAATCAAGGCCACACATAACATACGACTCAAGTAGCGCAATTCGAATACCGCGGGCGGAAACTAATAATGAATCAAGGCCTCTTCTTAAATTTACCATTTCCCACGATCCTGTCCTAGGACTATTAATATCTTATCCTTATCCAATCATAGTTCAATCAGTTTTTATTTTCTCAGTTCACAGTTCAATCCAATCAAACTATAATCTGGGTCTCTTCAAGGCTAGAGTGAATAGGTGTCTTTTAGACCTTTGTGCTCCATCTTCGGCCACATCGTCACTTGTCAAAAGGTGAGATCGTGGTCAACCAAAAAAAAAAAAGTTGATGACTAGTTAGTATTTTCTCAGGTTTAGGGCAGAGCACCTTTTTTGATAGCTACTAAATAAGTTGCTTTAGTAGCTACCAAAACTCCACTTATAAGCCTCCGATACAGATACAAGAAACTACCCATACCAATAACGATTATGACAATGCAACTTGTTTTTTCTCTCTAATTGCAAATGAAGTTACACGTCTATTACGTTAGATACCTGCGTGAGACAGAGAAAGCTGGCGACATTGGGCCTGTACCGTGGAAGTGGGTTGCTGCAAGTAGGTGAGCGTGTCGAGGTCGTGACGTCACGCGCTTTCTCCGCGCCCGCGCAGCACAGCCAAGCACGTTGTGCAACCGGCCCGATGCATAGGGATGAGCGGTGTCGAGTTGTCTTGTCGATACTTGAAGTTGAAACACTAGTATCGGCACAGAATAAATAATAGTACTAGTATCGGTTATCGGTTATCGATAAATTGGTATGAGTTGGGTTAGACATTTTTGCGGAACCTCTTGGACCCCAGTATCTCTAAAATCCATGTACCAATCAAGCTCATGTTCGAACTTAAAAATTATATTCACATAAACTACCTACCTACCAAGGTTCATCAAGATTGGATCAACGGTCCTGCAGCTATCGTCAGACAAACACACAAACAAACATACAGCAGCCGAGGCTGACGTACGTGAGTCCATCTACACCTAGTTGCGGCCAAGGCTAATAATATTTTTTTCTCCGACATGCTGCTACAGATAATGTATTTTCATACTAACATTCACAGCCTAGCTTGGCAAACTTCTAAATGTACAAAGATCTCAGTTTAAAAAAAAAAGATGTATAGGCACCTCACCAAGCATTGTAGAATATATCGTGATCCAAGCGTTTTATCCAGAATCAAGGTGTTCATATTTTAGGCATCCATTCAAACGTATTCTATTGGTATAGAGATTCAAGCAGCGCTCTGCCCCCGCTCTGAAATTACTTGAACCATGAAAGAAAACATGTTCTTAGTTTACGTCCATAGCTCTTACCCATTTCAGAAGACTTGAACTGAAAGACCTAACCTAGACAAACTGGTAGTGGTTGGGAAGATAGAGGGTAAAGACCTCGTGGCGGATCACCTAGCCGCTGGTCTGACCAAGTCACTGTCACTACCGCACTAAGACGAGCCCAAGACAGGCTGGCATAGAAGCAGCTCGTCAATTCCTCTACCAAAGCATTTCAAGACGGGCACGACCTTCAGTAATGAAGAAAACGACAAAGAAAACGAACAAAAAACAAGATTTTATAAAAAATCCTATACATACTTTCTAAACAGTATTTTTACTCCAATGGAGTTCCCTGATACATTATTTCTTTGTAACAATAATAGTTACAAAGATTAAAAAAACAGGGTCTCATCCAAGGTGACCATTAAAGAACCAGTACACGAGAGAAGATAAAGCACTTAATATTGCTTTTACACTTTATTATCAAGACAAAAAATTATTAACAATATAGATAGAGGAAAAAGATTGTAACAATTTATTGAATTTTTGACTCAATTTATGAGATAAGTACTAAATTCGAGTACACTTAGTAGTGACTATCTTACAAGGGACCTAAGCTCAATATCGTATGCTTGCTTTACATATTCACGTTTTATGTTCCTCGTAAAATGTTTAAAGTAAAATTTTATTGTGTAGTGCAGCGGATCATAAAATCTTGTCATACAAATATACTATATTTGTGTAGTGTATTGGCACATGAGACACTTCTGGTATAAACAGACTCTCCTGTTTGTTCCACACGTTGGCATTGTAGAATGAACAATGATAATTTGTCGACTTGGTCTGTTTTCTATAGAAATATACAAGAATATCTATGAATTCGTTGGTTCCCCTAATACCCGGTCTGTCATTCTCATCCCTGGCATGTCCTTCGTTCAACCAGATTTTATAAATGAAAATAAAAATGTTGGAAGTATAAATTATACCTCGTTTTATTTCTAAATCCTAGAGTTGGAACAATTTGAGCTTTTGAGATTTAGTTTCAAATGAAACGCTACCCTTATTTATCATTCAATGCTAATCCACAGATTATTTTGGCCACGTTTGTATAATTTGCGTCTACTTTGGTTTAAATTATTAGCTCTCTGTATTTAATATATGAGGTACGCACTAAATATTTGCGGCTAAAGATATTACTATACTGAACTAAGAATTTGCTAGTTGAAAAATGTGTTTGGAGATTAATAAATCACAAATAAGCTTTTATCCAAGTAAGTCTTGATGATTTTTCATCTGTTGTAGGAATTGATTTTTATAAGTCAATGGTTGCAGATATCTTAAAACAATGTACATATGTCCATCAAGGTCCATCAATGTATATTAAATTAGGTTAGTACGTAGTTATGTACACGAGAATAGCATGTGTCACACAAACGGTTGTAGGTATATCTATTAACACACCATGTGAACCATAAAATCTACTTTTACGACGCCAGCACAATGCTCGGCCAATTGCTAAGATCCTTGACATGGGGACTACTACACTATCCAGGATCAGACCCAAACTAATCCCAGTTTATTTAGCGGTTTATAACCGCGATCTTGTAGCTTTAGAACTTAATCTACAGTGCAAGGTCGAATTGAGTATTCGAAGCCAGTGTGTTACACTATCTATGACATAAGTAGATAGGTTTTAAACCTTGTGTTCACCAACTTCACTTGTATTGATACTTTCGCTGTTGATTGGAGAGCTTTCTCTTTCTTTACAATCAGTAACTTACGTACAGAGAATTAGGTTTGATGTATAAAATTGTGTGTACCATCTACCAACTACCTGTAAGTTATGTGAAGGTCTCTCTATAAGTGACGAGATGCCAAGAACGTTTTCATTGGTACCCCACAACCTCTAAACATTTTGATGTTTGGCATTTGTTTGACATTAACCATTATTTACCCTTCAACATAGCTGATACATAGTTCGGCTAAAGTTAGCACTCCTTGTATGTGTACCCCAATATTGCCTTCTCTATCCATAAATACATAGTGACGTCTGTTTCCCGGAGGGGTAGGCAGAGACCACGGATTTCCACTTGCTACGATCCTGACACACCTCTTTAGCTTCATTCAATCTCATCAAATTCTTCATACATGCTCGTCGGTTAAGGGTACTCTTGACCTGGCCTTTTTCCAGACCGTCTCCTATCTGGTCTGAATACGTTCGCCGAGGTCTTCCCCTTCTCACTTTCCCATTCACGCGCGAATGTACCCGTTTCGTCAATCTACTATCGTCCATCCTTTCTAAACTCTCCTTTCTCTATCCATGTTTATAAAAACTACGTTTGTTTCAGAAGTGTGGAGCGCAGGTGGCAGTGGCGGCGGCGGGGGCTCAACAGCATGCGGTAGCAGTATGGACAACCTCAAGCACGAGGTGGCCTACCGCGGCCTGTCCAACCCGGTGAAGGCGGAGCCGGGAGTCAGCCACAACGGGCATCCCGTGAACGGACATGTCCGCGAGTGGATGGCAGGCGCCGGCGCGGGCGCGGGCTCTCCTTCACCCGGCGCGCCGGCTCCTGCACCACCCTTGCCGAACGGATACTCCTCGCCGCTGTCCTCAGGTAGCTACGGACCATACAGCCCTAATGGAAAGATAGGTAAGTCTATAGCCGTCATAGCCAACATCAACACTGGTCTTAGCAGAATACCAGCGCTGCAGCAGTAGCATATATGCTGAAGGCCCTTTCACCACCCACACAGTGGGTGCACACAGTGCTTATACACGTATTGTATGATATAACTTTTGAAACTATCATGGTTATGTACATAATTTTCACTAGAAACGGGATATTTACCATGATTTTTGAGTTTTATATGTTCCCGATATTTCGGCACAGTTGCATGCGCCATGATCACGGGAGAACTGACTAAAGTATTTGCGAGTAGATGTTATTGGCAGATATATCGATCTACCCTCTTTCTCACTCTTTTATTACGAACGATACCACTACCATCGGTTTCATTGTCACAATTCACACCAACTCGACACACAACACTAACGGTGTCCGGACGCGTAGCAGGTACCACACTTTTTTGATTCTTACACATTCTTACCACAGGCTTCCATACTCCAGATAATTGAAAACCATCTTCTCTATTGAAGTTTCTGTACTTAGCAAAATCATGGTAAATATCCCGTTTCTAGTGAAAATTATGTATTGTATGATGTTCATTAGAGGTTATTATTTTCTTTTGTTTTGTTTTGTATGTACAAAACTATAGTATATTATATTTTTTTGTGTGGTGTCTTGTGAATGAATTATTTTTCTTTCTCTTCTTTCTTTCATCATTAGCCAGTTGATGTCCAGTGCTGTACGAGGCCTCCCTCAGAAATACGATAGGGTGGTTTGCTATTATCACCACGCTTGGCAAGCGGATTGGTGATCGCAGTATTGGTTCTAAGTACTCAGGCGGCTGCACTTCCCGTGATGTAATCCCTTCGGGTTTTATGACACATACCACGGCCACTACCTACTGTTTGAAGTATATCTAATAACCTCAAAAAGTAGCAGCTCTTTCCGCTTGAGTGGGTAAGGAGAACTTGCTAACTCATGGTAAAGTACTCAAAAATAAGAACTTGGTTGAGGCAGACCCAAGTAATGCCAATGAATGGTGCGAAAGCCTAAATGCTGCATTAGGTCATCCGATTGGACAAATTTTTTTTGTCTTTGCGCAGTAAAGAATAAAAAAATAATTTAATAAGTACAGCTGAATTGAACCTCCTCCTTTTTTGTCGTAAGTTGGTTAATAAAGCCTAAGCTAAACAGTGGGGAAGATGTAGGAAATATATTACCCACTAAAGGAGCAATATTACCCAGCGAAGGAATGACCCACATAGACATGAACTGCAATAGTCGATTTATTGACAACCTTCGGATATTTGTTTCTTATGAAAAAAGTACCATAGAAGCTACTGATCACAGACGATAATGAGAAAAATTGAGGTATTTGAGCAATTTTTCAGTGTTTGCTTATTAAGAAAAAAGTAATTTTAGTTAATTTTAGCTGTTGTAGTTTGCCTACCTACAATTAAAATTTAAAAAAGTGTTCTGTATCTTTTCCGTAAAAACGTGGCAACGCAAAAATCTGCGAAAAACCGCCCAAAAATCGAAATCTTACTAGGGCCGGTTTTTCGCAGATTTTTGCGTTCACTTGGGACGACAACGCTGCGCCCCGGGCCGCTTTTATGTTTGGAGGCCCTAACGTAGTAACTTGTATCTTATCTGTGGTATTGGAACTGTACTGGAATCAATAGATTAGAAAGTAGGACAAGTTGTGTGAAACGGAAATAATGCAATTATGCGATTCCTCAACTAGTCCAATGTTTGACGAGTTTTTGTTGGACGAGTTGAAGAACGACTCAAATTGGGGGTTCAAGGTTATGGTCCGCGTATTACGTCACAACCTGAGTGTACCAAGGAATATACCCAGCATCTTAGGGACGTTTTTGCCTGGTAGTGATTTGGATCAGTTAAACAACCTTTAGATCGTTAGCAGCGGTCTTCAGGTACCAAGCACAACTGTTTAATTTATGTATTTGTACATATACCTGCTTGTATTGGTTTTATTATTATTTCTGTAAATAAATGTATCATTAATTTCACAGTTATATAATATTCATTTATTTACAGAAAGAATACAACTAATACAAGGAAAGTACAAAATAAAAAAAACATATAAACAGTTGCGCTACCTGAAGACCGCTGCTAAAGGTAGCACAACTGATCCAAATCACTATAATATTCAAGTCTATTAAGCTAAATAATTTGTGAAGAGTGCCTGCCTGCATAATATCTATCAGTAAGCGTTTTATCAATGAACGAATGAATCAGAGTTAATTTGTTCTGTCAGAACAAATTAAGGTTAATTAAGACGTGAACAAACACAGTAATTTCTGTTGTCAAGGAAAACAATCTGTAGTTACTTTAAATAAAACATTTCACGACCTCATACAACCTCTGACTACCAACACCAAGGACAAGACGACAGTGTACAATATTTACACGTCATCGCCAATTTAACTTGAACTGTAGTTAACTGAGCGAATTCCCTCCATTGATCTCATTTTAATAAGGCCAGAGAGGGCTCTTGTGATACTGGCGGCTGTTATCAGTGTTGAGGATGGATTTTTTCCGTGTTACGTTATCGTACAAAGCGATAATGAGGGCAACGACCTACTGTTGCGTGATTTAGATAGTACTCGGTATTTAAGGAATCGCAGATAGTGGAGCAAAAATGTAGCGTTAAATATCTTTCAGAATTGCGTTTCCAGCGGTTACGTAATGTAGGTTTGTGCAAACAATATTTGCTAAGACTTTCTCTTGTATGGATCGCGATATGTCTCTCAGACAGCCATTCAATCTTCTTTGACGTACCTATATGAAGTCCAAAAAGCAGCGCTACATTATTGATGTTGTTTTTTTTATCTTATTTTTCCTTCATCATCATCATTATTATTAGCTGGTAAAAGTCCACTGCTGGACATAGGCCTCCCGCATAGAATACCACGACAAAAGGTCTTAAACGGTCTCCATCACCAACTTCCAATGACATTCGAGCTACTTCGTGTTGTTTTTTTTTTAGCTTCTTGAATGACTGAATTATCAGATGGCCCACCTGATGTTAGGCGGTAACCTCTGCCTTTAACAATGCAGTACCATATAGATCACGTCCACCTAGGACGCGCCCTATGTGGCATTGCACTGCGCCCGCCACCCTAAGACATAAAGATGAAAAGTCTCATGTGCCAGTAATTTCACCGGCACCCGTACCGTACCCTTCAAACCAGAACACAGCAATGCGAGCACTACTTCCCCGGACGATCTCTTTCACAAAAAAGCTCTACTACTACTAAATGTCGCAAAAGCCGACTAAGGGATTATTACCCGGACTTGTTTGTTAGATTCGTTGGTAAGATTTGTCCTAGCTGCTAGCTTATTTAAGGAATATATTATTACTGAAAGAAAGCGTTAGCAGAGTCAGTCGTGAGAAGCAATGGCGACGATGAGCCTACCACTTGTCACGTCTACTTCCCACGATATGGTGCAACCCACGGTGAAAAGAGGCCCATTTGAGGCTCTGCCTACCCTTTCGGGGAAAAAGGCGTCTGTCTATGTATGTGTACCTGTGTATGTGTATGGTCCATTGAGTCTAGTCTGTCACTGCATCGTCTGATTCGTGGTCGCAACTCGAGAACTTTTATTCCCCAGGTATGCCAACTATATGGCATGCCCATTGCCACTTCAATTTGCTAATTCTGAGATTTGTTATTATTGGTTCTTCTACTTCTCCCCAGTAACATTAAACAGTTCAATTTTAAACATTACAGTGAACCATTTTCGTACATCTCGTAAGTTTTTCCTACATCTCCCAAATTATAAACTTACCTATATAAATATAGCACACAAGACGTAATACAAACGATTCAAGATCGTTAACCCCATTAACATACCTGTAACAATTCAGAATAAAAGCCTCCATAAGGCAATCGTAAATCGTTAACATCAAACGTGTAGGTGATTTTCCATTACAGTATTCTGGCCAGTGATGTGCTATACCTATCTTAGAAATCTAACATCCCGTAAGCGGAAATCTAGATTCTCAGATACGGATTATAACAAAGTCTGGATATGAATACGGAACTTGCTAAGAAGATATGTTATAATTTTGGAGTCGTTGCGTTACATGCTCACTCAATAACGGTAAAGGTTACAAACTTGATACTAACCAAGTAATTACTTGAGGATGTAATCTAAATAAATCAAGAACAGAAACACGATTGGTAAAGTTTTTAAAGATAGTTTTTTTTTTATATTAGCCCTCCCTAAATCCCCTCTTAGGTCCCTCCTTCGAATGGAGAAAATATGAAGTGTTAATTCTTATACTATTCAGTAGGTTATCACATTACTTTGATTATAGTTGAATGATTTATTTTTATATATGCTACTTTAGAAGCAAAACGACGGTTTATCTCTTGTCGGTTACGTCAGTTACCTCCGAGCAGCAGGGACCTATACCTATATCTTCACGCAGTCATGATCCCAGGTCAGTAACTGCATTAAAATCCATTCGAAAAAAAAAACTAGTCAAATATAATTTTGTCATCTATCTGTAATTAATTTTCGTAACTTATTTTAATTCGTTCAATGGAAAATATATGTCTAGGATCATTGATATCTTTTATTTTACGGATATCCACGAATACGGACATGGAAGTCCATCACATCACTAATTCCGAGTTAAATTAGCCTCGAGGTCGGTGCGAGTTCGCGGCCTAGCGCTAACAAACATCGGAAAATACATTATTTGAATGCCTGTTTAGGTTCTGGGACTGACATAGATTGATGTTCAAGTTATTTTCTAAATGGGCTTTGGTAATTCTAGCTCTAGGTATAGGTATAGTAGACAGGTCAGCGACATGCTATTGTTAATCCTTTGTTTAATGTTATTAGCTGGGTGCATTGCTGTACGAATGTATACCGGATTGTAATGTAGTGCTGTGGTGTCTCCAGCCTAAGAATAGACCCCTTTTTTAGGGTTCCGTACCCAAAGGGTAAAACGGGACCTTATTACTAAGGCTCCGCAATCCGTCTGTCTGTCTGTCCACCTGTCACCAGGCTGTATCTCATAAACCGTGATAGTTAGACAACTGAAATTTTCGCAGATGATGTATTTCTGTTACCGCTATAACAACAAATACTAAAAAACAGAATAAAATAAATATTTAACCCCTTAAACACATCCCGCTCCCATACAACGAACGTGTTTTTTTAGATAATGGTACGGATCCCTTCGTGCGCGTGTCCGACTCGCTCTTGGCCGGTTTTCCCACCCAGTTGATTTCGTAAAAGTCGACTAAGGGATTACACCCGGGAATGGGCAGCAGCATCCACCTGAGTACTCATCGTGCTTCAAGCATGGGTTTGTACAAAATAAATGGGAATTGTCTCCTTGGGTTGCTGTTGCTTAGTTATTAAGGATAATGCCCACTACTTGGGAGTTGGGAGAAAAACCCTATTCAGTCTTTTATAATTATTCTGAGCACTGACTGATCTAAACATAGGACTCTCATAGGTTGGTTGTCATTGAACATCTTGAAAATATAACGGGGAGTGACCCTAAACACTACTAAAGCTTATCAAGACAAACATTATCTTCAAATCAAATTTGGCTCTGAATATGGAACGTGAAATAGCACGTTAATCTGAATTAGTTAAAACAAACCTCTAAACATCAAACTTTCTGCATTTATAATAATATAGTAGCATATAAATATTGAGCCTCAAATGGGCCTCTTTTCACCGTGGGTTGATGCTTTCGGGGAAAAAGGCGTGTGTCTATGGTACGTATGTATGTATATAATATTGAATAAGTTTCCGCAACATAACGACAAGAACTTGGTTTATATACAGCTAATTAATTAAACAGTGAGTCATAGAAGCTAATAGATTGATCATAATCTCTATATTAAGTATAGTAAAGCCAAGGCCTTACTTAACAACGCGACGACTATATATCTAAATTATCTTGACATGAGAACTATTTTAATCTCAAAATAGACAAAGTACCCTGTCCTTCAGATAACGATGCTAAAATTCATTCAGAAAAACCTCGTCAGATGCCGAATATAGCCGGGACAAACAAAATAAAACTGTGAAATATCTCCTGTCTTTTAAGAGCGCCAGATATTTTAAGAATTATAATTTGATTAAAAATAAAACAGAACAAAAATGCATCTGATAACGTGTGGGAGGATCAAGAGAAATCTTGATTTATATTTGTGTTGAAGGCAATTTAAGCTTTCAATTTCGAATGAACATAAATTATTTATTTTGCCCTTACTTTTAACCGACTTCTTAGTGTAGGTGGGTATCAATTCGTTGGTTTTGTATTTTAAGATGTACCTATTGTACACCGGGTATAGCCGTCATTGAGTAGCAACACAGAATATATAATATAATAGTACAATAACACAGACATCCATTCTTCCGCATTTTTCATACATAGGTACCTACTAGACGTACTGAAGGATATTATAATATTAAACATATCAGGATGTTATCAAATTCAATGCTTGAGAGCGAGACTCTAATGGTACAATAAGTCTGTTTTTACAAGCTTTTATTTAACTTGCAATGTATATCCGGGTGGAATCTTGCAACTGAATTTTAAAGCAGTTATATCCTCAACCGATTGAGCTGAAATTTGACATACCTTGTCAAGTTCTGATGACAATACAATATGATGGTGACAGCGACCTGATCTGATGATGGAGACAATAATGATGGTGGACAACAGAACTCCTCGATGGATAATAGTATAAGCTCATTTTGATCAGCACGCGGTTACGATCACTAATTTTATAAAAGCTTGTATTGAAAAATATATATTTCACAAAAAACTTATTTTAATAGTAAAGTTATTGGGTAGCGACTATCGATATCAAACGAGGTAAAACCGAACAGGTGTGTTTCAGCGAAATACCTCCATAAAAGTTTTGTAAAAATGAATAAATCAAATCTTATCTGACTCTGAGAATCCATTAGCCATAATTTTATACTTTTTACTCGGGTGTCTATAAAAATGTGTATTTTAGAGTGTGCATTTCCTACCACTACGATGCGTACACAACCATGGTTTTACGACCTGCAGCATGCCGATGCATTTTTCTAATAAAATAAATACCTAAGTCTTTCATAAATTTGGTTTGCTATATCATCTGAAATTCGATTACGTACCTACTGATGATTAATTTAAGTCTTAAGTTAGCATTCAAGTTATTTTACACTCAATTTCACTTGCGTTTTTTATAGGCTATTAAAAATCCACCTAAAAAATCGTGGTTGGAACTTCGGAGAAAAGCTTGTATTGACGAGAATCTGTTTACTACCTTCACATTCAAGACTAATTATTCTGAGTAAACTATAAACAAGAGATATGCAATTAGCATCGCTAGCGTTGCTCTAGATGCCAACTTCAGGGAAGCTTGTTCTTCAATAAGACAGTTGCGGTTACGCCCTTTTGCACGCAAACAAAGTTTGCTCCTATTTTGCCTATTATCTCATCAAACTGCATGACATTTTGTACACATGATTACACTAGCCAGCAGTTTCTAGCCACGGGTCTGGGTGCATCCGTATTGATCCCATGGATTCATCCCACAAATAGATTATAGTGTACAGTTTTACACAGTAGCCGAACGTACCCTCACATATAGGAGCCGCGATTTTGCCGTGAAATTGATTAATCAATAACAGCGTGAGATTTTAGCGCGCAATTGCTATTGGTAGAAAGAAGGTTTCCGCGCTATATAAATTGGTCTACGGCGCAGGTACATCGGAGCGACTTGTATTTTGGGTAAAACTGTACTCGCGTACTTCGTATAAAAGGGCGTAAGCGTAAGCGCACTACATGTACACTCCGACCAGTTGACGAAAGGAAAATGACGAGTTACCCGTACTCTTTGGTGACTGTAGAGTTATTTCATATATCTTCAGCTGCTTGCTTTGCAGAGAATTTTCCATTCCAGCTATCAAAAGTGGGACTGAGCAATCGTGGGTAAAAAACTGATAAAAAATAAATAAAAACTTCCGATATAAATCTCCGGTGCTATCCCGCACCTGTCAACGTCTCTTGAAATGTTAAAGCAAAATAAGTCTGAAGGAAGAAATTCATTGATTAGGTATCCTACGAATTTGAACTTGCATAGCACGTGGAAAAACCTTTTACTATCTTTAATACTAAAGTTACGTAGAAGACATTTATTTCCTCACCATTAGTCCAGTGTGACAGAGAAGTATACGGTGTTGAGGTTAGGAAAGCGTTTTCCTATCTTTAAGGAGGACGCTCTCGCTTGACGCGCAAAATTCTTTTTTTTTGGTGTTTTTTGCCTATTACAGCACATCATCACTCCTTCAGATAGCGAAAGTTGATTTCGCGAGAACTAGGAGACTTAACACACATGTTTTAATTAATAGTATCTCATAAATATAATTAGTTTAGCTACGGTACCCCTAAACACATTTTTACAGTGTTTTTGATTGTTTAGGGTTGTCTTATCCGAGGGAGTGTTCGAGAGCTGTAATGAGCAAAACACCAAAAAAAATATGAATTTCTTGCCACAAGCGCTACGTGTTACGTGGAGGAAATTTTCTTCCTAACCATCACACCAGTGCAAACTAAGTGTGACAGACCAGTGTGAAGGTGAGTCGGTCGCGAAAATAACACAATATTAGTGATGGAATTATATCTATTCTATCGCCGACATTGTTCCTCAAAGTTTTGTATGGGAAACTGTTCTGGACCATCCTGCAATCATGTTTCTAAGAATAATTTTCAGGCGTGAGTTTAAAAACCAGTCAATATTTGAACCTTATTTATAGTCCAATTTGCACAGCTATTAAACTTTATGAATAATTCATTCCTCTGGGTTTGACTTAGCTACATTTGCTGAAATATAGTGTAGTCTGGTGTTGGCTGTACGAGATTTATGACTTATTCTGCTTTGTAAAAGCCTCCATTTTAATACGGGCTTTTAGTGTTAACGCACAAAAATTTCTGGGAATTTATGTAAGTCAAATAATTGAAATACTTTGCGAAAAAGGCAACCTGCGGTATATAGGTCTGAAAGGCCTTTAGTTTTAAAGTTATAATAATATAACTTTATTTTAGTATTTAAGTTTTTCGGTATTCCCTTTATATATCTTTCCAACAGACCTTTCAAGACATAGTTTAAGTATTTTTGTTGAAAATTATCATTTTCAGAGCAAGCTTTTATGAAGTTTGTGATCGGAACCGTGAGCTGATCATAATAACCCCAAACTGCACTTACTGTCAATCATCGAGGAGTTCCGTTGCCCACCAGCTGTCACCATCAGATCCATCAGATCAGCTCGCTGTCACCATAATATTTTATTTCATCGGAATTAGACAGATATGCACTAATACACGAAAATCGATCTTAATGAGTTAACTATTCACGTATTTACCCACGCCTTAAATAAAATCTTGATAAATGTCGTCAAAAACAAATCCCTAAACTCCGAATAATACAATAGAGAAAATAACAAATAAATCTCAATCCTCCTACTAACTTTGTTTATTTTTGCACTACCAACATAAATGCTAGGGCGCCGCGCTTTCACATTGGACGACAACGAAACGACACGATATCGTGACGATATCGTCGACGATACCTTGGGCGAAACGATACACCCCACTACACACACGGCCGCAACATATCATTCTATCATTTTTAATTAATTTTTATGAGAAGAAAAAAAAACTTTTGCTTTAATGCAGAACCAGCAAACAAAGTGCGGCGCACAGACTGCCCGCTACTCTCCTTTACCCCGCACTGCCGGCCTAGCCAAGTGGCATTCGCTTCGAAGCGATTCCATTTCTAAAGTCGTAATACAATACGATAGACCACGTGATATTTCGATAGCTTACGTCAATCTAAATACATTGTTGGCTTTTCTACAAGCGATATCGCTATTAGAATGTTACTTTGTCTACGGCCTCTTATGTCTTGACGATATCGTTTACAGTGTGATAGGGTTTAGCTGTAACGGTGAGGGGTGAAGGAGTGTAGCGGGTGGGGTGACGCGCTGCATTTATATTGTGTAATATAAATGTCTGTGCGCCGCACTTTGCTGCATATACCCAAAGTGCTGCGGTCGTGTGTGTGGTGTGGAGCATCGTTTCGCCCCTGGTGTCGTCGACGATATCGTGTCGTGTCGTTATCGTCCAACGTGAGAGCGCCCATTCTGTTGGTCGCTGTTCCTTAACTAAATATCAGTTTGTTTTCTGTTTTGGACAATATGTTGCTAGAAGCACGTTCCGTGTTCGAACGAAACAGCGTATAGTAAAGAGCACGTTTTATGACTGTTTGTAGTCTAGACCTAAAGTAGAATTATATAACACTAGCAGTCGCGCGCGGTTTAACCCGCGTATTTCTCTCTACGGAACTGAATTTAGGGTTAAAAGGTATCCCATGTTCCAATCTATTTAAGTAGGTTTTTTCAAGTTTTATCAAAATTTACCAAACGGTTTTGTAGTGAAAGGACGACAAACATCCAACCATCGTCATCATTCATTCACTTAAAGAATACCTGTGTCAGTCATTTTTTTTTAATTAAGGTGTAATAATAAAAATGCTTCCTTACGTTTTGTTCGCTAGGTCTAATCAATCATGAATAATTTAATTGCTATCAAAATTAAAATATTATTTTCCAAATCATCTTTGTTTTTGGATTTTTGCTAGAATGGATGCTATTTTAAATACATGACAGAAATAAAGAACTGGGAACCTATGAAGATATAAAACATGCACTGAACAATACAGGAACATATTTATTGTTATTATCACGGGTATATTTATCGCGTGTTACCTTATTATTTATTTACCCGACGTTTCGACTGAGTTGCAACAATCGTGGTCGCAGGCTGACTAATAAGGTGAACAATCCTACTAATATTATAAATGCGAAAGTGTGTGCGTGTGTTTGTTACTTCTTCACGCTGAAACAGCTCGACGGATTTGGATGAAATTTGTAATGCAGATAGCTTGACTCCCGGAATAACACATAGTCATATATATTTTTATCCAGATAAATTTTGATCCCAAGGGATAACCAAGGGGTAAGGGGTTACCTATGCGGGTAACACCGCGGGGCGTTGCTAGTAAGTTTTTTTTTATATACTTCTTGGAATGACTGATGAAGCAGGTGACCCACCTGATGTTAAGTGGTACCCCCTGCCTATGAACAGTGCATTATCACATAGGTCACGTCTACCTAGGACGCACCCTATGTGGCATTGCAATGCGCTCGCCGCCCTCAGACATAAAGACAAAATCTCATGTGCCTGTAATTTCACCGGCACCCTTACCCTTCAAACCAGAACACAACAATGCGAGCACTACTGCTTTGCGGCAGAAATAGGTATGGTGGTAGTACTTCCCAGAACGAACTCTTTCACAAAAAGCTCTACTACTATTAAATCACTACTACGGTATTAAGGCTGGACTAAATACTAAGGTAACACGCGATAAATACCCGTGATATCAATAAATATGTGTTCTGATCCCGATTGTTTAAAAAAATACTAATACAAGGATCTAGAAAGGAGGCCGTCCTTTCTAGGTCCGAATACCTGGAACTGAACTTCTAGCACTCACAATCTTGTAGAACAATACATTAAGTAAATACATATAGGTACTTAGAATAGGTCAAAACACTGTGAACATGCTTGCAATGTAATGCTGTTTGCCAATTTGGCAGCGCCGCCGCCTGTAACGCTCTATTATATTGCATAATAAATTATTAATATGCACTTATAAATAAAGCTGAGACTGCATGCCCTTACCATGTGTTTGAAACCTATGAGTTATGGCAGAAATTTCTAAGATAAGAGCGTCAGTCATAGGATTATCAATAAGGAGGTAAAGCACGATTATATCACGGACCAAGCGGTATGCACTTCTAGTCCCAACTTTCGAGGCTTTTTCGCAAAACTGCAACATGGATGTTCTAAAAAACACTGTAAAACCAGTCCTTCTGAAAGGAAAGAAAGAAAGAAAGAAAGAAATAAACGTTTATTTCAAGGCACGTAAGTGGCGGCGTATTGGCAATACCCCTGCTGTTGCAGATGTCAATAGACGACGGTGACGATTACCACCAGGCGGGCCGTGAGCCAGTATGTACAGCCATATCATAATGGTATATTATGGTACAAGTGTGTAATGTTGGTGACTACCGCTTAGGCGCCATTGAGACTCGAGCCGTTAGGTGAGAGCCGAGGACGGTAATCATCAATACACACGTGTATCATACGACGTTTTTCAACACACTAGTGCCTGTGACAGTGCTTAGCAACGTCTATTTATCTCAATCTTACTCTTACTTTTATTATTTATTCTGTGCTCTTACGACAAAGGAAAGCCTAGAATAATGCTGACATGTCCTAAAGCTTAGGACCTAAAACCAACATTTGAAAGGCGTGTTTTGACATACATCAACGTTGATCTAGGTTGTCAGGATGAGCCCTCAGGCAATTAGAAGATTACTTACCTAAATCCCACATACATAAACTTAACAAGACTTAATCGTCACGACATGAAAGAGCTTAAGGCTCTAAGGCTTAGAGGAATGAAATACTAAGTTTTAGCTATTTAAAGTACCTGCTTACTTACTTCTTAGTAGATCTTTTTTGTCAAAGAGCCCGTCGAGAAGGGAATGTGTTATTACTGGAAGAAAGCGTTAGCCGAGTCAACGAAGCAATGGCGGCGATGAGTTTACCACTTTTCACGTTTATATTCCCATATGGTGACCCACAGTTAAAAGAGGGCATTGAGGCTCTGCCTACCCTTTCGGGGGTAAACGCGTGTGTCTATACGCGTGTATGTATGTAGAGGTATGTGATATTCTAAGTATTCTAAGAAACACCATACCTTCTCACCGGATACCTACTTGCATATGTATATCTTGACAACCTCTTGACCGATTTTGCTCATATTCGAATGTCTTGTTTAGAATTTAGTACCGAACGTTTCTGTCAAGTACTATAAAAATCGGCTGGTAAATGGCGCCACAGGAAACTTCTTTTTGGGGGAAATACCCCTCCAATAAAAAATCGCAGATGACAAAAAAACCTATGTAATTGAGAACCTGTATAGGTATATTTGCGGAGTTGAAATAAAATTTTGCCAGGACTTCACTCGCTTCGCTCTCTCGGCCAATAAAATAATACTTGAACAGGCAACTTGGATACCGATTGTATGATTTTCAATATAGGTTTTCGCTTACGCTGCGTGTATCCTCAATACAAGATGATGGTGCATGCGCACGCTCAATGAGAGCTGCAAATACATTCATCATTTGTACAACACTTACTCACTCATTCATAACATTTATTGTGTTATTCGCAGCCAGGCGTAAATAAATTAGGTGTATTTTATTTTATTGAACAAATTTAATATATTACGAGGATTGATATATAGCAACATCTCGCATCCTCGCCTTCTTCGGACACGTGTCGCGACGCGGAGAGGTGTCCATTGAACGCCTTGTTGTACAGGGTAGAGTTGACGGCACACGAGCCCGAGGCAGATCGCCCATGAGATGGACTGGCCAAATCAAGGCGGCTATGAACGGTCCACTGCATGCACCAGGAAAGATGCAGTGCAAGATGAGTGGCGAAGGATTGTGAAGCGAGCCACAGACCCTGAGGTGACGTCCACAACCACTCTGCCAAGAGTGTAACGACGAAGAAGATATATATATTAGGTAAAACAAACTAAAAAAATCTCAAATGATTGATAACAGTAATGCTATTAGGTATTCAGTTGTCCTATGTTAATATTCCGGTCGCTATAACATGCTAGCCCACTCTACATGGCTCACGCAATAACAACGTTCTCACGTTGGTTGGTGGCCTTGATAAAAATTCTGTAAATTCATTCAATTGTGTGGAAGTCCGCTGGGAATCGCGTATCGCCGCTTACATTATACGTACCATATCTAATTTAGTAGATGTTGTAGCCTAGAATTATATATTTTGAAAAGTATTCAGACAATGTAGGGTAAAATAAATTATTTTTATTTGAATACAAAACTGCATTAATAGCCTGTTAATTTAAATTAAGTTTGTAGCTACCTACTTTACATTGTTAAATCTAAGGTATGTTTGTACAATTATCGAGTTGAAAAGAAAAACCATGACTAGAATAGGAACACATGGTTCCCGTCTCACGGCCTTCGAGCGTGGTCGCGGTCGGTGCTCATGAAGAAGGACCTCTAAATGGTCAACGAAACGTCAGCAGGAGAATAGTAAAGTACGTGGTGTATAGTCGTAATTTGTCTAAAATGATAACAAGCCACGGTAATTTCAATTCTATGACTAGGAAAGTTATTTTTCTTCATTTGGTATTTCCACAGAATATATGCTTCCTGGCTTTAGTAGACTAGCCACTGTCAGGACTTATTTTGTGTAATTCCTTGAGATTATATCTTTTTTACAAGCTTTGGTAATGCGCTGTTCATAGGCAGAGGGTACCGCTTAACATCAGGTGGGCCATCAGCTTGATCAGTAACTTAAAGTTATATAAAAAAACGGGTGGAATCTTGCTACTGCATTTTAAAGCAGTTATCCTCAACCGATTGAGCTTTTTGGCATGCGTGTCAATTTCCGATGACAATACAGCGAGCTGATCTGATGATGGAGATGGAAGGTGGACAGCGGAACTCCTCGATAGATAATAGTAGACTGACCGTGTTTAGGCTCATTTTGATGAGCACACGGTTACGATCACTAATTTAAAAGCTTGTATTGAGATATATATTTTTCCCAAAAAACTTGTTTTAAAAAGCCATCACAGACGCGAGCTATTATGTAATGTTTATTATATTTACGGATATTATCACGGGTATTTATCGCGTATTACCTTATTATTTATGTAGTATATATTACTTAGTATATATTATAGCTAGTTCGCAAGTACAAAAGTACAAGTAGTAGTAGTAGTAGTAGTAGTAGTTAAGTACATCTCAATACATTTTACCATAAGAGTTTTTCGACCGGCACGTGGCGGTTTTTTTGTATGAAGATTTCTTTGCGCTCAGTGTTGGCGCAGTCTTAAGAATATTTCGAAAACATCAATAGATTTTTCTCCTAACAGGCCAATTTATTTCACCAATCACGTGTAACCAGGCTGTTGCCGAGTCATCGCAAACAACCTATAGCTTTCCCCGATGATTTCGTAATTACATTGTTTACAGTGGGGCCAAGGCCAGAGCTATCGCGTTCTGAACTCGTGTGAACTGGAGGAGGCGTGGTGACGTGCGATTCAGTAACTAAGCTTCTTACTATGACAGAGATTACAATAAACACAGCACAAGAGCAGCAAAAAAATGTCATGTCCGCGCACAATCTATTGCTTTCTCCGATAATTTCGTAATTATATCTCGCGCGGCCAAGGCCAGAGCTATCGCGTTCTAAACTCGTGTGAACTGTAGAAGCCGTGCCGTGGTAACGTGCGATTTAGTATAAGCTTCTTACTACGACAGAGATTATAATAAATACATTATATTCGCGCACAATCTATTGCTTTCTCCGATAATTTCGTAATTATATCTCGCGCGGCCAAGGCCAAAGGTATCGCGTTCTAAACTCGTGTGAACTGGAAGGCGCGGTAACGTGCGATTCAGTATAAGCTTCTTACTACGACAGAGATTACAATAAATACATTATATTCGCGCACAATCTATTGCTTTCTCCGATATTTCGTAATAGTATTGTTTATCGCGGGGCTAAGGCCAGAACTATCGTGCTCTGAACCCCTGTGAACTGTAACTCTTCACTGCACTCCTAAAATGAGAGCGTGCGTGAGTACAACTCAATGCAAAACAATAAATTAACTATTTATTTCAATGATTGGTTAATAGGCACTATACCAATAGACAGTTTGTAAGAAAAATGTATCGAGTCGAGGTACTGCTTCTTCACTAGCCTACTGTGTCTGTGGGGCAATCATCGCGTATCGTCTCACTGAATCTAGCTCGTTAGTGTGTGATTAGGCCCTTATGGGCTCATTCGAAACTTTAGATTTTGTCGGTTAATGTTTCTGAGGGAATAAAGTTTCGTTGTCGTGATGTTGTCTAGCTTTAAATCTTCTGATTTACCTATATTCATCTTTAGATACATAGATAGATACAAATACTTTCTAATAACTCTACGATCGACTAAGCATTCCATACACTATAAACGCCAAAATATCTCAGCTTTGAAACTGAATGAGAAACTAAATCAGAATTATTATTTATAAGAAACTTTATAATTTGTAACCTAACCGAATAACTTTTATTATTTGTATGAGTGACAAAGCTACTCTTAAATAAACGTGTGTGAGTGTGGTTAACATAATATTATCGAGAATACAACACAATGGCAGATCACTGCATTGTTTCTATAGTCGCGGCGATGCGTGAAATTAGTTAGTTCTGTGCATGTTGCATAAAATCATTGATTTGTTACATGTAAAGAACGTTTATGAGAAGTACGGATTAAATTAAACAGCGGGTCAACTTTTTAGTTTTTTTTCTGTTTACATCATCACCTTTGTAGCGCGTCGGGCGAGTAGCCGGCTGAGATGCGAAAGGCTGCGGGTTCGATTCCCGCTGCGGGATAAATGTTTATATGATCTGCAAATATTTGTTCCGGGTCTGGGTGTTATGGTAGCATGGTACTCGTAGTTTCACCCACAACACAGGGAATCCTAGTGTGGGGACAGAACTATGTGTGTGACTGTTGGGTGTTATGTTATGTTAATATTATATTAGAATACCTATAGACGTAGAATTTTCGCTACGCTAGAATACCACTGTTCAGGCCGAGCCAGCGCCATGGGTGATCATGCGACACTGGCAGTTAGGTTTGATTATTTATAGACATAATCACTTAGAGCTTTTTTTTTATATAATCAAAGCATAATCAAAGGCAATTTGCTGATTTTTGACTGAACATTGGTGACATTGTTGGAGTATTCCTCTGAAGCCATTAAAAGAAGAGAAGAAGAGAAATACTTCCACAATACGAAATTGTTATTTCGGCGATTTTGCACGATTTATATGCACCATATGTTTTCAAGAGACATACCATGTTTATCGTTTTTGGGCCGCCTCCATCCATCGACTCCCTGTGATTACAATGCCTACTTACTTACAATAACTGCTTACTTACTATTGACACAAAATAAATACGACGTCTGTGGCGCGACGGGCGAGTAGCCTGCTGAGATGCGAAAGGTTGCGGGTTCGATTCCCGCTGCGGGATAAATGTTTGTATGATCTGCAAATATATTTTCCGGGTCTGGGTGGTATGGTAACATGGTACTCATAGTTTCTGATACCCACGACACAGGGAATGCTAGTGTGGGTTCAGAACTATATGTGTGTGACTGTTGGGTGTTATGTTATGTAACTTCTATTATTTTCTAAACAATTATTTGAACATTCCATAGAAACTGGTCAACTGAATGTTTCAAAAACACTGCCGTAGCTACATTTTGTGCTCTCGCTTTATTCCAACTTATATTTCCTTCCAATCCTTTCGTTTAGATCATCGAGTGTTTGTCTATCTCGCGAGTATCTTAAGGTCTAAGGTGGTATTACAGTTGTAGTTACTGGCATGTGACCTCTAGCCTCCGGGCAGTGGGATTGTTTCAAATGAAGTGCAATTTCAATTCCTTCTTGAGGGTAAACTGGTAGTATTAGTAGGTGTATATAATAATTTTAATTCTGCTGCATAAAGCTACCAATATAGTTTCCTCATACATTGAGCACATACGTTAAACTATAGATAACCTTTTTAATATCACTGGCCATTCAGCGTAGCAATGCAGCCAGCATCTTATGGATGCTTTCGTTTGGTAGTGATTTGGATCAGTTGTGCTATCTTTAGATAGTTTGCAACGGTCTTTTGATAGCTCAACTGTTTTATTTGTATTTTTGAATTTTGTTTAAACATACTTGTATTAGTTGTATTATTTTTTCTTTGAACATATTGGAATAAATTGTATATAATGTTAGTAGTAATTTAATTTATTTGAAAACAAGTTTATTTATAAAAATTTATTCGACCTATCACCACAATTGCTTATTGAGACATTTCCCAACAAAATGGGAGCGCAAACTCATTCCAATTCCAAATCCCTTAAAAGCGATTGAAATTAATTCACTCGGGGAGGAAATCTTTTCATTTTATTTCTTAGAATAAGAAAAGAGGTCACTCAGCCAATACCTACGGGGATTTGCAAGATTTCAACACAATTTACAGACACTTTGGATAATTTAAAAATAAATCTAAAGTGATTCAAAAGAAAATACCGATTCAATTATGAACGTGCTATCATTGGAAGTCAGTTTGCTGTTTTCATATTTATTAACATTGCGATCTGAATTGAAAATGGAGGATAACAATGGCGCACCATTAACTGGAAACGCATGAAAATAATCTTTTAAATTGCCTGTAGCTTCGCAGAACTGCATGTGGCCTCGGAGAAACCAACCTCCGGACGCCACGAACTGATCCGAAGCGATTTCATCGAAGTGTGAAAGAATTCTTTGTACAGTGTGTGACTCAAGTCTCAGAGCCGGACTTTTACCGCCAATCAGTAAAACTTGCATTAATAAGTTACGATCTAAAGTGGTTGCTGATTAAATTATATACACACGGGATTGGCTGCCGAATATCTCAGAGTTGTCAGTCACTCAGACAGACAGAGTGCAACATTTTCGCCATAGAGAGTGCGGACAATAATCTTGATATTCTACCACCAAGCAACATTCTTGCAAGACGATCGTTACATAGTCTTTATGCAAGAGTATGATGTTGATTTAGGCCCCCTCTTCACCGCAGGCGGTAGTACTTGTACTATTATTTATTCTGTGGCGGTGGTAAATTGTGCGTAATCTAGCATCGACGTCGTGCATAAAAATTTAGATTTTATTTGTTACTAAGGCTGCGAATAAAACTTTAAAAAAAAATAAGTAACATTTTGCCTAATTTATATCTAGTTCAATTATCATACAAAGTCACAAGATCTTATTTAAAGTATTCATTAAATACTAGGGGTTTAATGTGCAATTTGAAAGGAACTTTGCAGTTATTTTTTATACGTAGTATATTTTCATGTGTCATGTTTTCGCTTATCTTAGATGGTAGACGGACTTAACGGTATAATTGCCTAGCATTAATCCTCAATTCTACAATATATTTACTACATAGTGAATGCTGCAGCATTGATCCTCTGGTATATCAACAGCAGCAATGCTGTTAGCATTGTTAAGCAATGTAAGGTAATTACTAAAGACTCTTAGGGAGCATGCATGAGACTGGCTGCCAAATACATTGACGCAAGAAAGTGTTAAGGGCATAAAGGACTGTGTAGCCTGTAGTATCAACCTTAGCGAGTGCTAAAAAGTAAAGTCCAAGAGTTACCTCGTCTGAGTCCATGCAACCAACCACACACTCTAAAGGCTTGAGAACTACGGGTACTCCAACTAAATAGTCACGATTGCTACCTGGGGCCTTAAGTGCTGACACCAGCCTAATAGCATTCAGAATGTCTACCGGGACGATAATCGAATAATCATTTAATTATTTCAGTTGATTGTGAGAGCTTTTCTAATTGATATCTTTGGTTTGATCACTTTGAGCGAATATAATTGAACACTGACAATACACTCGGGGTAACTGATGATTGCCTCTGATTGCATTTTTTTGCCGACTTTAAAAAAGGAGGAGGTGACTAACTCGACAACATTTTGTTTATGTTACGCGATATCTTAGCTGGTCGCGAACCGATTTCATAATTCTTTATTTATTGAATAGGTTATTGTTAATGTCGAGAGTGGTTCCATTTAAAAATGAAGAATTCCGAAAAGTTAGGAAAATTACGTGATGAATCTATTGTGTTAACATGTACTAAGTAGTACATATTACCTCAATGGATGAATCCCGTTGAAAGCTTAAAAGTTTAGTTGGTAATTTTCACTAGAAACGGGATATTTACCATGATTTTTGAGTTTTATATGTTCCCGATATTTCGGCACAGTTGCATGCGCCATGATCACGGGAGAACTGACTAAAGTCTTTGCGAGTAGATGTTATTGGCAGATATATCGATCTACCCTCTTTCTCACTCTTTTATTACGAACGATACCACTACCATCGGTTTCATTGTCACAATTCACACCAACTCGACACACAACACTAACGGTGTCCGGACGCGTAGCAGGTACCACACTTTTTTGATTCTTACACATTCTTACCACAGGCTTCCATACTCCAGATAATTGAAAACCATCTTCTCTATTGAAGTTTCTGTACTTAGTAATCTCAATTGCCTCTTGTACCATTCTCGGTATGTAATGTCGCTCTGTCGAGATTACCTGCGGACTGTGTAGCTCGATCCAATGATTTGAGCCAGATTCCAAAAGGTGTTCTGCTATGGCTGACTTATGTATGTCCCTGTTCTTGACCGCTCGTATGTGCTCCTTAACCCGACACGCTATCGTACGTTTCGTTTGGCCAATGTACGAACTCCCACAGCTACAATCAATTTTATACACCCCTGGCTTTTCAAGTGGAAAACTGTCTTTTGGTGAACGCAAGTAGTGCGATATCTTCTTTAAGGGAGTGAAAATGGTCTTTACGGAAAACTTTTGCAGGACTTTCGCAATTTTGTCCGTCACCCCCTTAACATATGGCAGAAACGCTGGCCTACGTTCTACTCTACATCTGCGGGGTCTTGGCCTAGGTCGGGATGGTAATGACCGAAGCTTATATCCATTCTTACGCAACACATGCTGGACATGAGCTAGCTCACTTTCAATGTGATTCTCATCACACAGGTCAACCGCTCGGTTGGTGAGAGATGTTACCACTGAATTGAGCTGCCGAGGGTGGTGGTGCGAATCAGCATGAAGATATCGGTCCGTGTGTGTAGGTTTTCTGTAAACAGAGTGGCCTAACCCACCATCTTCTCGGACCTGTACCAATACGTCTAGGAAAGCCAAACGTCGATCACATTCCATCTCATACGTAAACCTCATCTTCGTATGTACTCCATTAAGATGTGCCAAAAGTAGTTCTATTTCTTCATTCCTTCCTTCCAAAATACAGAAAATGTCATCAACATACCTCTTCCACAATTTAATCGGTAAGGGGGCAGTCGAGATAGCCATATTCTCGAAATACTCCATCCAAATATTTGCCACTACGGGAGCAACTGGACTTCCCATAGCTACCCCATCTATTTGGAGATAGTAATTTCCCTTGTATACAAAATAATTTGTGGAGAGTATATGATGCACAAGCTTGGCGTACTCTGCAGGGATGTCATTTTCCTGTATGCTCTTCTCAATCACCTTCATACAGTCAGCTAAAGGGACGTTTGTGAAGAGGGATTCCACATCGAAACTGACCATCTTCTCGCTGTCATCCACCTTTGTCTGCTTCAGAATATCTATGAAGTGACGCGAATCCTTCACGAAAGAAGAAGTGTTTCCCACCGTTTGTTGCAGTACTCCTGCTACATGCTTAGCTAACTCATAAGTCGGTGAGTCAATTTGACTCACGATGGGTCTCACCGGAGCATGCTGCTTATGCACTTTTGGTAGACCATATAGTTTAGGTGGCTGGATGTTAATTAACTTAATTAATTAACTTGTCCCAGAAGGTTTTGAATGACTCTGCTCTTAAAGTGTTGGAAAAGGGTTTGAATTTTGCCCCTACCACGAAACGCATCCCGTATGAAAAAGTGATCGGTAACGTAGAAGAAGTTATTCGTTATAATATGATACCTTTAGGTGACTCGGAGTGTCTAAGACAAGACATTGCTTTCATTCTACGTCATGCTAAACCACCTGAACCGAACATCACAGACGAAGAACTAGTCGCGTTAAGGGATTTGCGCCAGGATACAGACTTGATGATCCTGAAGGCGGATAAAGGGAATGCGACAGTGGTTATGGACGTCACACAATACGAGGAGAAAATCCTTAGTTTGTTGGAAGATGGCAGTATATACAAACCGGTGAACTACAACCCGACAGCCCGAACACATCGTAGTACCCAGAAAATTATAAAGGAGAGCCTACATGCTATCGGAGAGGAAGTAACAAAATACCTGTTGCGTCCTAGAAACATCCAGCCACCTAAACTATATGGTCTACCAAAAGTGCATAAGCAGCATGCTCCGGTGAGACCCATCGTGAGTCAAATTGACTCACCGACTTATGAGTTAGCTAAGCATGTAGCAGGAGTACTGCAACAAACGGTGGGAAACACTTCTTCTTTCGTGAAGGATTCGCGTCACTTCATAGATATTCTGAAGCAGACAAAGGTGGATGACAGCGAGAAGATGGTGAGTTTCGATGTGGAATCCCTCTTCACAAACGTCCCCTTAGCTGACTGTATGAAGGTGATTGAGAAGAGCATACAGGAAAATGACATCCCTGCAGAGTACGCCAAGCTTGTGCATCATATACTCTCCACAAATTATTTTGTATACAAGGGAAATTACTATCTCCAAATAGATGGGGTAGCTATGGGAAGTCCAGTTGCTCCCGTAGTGGCAAATATTTGGATGGAGTATTTCGAGAATATGGCTATCTCGACTGCCCCCTTACCGATTAAATTGTGGAAGAGGTATGTTGATGACACATTCTGTATTTTGGAAGGAAGGAATGAAGAAATAGAACTACTTTTGGCACATCTTAATGGAGTACATACGAAGATGAGGTTTACGTATGAGATGGAATGTGATCGACGTTTGGCTTTCCTAGACGTATTGGTACAGGTCCGAGAAGATGGTGGGTTAGGCCACTCTGTTTACAGAAAACCTACACACACGGACCGATATCTTCATGCTGATTCGCACCACCACCCTCGGCAGCTCAATTCAGTGGTAACATCTCTCACCAACCGAGCGGTTGACCTGTGTGATGAGAATCACATTGAAAGTGAGCTAGCTCATGTCCAGCATGTGTTGCGTAAGAATGGATATAAGCTTCGGTCATTACCATCCCGACCTAGGCCAAGACCCCGCAGATGTAGAGTAGAACGTAGGCCAGCGTTTCTGCCATATGTTAAGGGGGGTGACGGACAAAATTGCGAAAGTCCTGCAAAAGTTTTCCGTAAAGACCATTTTCACTCCCTTAAAGAAGATATCGCACTACTTGCGTTCACCAAAAGACAGTTTTCCACTTGAAAAGCCAGGGGTGTATAAAATTGATTGTAGCTGTGGGAGTTCGTACATTGGCCAAACGAAACGTACGATAGCGTGTCGGGTTAAGGAGCACATACGAGCGGTCAAGAACAGGGACATACATAAGTCAGCCATAGCAGAACACCTTTTGGAATCTGGCTCAAATCATTGGATCGAGCTACACAGTCCGCAGGTAATCTCGACAGAGCGACATTACATACCGAGAATGGTACAAGAGGCAATTGAGATTACTAAGTACAGAAACTTCAATAGAGAAGATGGTTTTCAATTATCTGGAGTATGGAAGCCTGTGGTAAGAATGTGTAAGAATCAAAAAAGTGTGGTACCTGCTACGCGTCCGGACACCGTTAGTGTTGTGTGTCGAGTTGGTGTGAATTGTGACAATGAAACCGATGGTAGTGGTATCGTTCGTAATAAAAGAGTGAGAAAGAGGGTAGATCGATATATCTGCCAATAACATCTACTCGCAAAGACTTTAGTCAGTTCTCCCGTGATCATGGCGCATGCAACTGTGCCGAAATATCGGGAACATATAAAACTCAAAAATCATGGTAAATATCCCGTTTCTAGTGAAAATTATGTACATAACCATGATAGTTTCAAAAGTTAGTTTAGTTGGTGTTTTTTTTTAATACTTATGAAGCTTACTGTAGTGAATAAGCTAGAGGAGAGTAGGAATTTTAGAGGCAGAGGCTTATTTCTCAGTCGGTAGATGCCTCCCCCATAGAATAGGGTGAATTTGCCATTATCTTGCCACTTAGCTTGGCAGGCGGATCAGTGATCGTAGTATTGGTGTTGAGTATTCATGTGGATGCTAACCCATCCCCTAGTGTAATCCCTTAGTCGGCTTTTGCGACATCCATGGGAGGAGACGGAAGTGGTATTTTCTTAGGCAGCGAGACACATCATGGCGGAGGCTTATGATGCACGAATGAACTCTTGGTTACTTTGGTATTATATTTGCGCATTTTCTTCAAGCAGTTTTAGTTGTTTTAAACGTCTGGCTATTTAGTATAGTATCAAAGAAATGTAATAAAGCTGGTGTGCACCTTACACCCGCGAATTGTATGTACACGCGAATCGTGACCACCTGGGTACTCGTCGCGACTAGCGTGCTAGTCTTATCGTTAGTTGCAGTCGTGGAAAAATTATAATTATGGTGTTATTGACACTGAATCCTAAAGGGATTATTCGAAGCCAGGATTCATTTAAAACGCCGAAATTGTTGATGCGAGTCAAGCAGATGGCCCGGCCCACCTGATGGCAGTAATCTTTGCTTATAACAATGCATTACCTCATAGGTCATGTCCACCTAAGATGCACCCTATACGGCGCTGCACTGCGCCCGCCACCCTGAGATATAAAGATGAATAGTCTCACATAATTCTGTAATTTCACCGGATACCCTTCAAACCGGAATACAGCAATTCGAGCACAACTGCTTTGCGGCAAAAACAGGTCAAAAAAGCTCTTCTACTAACAAAAAAAGCTCTACTAGTAACATACTGACTGGAGTAGGTATACTATGGTCTTTTTGTTCACATGTCAAAGCATTCTCTATCCAGCCAGTAAACTGGTTTTCGTTTTATAGTCGAAAATGTGAGGAAAATTTATAGAAAGTGGCGCCTCTCTTTATATTCGAGATATTTGGCGAACTATAAACGCGTTGCAGTGTCATGAGTAATCATGAGTAAAAAAAAAAGGCGCGATTTCAAAGAATGTGAAACAAAAGACGGAAGCGCATGTGTCGGGTGAGCCATAAAGCTTAGCTGCACCGAAATTTTACATCAAACCCGAAATACGCCCAACTGACCTATTTAAATCTGGGCAGCGGCAACCGTAGATCGTAAAGCCTGCAGACTAACCGTCTAGCTGACCTGGCCCTGCACTGACCTCCCAAACTACACATCCAGGCCCAGTAGATATACGTGCACGAGTACATAAGTCTAATACGTTGGTTGTTGCTGAAAATATGCCTACTTGCGCCAGTCCAGTAACAAATGCTTTTCCACAAATCTTAAACAAATTCGTAAAGCTCTTAGCTAGCTTTCTACCCTTTTTCTAACTGATCTGACCCTGTCCTGACATCCCAAATCGGCCTTATCCAAGCCCCAATACGTGCAAAAGTCAATGGAACAGTAAAATAAATAACACTGCTATTTCTAAGTACTTACAAGTATTAAAGCGGGCTTACGACATCGCGTCTTCGTCGGTCGATTGATGATAAAGTGTAAGCATGCGTCGGTAGTACCTAAAATGTGCAGACTAGCCGTCATTGACCTGACCCTGCACTGGCATCCCAAACGGACCATCCAGCCCCCAGCATCGGCAGTACCAGACAGAACAAGTAGGTCGTGAGGTAGGTCGCGGTGACCCCGGAATTGGGGCACCCTGTCCTAGATACCGAACGTAACCCGGTCGGAGGCGGGCATTTGATGGCTTCGACAATATGGCAAGATATTGACAATTCTGCTCCATATTTTTTGCTCGATTGGCTTTCTAAGGAGCCGTGGAGCATTATTGATAGGATGATGGGATGTAAGGAGGGTGTTATTGAAAAGGCAGATTTTTCATCCATTTGTTGACTGTTATTTCCTTTTTCATTGTTCTTTTTCCTAAATGCAACTTCATATGTAAGAGTACCAGCTTGCTATAATATCTAGAACTTCGATATTTTTAAATAACTTAGGACATCCAGTCTTCAAAAATTGTACTTACACATGACCTACTTTCCTTTTAATTATTGCTGAACAACAAAACAATTTGTTGTTACCAACACTAAGTAATTAATACCTCAGCTCGTTTTAGCAAGTCGTAATACAAGCCTTGCATTAACGTTATTAGGTCAGTGTGTCACTCCCGGCCGGGTAACAGGTTGACCGGGTCATGATACCAGGTTACAGATTCTGCAAGTACGTAAGATTCGTTTACAACACTGGGGGTTCAAGGTTGTTTCTCGAAGTAACTCATCTTGTATTAGGAAACTAGATGCTTTAGTTATAGGTATAATTGAAGCGTCTTCATGAACTGCTTATTTTTTTACCGGTTGTGAGGCAAAGGGCTCCACAAATTAATTAATTCATCCCAGTTTTTTTCCACTACTCTTTCCTGTAAGCCTCGAGATCGTCCCGCCCACGCCTTCTCGGCCGGCCCCATCATAATTTTCCATCTTCAGGTACCCAATTAGTATATAACTTGCCACTCGCCCACATATTGGGTTGCATCCAGCTTACGTGGCCAGTATTCTCACTTGAGCTCTTTTGCTCCCCACATCGGCAACGCCAGTCATCGAATGCAGCATGGTTTCCGCAGTCATGTCGATGCGTTGAAGGCCGTAAATGCAGCGTTCCATTGCCCTCTGGCAACTCTTGAGCCTGGACTTCTGTACTGGGTCAGCGACCGTCTGTGCACCGTAGGTTAGGACGGTTCGATACGGTTAGACCAGCTCATAATCAGATATTAATCTTTGATGAAAAATTACAATAAAACGAGCAAAGTGAGCGTTTTCTGAGTTAACTTGAACGAATCGGCAATTGCATATAATTACGTATGTACGAATGGGCGGAGACTAGCAAGAAACAATTTGACGACCTCTGTGGCGTGGCGGGCGACGGTTCGCCTGCGACGCTGGAGGTTGCGGGTTCGAGTCCCGTCTTGGAACAAAGATTTGTGCGATCAGCAGATATTTGTTCATGGTGTTATGGGTATTTTCTATGCGTAATAAAAAAAATATATGTAATATATTGTATTAAGTATATCAGTTATCTAGTACCCATAACACAAGCTCTGCTTAGCTTGGGGCTAGATAATGTTGTGTGAACTGTCCAGCATTTTTTTTTATTTCATCCTCGAATAATTACTGTATTTGAGTTAACATCAAGTTTGTAAACTTTACTGTTACTGAGTGAGCAGTAACGCAGCAACCCCAAAGTTTTATATTTGCTGACTCGAGACACGAGTCGTTAACCAACGCATGGGCAAAGCTTGGCCAAATGCTATATACTTTCCAAATTGTTCACAACAGCCAAACAATTAAGTTACAATCGTGTCGTGATCTTGGAGTCCGGAGTATACATACATAAGGCATGAGTCGCTCGCTCATCCGTATTCAAGGGCATGCAGCGCAGTTGCACCCGCATCCAGAACGTTCCAATGACGTAATGCAGCCGGTTTCTACAGATTATAAAGAAATGTACAAAGTTTTTCTAGAACTTTATACCTACGGCCGCACCTTACTTAGTTAAGGTGGGTGCTTGTGGCGCGAAATTCAATTTTTTTCGTGTTTTTTGCTCATTAAAGCTCATCAACACTTCTTCAGATAGCGAAAACTATGTTGCCGGTAATTATATGACCTAACACACAAGTTTTAATTTATAGTATCACATAAATAACATTAGTTTGGCCTTGAAAGAAAAAAACATTGTAAATACCATTGAAGCACAATCGTAGCTAAATTAATGATATTTATGTGATACTATAGATTAAAAATTGTGTGTTAGGTCATATAATTACCGGCATCATAGTTTTCGCTATCTGAAGAAGTGTTGATGACGAGTGATGGGCAAAAAACACGAAAAAATAATAATTTCGCGCCACAAGCAAAAGCAACCACCTTAACTGCAGACAAACGAAAGTTAAGATGGAGCACGGCGCGCGGCGTACGATACAAGTGAAGCCGAAAACTATGCCCATTTTTTTATTTATTAGATACTTGCCCGGGCTTCACACGGTTGTAATTTATAAAAAAATACAGATGAAAAATGTGAAGTTTCCCGACACTACAGCTCGTTCACCGTAAGATGCCTTGTATGCCGTGCATTGTATAGTTATTACTATTATTTATTCTGTGGTTATTACATATACCCGCTTACCAACAAGCTTGTTAAGCTTGTTTGCTACCTTGGTAGTATAAAAAAAAATAAAAAAAATAGTTATTACATGTAGTTTTTCATAAACCTTCTGTGAAAAATTACACAACTGATGATGGTGAAAAATGCATGAAAATCCATTGCGTGGTTTAGGAGGATTTAGCGGATATATAGACAGACAGACGCGGAAAGAGAATAATATAAGAACTAAGAGCAGTCAGTCTCTGTAGGCTCTGTATTAGGTCAGAACTCCCCGTCGGCAACCCCGGTGGTGAAAGGGTGAAAGGATTTTATGACGTATTTCCTTGTGCTCCTACGTACCTACAGTATATTATGTCTATTATTCCTTGTCCCATACGCTCAGTGCACCCCTCCTATATGTTATTTATTAATATACATCAAGTCATTCCATTCAAGTTCTATTCAAAACAAACCTCGCTTGTTCCATTACTGCGAATAAAAATAAAAACTTCTACCTACGGATATTTTCATTTCCAATCAAAATACGTTGGCGTTGTGGCAGGAATACATAGCAAAAAAAACACCTGTATTTTTATATTGCTCGCTGTCATTTCCACTGGGGATTGGCAGCTTCGTTAAGGTTATTTTGTTTTGGAAATAGATGACCCACATTCAAATACTTTCTAATAACTAGGTCAGTGCCCACATCCGTTCAAATTGCTCTGAATTCTCCTCTAACTAAAAGCTCGGGAAACTACGCCATATCTTCTCACCACAGATACCGCAGAGCCACAAAACGAAAGAATATAGGGGAACGTGGTCAGGTGGGGGGGTCAACAGACATGATAGTGATCCTATAATAGTACCTTTTGAGGTACGGAACCCTTAAAAGGACGCTAAAACAATGTTTGTGATCGACAGTGTACATACACTTACTTTGTTGTTTTGGTCGAAGCATACACTCTACGCAGCCTACATCTAAGACAATCTAACAATAGATCATTTAATAATCTGTAATCGAGGTTGTACGAATACAAATTAAAGTTCTCTTTTGGCCTTGTATCGCTTATAAATCCACCATGTTATTTGTAGTTGTTATTTTAAGAACGGCGACGGGTGTGTATTGCGATAAGATCAGAATTCCACCTTGCAGTGAAATGCATACTGTAACTTTATTACTCTTTTACTGCGACTTTTAACTCGATAAGGCTGATAGCCTTTAACGACCTTTAGGTTCTTTTAAATAGGTACCTAATTATTTAAAAGGCATCGTGTAGAAGTACACTTCTGGACACAGACCCTCTTGCATAGAAGCATGACGAACAGTTTTTTTTTTTTTTACTTTTTGAATTACGGAACAATCAGATGGCCCACCTGATGTTAAGCGGGAACCTCTGCCTTTAAAATGCATTACCACATAGTTCACGTCCACCTAGGACGCACCCTATGTGGCATTGCCCTGCCGCAAAGTCTCATGTTGCTGTAATTTAACCGGAACACAGCAATGCGAGCGCTACTGCTTTGCGGCAGAAATAGGTATGTTGGTAGGTTGCTACGAATGGTTACGGTATGGCTACGAAGGTAGTACGTCCCCGGACGAACTCTTTCACAAAATAGCTCTACTACTACTATAAAGGAAGTCGTGTTTTTTTTTTCTAAAATGATACCAAACAATAATTTCAATTCTACACAACATAGTTTAAAATACTTGCCAGAGCAACAAAGACTGGACTCGACAGCAAAGTAGAAACTATACTCATCCACAAGAATACATAAAAGCAAGTCCCTGAAAGTTACGATATCTATTGTCCCCACACAATGGTCTCCCAGGAGTTATTTACCTCTACATAGGTACCTAGGTACATAGAATCAATTGCGGTGGATCCTCTGGGAAGCGATGCACTGAAGGCTATTGTTGAGCTGACGGTACAAACGAAGGTGGTGACAATGAGACGGCGAAAGACTGTGTTATGGAATGGAAATAAGAACTTACCTACTTTAAGCACAGAATAAATAATAGAACAAAGGGGCATGCCGCAAAACTTCGAATAGTAGATTTGATTTTTAAAACACTAATTCATGTAGAATATTCATATTAAAAATATTCATGAATACACATTATAATTCGGAGGGATCACTGTATCAAAAACACGATAGGACAATATTTTCTCGATAGACAAAAATCAAGTTACCACAAACTTTTGGCTAGATTTGATTGTTTCTCAATATGGTGCATATTATTGGGTCAAAAATTCAATCAAAAGCCGAGTGTTTACTGTAGGGGTTAAATTTATCTATATTTTACGAGATATTCAATTTAAACAGCTTTTTCGCGTGGTGGTGGTGCGAGACATTTTTTTTATGAAGATTTGTTTGGCGCTGCGTGGAATATAAGAAGATTTTGATCTACATTTGAAATGAAATGGAAGACTTTGAAATTCACTCTAGAGTAAAATGATAAAGGCGATGAAAGATTGGCTTTCTGGGATGTAAGGCAATTTATTTTAAAAAAAAACAATTGTATGGCATTAGACAGACACTTTAATTTAACTTTTCGTGCGAAGCCAGGGCGGGTTGCTAGTTTATATATGTATATCTCCTTTTGCGTTTTGTTCTTGTGCCATTGTGTGCAGTCGTAAAAGTCCACTGCTGCATGGACATCGGTCAACGACAAGTGGTCTTGAACCGTCTCCATACACCTACTTCAATTAATATTATGTTTTTGTCTTTGCAGGTAAGAAATATTCACTCATAGCTGACCAGTCAACAACAACTTCACATACCAGTAAGTAAATAAGCATGGAGCTATCGTTTTACATACTAAAATAAAACCGTATGTAAACTGTTCGCTATTTTCATTTCAAATGAGCAAGCAGTCGTCAACTGACTATGCTATGCGCATGCAACAACAATAATTTAAGTATGGAAATTGCTATGATTGCTAAAGGCGCGACCACAACTGAGTGAAATCGCTAGAAAGTGCAGCGGTTACCCGCGGGACGCCTTCTCATTTAAACTAGACATCTGTCTCATTAGTACTTCTCTATGAAAGTTTTTAGTTACTAGAATTTCGATATTTTTATACCTACGCTACGCATCTACCATCTAAGAAAAAAAATATTAGTGTCAGCCCCTACACGCGACTGGAGTTTAGTCCAGACCAGCCGGGGATTGCGTAGTAGACTGACGTTTGATGTCGATTACCAGTTTGCTGTTCATTGCGCAGCGTGTTTTAGCTTTTTTACAAGAACAGAAATATTTAAAACACTCTGCGCAATGAATAGCAAACTGGACATCGAAATCAAACGTCAGTCTACTACGCAATATAACCCCCTGTTCAGTATATGATGCGCGAATATGTTGCGCAGAGGGAAAACATAACGGACTTTCCTTTTTGTTACTGTACGATTTTACTCCCCATCTATTTGCGTACTGGCACAGAATAAATAATAGTACAAGTACTGGGCCATAAATTTAAATTGATATATATACATTACAAAAAATTATGAGAACATAAAGTATTGACGATCTTTGTAACGCGGCAGGCGAGTAACCGGCTGAGGTGCGAAAGGTATCGGGTTCTACTCCCGCTGCAGGATAAATTGTTATATGATCTGCAAATATTTGATCCTGGTCTGGGTTTTGTGGTACCAGGGTATTCGTAGTTCATGATACTCTTACACAGGGGATCCTAGGACTATGTATGTGACTGTTGGATGTTATTCATGTTAAGCATGTAGTCTACACTAGTCTATAAAGGTAAGTACCTATAGAAGTTGATTGAATAGAATTTCCTTTCAATATGACTTTGAATGACGTTATTGATACTTTAATACGCTAATCTGACCTCTGGTAGTGCAAACCGATTCTATTTCGGTACGAAGTGGTCTGATTGCTGGTAAAACAATATTTATAACACCTAATACTTGTTATTCACTTCACATACTTAGTACTTGTAATGCTTGGGCCCAACCGCGCTATTTTGAAACGTTTGTAACGCTTTTGGTTTTGGCTTAGATTTGGTTTAGCTGATGAAAAAATAATATCGCGCTATATCTGAACGTTTGCACCGTCCGCGTTCCTAAAACTCAAAAGGAATTCTGGTAGAATAGGTCTGTCTCAGATTGAGGAAGAAGAGAGTACCTAGTACCTAATTTATTTCATCGTAGGTAGATACTATTTTGAAAACAACAACGACAGAATTATTATACGATATCTCAAAAACTGTATAATCCAAACGTAGGTAAAGTTCGACCGATCGCTGCACCAAAGTATCTTCCAAAACTAAGCTAAAACGTTAACGTTCCAATCGTTCAAATGATTAGCGCTTAGCGCTATACGATATGTACATAACGTAACGGTTTTGGCTGTAGTTTTATTTTGGTATTAACGTTCAAAAATATCACGATTGGTGGGCCCATGTAATGTTGGATAGGTTCAGTATCTATCTCCTTTGCCAGACTTGACTAGCATTTGTCTGATTTCGAATGGGATAATACTATTTGATCCTCTAGAAATCTAATTGATCCACCAAAAATAATAATATAAATAAATAAATAAATAATGCTGGACAGTATAAACAATAAACATGGATTTAAAACACTACATAGAGAGCAGTGATCCCCACGTGAGCTGCAAGCAAGTCCAAGGCAAGTGTGGCCCGGTAGGGCCCGCTGCGAACCAGAACCGATACCTGCACGCCAATACCCAATAGTCTATCTATGTAATATCGGAGTATTTAAGTAAACTAAAATCATTCAAGCATTTCAAACATTTTTTTCGTAGTCAAAACAAATGATTGAGTTTATTTTGCTTGAAAGAGTTAATAAAAAAAATGCGTTTACATATTTTAATGATCATTTAAATACATGCCATTTCGAATCAATCGAGTGATACGTGAGGGCTTGATAACCAACAGAGGTTAGAAGAGTGACTTTTTACGTTCGTAACTATATCTATCTACCTTCATTCATACATTGTCTGCCAGTAACGCTTCGACGCGCTAGAGGGTGTGCCAAACAATAGCTTAGTCATTTTGAATCTGACACAGGACGCGCCCTTTATTGTGGCCTGACCTTTACTGCCTTTTCGCCATAGCAGTTATTGCTTATGCTGTGCCTCAGTCGTAGTAATTATTGCTAAATCTGTGTTCAGTTGCAATTTAAGTTCGTTGCACTGTCACGCCAAACTGCAATCAGTGTTGATGATCGTTTGTTTCAGGGTCGATGTATAACTTTGTAACTACAGGCCCCTTAATGGCCCCTAGGCCCCGTAATGGCCTCATCCGTGTCAGTTTCCATAGGTACGTAATTACAACTTTTTTTTGAGAAAGGCACCCTTTTTCTGAGTAATGATTTCAATAAAAGTTGAACTGACGGAATGGAACAGATAGTACGTAGGTATACCGGTAAGTTATACATACATAACGTAACACCTAACAGACACATGCACATTGTGAGTGACCCAGTCCTGATCCCATACTAGGATTCCCAGTGTCGTGGGTATCAGGAACTACGGGTATCATGGTACCACAACACCCGGAAAAAATATTTGTAGATCATACACACATTTTACCAATAGCGGGGATGGAACCCGCAACCTCTTGCATCACAGCCTGCTACTCGCCACAGAAGTCGTCATATATAATACAAATATTTTTAACGTTATATAGGTACATATTTCGTAACTTTGTTTTTTTTTTAAGTACCTTCATATATAAAGACTGGACATTATCTAAAGCCTTTCATTACCTACACACAACGTGGAATGTTTCTCTTAGATTCCAGTCCAACAAATTACAAATTCTTTTTTGTGCTTAGCATGAACGCCGCCTCATCCATTCTGACGGCCAATGAGTAATGGGCCGGGCACGATGAGATCACTGAAATGGCCGCTAATTTGTACCAGTCCAGTGTCGTTACACTTTGTTATTTCACATTAGTAGGTTGACGTTGTAGCTCTTAAAATATACCACAAAGATGTAGGTGGCAAGTATAATTCAAACTAGCTGCGCCTGCGCCTTCGTTCGCGCGGTAGGTACATTCATATCATTTTAGTAGTAGTAGAGCTTTTTTGTGAAAGAGTTCGTCCGGGCAAGTTCGAAGAGTTCGTTCGTACTACTACCACCATACCTATTTCTGCCGCAAAGCAGTAGTGCTCGCATTGCTGTGTTCCGGTTTGCGCCGCTGGTTATAAGGGTGCCGGTGATTACAGGCACATGAGACTTTTCATCTTTATGTCTCAGGGTGGCGGGCGCAGTGCAATGCCACATAGGGTGCGTCCGTCCTAGATGGACGTGACCTGTGTGATAATGCACTGTTCATAAGCTGATGGTGCCGCTTAACATCAGGTGGGCCATCTGCTTGTCCCGTCATTCCAAGTTGTATAAAAAAAAACTTGACCCTTCAACATATCGAAATGGAACATACCTACACGAAAATGTTATTTATACCTATAGAATTCCTATCAAATTTTCATTAAAATCCGTTGAGCCGTTTCGGAACCCATTCGACACAATATATCAGGCAGACGAGATAAAATATTTTTAAAGTCGGTAATACTGCATTCAAGATTATTAAAAAAAGTCACTTGCCTAAGCCGGGACTCGAACCCGCTAAATTAAAATAAGATACAGAAACGTGTCTTATTTCATGGTGGTCTCTTTAATTTGAGATAGTTAGGTACTAGGTATGTTATTGAGAAGGAATTGATCTTTGTAATTTTCCCTTTCGACCGGAATCATAAAAAAAACTGTTATTTTATTTTATCTTGTTCGAAACCCGGCTAGAGCAAATTACTTTTTCAATGACCTTTAATGCAAGTTATTATTTAAAGGTCTTGTCCTCCATGTAGCATGGCCGTGGAACACACTGTATAGGTAGTAGGTACTGCCTACCTAAGTTATATGAGCGATCGCTTTAGAAAGTTTTTCTGCCCTTTGGCAAGTTATTTTCATGCGTAATTAGTCTTTTGCAAATTTCAAAGAAAGAAGCATTCAATATAGGTAAATAATAAAAAATAACTTAGATCTGTTATAAAATAAAACTGACGAATCACAATAAAAGTAGGTAAATTATAATAAACTATATATAATTTACTTCTCGGTGCTATGAGATTTCGTAGATACCCACCCCACCCACCTTCGCTTTCATTCGGCACACTGCTCTACCTACTGTACTGCTAGCGCCATCTCTGGCTGCGCCGCTGAACTAACACGAGTACGTCATGCCGAACTTGACCGCTAGATGGGGGCACTGGTACACGCGATGACGTGCGCGGTTAACGAACGTTCTTGACTGGCTCCGCAAGTTCGTTGTGACATAAACATAGACTGCCGGCAATGTGGCTTGCCTAGCTAACGCGTTCGCTCGTTTCGCATCATTTCGTATCATTATTGGTTTTAACGTTTACTTGTTTTTCTATGACGTAGGTTAGGTAGGTACCTAGGTCCTACCTAATTGGAACAAAATATTTTAAATGAACACCTTTACTTTTACTTATGTCACCGAGCGTAGGTTCTAATCTTGTTCTAATAAGTAGGTAGGTGCCTACTAGGTAGCTATACCTACTCGTTCTATACCTAACTTGGAAGGCATCAGTTGCCTGAAAGCTACCTGAAATAATCTTTGTTTTAATATATATATATATAAATACCATTTTACGTACCTACCTATTTAAAACGTAAAACGATTTGTTATTAATTAGTTTTGTCATGTTGATGACATCATCACCTTGTGGCAAAAGATCATTAACCTCTATCGAAAAATATTAACATTTAATATTAGCAGGTAATTATGTAGGTGTAGAACAAATAATAAAACATGTTCCCACATTCAATGAGCTGGTTACAAAATTGACATTGATTCTTGAAATAAAGTTTGATCTTAGATTCTCTGTCGGTAGATGGCGTTAGGAGTCGAAACAATGATTTGGAACCTGTCCCCCGCCCGAGTTCTATTTTTTTTACAAATTAACGTATATATGGGTTTTATAAAGACAACAGTGATAGTTACTTACAGCGTATAATGAAGCTAGTTTATTCTTTAAATACAATTTTTAGTGATTTTCGTTCACTTTTCGTTGCGCAAGCTCTATACCTAGGTAGGTGCTGTCACTTTCTAACTTACCTAGGTACCTGAATTTGACTGAGTTAGATTATAGATAGTTTCGTAATTTGGCTGTTGTCGGTAATGTACTTATTGGGGGGTAACTAGGTAGGGCTGAATATCAGACAGAAGTTTGAAATACGTCCTTCATAATGAATCAACGATTTTCCTTCTAAGCTGTGCCAACGACTTTTCGACCGCATTGACATTGGCTCATTAACATAACAATAAAAATAAAATGTGCAAGGTTTATATTAGAAGGCGTGCAGCTCAGTCGTAAATAGGCAAACCTTATTCATACAGACTAAACTTAGAAAAATATTGTCTTGTTATGGTCTTGAAGCCAAGGTTTCAGATGCATAGAAAACATAATCTAAATAAGTAAATGGTGTATGACTTCCGTGATCAAAATAATAATGTTGACGTGACCTTCCTTCCGTTTGTCATAGTAAGTACCTAATTAGGTACAGTTTAAGTTAGTAAATATGTCAAGGTCTCTGAAAAAAGGTTGCTATTTGAAGAGAAAACATTGAATAACAAAGACTTTCTTAATAACTCTATGATAGAATATACACTAAAGTATAATTATGTAAGGGCATGTGGGCATTAAAGTCCCCCAGAATCACCATTTGGGCATCAGGATACCGTTGTTGGGCCACATCCGCTACTTCACAGATGTATTTGTTCAACCTGGTTGTCTCGTGGTCTCCAGAGTGTGAACGATTACACCAGCATAGATAATCTTAGCCAGTGTCCACCAAAATCCATAAGAAATCGGGTTATTCAACGTCATGAAGACGCAGACGGCAAATGTCATCCCGGGCAAATAAACAGATACTTACCAGCTTTGGGTTTAAAGTTATGCTCCGGAGCATAGCCTGGGTAGGTATGTGAGGTACCTATGCTGTATCGGGAGGACATTGAATAAGCTTGAATCATCAAGGCACCTTTGAAAATTCGAACGATGCCATTTGAGTTCGATACACTGCCGGTTCATACTCTAGTCCTTTAAATGTGTTCAATAATCAAGCAGCAATGGATGCATAAAACTTGTCAGAATTGTCTCACTTTATGCGTTTTGTCTCTCATTTGGTTCAAACACTTTTTTAGCGCTGACCCGAAGTTCATTTACTTTGAAGTCAGTAAGAAAGATTTAGTTTCTGCCTAGATTTGGAAAAAAGGTGTGAATTTGCACGTATGTTCGAGTAAGTTAGCTCAACCTCGGCTACAATATATTATTTCGTGTGTTTAGTACCTACCTATATTCTTCCTACTAACTTTTTACTTACACACAGTTTGCGTTTGCTATGTATTCTACTGTTGTTTCTGACGCCATAATGTGAAGTCAAGGCGTAAAACCTCGAAATTGGACCACCTCTGGTCATTAAACTTTATGCATTGTGAGTTTAAGATGGTGTTGGTTCTGTGTGGGAAATAATATTCGACTACCATTATATGTGCTTCCTGCTTGTTTTAACACTAATTAATGTATTTACTTGTAAATTAGCAGAAAGAATAATGCCAAATTCTATTTTTTTTTAAATATATTTTGCTACCCACCTAATTACTCAGGTAATTTTGGTTCTTCCTAATTATCTCCATTCTATGCTTCGACCATAATTTGGACGAAGATTCTAGATTCTATTATCATAATTGTATATAAACCAAAATTAAATTAATATATTATAGTCCGCATCTTAGGGACGCTTCCGTCTGGTAGTGATTTCGATCAGTTAAGCTATCTTTAGATTGTTTGCAACGGTTTCTAAATAACTAAACTGTATCTTAGAATTTTTTTTAATTTTGTGCATGATATATCTTTTACCTATGTATATTATTATGAATTATATAAATAAAGATTATTAAATACATTATATTTCTAGGAATTGTACTCAGTCTACAAATTATATGAAGAATGTGGTCCGCATTTTATTACCTACACACGGCCCATGAACTTATGACCTAAGAACTTGTAGCATGTTCTAATTGTTGTGGCAGTGTCTAAGTTAATTTATACTGAATAAAAATCAAGCATATAATAGTATACAGTATGAAAAATATAACATGACATTGAAGAAAAGTACAAATTGTACTTACATGCTTTAAAAATAAAAAATGAAGTATAGCTGCATTTCCAGATTTAAAAAAAAATAACTCGAGTCTATAATCGTACCAACTAAAAATGAAACATGAAATCTAGCAATTCATACATATCGAACTAACTGAAAGGACATCAATAATTATAACTTAAAGTAAACTTATATTTAAAGTAGATAATAATTAAAATCATAATTATCACACAATATCCGATAATTACTCGAAATGAGATCCATCCAAATCGGTGCTCTTCGTGGAATGCAATCTTAATTAGTCTTTTCATGAATTCATTTCGTGTAACCTTCTGCAATGTGTTGTGATAAATGTTCGTAATAACATCTTACGATTTTATGGCCTTCTTTAATTGTAGATATCATCTTTATTAGAGATATTTAATTCATATCATAAACCCTATCGCTTGGTAGGTATAACAAAATAGTATTATAAGTATTATTTTTACCATTCCCGGCTCACGTAAAGTTTTAAAAATCTTTGTATGCAGTGCAATGCAGTTGTTATTTTTAAAAATAAAATAATGTTTTCCTTCACGTCAAATTTGCTATCTTCAATAATATTTAATGTACTTTTCCTCCAAGCCCCGTTCGTTTTTTTCCAACCTGTTAGTAACCTCGGTCAGACGAAGTTGTTGATTATACTGGCCCAGGCAGTGACCGATTTCCGATTTAAAAATAAAAATACAGTGAATTGCTCACTAGTAAATTCGTGATGACCTAACCTAATGCATTCAAAGCGAAACTAATTATAATTCAACTTAGTTTTCAAAAGTAAACAGGTCAAGTGAAGTTCAATTAACAAAGAGTCTGTTAAGTTTTCGGCAACGTGTCCATTATAATGTTCTTATGCGCTATAGGTTCACGAAATGGCAATAATGAACTCAAGAATTTTTAAGTTTTTGATATGAGATCTTATAGTGTCCAAGAATAAAATAAAAATATGGTATTCTTGAGCTTTTATCTAGTGAAATCATAAATTCAATGCTCTATTTGAATTAATTCACACGATAATAAATATAGTACCTATACCTTTTTAAAATTGAAATCTAATTTTATACTTACTTACTTCTTACACGTTTTAATTTTTGAGGCATTTGGTAACTTGTTAATTAGTTGAGTTAGTGAATTAATTGACAAATTTTAACAAAACTATAAAGGGCATTTCTATATTATGTTTTTAAACACATAATCACAGTATCATAGCTTGCGCTCGCCTTCTTCGCCTTATACCTACAAAAAATTTCGCTGAACCTACAGCGCCTCAAAATAATTTTTATTTCTTGAACAAAAATTAGAGTTTACTTGATTTTAGCAAACTCGTTATAACTATAATACTCTGTATAATAGTAAGATTTTAGAATAGAGCTACCGACATCTCAATATGTGGATAAACTGTCAGATAACTTATTTGACAAACAACTTCGATCAAATAAACTTTCATCAAAGACAAACAACAAATTATTTTTCAGTCAGGATTCTGTGACAGCGCCATCTATAGAGACAGTTGGAACTACTTTTTAACCTAAAACACAGATAAAATAATACAAAATAAAAATCCCTCAATGATGTTAGTGCTTAATTAATCGTAATAAATTTAATAATTCCAGCAACAGGCTGAGCATCATAATTAGAGGCTGGTGGAGGGCCAATAACGATATCAGCGTGTAGGGGCTATTACAGCGAGCACAGCCACTATCACTAATTACCTATGTGCCTTTATGTGAAGTAACTATTAGCTATTCTGTGCCTCTAGCTCTAGTAGCTATGACTGATTCTGTGGTGTTCGGCCGTGGATCAAATCATCCAGTAATGACCGACAGTTCGAACCTGTGGTTAGTATTTATTATCTTCTTAGACAATTTTTATGTGAATATCCTCTTGAAATAGCCTATTTAGTACTTACCTAGATGGGTACTGTCGAAAGCAGAACACAGTTAATGTTAAAAGTGCAGCTATTAGATAAAGTAGAGTTAGCTCTTATTATCACTGGGAGCGATTTGAAACTATCGAAAAAATAATTTTTTGTACATGTTACATATTCAATTGGTATACTTACCTACAATACCTACGCGGCTCTCAGAGATGATGAAATCTCATCATCATCAATCTCTCTCAGAAATAAATTAGTATGGTCTATATAGGTACCTAGTATTTTTTTATCTGTGGTTTGGTATTATCCTGTGAAAATAAATAACCAATAAAAAACTATAAACGAGATACAGACGTAATCACTAAATTCATCATCATAAAAATGTGACATTAAATCAACGGAAAAATATTATATAAATTCTCTCCAATCTTAAAGTCAGCTTTGGCAAAACATTCGAATTACAAATTCAAAGTAACTATATATGTACATTTTAGTTGAAAAAATATATACTACTTCTAACACTGTCAGTCTAGAAACAACCATCGAAGAGTTCCGTGGTCCACCTTCCGTGTCCATACTGTATTAAGTATTAGTACCTACTGTATACCGTACCAATACTGTATTGTCATCAGACAGAACTTAAGGGATAAATATGCAAAAATTTCGCTCAACGGGAACTGAGAGATAGAAAACTGAGCTTATGAACCATAGAAACAAACAAAAATATATACAAGACAAGTTGTAGAATCAGAAACCTCTTAGAGTAGTTGTTAGTAAGATTTGTTGGTATAAGATTAGTCCTGGCTGCTAGCTTATACCGCGCTTATACTGGAAGAAAGTGTTAGCAGAGTCAGTCGTTCAAGCAATGGCAGCGATGACCTCACCACTTGTCACGTCATATTCCCACGATGGTGCAACCCACGGTGAAGAGGCTCAATGAGGCTCTGCACACTCTTTCAGGGAAAAAGTCTATGTACTGTATGGTATGTATGACCAAAATTTGGTAGAAAATTATCTAGCTTCACAGCTACAGCTCCAGCTAAATTTGAGTTAAATTGTAGCGTTAAGTTTGATATACCTCTACTCGCAGTCCCCACCAATAAACCAAAAATATAAACATATTTTTGAAATGATTTCTCTGAAAGTGATCTCACCGCACGCAGCACAGACAGGGCATACATCATGAACATTGTGATTAATGCCATTGCTCATCTCGTTCAAATTGCACACTATCCGTCGATCTCTAATTGAAGGAATTGCGGCAATTTACCGCTTACAAAGCTCTTGAATTGAGCAATTAGCAGTATATGTAATTTTTTAATTAAAAAATAATGGTGCGCAGTAAAAATCAATTACGGTCCTGGGTTTCGTCGTTCGCGGAAATTGTCGAAATTAGATTATAGGATTTATGATTTCGGCTGTACTGGTTCAACGATTTATTATGTACTGGTTGTTGTGCTGGTGTTGGACAAGATTAGCTCAAAAATTTGTGTGTTGTTTGATATTTGTACTAAAATAAAACGATAGGGCCTTTCCGTTCTGGGGTCAATTCTCGGATTGTAGACATCTATAGGTAGGAGGACTCCTATATAATAATAAAGGTTATTGCAACTTAACAGAGAAGATCCCAACGCATATAATCCATATAATCCATACAAGCAAAATAAATGGGTGCATCCGTATTGATTCCAGAAATTCATCCCACGAGCTTAAATAAATAATGTCATTCTTAGTTTAATTACAAGCTTGTATTAACTTGCAATGTTTGTTTAATGTTGATTTATTACATTGTTTGTTTAGGTCAAAAACCAATTCTCGACCATACCTACTCAATCTTCAGATTGAGCCATTATACATATATACCTGCCCATATAAGCCCATGGTTTTAGCTGAAATTTGGCATACCTGTCAAGTTGCGATGGCAATACAATATTATGGTGACAGCGAGCTGAGCTGATGATGAAGACGGATGGTCGACAACGGAACTCCTCGAAGGATAATAGTGGCCGTGTTTAGGCTCATTTTGATCAGCACGCGGAACCAACCACAAATTTTATAAAAGATTGTTTTCGAATAGATTTAAAAAAACTTACTCAAAGTCTATGTCGAAAGCACATTTAGATGCAAGACAGATATTGTTAAAGTTCTATCAAACCTAGCAGATCTCGTATGGAAATGTCGAGTTAGATATGTCTAACGTATAATTAGCCTTAGTCCATTGTTTTACCTACTTGAGGAATCATATAGGTAAATGAATAAGTTTTTGTTGAAAAAATAACTTTTTCAAAACAAGGTTTTATGAAATTAGTGATTGGAACCGCGTGCTGATCAAAATTAATCCAAACTCTGCAAAGGAGTTCCGTTGTTCACTTTCGTCTCCATCATCAATCATCATCGTCAACACACGCTATACTTTTTTTTTTACTATACCAAGTATATAGATCTAAAGCGTATCACTGTAATGTAGTGTAGTATTGTCATCGGGGCTTTCTTGACAGGTATGCCAAATTTCAGCTCAATGATGCCATGAAAAATGGATTTGTTTTTTTTTTACCGGAAAGGCAGGCTTATGAACAAACCTGAAAGACAGACCATACGCTAAAAGAAGCCGACGAATAAAAGCTTTTAAAATCTCTTTAATTCCATGGAAACAAGAGATAAACACACAAATGTTTAGCTATTTTAATTCGATTTGTCGAACGCTTGTCGTTTTATTTTATATCAGCCTGAATACTGTACAAATCATTACAATTACAAACTCATAAAGCAATTATCAAATACAGTCAAAGTTCACAACATCTGCCACAAATAAGAAATTAATCAATGATAAATACCTACATACCTACGTAGAAGCAATGATGTAATATTGGATCAGTTAGTTCCAATATACCTATTCATATGGGTACTTATTTACTCACTAGCATCCGCCAGTGGCTCCCTTTGCGTGATACACCGCTATGTGACAATCCACATCAAATCTATCTCCATAACATACCCATCGAAATCGGTTCAGTAATTACGGCGTGATCGAGGAACAAAAACATACAAAAACCATTTTTATGGCCCGCGACCTGTAATTTCTTAAAGTCCCATACTTTATATAATATTTCACTTTCGATTTCGACAGATCCTTTATACACTTCAATTGATTTATTTACTTACAATAAAAAAAACATAACCCATAGTATACCCAAAAGGGTAAACATAGGTAGATTCGAACACTACAATTTCGATTATATTCCAAAAAGTTCTGTAAAACGATTATTTTTATTAAAAAATAATTTTTTGACTCTAGTCACGAAGGCAAATAACTAAATAGGTACCTAATTGAGTCTCTTGGACCACAGAATATATAATAGTACAAGTACTTGGACTTCGATCAAGAAAACAACTAGATTTTGCGCCGACCTCACATCTAGTTGTATTCTTGATCGAAGCTCTTGGAATTTCTTGACAAGTATCAATAGTGAGAATACATAATACTAATGAAACAGAATGCTAGCAATATTCCTTTCATAACAAGTTGTTTCTCAAGGACTCGAAGTCGAAGTAACATGGCCCAGACTTATTACATGGTATACTTACTTAAGTATATCTGGCTGGACATAAAACCATGCTACATACTGTTTGTTTTTTTGAAACGAAAACTACTTCGCCTACTGGCAAACGAAAACCGAACGAAAAGAGACTGATTGCATTCGAATTTTGCGCTGTTTTAAAACAAATTAAATTTGCAAAATGCATGTAACTACTATAGAATTTTGCGTCGTTTCGGCAAACAAATGGAAGTACATGATGGCTGTTTAGGGTTCCGTAGCCAAATGGCAAAATACGGAACCCTTATAGATTCGTCATGTCTGTCTGTCTGTCTGTCTGTATGTCCGTGTATGTCACAGCCACTTTTCTCCGAAACTATAAGAGCTATGCTGTTGTATGCTATGTGAACCGCATTAAGAATTTCACACAAAAACAGAAAAAAAACAATAAATTTTTGGGGATCCCCATACTTAGAACTGCAACTCTAAAATTTTTTTTTCATCATACCCTTACGTTTGTGGTATCTATGGATAGGTCTTTAAAAATGATATTGTGGTTTCTAATATAATTTTTTTTCTAAATAGTTTTTTGAATAGTTTGCGCGAGATACACCTCCAAAGTGGTAAAATGTGTGTACCCTGGTCCCCCCCCCCCCCCCCCCCCCACCCCCCGTAACTTCTAAAATAAGAGAATGATAAAACTAAAAAACATAAATGATGTACATTACCATGTAAACTTCCAACGAAAATTGGTTTGAATGAGATCTAGTACTTAAGTAGTTTTTTTTAATACGTCATAAATCGTAAACCGTCCAAGAACTTCTATATTATGTTACTTGCTGCTACGGAACCCTTCATGGGCGAGTCCGACTCGCACTTGGCCGCTTTTTTATTTATATTTACAATTGTAATAGTTACTACTAACTAACTGTCAAAAACAATTGTGTTTGTTGACTTTAGGTGTAATGATTATAGTACTTTGTAGGTTAGGCCTACTGATGATACAAACGAGAAATAAAAAGTTATTTAAACCTAAATCCATAACATCCCTCTGTATATAAGAGGTAACTAAAAAAAACCCGAAAATTGGAACCATTTTTTTATCGATACCTAATAATATATTGCAAAAAAATAAGTATAGGTACGTATAGGCATTACATTTTTGAAAAACCAGAGCTATAAGAATTGAGTTGAAAGTTTTTATACTTTATTTAGTAAAGTACTAACCAATACTTACTCACCAATACTTACTCGTACTCACCAGTACTTACTTACTCTTATCTTGCTTTGGACCATCTCGTAACTTTTACTCAACTACCTATAGATTGAATCCAACCCCATAGGATTTTTAAGGAATAAAGACAAATATAAAAAGACAACGCATACCTACTTGCACAAACATACAAAAGTTATAAGGTATGTACTACATGGTTGATTAATGGTGACCATGTGACGCCATGGTTTTGTTTCTGCAACAATGTATTCGACCTCGTCCGCTTCCGGCAGGCTCTTTGATCCACCGTGGACGAGGCTAAGGGAACAGATGTGTGAATGAATATACGTACCTAGGTACTAAGTTATACCTAACTTATGTAAAACTGTAGGTAATGAAGTAAAAACAATAAACAAGGCCCTCATCTGCGTTTGTCTACCTAAAGGTAGAAGGTACTTACTACCTATACCTATAGCTTCGAAACCGCAGTGTTGTTCATCTCTGAAGGTTTCTACGTATCTATTGTAGTAACATAACGTTGTTTATGGTTGGGGTAAACAGTAACTGTAGAAAGAACAACGATATATAATATAACAAGCAAAATTGTAGACAACGATGATATGACGTAGAACTTTGTGTTAGCCCATCAACCGTGGGAAGGGGTTCTTTGGCGGAGTGCGTTTGCACATTTACACATAGGTACTGCAAACGCACTTCGTATTCTCCTCTATTTTGATGTATTCCTAGTTTGTCGTACACCGTGTACAGTAGCGGTTATGCGCTGCGTAGAATTCTCCTTTCTCCTCAATAAGTCCCTCACTGATCGTGACGCCTTACACATAACATCTTCAATAGTTTTTCGCCACCTTCCATGATTCTCGATAGGGTGTGATGTTCACTTCCTCCCCAACCTGGCAACAGCCCAAGCCGAGGTCCGTACCTAAGTGGTGCCCTTGTGCTCGTTGCCCTAACCGAACATTGCAGGTTGAGCGCCATTTGCACTCACGAAAAGCCCGGTAAAGCAGTCATGACCCCAGGAGGTCAATTGCATATAAGACCATTCGAAAAGAAAAAAAAAGAAAAAAGAAGGAATTTCCATGTTCTTGGATCCAACCATCATTTGCACCACTTGGTAATTTGCCCCCTATATTGCCAGTTGTTATCAGTGCTGTGGTGTGTCCTGCCTAAGAATAGACCTCTCCGTCTCGTCTCGTGGATGTTGTAAAAGCCCATCAAGGGAATGGACACCAGCACCCGTCTGAATACACAACTCCAATACTGCGATCACCAATCCGTGGCAAATCTCCCCATTGCATTCCATAGGGTAGGCCTCAGCAGTGGATGTCTAAATGCTGCTGATTGTTGCCTGTTCTCTCTTCTCCTTCTTCTGTTCTTCTTCTTATAATAATGGCTTCTGAGGAGTGCTCCAAACATTTCGCCAATGTTAAGTGATATATAATTATATTTTTATAGTCAAGTCGGCAAGAGTCTCCGTCAAGTCATAAACTCATAACCCAGTAAAATGATGGCAGAAAAACAAAAAATCCACCATTTCGAAAAGACATGTTGGCTGTTATGCTCAGCCTCTCTACTCTCTAAGTTGTAAGTTATTTCTATATGCGATTTTCTTTTTACTTTGATAGACCCTAGACCGCAATCTCACCAGTTGTGATGTGATTCAAAAACTGTGTGAAGCAAAACAGAGGACATGCGTTTCAGACGTTCGAGCATTATTTATTTCAGTATCGTTCGCCTTGCAGTCCAGGGAGTCTAAAGTAGACGATACCAGCACCACATTTCATTAGCATCTATTATTTTTCTGCCATTAAGGGGCCAGGTTTCCGAGCCATATACGAATAAGGAAAAGACCACTATATTATTAGGTACAAACGATGGGAATATTTGTTCTTTTGATAATGTTGATGTCCTTCAGTTAACTCCTGTTCCAACGCGACCAAACCTATAAGAACAAAGACAAACACGGTTTATCTTGTAAACTGATGATCCTTTTTAGGGTTCCGTACCCAAAGGGTGCCAACGGGACCCTAATACTAAGCCGCCGCTGTCCGTCTGTCCGTCCGTCTGTCAGCGGGCTGTATCTCATGAACCGTAATAGGTAGACAGTTGAAATTTTCACAGAGTGGTGGTACGTCTATTCTTTATATAAACAACAAATAATAAAAATAAAACTTAAAGGAGAGCTCCACAAAGTGTCCATACAAGTAAAGAGCGTGAAAAAAACTACCCTACCCCAGCATGTGGGGTACCATGAATATTTTTATTTCGAAAGTCATGGAATACTAAGTCATGAGAGGCCGTTCAGTCTTTCTGCTGTGTCTGTAATTTCGCTGTATGGGCTAAAAATTTTAAAACGGTTCGGAACCCTTCTTATGCGAGTCCGACTTGCACTTGGCCAGTTTTTACTAATATATGGGAAGTGCCTGTGTGATGCCTTATCTTGATTCATGGCTATTTTTGCCAACCAATGTATATTCAGACAGAGGCAAGAGACTACATACGTTAAAGCTTCATATACCCAAACAACAAATAATAAGAGTATTTCGACATGGTAAGATTGGTGGGTACGTAGGGTTTGATATTATCATAAAAAGTAAATAAAGAACTCCCACCCAACTAATCTAACTGCATAAAAACTCTCCAAGGATAAGCGCGGTATAAAAAGCACATAAAATGTTTGAAATCTGCAATCAATGTTTACATTGTCGAATGGGTCACCCTTGAAATACGAGTAAAACGGCCCGAAAAGGGAATTTGAATTAAATGAAACAAATAGTTGTTAAAGTAATCGTACTTTCGTAGAGCGTAGTTTAGTTTATTCGTAGTTTACCTACCAATTAGACGGCTAATTTGTATATAACTAGTGCCCGCCGGCGGCTTCACTTGCGTAGTGTCGAAATAATAAGTAGGATAGCAGCAAATCCAATGTATTTAACTCTGTAATGGTGGTTCAGTATTCTGCATAGTTTTTGCAAGCTTTTGCAATGATGTTTGTTTAGGCACAGAATAAATAATAGTTCAAGGTTTAGGCGAAATCTTGCAAGCTGGATTAGAACCACTTCTTGACATCCGATTGAGCTGAAATTTTGTACCTGTCAAGTTACGATGACAATACATTATTATGGCGACAGCGAGCTGATCTGATGATGGAGACGGAAGGTGGACAACGGAACTGCTCAATGGATACCAGTAGACTGACCGTGTTTAGGCTCATTTTGTTCAGCACATCGTTCCGATCACTAATTGTATAAAAGCTTGTATTGGAAAGAAAATTTAAAAAAACATATTCCATTGTTCAGTAGAATTATTAGAATGATCTTGATGTCGTCCCATGAAAGTTTTATGGTTATTACTTTTACTTTTATTAGAAACTAGCAGCGCCCCGCGGTTTCACCCGCGTAAGACTCGATCCCTTGGGAATATCGGGATAAAAGTGTGCCTATTTGTTATTCCGGGAGTCCAGTTATCTCCATTCCAATTTTCATCCAAATCTGTCCAGCCGTTTCAGCGTGAAGAAGTAACAAACACACTCACACAAAAACTTTCGCATTTATAATATTAGTGTGATTTTATTCTAGATGTTAGCGATGGTAGCCTAACGGTTCAATAGTGCAACTCAGAATCCAACGATACCGGGTTCGATCCTAGGCTCCGCACCAATGACTTTTTCTAAGTTATGTGCGGATTTCCATCGCTCTGTGCTTCGGAGGGCACGTTAAGCTGTCGGTCCCGGCTGTTATTGATTAATATCAGTCGATAAGCCATGTCAGAGGCCCTCGGGCGGCTTGACAAACTCCGACACCAGAGGCCAGCACTACCTCATACGAAACGAAACGAAACGATTCTAGATGTTAAAGGTACCTAATTTACTGTCAAAGGTATTATGCGAACCTTTGAACTTATAATTCTGAATATCTATAGCAATGTAGATATTAGGTCTAAGCTGATTATAAAATGAAAAGTCCATATGATTAAAAACTTCCCAGATTCACGGTTAATGAAGACAGTAAAGTTGAATACGTTTTTAAATGCCAAGGTTTCGGAACCAGTTCTGGAGCCATGGTAAATGCCAGAGACGGCACCTATACGCACCAATCAAATTAGGTACCTGTATTGGTTTGTTTCGATTATCATCAAAGGCTTAATACAACTCTAGGTGTCGCCGTGTCTTTGCTTGTAGGTAGATGGCTGGGAATTAATGCAGCATTTAATATTAGACGAACACCACAAAAGTTAAATAAGTTGTAGTTTCATTCATTCATCGTACCAATAAGTTGTAGTTTCATTCATTCATCGTACCAATAAGTTGTAGTTTCATTCATTCATCGTACCAATAAGTTGTAGTTTCATTCATTCATCGTACCAATAAGTTGTAGTTTCATTCATTCATCGTACCATCGTAAGCAATTTTAGATTAGTTTGCTCCATTATTTAGCCATCTAGGTAACGCTATAGTATAAGTTTTATTTTCGTAAGTTACTGAATTTATTATCATTGCCTTGGATTTTTTGTTATTGTTAAAGTAGAAACTTTTTCCGGTATTATAAGTGTTTAAGCTATCTGTAAGGTATTTTGTGTATATATAAGCCATTAAGATCACAGGCGCATATTTTCTGTTAAAACGGAAGCCATGGTTTATTTCTTTGGAATCAAAGTAGGTTTCTTACAATTTGAACACTTATAAAACTTGTCTTATAGTCGTTAATTACACAAATGTTTTTTTAAAGCTGAGAACCAAAATATCATGGTCTTCATCCGCTTAGTTAGAGCCCCATAAAACAAGGATTATTAGATAGTTACACAGTTTTGTTTCTTGCAGATATAAGCAGTTTCAAATTCGATCGAAAGAGACAAACTGTCTTAACTATTCCATTTTTTTTTACCTTTGACTACGATCTCACCTGTTGGTAATTTTAAGTGACGATGTGGCCGAAGATGGAGCGCAAAGGTCTAGAAAGCACCTATTCACTCTAGCCTTGAAGAGACCCAGATTACAGTTTTCAGGAAAGACAGACGACGGTAGTGTTTTCCGCTCCTTAGCAGTTCGAATTATAAAGGTAGAACTGAAACGTTTAGTACGAATACCAACAGAGGGTATACTCGGTACCATCCTTACCAATGAGGTAAGGATGGTACCGAGTATACCCTCTGTGCCGTGCGTCTGCTCTTCCTGTCCTATAACTAGTCTATTACTAAAACGCGCTGCGTGACTTTGAGTTATTTGGCGTTCATTACTTCTTACTGTACATGAGCCAACCTTCTAAATGTAGCTGGCAAATGGCAATGGAGCCGTTTTTTTATTTGTTCCTATTTTTCCCCGGCTGGCTGACAGTTCAGTCAGACGTATGTGTTTCGCGCGTATCTTATATGTGGCAAAAAAACTTTATTACCGCGTTGCACCCAAACGGCTGGATGGATTTTGATGTTTGAATGAGGTATCCTTAGAATCGTCTTAACCCTTACAGTGGTATAGGGTGCTACAACTGTTGAAAAATATTTAAAGGTGTCTAACAAATAAAAAAAAAAAAGTTTCTATGACATATGTATCAAAATCAAAAGATTGATGGGAGATTTAAAATATGTGTAGGTACATTTAAGGTAAAAGCACGGGGTCTCATCCCATAGAAAAAATATATTGTTCTATTAAAGTTCAATAGATGGCGTTACAGGTATAGATTTGGTATTGAAGTATGTAAAAAAACAATATTAGGTCTTGAAAAAATATTTTCTAATATCAAAAAATACCCACAACACGGGAAAATTAAATAAATGTATCTACAATCAAGTTTAATAATTTTTACAAACATTTAATTTTGTCTTTTTCCTGATGGTAATAATTTGAACAAAATTGATGATGACACCAGTTTGTTTGTAGTACCACAGGTAGAACTGACTCGATAGATGGCGTTATTTAAAAAAAAAACAGGTGACACGCCTATGACGTCATGCCCGAAATGAAAGAGAAAACTAGTATTTCCTTTTTAGTCTAAAATTTTCAAATAAAATGTCAGACATCATTTGATATCATTGTGTCCAAAGACGAATATATATATATATATATATAAAAGACAATGTCCTGAATGACTGGCTGACCGAGTGCCAACGCACAGCCTAAACCGCGTAGAGACTTGAAATTTGGAGGGTGTGTTTGTCTTGATGCGAAGGGTTGTAACTAAGAAAGGAATTTTTAAAATTCATAAGCTAAATGATTCTAACGTAATACAAAAATGCTCTGTATTTCAGAAAGCGTTAGCAGTAGATAGTTACTTGTAATTTCCGCTTCGGCCGTCAAAGAAACCGGCGTTTCGTAACTGGTTCATAGGTACTTTCCTCAAATAAAATTAACAAACATATAAAAATTAGCAATATACGAAAAATGCCACGGGAACGAAATATGGCTGTGTATTTTAGCGTATTTCGACGTAAAATATAGTTTCTCGGTAGGTATAGGTAGTTGTTGGTATTAAAATATTTTCAGGAGTGGGAATCCTAAATTGAAATACTTGAATGTTCGTTCGTTTCAAAAGTCATGTCACGGTGTAGTTGTTAATGTTAAAGTTGTTTTCTGCACGCCGGGAAAGTATTCTGACTACGCGCGGACGAAGTCACGAGCGGGTCATCTGTTGAGTTTGAAAAATCATAATCGTCAGACAGGGTGATTGGAAGATGGGTGCAAAGCTGTAAGGGGAAGGTTGTCTAGACCATTTAGAACTATTTCAGCCATAATAGTTATAAGACGAACTCCGACTATTTCTTTTTTACCGTTTTTTTCGTAATACCCAGAAATTTTTTTGTTAATTGCTAATAATTGCCAGTTTTATTGATTAATGTTTTCTTTTATTTTATTTTGTAATTTAAGTAATGTGTAAGCAATCTAAGAATACATGGTCTAAGCATCGGTGTCAACAGACATTTTCAGTACAGACACTTTAGTTCACAAAAAAAATAAAAGATTTAAAGAATCAGGTTTTTGGAAACTTAGTTAAAAAAAACAAATGCTGCTTTTTTGTTCAAACTTTTTTGAATAGGTACATGAAAAGAAAAAAAAGTCCCAATTTTATTAATTTGTAATATATCTGCGTAAATGATACCTCAAATAAAAGAGTATGAATACCAAGCATGTATTCAAAAAGGTTTGAACACAAAAGCACCATCCGTTTTTTTAACTAGGTAAGTGTCAAAAACCTGATTCTCTAAATCTTTGTTTTTTTTAGATGACAGTCGCTGCATGATGCCGAGTTCTTGGAGTATGGACTGATTGGTACGAAACTCAGGCCACGAAACCCCAAGCATTCTTCTCCAGCACCACATCTCAAGAGCTTCTATGCTCTTTTTCTCGCTCTCCCTAGGAGTCCATGTTTCTGCAGCATAGAGGAATATGGGAAACACCAACGCTCTAACGAGACGGATCTTAGTAGATTTCGTTATGCTACGATTTTTCCATATCTTCCTCAGCTTATCCATGGCGGACCTAGAAATCGCCATACGCCGCTTGATTTCGTCAACGCATCCACCATTGTTTGTGATCAAAGATCCGAGGTAAATGTATGATTGGACCACATCACAGTTTGCGATTTGCTTGACTTCCGGCAAGTTGTTATTGATACGGTCAACAATTATCACTTTCGTTTTGCTGCGGTCGATCTTCAGTCCAAACTCGAGGCTGATGTTTTATATCTTGAAAAGACTACCTTTCCCTTACAGCTTTGCACTCATCTTCCAATCACCCTGTGTACGTATCTAATTTTTTTTCACAAACGCCATCTATCGAGTGTGTGCGCATTTTACGCGGTAATTACAGTTGCAGGAGCTAGGTGGCTCTAGCTATCATTTTCCTGCTAGCGGCATCTAGCGCCCAGGTAAGGCAACCAAAATAGCCCGCAGAATAGCCCGAGTTATGGCGGTCACGTTTTGTTGTATGGCATGAGGTATCTGTACTAGTATAGTATTCTTTTATCTGTGGTAAAAGTAAGCAATCAGAGACACAAAATCATTTTAAAAAAAAAACTTTCTAATGGTTCACAAAAAACTGCATGCACTTTTAGAGATAAAACTTATAATCAAAATTGCTTCAGCCAATTTGGAGGTACAGACGAATAAATACACAAATTTTTGGTTCAGTTAGTTGGGTTTTTGTTTATTTTATTAATTAGGTACTTGTTATTACGATTATTTTATCAACAATATAATGTGATAGATGGTTTTCTTTCAGTGGTAAGATTAGGTACATACTTCTGTTCTGAGGATATGTATGCTCTCGTCATAGTGTAGGTAGAGTCTGCTCTGAAACTAATCAATCTCATCATTCTATAGAAAAAAGGGGCTTACAAAATAATCACTTGTATCTTAAGTTCTTACGCAACGTGGCCAAAGTTTGTTATCCTTGCATCATCAGATTATACAGCAGGTGATGTCGACGCCATGATTAGTCACGGTGTGTAGTTTGACATATCGACGTGCAAGGGAAGGCAGGAACACCTGAAAAGGTGACTTTATTACCATAATTATATTAGTGGTTCCTTTTTATAACGGCGATATGTCAGACTTGTCAAAACAATAAAATTTAAGGAGTAGGTAGAGTTAACGCAGGTAAGCGCATGCAAGTCATGCAACTAAAAAAAATGTGTTTTAAAAAAATTAGACTATAAAAATACTAGATCCAACAAGAAGACGGTGCATAAAAAAGTCTTGTAGGTAGGTATTAGTTAGAATTTGATTGACAGCAGAATCTGCCGTCAGCCCGTAGCCCCGTAATATCAATAGTACTTTAAACCTATGATTCTAAGTTTAAACTATTCCTTCCGGTACTTGGCTGTACACATGTCAAAACGTCCTACAAGACAAATCCCCTTAATGTTAAATTGTACAATGGTATCAATGTTTAAGTGACAAAATGACAAAACCTTATTATGTATCTAAGTCAAACTATGTAAATGCAAAAATAAAATATTCCCCCATTGTTTAACTGTCACATAGTTTCAGTAACAAATTGTATAATATTACAAAGAATTTCTGTCAATGGACGGAAATGATTTAAACTGTCAATTATAAATTAAACTGCTATTGATATTACGGGCCTTAGACGTATACTAGTCTAGGCAACTTGTTATAGTAAAATAGTTGACGTAGACAAAGCTTTTTCATAATATTGCTAAGAAAAATCATAAACCTACTTAGATTAATAGGAATTAACATCATAACAATCTATTCAACATCGACTCATCAGCATTGCGCAATCAGAAACATCCAGATTAACCAACAGTTACTACGAAATGACACAGGTTATAAACACAGTTAAGAGAGAAAGCGACCAATGAACACAGTCCGATGAACTCGTCTAAATTCGGCCAAGGTCTGCGCGACACCGGTTCCCATTGCACTCCAGAATAGACGTCTGTTTGATCGGAATACTACAACAATGGGCGTAGAGTGGATAGGCTCTTCGAATAAGTCACTCGGGGCACTCGGGGCATAGTTATTTTATATTCATTTTACAGATGTGGAGGACGTTGAACCCGGCTAAATTCGGCCAAGGTCTGCGCGACACCGGTTCCCATTGCACTCCAGAATAGACGTCTGTTTGATCGGAATACTACAAAAATGGGCGTAGAGTGGATAGGCTCTTCGAATAAGTTGCTCGGGGCATAGTTGTTTAATATGCATTTTACAGATGTGGAGGACGTTGAACCCGGCTAAATTCGGCCAAGGTCTGCGCAGCACCGGTTTCCATTGCACTCCAGAACATACATTATTTGATAGGCGTACTCGTGATAATAGACACAAGCATGTAGAGACCGCGCCACGACTGAAATCCGGTGACTGGAGCGCTAGTTTCTATGCGCAAAAGTGCAAGAGCGAAAATCTACCTCTGTTATCTGTTAGTTCCTCAAAAGGCCGTCGGACTTCAGTCGTGGAGCGGACTCTACAGACTCTTGCAGTTCACGTTGGGGTGTGTCAGACATTTTGACAGGTGTCGTGTCCGTTGATCCCGGTTAAATTCGGCCAAGGTCTGACGCGTGGCTCGACACCGGTGCACTATAGAATATAGTATCTAGCGGATTACGTAACTCTGATGCTATCTGTTTCAATCAGTTTCAATTCTGTTTCTATCCGAAAGGACGCTCTTGCCATTACCCAATTTACGCAGTTTACTTACATAGCTTGATTGCAACTAGACTGCATAAATTAGTTAATCGCAAGAACGTCATTTCTAATAAAAGGATAGAAACAACACAACATTGAAAACGTTTGTTTTTTTTTTAATAATCGCGCTACAGGTATTTGATAAGAATTCTCTATAGAAATGGACTGACAGGCTTCTCTTCTTCTCTAAATGGCTTCTCAGGAAAGTCTCCTTAAATTTCGCCAATGTCAAGTGTATTGTTATGTTAAAATTGGGTCAAGTTGTCAGAGTCTCCGTCAAGTCATACCTAGTTATAACAGTGGCATAAATAACTAAGTTTATGGAGGAAAACACCTATTTGAAAATATACGCAATACACTTATACACCACACATGTGCTTCATAACTAAGTAACACCGATTAAAATGCCACCAAAATTACGCGATACAACTTGAAAACCCAATGAAATTAAATCAAATAAAAATTACGTTTCTTTTCAAAAATGGCGGATTGAGTCCTATGGTAATTTCAAAGACTTTGGTATACTTACTTTACTCTATGAGTATTTCATATGTTTTTCGTGTTTTATACTGTGTAATTTTGGTAGCATTTTAACCGGTGTAACTTAGTTATATAGTACATTACATTGTGTGGTGTAGTTAAACATAAGTGTGTTGTGCGACTCTGACGACTTGACCTAATTTTACCACAGCACCACACTTGACATTGGCGAAATTGAAGTAGACTTTCCTCTCAGAAGCCAGAGAAGAGAAGAAGAAGGGAAATAGTGGGCAAATGTTTGCTTTTCTATGCTTCTAAAATAAAGTTGAGAATGTGTGCTGCTTCTGAATATCAACAGTGAACCGTAAATATTTTCATAAACGTTTTATGGTCGAATCCACCACCCATCTGGTACAGTTATTTCGAGTCGATCAGATCATCAGGAAACAAAGTTCTGGCGTGAACTTTATCGCCGGGCAAGAAAGTTATAAAACACCGGCTCGAACATTGAACTTGCGTTTAAAATCGGCCAAGGTCACCCCGTACACTGACCCGAGTGTGGTTACGAAAAAACTCTAAAGGAATCTCTAAATGCTGGATCCTCCCGGCCCAACCGATGGGAAATTAAATAATTCTGAAAAAGAAATAAGCGAATCCAATTAAGATTGCGTGTCGTTGCATTCCAGAGCCAGCTGCAATAAAAGGTACAAGTCCAACAGCAAAACTAAAACGAGAGCCGTCGGGAGTCCAACGAACCGCGGCTAAATCCAGCCAAGGTCTCAGTCGGCTGAAGGGCGCCTCGCCCGACCGCGTATGTGCTGGTCGTTTACACCGAAAGACAATAACAAAGGGTCGAATTAATACCTACAATACTGACTCACGCAGACAACATTGAGAACTCCACACATGTAAACGTGGATATTGCGATGAAAAACCAATTGCGAAACTCTCAACATATTTCATTAGACCACCCGTGGGGTTGCAAGAATCGCATCCGAATGATTCAAAGCCAGAGTATTGCATATTAATGAGTATTCAACCGCCACCATAAAATTATCTCGAAACTGATAATTTAACTCAATTCAATAAAGGAAAGTATGAGAATATTACAGACCTTGATTTTATGGATGTATTAGGCTCAAAATGGAGTCTAGTCGTGGTTTTGCTTGACTGAGCCGAGGCGGGTGCTTGCGGTGAGACCCTGCTGCGTTCTCACTGCGGTTAACGTTGCACAAAACGCGTTTTTTTTTTGCTTTTTAATCAAGATACGATAACAGAAAAAGAAATAACTGTGTAATTTAAAAAGCAAGGATCGCGCGCGAGACTGAGGTATGTGTAACAAAGAAGAGGACCAAAATAAAATGAAAAGTTCGTGATCATAACATTGCAACAGAAATCCCAGTAATATCATAAGCGTCAATGTTAGGGTCTTTGTTACTCAATCACGCCAAAACGGCTGAACCGATTTCGATGAAATTTGGTACATAGATAGAATATGATCTGGATTAAGCTAAAGACAAAAACGCGGTCGAACATTAGTAGGTATATCATAAAATATTTGTAGATTTACAGTGAAGTGGTCAATGTATCACTCTTCCGCGGTTTTTTGGTGACCAATTATCAACTTAATAAAAATAAAAGCGTTTTAATTTGCCCACAACAAAATAAAATTTATTTGCACATATTTTTACATAACAATGCAGACGCAATAACCTCCTGACCTGCCACAAGGCCCACCACATGATTCGCATTGATGTTAAGTAAGCGTTTACAAGTTTCCTCAATGTCAGTCAAAATTTACCAAATTCGTTCACGCTTAGTGAGCACTCCCGGCTCGTTATGACCTACATGTTCCCCTCGTACTTAGGGCTTGCAGTGTGCCTGTGCCTGACCTACCCCAAGTGCGTCTGTGTTGGGTTGCTTTGCTTCAGCGAAAATAACTGGGACACGATGTCCTGTCGCCGCACTTCCGTATCATGACATCGGCTTTGAGGGTGTGCGGGAACTTTTACATAAATTTAACTTTATTATCACACAGATGCTCACTTTTAGTAAGTATAATTGAGTTTTCAATAAGATACTGCCAGCAACTTTGTATACCGTCGCAATTTTAAGTACTTTTGTGTAATGTATTTGTAATTATGTTAATTTGGGTTGAAAATATTACATCGTGGGCAGAAAAATCCCCATGTTTCTGATGAAATAACACATACACAGCGTAAAACCACGTGTATAAACCAAAGTAATATGAATATAAAAACATCTATAAGTAGGTAAATTAATGTATGTTAAGTAACAGGAAAATGTTACTATTTTGTCCAAGCTAATAATATTTCAATTGCCCTAATAACACTGATAAATCAACCACAATTTATTGATCTGCTATATTTCCACTAAGTACTTAGACTTCATTGAAATTACAACTAGGTGTTCAACTATCTGTTTGTAAATTACAACTCTGATTATTCTCCGTCATAAGCAACTGCCAGTAACACATTTTATCTACTACTTTAAATACATCGTATGTCTGTCTGAGATCATCAATGATCATAATGTATAAATTCCTCTTGTGCATAATTAAGAATTCTTTTCTAATTTCAGCTCTCCTATTATGCATTGAAATAGTTACGTAGCGTCATTTAAACACCATCCAAATTTGAAAAGGACTGAATTGCAATCAGCTAATGCATTTTTATAAAAAATAGTCTCGTCTACGTTACTATTTCGAGCCGTCTATTATTGATTGGCTTCGAGTGCATCGTCACATTGTGTGCGGGATCGATTCCTGCGCCATCGCCCCCACTTCTATTTTTACCGCTTCATTGCCTACTCCCCTCGCCGTCTGTTTCCTGCCTTTTATTAAACTATCTGTATGTTAATTAACACCGGCCCTCTCGGACCGGCACTGTTTATTTTTCTATTAGCGGTTTCCTACGAAACGTTCTCCGTTTAAGGCAGCGCCATCGGGAATCCACTTTCATATACTTTTAATACTGCAGCTGTCTCAACTTCAATAGTTTTATTTTCATTTACATACTTGTTGATACCGACTTGTTCGTTTCCATTTTTTCGACCTTCAGCTTATATTGTATGTAATTAGACGTCGCTGCACATTATCAAACCTCACCCCCTCGATTGTCTTTCTCGTCCAACGTCAAGGCTGCGGTAGCTTCGTCTCTGTCTATGGGGGCATCTGGTATACATAAACCTGCGCCTGTTTACGTTTGTGTCTACGCGCTGCCGGTACCCTTGTGTGCGTGCTGCAGGGGTGCGGGCATGTGTTGGTGAGCGTGGCGTTTGTCTACAGCTGTTATACTTGTAGGTTTGTGGAGCCAAGCCAGTCGCTACGATATTGACTTCTCTAAATTTATGCTTCCTCATGACCCACGCTTACATACTTCGCTGAGACCACTGAGACATATTAAACTCGTGACTCGTCTGCTTAATATTCTATTTGAGAAGGGTGGCAAGAAATATACACCCAAACTTTATCAAGTAATTTGGAAGTCAGTTCCAAATGTCTTTCTTTGCCGACTCTAACTTTACCTGCCTGAATGGTATTATTATCAGACGCTACGTACCCAGAGTTCGCTGCGACCGTTTGTTTGTGTTGTTCTCATTATATTGTTATAACGATGTCATTATTCACGGCTCTTTTGTCACGGTTGGAAAAAAGCATGTACCGGTCGGTACGTACGATTCCTTAGTAATCCGTCTTTACTCTTTACGTTCAGTTTGACAATAGTCAAACAGCTGGCGAGGGGTCAATGACCGGGTAGCTACTGCAAATTGTATAGTTATGCATCTTGGAAGCAAAAAAATAACACCCATTTTGCCTTTGGATCCGCATGCGAGCCATTTCTAAGAACGCGCTGGAACTTCAAAACCGCGAATGTTGATACAATATTTTATCCTCATTTCGAAACGAGATACCTACTGATATTTGCCCGTTCTTTCACAAAAGGTGAAATGTCTGACGTGTGATGAGAACGACGTTAAACATTATCACAAATTCCAGGTATGTTTGTTCGATAAAAACAATGAACTCGCCGACCTTTACCTTTCTAGCGGACACAACATTCGTGGTTTTGTATGCGCAAGTTTAAGGGCAATGTTGTCGATGACGTCACCGTCCAAAAACCCCGGGGTCGTTGCTCGGGCCCCTACCTGCATTTTTTATTGCATCCCCTATGACGCTAGCAGATTCCACAATAGGGACGGTCTCGTCAACATCGGCCTCACAGTTACAAGCTGGTTTTTGTTTGTTAATAATCTTCAATTCTTGGGAACTTCTTACCTCTTAAGTACAGTGTGGAGTAGTCTTACTTTCATTGATTTTACTCACCTTTAAAACTTGCATGACTTTGAGATGAAGCTGACTTTCGTCCATAACATACATTGTACCAGTTCTTGGTACTTTATCCTTGGCGACCCTCCCTAATTGTGTGCAGGGCAGAGGGCGGAGTTTACTCGCAATGGAAATGGCACAGATGCTCGGTTTACCTGTCACATCTGAAATGCAACTACGAAGCAAAAGGTGGTTAATGACAAACACATTGTTGGGCTGGCTTCTGACTAGCCCTAGTAGAATGGAATTGGGAATACACTCGTGCGTGAGGCTATGTATGGTATGTCTGAAAGTATTTTCTATAGCCACTACATACACAGTGGTTTTTGTCAAAGAAAGAATTATCAATTATCTTATGATCTGTCTCTAAGTCTCTAGGCTGTACTGCATTGTTGGTTTTTGAATTGAATTATCCGTTGATTAATCTTTCTCGTCAAAACTATCTACAAACTCTACTTTTTTTTTCTAATTTGTGAATATTGTTTAGACTTCGCAATATTGTTAGTAATATCAAAGGGAAAGTTGCATAAATATATTATTGTTGACAACAAGACACATTCGGATAATAATTAATTAAAATGAAATTGTCATAAAACAACAGCTTTTTTTTGTTTCCTCAAACCTCGTCAAAGTTTTATAGACTTTTGTAAGCGTAAAAATAAAATTAAGTACCCGTATTTACTGCCGGGCTAAATATGAAATTTCCCAAATTTTATGCACGAAACAAAAGAATTCTCAGTATTCATTCTTAAAATATGAAAACTTTGTTGCCAAATGACATCGTTAATTTGCTGTTGTGTCCATGTTTCCAGATATTTGACTTATTAAAAGTTTAATTTCACTGTCATAATCAAAACAAAAAGAAAATATGTAGTGAATTTCCTCTGTAACTGGATTGCATTCGATTTCTTTCTACAACAATAATTTCAACATTTTTAATTTGTTTATTAGTTTTAGCTTTAGCATATATTTTTTAACAATTATTTTTATTTTTTCAGGTATGTGTCCCTCTGAAGTAGAACAATTAGGTGCCTACCTACTGTTTACTAGGATTAATACAGGTAACCAGTAACTTACTGTTATTTCTATTCAACTTCTAAAAACAGTTTTTAGGTAGGAATTCAAGTTTTTTTTATTATTTCGAATATTTTTCTACGAGCTTTACCCAAACATGTTCCGCAGTGAAGTTTTTATCTGTAACCCATACAGGATGTATGCAGTGCCATTCAGCAGCAGCGTAAGGCCTTCCCGTTGCGCAAGTAGGTCGCGCAGGTCCCTGCTCCCGACAATTGGGACGAACCAAAAATGTGTCAAGTTGAACTAAGGCCATTAACCCTGCTGTTTACGTTTACCTCTATCTCGGTCGCGGTGACTGAGGCTGCCCTTACTTTTGTTATGCAATGCATTGTTGCCAACAATTTGTTGGGCTTCTGGCATTTTTTTGTGGCATTTGTTAGATTTGATCGTACTAAACGCGTACACTCTTTTACTGGTGATTTTATATATTAATTTGTCGATACTTCGTTTCATCCTTTTAAAACAGCATAAGAAACCATCAAAAAGTAAAACGCAGCGGTCTTGATACTATGAATTACCATTATCGTCAACAAAAAGGACATATTGTGAACCTGGGCCAGACAAAGTCACTACATATAAAAGTATGAGTTAAAGCAGAATATTTCTGGAGCCATTTTGTTTTTTAAATTTTCAAGTGCCTTTTATTATTCACAAGTCGTTTCCTTCAAGTAGAAAAGAAATAATTGTAATGGTGTCTACTCGGGGTATAAATAATTCATGGAGATCTTTTGAAAAATATTACAGTCTCGGTCGTGGGCGCATTATAATTGTTAATATCCAACAAGACTGGCTACGGTGACCATTGTGGATAAAGAATAGCTGTAAATGCAACGAATCATAACCAATTCATAATTATTTTAGTAAAAACATCAAATTCTAAAACTGCTCGTATGTAACATCGAGCAAGCGTGTGAGAGTTTGTTTCTTTTTAAGGTTATGTAAGGCGGTTTGGCTCACTAAAAAATGTATGAAAAATAAAGTTATTACCTATCTACTTTGTAAGCTCCTCATTGAACTGTAACATTCTTAGTTATTGTACCTGCACGGTTCTATATTTTGCACCTGCGCTTTGCAAGAGCCAGTTAAAATAATGGAACCTTTGCAAAATGTAATTCCCTTCCAGGCTATGCGTGCCAGTACAACATATGTTTGCCACAAGAAAACAATTGCAATCCAATTAATGCATTAATTGGCAACAAGTCTACAGCAGGTGAATATAACTTACATGGTCAGAAAACCAGGAAATTCACCCTCTCCTTTATAATAAACTCTTACGCATATTTCTAACAACTCCTCTTTCATGTTTAACGATGCTTTAAATAACACTGGACATAAAAATCCTGACTTAACGTCTCATAAAACTAAACACTTGAATAAATAACAGCGGCATACCTGCATATCTCCATATCCTTCGTTATTCTGTTCACACATTTTAAGAAAAGAGCTTTTTAGATGCGTATACAGCTGACTATAAATTCAACTCCAGCCCCAAATCATTCAAATTATGTCAGCGTCACAATTAGATTGCATAGATTTTGTATTCTATTGTGCATTATGCGTTCTATGCGAACACAATGTGTTCATTGATAGAAATATTGCCGTTGCCCCTAACAACGGCGCCCCCATATCAAGGGATGGGAGCCCTTTGGGCTTACCCACAAAATTCCGCATCACGGAAATCCCCCGGTGAAGTATTTTTTCTTTATAGGATGGTATCGTCGCGACTTTAATGATGTTCATGTATTTGTGGTATGGACGCTAGCATTTATAGATTGACAGTTAGGTAGTGCTGTTTTATTCGTGGAGCCTAATACTTTCATGCCACAAATAACCTATTATAACTTTCTGTAGTTTCGCCACTTTGAACAGTTTGTAACCACAATGTGAATGGTTTCGAAGGCTTTGTTTGCCCGAGCTTCACTTTAAGATCACTAGATCATTAAGTCTAAAAGTTTCCTTACCTAAACACCGACTCACAAATATAGAAAAAACGATTTAAGAAAGTTTCCCAAAACTATGCATTTTTACAACTCAAATACTGGAATATACACCCCTGGCGCAAAATATAGTGCTAAAGTATCTAGGTACCTCTAGGCAGCGCATAACCTCACAAACAAAGCGACGACGTGGGAACGAGAATAGTTTGATGATCTCAACCAACTTATAGCTTCGCGAGTAACTTCAAAGAGAATATTAAAGCCATCTCGAAGATCGAGGCTGTTTTAATATTCCATTTTTAATTTAGAGTGCTCCATACACGGAGGCCTCGGCGTCACAACAAAAGACTAATCTAAAATGCAATGCGGACTCAGTATGAAGAATTACAAAACAAAGCTTATGCAACATCCTGCCACCGAGCGCAGGGGAGGGTTAGATACATTAGGTCTAACCCGCGCTTTGTCCGCCAAGACCTTGGTTTTTTCTGAATTAGCGAGCTTGGCCTCGAGCCTGGCAGGTGATTAAGTTACATAAACTTAGTCCGTCCCCACTTCCTGCTACACAAGGCGCGCCTTGCAGTTGTCGAAGGCCAAATTCGCAGCCTACATCCTTTGTTTTGCTCCTATTCCCGAACCTGTTCTACCGGGCAAGGATGCATTCACATGGGAAATCATGGAACGGTTATTTAAAACCTAAACTTAAAAAATATTGACTGTTTACCTTTTTCAATTAGACGAGCACACACTTTTAATTGATGACTTTCGATATTAAATATTTACTTTTACTTTGGTAAATGGGCACGTTCATAAGAACGCCGGTGATTATAAATTGCTATAGGTATAAATTGTTTCTCGGAGAAGTCCTAGCACATGGTTTAATTACTCAAGCGGGGTTATAAAAACTAAAAGTGTAATAGGCTCAGTCTCACGGGTGGAATGGAGTCCAGCTCCAAACTGGTTTCACTGCACGCAAGCCGGCTCCGTCGAAGGCTCATGCAGCTAATAAAAAGAAACCTATATGCAGCTCTAGGAAATGCTGACCTTGGACGCAAGACACGGCACCTGCCGTTTTTATCTGCCCTTCAAAATAAATTGCGAATATTTTATAACTCTTCCAGGTTCCTGTGTCAAATTGTGCGACATTCCGAGGCGACTTTTGTGTGTTGTAATGCGTGTTGAGTTGAATTTGAAAGGAATTCGATATGGTAATATTTGTGGGCACTATTTTAACGATGGAGACGAGTCGTCGGACAGGTTTTGTATTGTCGGAGCATCGGCAGGGACGTGACGGCACGGTCGGGCAGGGCTGCTTCTTCGCCGCGATATGTCGGTCGTGGTGTCGGTTGCGTAACCGGTGTCAGTCTTGAAGAAAGTGAACGCAGCAGTTCGAGGTCGCATAGAAAGTTGCCGTCGCGCTGCTTTCAACTTGCTTATTCCAATTCATTCACGACACATTTTGAAATTGTTTTTGAATGATTTTACAAAACAACAATTTAAAAACAAAAACATCACCCGATGTTCTCGTTCCAGAACTGATGAACTGTGATATCCAGAATTGATTCCAAACGCATAATTTGCGAGCCAAAAAGACTATCAAAATGTTACATAATAAGCTGTTCAACTTTAAATCCTTTCCAAGATAGTATCGGAGACTTCCAAAGAGTTTTGGACAGAAAGTTACACGTGCCTGCGGAATCCTTCGACCAAATTTTGGTCGAAGGCTAAATGGCTGTTGGTTATTGCAATTTTCGTCATATCACCTTGCATATTATTTGCTGTTGAAGGGAACGTTTCAAAGGATTCTTTTTCGGCCGTTCTTGTTTATGTATCCTATTTATATACATGTTCGTGTAAGACCGTGAAATAGAAAATTAATCCCGGTTTATTATCCATTCGATCTCCGTGGTTTTATAGCCGTATATAAATTTGATCGAGTGATCACGACATTTAGTTGCATATCAAATTTATGAGCAGTTTTGGCTGCACTACAAGCTGCCTTGTATCTCTGCATATTTACCTGTCTACATTGTATAATGCAGAATAGAGCAAGAGACTCGCGCGCTGAGCAGCCTCAGAATAACTTACAATAGCCGGTATAATAGCAGGCTGACCTGACACGACACATGATCTACGAGCTTCGCAAGCAGATGAAATTATGAGTTGAGTTAATAACATGAGCAATCTCAAAAATCTAAAGAATTCATTCAATATGGACTCCAACATTTTTGCTCAACATATATTTTCTGGAATAAAGCGATCATTAGCACTACATGTTGAAGGTAACGTAACTCTCTCCTGTTAAATATATTTATCTCGTAACAGGATACTGATGCCTGTAAGAAGGAATGGGACAAATATTGTAATGATGAGTTGAGTTTATCTCAACCTTACCTGTGCTCTGCTCAGTACTGGAATGCCAGTCATATAAGAATCACAACTCATTCTGGTTTCCAAACCACTTCCACCATTATCATAAACTTACATACCTTTTTTGTGGATTTGTAGTAATGTAATTTCTAGAAGATGTTAGAAACCCAGTTAACCTGGTTCTTAGCTTCTCTCAGGCGCTGAAGTCACTCGACAACATTTTGCTTTCTAGCAAATTATCACAGGTACCTCACCTAAAAGCTCTAGGATGTTATCACAAACATGTTTTACGGTTCGTTTGAATCAGTAACCAGAATAAGCCTTAAAATGTCTGCCGTCAATTTCAAAAGTCGCTACTACAACGAAGCTACTCTTTACCGTCGTATGTATCTCGAGCACGCATCACTCCATTAGCATATGAAACGAAATGCTTTCGATGCCTCAGTTTTTACTGAAGCTATGTGTCCCTTTGTGATGCAAGGTCTTTGCAGCTCGTTTACTCAAATGCCAGACCTTGTGGAGAAGTTATTATCTTTATGTTAATAGATCGTCCTGTGCCGAGATGATAGCGTTGAGATTAAAATGAAACTTTTCCTTCGTATTTTAAACCTGTTTTAAACTTTGAGACTGACATGAAAGGAGCCTTTGCGAGGTGCATTGTATCATTTCACCACACTGGTTCCATCAACATCGGTCCAAAATTAACACAAGCCCCTTTTCTTGGCCATTATAGCTTTACCAGGACAATGACCTAACGCAAGGTTACCAAAAAAGAACCAGTGACACGTAGAACTAATGAAGCACTGCATTGCGTTTGTATCGTTAGGTACATTCCGTGACTACATCGCGTCTAAAAGTCGCAGTGTGTAAACATTCTAAAATATTTTGAATGCGAATATGAGGACGAACATTTTACCTACCAAGATACATAATATTCCCTATTCCTCACCAAAACACATTATTACCCCCCACTCTTTAAAATGCGCTCTCCAGTGTTTTCAAGTGGTCTGAGACCGAGTTCCAGGAAGGCGTCTTATCTGTCTAGTCCCACCATCAAGTGCCTTATCTCCCCACATGTTTGATCAGGTGCTTGTACTGGTAATACATAATTATATGTATTTGCTGGGCCGCTGTTACTCAAGGCCCTGGCTTGACCGTGAAAACCCTATCTTGTTTCACGTATCGAATATTATAGGGCTTCTGGTTTCGGGGAACCATATTGGATAATACTAAGGGTCACTTTTTAACTTGTCTACGTTTTGTTAGTTTAACAGATTTGTATTTTTTTACCACACACTGAGTTAGTTAAGGCTGGCAGGCAATCCAATACTATTCCACGAAGAGCATCTATCAATAGTTAGGCTTTGTAGTATTCGTGGAATGGTAGAAACTAGAAAGTATTAAAATGTTCCCACAAAGGGCACTATCGATGCACCAGCTTTCTGGAACAGCAATTTATTTTTTCATAGATTGGGAAGTTGATTTGTCATTGGGCAAGCCATAACAAAGGACCTCACCTATGTCTGTGAGGCATAGCTCACAGACCCGATAACCGCTGGGAAATAAAGGTTCACGAGTGGCGTCTACAAACCGGAGGATACAGTACACTGTACATCTACAGGAAAACCTCCCACTCAATGGACCATTGACATTGCAATGATCGCAGTAAGTCGGTGTATGGAGGCTGCTCAAGACCGTTCGTCCTGGCGTTGACTAGCTGTGGACTTCCACTGGCTAATGACGATATATGAATGTATGTTTTTGGTTTTAAATCCTGTACCAAGAACGTTTATTACACCAATAAACCAAATTGTATAGTTATTATTATTAAGATAGTTTATCAACGATCTTTTTGTTTCATTCAACGTCCGTGATGAGAGAAACTTGATCTCCAAAGTTTCAAGAGCGTGGGCGGCAATCACATAACTTAGATAGCTGCCATACATTCAAAACACTGACGTTCGTTCGACCCAATCCGTCCCAAATTGAATACCCAAAACTTTAATCGGATTATAACTTGCAAGGGTTACCAGATAAAATATCGGAACATCCGGACAAATATGGCAAATTTTATAACAAAGTGACATTTTATAAAAAAAAAACTGGTTTGATGGGGTTTTATGTTATTGTTACAGTTAAATATATGAGATTACTATTAAAAGACTATATTACTATTGAAAGCAATTTGACGCCTGAAAAGATCAAAAAACAAAAAAAAACAAAAATAATAATAATGATATCTGAATTACCCATAATGCCACGGTTGGGCTATTCGTTTTTGCGATAGAACAGTTCCAATTCGGTTTTAGATTTTGTGAAAAACAAACTAAAGGGCTTGAAAAATCGATGGAACATTTAAATGACCAAGGACCCTGTTATTTATCGATGGATCAAAACAACGACGGACCTTTTGAGGATAAGTAACATTATCGAACGCTTGAAAAACGTATTACACATTCTAGCATGGCAACCCTTCCTTTCAACCAACTTTTAATCGGACTGCAAGGGATTTGAAATGGTTGTGACTTGTAACACGTGGAATTCGGCTCTACATTCGAAATGTCAAGTTTTGGAACTGGTTTTGTCATTTCGTATTCAGATCTGGTTTATGCACCTTCACCGCGAATGAAATCCATTGCCTTCACAATAGAGTTAAATAACTTTTAGGAATAATTTCGAGTTACGTAATACTCTTTGTAGGGCAGGGGTGATGAGCGTAGGTAAGTATGGAAAAAAAATACTTGGATATGAAAAGCAATATTTATTCTTTAATAGAATAATTACAAAAATCTGTAATATAAAAATGAATCCCTATTTCTCTTGTCACGGCATCACGCGTGAACGGCTGGACCGATTTCGCTAATTCTTTTTTTGATAGTTATTGTCAGGACAAGGTTCTTCCTTTTATTTTAACTCGATAATTGGCGCTACAGTCGGGTCACCGAGACCACGCGAATGAAGTCGCGAGCGGGCCGCTAGTATAATAATAATCATGTTTACAAAATTGAAGGAAAGTAACGAAATTATGGTGTCAAAATAATAGAGAGCATTATAAAGGGTTAGTAAACAAAACATTTAAACCCAAATCATAGCATTACGTCTCTTAAATAAATGGAATTGGTCCGTTGTTGGGTATCCACAGACATATAGAGATGTGCTGGGACCCTATTCGCTATGACAACAGGAGAGTCTATGCCAATAACGTGTGACGACATACTGTATTCTAAACGATAATTCCATGAAGATATCGTAACCAGCCCGCGTTATATTACGTTTGGTCATAGCGAATAAGGGGGCTGCTTTCAAAAGTGGTTCCATAGCTTGCCAGTAGGTATTATAACCCCTTGCTTGTTCGCCCTTTAAAAATATTCTGCCGTGCGTTTTGGGAAGATGATTCACCGAGTGTGCAAACTTTACAGTTAACTTAATGGTGCGCTTTCCTTCTCAGAACCCGTTTTACAAGGAAACAACTCCCTACGGAAACTACCCATGACGCAGAACCATACAAGATAATCTGGGGCAAGATGATGTTATTGTTGTATTCTCGGAAGTAGATTTTGAATCGACCCCCGGCTAAAAAGAGGACTGCTATAAGTTAAATAACTTAAGGTGAGGCCGTAGGGTGTATACCTGTATGTACACATGCTGCCACATAGTTCAGGAAAGGGTGTTCGGAGATCAATGTGGTTTTTTAAATGAATGGTGTTTTTTTCGAAAATGTTCTGAGCCATGTTTGGTGTAAATAGGTGCAGCCGTTTCCAGGCTAATTGCAACAATTTTGTATAGGAAACTCATGTATTTTACATTTAAAACCTTCAGTTTGAACTAGGGAATGCAAACCGGTTTTACCGAAAACCGAAAAAGCCGGTTAACGGGTTTAAGATTAAATAAACCGGGTTAACGGCACATTTCCAGTTTATTGAGTTTTTAAAGATTCTAATGGCAACACCACATGTCTTACAGAACGACGTAGTTTATATGAAGTATATATGAAGCCAAACTAGGTACTGTAAAACCAGAATCTAGCAAATTCACCCGTGAAAGGCAACAACATTAAGTAGGTAATTATTTTTATTAACTACATGAATGACGGTACTAGCTGATGCTAACCTCTGCCTTTAACAATACCTACATTACCTTATAGGTCAAGTCAACCTAGGACGCGCCCGCAGGCACTGCACTGATGCGCCCGCCACCCTGAGACAAAGATGAAAGTCTCATGTGTCTGTAATTTCACCGGCACCCACATACCCTAGAAATAAGCATGTAACAGTAACATACATACATAGGACTTCTTCTGTGAGGTATTGATCGCTCTAAGTCTGATATTACTAAAACCCGTGTTTGCTTTCACTAAGAAAACTTGTAATGTGAGAAATAACGGTGTTGCATGCGATGATAAAGAGGAAAACGGGACTGGAGGGCCCAGACGGGCAATGTGCCGAAATATTATAAGCAATAATACAATAATTTATTACATTACAGCAACGGTATTTTTAAACGATTGGGCTCAAATCAGATTGGTTGAATTTAAACATGCTTTAATTTTCTATTGAAATTTAATATATGACATCTTGTTTTAATATATGACCTACTAATTATATATCATCAGAACTATAAATATATTTTGCACCAATTCATGAAAATTAATTCCAATAAATTTTTAGAAGAAAAAAAAACCATTTGTTTTCTGAGTTCCAATACCAGTTTTCATACAACTAAAACCTCGATGAAATCGGAGCACCCGTTGCACTCTAGTTCATGTTCATCGAGTACTGGTCATCATCAAACCCTGGAGTCTGCGGGAGGAAGACCATGTGTCATCTTAACTTGAAGTTTGAGCTCAAGATTGATCATTCAGCTTCAGTAGTACCCTAGATCCTGTTCATCCTATGCTGGTCATCATCAAACCCTGGAGCCTGATGTCGTCGAAAATGATCATTTTGAGCTCAAACTGAAGGTTCTAACTTAAGGCTAAAATTGTTGTGTGCTGATTATCCTGCAGCCTTCCGTCAGCGGATTCGGATGTTACCGACGGAGATTCCGATAGACGCGATCCTTAAATATCCGGTACCTAAATTAGAATTCGAAACTTTCGCCCAAACATTCCGACAGCTATTTGGTGTCGGTAAACTTTTCCGACAAAAACTAACGAATCCGATCGGAAGACTTTTCGAACGTTTCAAAATAGCCCTGCTGGAAACGCCTGGACCAATTTTCACCGAAAATAGCTAAGAACCATCTCGCAAACACCATCTGTCACAAAAGTTCAAACCGCATTGAAATCAGAGCACCCATCCCGGAACTACGTGGCAACAAAGAAACATTCAGACAGACTGACCATATACACTGTGGCCACAAACTTATTATAACCCCTCTTCTAGTCGCGGGTAAAATACATTTCCGGGTTCCTCTATCTTCTCACCTGGTTGTCATAAAAGCCAATTGAAGGAATACCATGGGTAGCAGCATCCACCTGAGTACTCAAAACCATACTGCGATACCCAATCTGCCTACCCAGTGTTGTAGCAAATCCCCCCATTGCATTCTGTGGGACGGGGGCCTTGTTCTGCAGTGGACGTCTGACGGCTGATGATAACGGATATTCGACCAATCTCTTTTTTAATTTGCAAAAATACCTATACCCAATAATTACAGTCTTTGAATGCGTTGGTACTTTCATGGAATTTATTCGTGTCCGTTCAGTTATCATTGATCAGCGCCGAACTTAAATAATAAAGGTCTAAGGTATGCCAGAATATGTATGAGGGACTTTTATTATAAAAAAAAACTGAAGGGCCGTTGCATTTGCGGGTTATGGTCGCACTTCACATCGTTATTCGTGTTCATGTATTCGCCTATATTTGCCCAAAAAATACGCTAATCCATGACGACTATTTACAGTGTTCCAATTTGGAAAAACGGAACACATATGGACGCACATCGGTGCTTAGCGCGCATGATCTAGGGCTCGCAGCTAATTACTCTATTATTCAAAACTAGATGTCGCCACACACAACGCGTTATCAACTGCCACTACAAATGAATCACCTGCTTTTTAAAAATATTTTAAAGAAACTTAGAGGAGGCTGCGCATTGTCCATACATAGCAAGGAACCATTTCGCAAACACCATCTTTCTTATAAAGAAACCCGTATCTAGATCAGTCAAACCGTTTTGGAGATAAATGGAAACATTCTTTTGCACAGACAAACAACAATGTACCTTCCCACGGGGATAAAAATGCTATCGATATAAATGTCACAGCTTAGATCAGCAGGACTAGAAGACACATTTCCATGTTATGCTCCCTAGTTGTTAAACGCAATTTTTCCCTTGAATTATAAAATGCCAAATTAAAAAAATGTGTGATTACATTCAATGAACTATTTCAGTCATGGGAAGCGAGCTCATGTTTTTATAAAGCTGTAATTGTGAGCTACGATCGTGGATCCGATAATTAGCTTTTTTTGTTTGTATTCCCCCACTGGAACCGAAACGGCTACACAATGATTTCTAGTCATAAGTCATGTATTTATTTAAATTTATTTAAACAAACTTCGAAGTCATTATAAAATAAGTCTAGTTTCATTTCCTTTGACAATAATTTAAAGAACTTGATATCCTGAAATAAATCGAATTAAACGATGCTTTATAACTATACTTTGTAGGTATATTTGAAACTTTAAATATATAATAAATACCATATTTTATTTGTGACGTCATTAGGATCTCTACGATTTATTCACGTTTGATTTCCTTTGTAAATTAATTAGCTGCCATCTCAATGTATTTAATTTTAACTTTTATGAACTTCCTTAATTAGGTAATTGTAAAATATTTTGTTTGAGGCTTATGAACCTTATTTATTAGCTGTGTCCACGACTTCGTCCGCGCGGTTTGTTCATACATACACACATTTTGGCATTTCAAAGATGTTTAAAATTGAATATATTAATCCGTCCGTTCGTCAACGCTACGTGAGACGTAGGTATAAGTACCATACTTCCAAATCACGTTTTTAAGATGTTATGTTCACTATAGCTATTATTTATTCTGTGACTATGGTTTAAATCTCTATTGAAATCATTTGAAATGGAAATGTTTGCCAAATAATTGCTTTAGTTTGTTGGACGACGAAAAACTTTAACGATAGTGCATGAAAGATAAATTAAATTCATGCATTACTATTGCCTCTTTTAGAACTTCAAGCAATTTTATGTGAACATTTTTAAAACTTTTTCATTATTGTAAAGTGACAACCGAAGGACGGTATCAAAAATCATAACACAGGTATAGGTACTATACTAAACCACTTTACTTTTTTGATGCAACCTCATTCATGCTTTAGTATCTATATAATAAAAAAAACTCAAATTGACTAAATATGTAATAGACGTTTGGTATGAAATAAAATATTCTATATGGCGCACTTTAATTTCGCTTACATAACATGAATGATATTCAAAATGTAGTTCCTATCACGTCTCAAGTCGAATCGATTTCAGGAAACCATTTGTAATTTATATTTCGTACAGGCACAAAGAACCGACGAGCCTTTCCGTGGCCTTGATCAAGCGCAAACCTTGAAAACACCCGGCGAAGCATCGTGCGCAGGCGCAGGCGAATAGACTCTACGCGTTCACTAAACTTTAATATTACGTCACATTGTATTTTAGAGTTCCTTCCTATTTAGATGAACAGCCTCGAATCAAAGTTCCATGATCAAAACATTCCCTGCTTTGTTGTTATTTTTACGTATTTGACGCATAGCGTGTGCGTAACGTCTTATTTCAACGTGTCCATTAGCGATTGACAGCTAATTACCGACAAACAGAAATCTTCCAGAATTTGTATGTCAATGTGAAGATGATCTTCTATTGTATTTTTCTTTATATAAACTTTATAACAACTTGAACAATGAAAAAGTATACTTCTATGAAACTATATTCGAAGGACGTTGATATAATGCTCCTTGGATCGTATCGTATACGACTATGAAATACCCTTTTCAATACAACTGATGAAACGATTTTTGAACCGGGTAAGTATAGTATTTGACGAAGTTCGTTTGGCTATGTTTGACATAGTGCATACACATGCACATTGTTTTAGTGTGCGTACGCTCAGGAGCAATTAGTCTCTACCGTGACGAGGTCCAGGTCACTAGTGCTCATTGTGTTCAGGTCATATTTTGGCAGCGAGTACCGTCAGCATGGCCACTAAGAGCAAACAAAGCAAAAAAAAGTTTACTGATATTTGTCCTAAGTGAGCGATATTTGTATTACATGATTTACATGTGTATGCGGGTATTCATAGATTTACTTTAGCTACTACTTTTTAAATAATATTACCAATTGAAGAATTTGGCGGAGACCTACTTTAAACAGTGAAACATGTAACAAAATTTATTAAAAAAAAAAAAAACTTTTTTCATAAGTACACCATACTGTTTATTTAGCCTCATCCGCTCTGTCCAAAATATATCCTATGTATAGATCTTATTTCACAAGTCTCACTAGTTCGACAGTATAAACACCTCGTAACATCACACATTGGCATAAATCTACATCTTATACCATTCACACTATAAGTACCTCACCTCATCTTGGAATGACCTTATTGTATGTACCTAATTACAAGCATCGATGCTATATTTAAAGTATTTCGATAGTGACGTCACACCGTTTCTTGTTCAATAGCATCAACATGACTTGCTAAATGGTGATGAGGTTGCCTCGCCAAATTTTAGCTGCCTGCTTGTGATGGTAAAGTTTCTCTTGAATATCTTGCAGTTCTATTAAATCTTTGATAGTAATATGGCTTTTAGCTTGGATCACTAAATATTAATATTGGGCGTCTGAGCTTTGCTTGTAATCTGGGATATTTCCCCAGCTAGTGGACCTAGCTAGAATTTTTCCTCGTTCCGAAAACAAGATGTGATTGCATCAAATCGATAGCTATCGAGATTTTATGACACAAAGAAAATGGATATGACCCGAAAATCCCGACCCAGCAGCATGCTAGTTAAAATAATAGTGAGAGATAGAGAACAAAACCAAAGTAGAAAACTAACCACGCGCGCAATTTCATTAAAAAAACAAGAAAATATAGTCATTTTGATTTTCTATCAATGAAATCGAAGTTAAATCGGTAATGGCTCTGTCGGAATTATATTATACCTATCCAATTCCATACTTTCCGTCAAATTATGAACAAATTGCCTACTTTATGATCGACTTACGTCAAATCTCCAAATATAGAGCAGAACATAGAATCCATAAAAGCAGACGCAAATACGAAACACGAAGACGAGTAGTACCATTCTGTTTATTGGTTTCCAAATTGCTATTGATCGATACGAGATAAAATAGCTTGATGATGATATTCGATGCTTCTAGTCAGACAAGTAGGTACCTATGCCAGATCTACTTATATTGTTTATGCGGTTATCACTTTATTTGTGCTCACCAATGTCACCGAGTTGTCGAGAGGGCAACGGACGCTTATATCTCTAGCACACATACGCACAAACCAGCACATATATTGTAATTTTAATATCAACACACTTTCGTCACGCTTGATAATTTATGTTTTTATACGTGCTAGCGTAGATTGGATTGTGTACCTGATAAAAATGGTTAGTTATAAAGAATTCATTGCCCGCGGCATTATATTCTAAAATCTTGTCTTTATCATCATTCAGCATCTTCATTCACTCATTCAGCGTGGCAAAATTAAGGCCGTCCCTGACGCGAGCTATAATGTAAAGGTGTATATTATAGCTCGTTACGTCTCAATACATCTTGCCATAAGTCCCTTCAGGAGACCACACACGGGAGCTATAATGTATATTTTTACATCTTCTTATCGTAAGATACCGAGCTATACGAAGATGTAACGAGATATAGATCCCGTACGAGACGTACGCCACTCAAATGAAGGGAAAGGTGTATGTTACATAACCTGCTGCGTGTGCGATATCAAGCTGTACATCCCGGAATGTAATTTACATTTATGTATATTATAGCAGCCGTATGCAACGGCCTTTAATTTAAACTAAAGCTGCGCCCGCTTTTTACAGTGAATTGCAAAATTATATGTAAACATCAGTCAGCCGAGCTGATGCTGTTTTATATATTAATAAATTATTTCTTGACCCTTACGTCAGCTAAAATGTTATCTAAGTAACGAAAGTTATTGTACAATTGTATTTTATCGGGGTTATATTAAACCTGAGATTAAACATAATTGAGATTATGATTGAAATTATTCATAAATAAACTTACAAGGAAGGCATTGGTTATCTTTATCTGTGATTAGTATAAGTAAAAACGTCGTATTTATTTCATAGTTTCAAAGTGATGGCTTGTAATCCTGATTCGTAGTAAGAAAGGTTCAAACACTGAAAAACATGACACTGTAGTATACATACCTCTACCACCTATATTTTGCATGTGTGGTTATAACTTTAAGAGGAACGAGAAATACTTGTTAACTTGTAATATAATCTCCAGTCAATTAAGAAGAGTAGTTCCGGTTCGATCCCTTGAGACTTGAGATCGATCCCTTGTCCTGTTTGATGAGTAATATCAAAAATAATAATCTAGGAGTACTTTAACGATAGTCTAAAAACCCTCAAATAACAGTCAAGGGCTCCAAATGATGACAAGTTCATGTCCATGCACGTGCCGCACTGGACCGAGACGCACAGACACACAGACTCGGCTTAAATCACTCGCAAGCACACGCTTGCGCAACTTTGAATAGAACTGTAGAAGGCAAACATAGCTTATTAAGAATGAGTTTTAAATTGTCCGTAAAATGCGAGTTCTAGTTACCAGGTAAACATTAAGTTTTGTGGTCGAGGTGGATGGAAAGCTTTTCAAAATCAAATTCAAAAGGAATAGGCATCATACAGGAATACAGCATTTGGAGACACAGGCTGAGAATGAGTCAGCCAACTCATTATGTTAATTCATTGAGTTGTTATGTTGTTTTATGTTATTTAAAAGTAACGATATCTTATTAACTTTTGAAACTATCATGGTTATGTACATACTTTTCACTAGAAACGGGATATTTACCATGATTTTTGAGTTTTAACTGGCGCATGCAACTGTACCGAAATATCTGGAACAATTAAAACTCAAAAATCGTGGTAAATATCCCGTTTCTAGTGAAAAGGATATCTTATTAGTTCGATTCAAGATTTAACTAGGTACCATTCATATTACATAATTTCAGACGATGTGACGCATCACTAGTCATGGTGTATTGGGAACAATAACGTATAAGCTGGACAATGTGGGTTCAAGTCCCGCGTCGTAAACTTTAGCATGAAAACACATTTCATGAGTAATGAGATGATGATGATGATGATGAAGCTCCAAATAAACCAAAGTATTAGAACATTTCAGTTCATGATCAGTGACATTACATTTATAGTACAGGCAAATTAGGTGATTTTTAGCAAAAGTGTGGAAGTAATTAGATGTAGTCACAAAACCTTTTCTAATTGTTTTGTTTGGCTTGAAAATCACCTCTAATATAACTTTCAGCTAATTCACCCCCCCGGAACAGGGTGAAATAGGGTGAAAACCTTATAATACCTGTAACTTAATGGGGAAAATAGATGTAGTCGGTGCAATTTTGCATACACTTAAGACCGTTATGATCTACATTTGCACCAAGTATTTTTTTAATCCGACTTACGGAACATACGAAAAAAAAAACATTTCTAAAAAAAACTTTTTTTGAGTATTGCGGCTCAGGGGAAATTGAAGTAGTCTATGCAAATTGACAGAATTACCAGAAAAATGGGCCAAATAAATTACCAGGTTTGCACCTGGGTAACTCACACGGAAGTCACTTTTTCCATATTTTATTGTCGCTCTTCTTCGGGGAAATTTCAGGCAATTCTGGAATTTCACTTAAACTTATTCATTTGATTAGTACTACATTCGCCGGCCATTTAATACTGGAATTTATATACGGAACATGCATTTTTTAAGTATTATATATGTAAGTTCAGTGCGGTGCTAAGTAACTAATATATATACTGTGGCGCTGCACTGCTTACACTGGGCCCCGACCGCGGGGTGCATCCGTATTGATCCCAGAAAATCATGCCACGAGCTGAAAGTAATAATAATTATTCCGGATTCATACCATTAATATTCATTTCATTTTAGAGTCCGTATTTATCCCACCCAGAAATACCTACATCTAAAACGAGTGAAAGTAACGTCAGCAAAAAAATATGTTATTATGGAACATCTATTTATTTCATAAAATTGTCGGTATAAAATAATCAACAAAGTAATAATATATACAGTGTGTCCCAAAAAGTAGTGTCAAGCCGAAGTCCAAAGAAAGGTTACCCCCAGAGGTACCCGAATCACCCCTATGTATGTTCTGCGATTTTTAGTAGTTTTCGAGTTATGTGTTTTTAAGACAATCGGAGCTCTTACACTTTTTTGCCCATTGTGACTCGATTCGTTGGCCTGATTTTTTTGTTGTAAATAAGCTAAATACTAGGGCTACCTTGTCTTATATCATTTAAATCAACAGCATCTACTATTGCATTAAAATAAAAATAAAAATATGAAGATATTTTTTTTTGTTTAATCTCTTAATTCAATGAACGTTTAAAAAAAAGTAACATAATCTTTTTCATCCAAACCTATCTTAGAAACATGGCTGATAAATGTCAGCTATTAGTCATGTAACTTTGTTCCAGATTCTTGCACAGGATCATAAAAAACACTCAATTTAATAAAAGTTAGTTCAAAAACTAGTTTTTGAAAATGTTCTGCAAGTCGGGATTAAAAAGAAATCTGGCAGTCTGAAGATTGTATTACACATAAGCAATAGTAAAATAACCCATCTTTGTTGTTCGAGAACATTATTTTCTTCCTACGAGGCAGAAACCTGCGACAGATTGTGGGCCCATTCCAACTGCCAGATCGTCTAAATGGCGAGTCATACTTGAACTTTTTAAGAGAAGATTTAAATGGATAATCCACAGACACCATTTTACTAACACGCCGAAACATGATTTTTCAAAATGACGGCGCACCATGTCGCTTTGCATCAGTAGTTACACAACATCTTAATGACAGGTTGTTTTTTATATACTACTTAGAATGACTGAACAAGCAGATGGTCCACCTGATGATAAGCGGTACTCTCTTCCTATGAACAGTGCATTATCACATAGGTCACACCCTCCTAGGACGCGCCCTATGTGACATAGCACTGCTCTGCCACCCTGAGACATAAAGATGAAAAGTCTCATGTGACTGTAATTTCACCGGCACTCATACCCTTTAAACCGGAACACAGCAATGCGAGCACTTCTGCTTTGCGGCAGAAATAGGTATGGTGGTAGTTCTTCCCCGGACGAAGTATTTCACAAAAAAGCTCTACTAAATGTGATACTTGGTGATAAAAGGATTGGCCGAGGCGGGCCTATCGCATGGATCCCCACGATCTCTCGACTTAAACCCCATTGACTTTTTTATTTGGGGATATTATAAAGAGATTGTTTACTCTCGAGAGTGCCGAAATGTGCAAGAATTGCGAAGAAGGTTGACCCAGGCGGAAGCAACAATCAAAAGCAACAGAATCGCTTTTCTACGCTTTAAAGATAATTTTTTTAGACGATGCTTATTATGTATTGAGCAAGAAGGTCGCCATTTCGAAAATTTCTTGTGATGATTCACTGAATACATGCAATGCTGAAAGTTATTATTTAGTTTTATTTACGATTTCACTTAATCTTAAAAACTAGAATTTCACATTCAACTGTTTAAATTGAATATAATGAATGATCCGGTATAAGATTTTCAATCAAATTTACATGATAAATAGCTGACATAATGACCAAGTTTTTAAGAGACTTTATTTCTAAAATGTCCTTAGAATGTAAGGTACTAAACAGATTTTTAAATTTTTCAATATTTTAAATTTTATTTCAATGCAATGGTTCGTGCTGTGGATGCAAATGCATTTTTTTTGTTACTGTTTCGATTACTTTAAAAATCGATATCTGAGGTTTACTGTCATCACAGAACAAAAATAAGTATACTACATTTAAAAAGAAAGTGGAAGCCATTTAAAAAAAAAAAACGGAAAATCGCGGACTAGTGTAGAAATCGTTTCAGAGAATCAGAATTTTACAATTATTTATAACACAAGCTTTTAGATAACATCAATATCCTATACAACGAGCAAAGATTCGTATATTATTATAAATATTTTTAATGGCACAAGAGACAATTGAGATTACTAAATACAGAAATTTCAATAGAGAAGATGGTTTTCAATTATCTGGAGTATGGAAGCCTGCGGTGAGAATGTGTAAGAATCACAAAAGTGTGGTACCTGCTACGCGACCGGATACCGATAGTGTTGTGTATCGAGTTGGGGTGAAGTATGACAATGAAACCGATGATAGTGGTATCGTTCATAATAAAAGAGTGAGAAAGAGGGTAGATCGATATATCTGCCAATAACATCTACTCGCAAAGATATTAGTTAGTTCTCCCGTGATCAGATACGATTAGAATACGATTTCAAAATATTTTTATTGCACTCAATCCAACCTCATACCGAATTTGTGCAATTTATAAATAAAATGTGCAATTACTAAATAAATAACGAAATTCCGATATTAATACTGAAATTCCAATATTGATATTTAATATGGGAAATCAGTATAGGAATTGAAAACCTTCCGATATTACATGACCTAAACGTGACAAACAAGCAGATGGCCCGCCTGATGTAAAGCAGTCACCGCCACCTATGGACAACACCCACGGTATTGCAAACGCGCTGCCTACCATTAAGAGCCCTATTGATATTTCTCTTGAATTTACCCATATTGTATAATTTATAAATATTTGTACTATCTGCTGATATTTGTTCAGGATGTTATTTATGTTATGTTATATGTTTTCGTTGGGTATTTTCTATGTATAATAAAAAATATCTATCTGTGTAATGTACTTTACTAAAAGTATATCAGTTATCTAGAACCTATAACACAAGCTCTGCTTAGCTTGGGGCTAGATAATGTTGTGTGAACTGTCCAGCATTATTTATTTATTAAATATTTATTTATGATGGTGACAGCGAGCTGATCTGATGATGGAGACGGAAGGTGGACGACGGAACTCCTCGATGGATGATAGTAGATTACTGGAAAAACTCTAGAGGTTATTTATTTTTACTTCTTTGCTTATATCCCAAAAGTTACACAGTCTAAAATAAAAATAAAACAGTTTTTGAAACGTCTATGATTGTTTCACTTTTTTACCTTTTCTTTGGCCCCAATATCTTGTACAACCCCCGAACCAATTTAGCTCATAACCTTACTCAAATTTTAGTTCTAATACTATATACCCATCTACCAAATTGTATAAAGAATATATCAACAGTTCGCAAGTTATCTTCCGACAAACATACATACATACGACCGCCAATTATTCATAATTTGCATCCAACAAAAATATATGAAAATGATAGTAAAGATCTTGCATTTTTCTGTCTGACCGTACTAATATCCATTGTTAAAGGCCGTGGCGTGGTATGAATCCGGACTACATTTTGCGATTAATACGGACAAATATACAATTTTATTATTCGTGGGATGAATACGGCCTACATTTTGGTATGAATCTGCACCCCACCCACGCCGTTGATTTTTTATTGAGATTTATTATTAAGAAGTACTTCCGGTACGAAATTTGTGTTTTTTTTTACGTGCGAATGTGGTAAACTGGTAGTATATACCATAGTAAATTTTGCACGACTACATAAATTTCACCCGAAGTACAATTTACAAAAAAAGAAAAAAAACTATGTTCCGTAATTCAATGAGGTGTGCAAAACTAATATAGTGTTTATAATACTTATAGAAACCTTGTGTAAGTTTGCACCGAGTACATAAATTTCCCCCGAGCCGCAAACTAAAAAAAACAAATTCACAGTGTTTCCCACTATGCACGTAGTTTTAATTAAAATCAATAACGCATTAGGACTGTCTCTTTAGGTAATTGAACTTGCACTTAACATTTTTTTGTTTATTCAAAAGTTACAATTTTTCAAAGTTTGTACCTAATATTTAAAAGCCTTCCGTATGCGCTAGAAACGGTGCAAACCTGGGATAAGCTTCTATTCGTGTCATCTATCGATTCCATAAGAATCCACGACTACTCGACTTAGGGCCACACTTTTTCCTAATTTGCCTGTACTATTATTGATTACACAACATTACGTAGCTCATCTAGAGCCTTGTATGTCTTATGCATAAGGTTTTTATGAAGTCTGACTCACCGGCAGTGACGAATGCAGTCATGTTAAGAGAGTGGTCTGTGAAAATGACACATCGAGTTTTGACACTATTCCATTACCTGTGACCTCCACCTTGCGGTGGGATTTGGAACTAATTAGGTAAACAAACCTCTCAACCGTACAATTGTGTAGAAAACACATTACTTGTTTTGTCAATTACTTCATTGAATTTTTGTTCTGTACGTAATCAGATAAATGTGAAAATAAAATCAATGTATACCACCTATACAATCGTTGCGTGACTGACTGACTCAGTCACTGACTATCAACGCGAAGTCTAAACCCTAGGTCATAGGACCTGAAATTCACATAGGTACATTTCTTTTGTGGTATAGCGGTGCACTAAGAAAGGAATTTCCTAAATACACACCCTAAAGTGGTGCAGCGGGATGTTGAAGTTTGTATAGCAAAAACTGCACGCGGGCGAAGTCCCAGGCGTTCCACTACTGGATACTTGAGAAATCTCTGTGCACATGTTGTGTTTTACATATTATGCTGTGTGCTTCAGGTTTCGTTATATTTTATAACAGTTTTATTCGTTTTATTTTACCCCAAATAGACAAAGTGGTCAACAACTTCAATAACTGTACCAATATGGGTGCAAAGTTAGTATATAAAAACCATCATAACCGAATCGCAAATGAACATGGGCAAGAAATGAACAAACCCACAAAAATAACCAAAAAATACAGGACCAAAAAAAACAAAATTAAATCAAAAACGCCCTAAAAACTCTCACAACCTAAGAAGCCCTACAAACCTTTAAAAAAACCCTTCCAACTCCTAAAAACAGAGGGTTTAGCCTACCCTACCTCCCTAGAGTTCATACAAGTCTTAAACTTTAAGAATCAATTAAAACCTCGTACAAACCCATACAACCCAATTTAAACCGGTATTGAACGACGGACCTTGCTCAGAAAAATATCTTGGGAATCAGGATTTTTCCCAGCAGGGCCCAAATTAGATCATTTTCTCCGCCTCAAAACTCACTATTCTGCCAAACTTCCTGCTGATGTTTTTTTTTCCATTAACTTTCATCCACTAATATACCTACCTTGTTTGTTTATATTAATTTGAATGTGTATGTGCGCCTACTTTTTGGCGATTGTACCTAGTCAACCTTTGGAGGTTTTTAAGGTACAATATTATACCTAATTAAATGTGTAAAATATATTGTGTATGAAATAAATAAAAAACAAAAAAAACCTACACGTGTAGGGCTGTTTAAAAAAACGCTCATACAGTGATTTTATTATTTAAAACTATTAATTTAATCCTATTTCGTCAAAATAGTAACAGTTTTTCGAGTTATTTTGTACAGAAAGACGTATAAAGAAACAAATAAATTATATAGGTACCTACAAACTATGTTGGAAGAAATTCACGTAATTGAAACATACTGACCACAAATTGGCATAAAAAAACGGCGCGGCGAGGACGTTGCATTTGACATGACTAGTAAGACATTTTCATACATTTATCGGCTTCTAAATTCTAATTTCCATGTACAACCACAGAATAAATAATAGTACCTACTTCTTGAAACATGCCATGAATTGGTTTGGCGTCTTTATGAAAGGATTATAGGAAATTCAAACCCTAAAATCAATTGTGTTGAAGACCTCTGTAGCGCGGCGGGCGAAGGTTGGCCTGCGACGCAGGAGGTTGCGGGTTCGATTCCCGCCTCGGAACAAATATTTGTGCGATCGCAGATATTTGTTCAGGTGTTCTGGGTATTTTCTGTGTATAATAAAAAATATCTATCTATGTATTATATTGTATTAAGTATATCAATTATCTAGTACCCATAACACAAGCTCTGCTTAGCTTGGGGCTAGATAATGAAATGTCCAACGTTATTATTATTATTTATTATTAATTAGGGTCATAAAGTTTGGAAGTATTGTTTGTTATTCTATTAATATTAAAAATTAAAGCGGGCCCCCATACAAAAAAAGTGATTTTGACAAACGCTGTATCTCTTGATCCGCAATAGCTAGACACAACAAAAAATAAAAAAAGTGAGTTATAAGTAGGTATGTACCTACCTAGGGGAAAACAAACATGTTTATATTTACTTGCCTTATTTTTATTAATTATCATCATCCGCCCAGCTGGATATATAACATTTCCATAGAATGCCACGACGACTGGTCTTGAGCCGCCTCCGTCCACAGACTTCCCGCGACCTTTATAAAGTTTGGTACATTGGAAGTTCCCCTCCCACACTGCGTCGTCCGGTTGTTGGTCGCCACTCGAGGACTTTATTTCAGTCATCTTAATAAGTGCGTGTTGCCAGAGATGACTTACGTGACTGAGACGTGATCGCTAACTATCACACACACAAAAGCTAAAAGTATCACAGCGGGCTATGCATGGAGAGAGCTATGCTATTACCATCAGTGTACAAATACGTAGTCTGCGACAACCGTAACTACAAGAAATATTGTTACGAGATATTCGCGCCTAAAGTTTTTTATCTTATATTAGTGATCAATGTCTTTGTAAATATTTATCTGTTATGATTTTGATCTGTACGATCGCTACGATCATTCCCTTTAAAACTGTGTTTATTATATCGTGATAACATTAATGCTTTTTTATTATTTAGTAAATAATACTTGTTTAGTGTAACATTATTTTAGAACGTGCTTTACCTAAGCATGTGCGCCGCATGTAACATAGTTACTGTTCGCATGTCTAGGGATTTTGTTATGGTGTTCAACAAACGGAATATGCTCAAGATTTACTAATCTTATGTGCGGTAACATAACTACTAACTCAGTTATACACTTTATTGAGCTGGGAGAAAAAAAAAAAAACTGTAAGTAAGACCACAGAATAAATAATAGCAAGAACATAAGACTCACATCGTGAAAAAAAAATAACGAACCTTGCTGGGACGCAACAAAGTGCATTTCAGTTCGCATAAGTGCTTAGTGCCTAGCGCCAAAACCACCTTAACACCCTAAACACCCACCACCCTTATTCACCTAAACATTGGCGCTCTCTTGTAAATGTTTGAATCTTTTTATTTGTGTATTATATTTTTGTTTAGTACTCAATTTATAATTTTACTAGCTGTAACCTGCGACTTCGTCTGCGCAGGATTATTAAGTAGCGGAGTATTATAAAGCTAGTATTATTAGACTTACGCTGGTGAAGTAAGTTTCACCCGCGTAAGTCTCGATCCCGTGGGAATATCGGGATAAAAATGTGCCTGTGTTATTCCGCGAGTCTAGTTATCTTTATTCCAAATTTCATCCAAATCCATCCCGTAGTTTTTACGTGAAAGAGTAATTAGGATAGGATATTCGGTTACCAAATTACTCCTGCATTCTGCTGCTCGCCTGGTACATTGAAAAGAAAGAAAGAAAGAAAGAAAAACATTTATTTGTGTCACCAACATGGATGTAGTAGTAACAGTCAACAAACAATATTCCACACAAAAATACACACACACACACACACACACACACACAGAAACAAAGATAAATAAAACATTGGATGAAAAGTATTCGCATTGCTGCTGCGCCCTGCGGTGTTTTCCGCATAGGTCTCGATTCCGTGGGAATATCGGGATAAAAATGTGCCTATATGTTATTCCGGGAGTCCAGTTATCTCCGTTCCAAGATTCATCCAAATCCATCAAGCAATTTTTACGTGAAAGAGTAACAAAGATACATCCATCCATCCATCCATCCTTCCATCCATCCATACTTACAAACTTTCACGTTTATAATATTAGTAAGATACCTTTTTACATTCTTTGTATTTTTGAATTTTAAACACAAATTAAATTTAAATTAAATGACTATTCCAAGTATATTCGGTACAAATTTAATCTGCGTAGTGTTTTTTTTTCGAATGGAATTAAAAAGATTTAAACTTTTGTTTTCTTGACAAAATCCGAATAAATTTATGGATATAATACTTGTTTTTGACTTTGTACGATGACACGTGACGCGTCGAAATAATAACTTGGTAGCTTTCCATGGCGCATGCACTATTAAATTGTTTTGACCAAATGTTCCCATTTTTAGGGTTCCATACTCAAAGACAAGGAACCCTTATGGATTCCCTTTGGATTTTCATATTGTGTCCTACTAATATTTATACCATCAATTTGTACATATGTTTAAGCAAATAAATTATCATTATCTTTATCTTTATCTTTTATCTTTCGTCATGTCTGTCTGTCTGTCTGTCTGTCCGTGTATGTCACAGCCTTTTTTTTCCGAAACTATAAGAGCTATACTGTTGAAACTTGGTAGGTAGATGTATTCTGTGAACCGCATTTAGAATTTTACACAAAAATTTAAAAAAAACAATTATTTTTGGGGTTCCCCATACTTAGAACTGAAACTCAAATTTATTTTTTCATTAATGTGGGTTATCTGTGGATAGTTCTTCAAAAATGATGTTGAGGTTTCTAATATAATTTTTTTCTAAACTGAATAGTTTGCGCGAGAGACACTTCCAAAGTGGTAAAAAGTGTGCCCCCCCCCCCCCCCCATAACTTCTAAAATAAGAGAATTATAAAACTAAAGAAAATATATGATGTACATTACCATGTAAACATTCACTCAAAATTGGTTTGAATGAGATCTAGCAAGTAGTTTTTTTTTAATACGTCATTAATCGTAATCCATCCAAGAACTTTTATATTATGTTACTTGCTGCTACGGAACCCTTCATGGGCGAGTCCGACTCGCACTTGGCCGCTTTTTTTATGGTTATTTTTGGAAATTGTTATTTTGTACCTTTTTTTGCATAGAGTCAATCTTTATAGAATACTGACTATCCATGTTTTTTTTGTTGTATTTGGAATAGTGGTGTATACCTTATTTTATACCAGTCAGTTAAATCATCCTAACGATGAAGTTATAAGTTGGTAAATATTGCTACAAGTATCTCCTTTTTTTTTTTTTTTTTTTTTATACTAATGAATGACGGAACAATCAGATAGCCCACCTGATGTTAAGCGGTAACCTCTGCCTATGAACAGTGCATTACCTCATAGGACACGTTCACCTAGGACGCACCCTATGTGGCATTGCAATGCGCCCGCCACCCTGCGACATAAAGATGAAAAGTCTCATGTGCCTGTAATTTCACCGGCACCTTCAAACCGGAACACAGCAATGCGAGCACTACTACTTTGCGGCAGAAATAGGTATGGTGGTAGTACTTCCCCGGACGAACTCTTTCACAAAAAAGCTCTACTACTACTACTTTCTGGTATAAATAGCACTAATTATGATTTCTTCTTTTATTTCTGCAATTATACATCTTGCCATAACTTTTGGTACGGCTTCTAGAAAACAATGTGTTAAAAAAAACTAGTTAATATATTGTGATTTTAACTCAACACCGTGACTAGTTTATATTTTGGGGTTCAATCCTCCCTATCTACTTTTACAGCAAAATCTCTCTCAGGTACGTTTGATGTAAAAAAACTGGAGCATGTGTGTGATTCGTGATCTCGATAATTATAAAAATCCCATGTTTCCAGAACCTTTACACAGGTATTGTTTGAATTGACACAATTTATAAAATCCTGAAAATCATAGATTTGATTTGCTGATTTTGTTATCTTGTAGGCAACCAGTCCTTTTTTTCAGAATCCCCTTCAGTCTTGTTAGGCCAGTCACCGTAGACACTAAAATCGTGTAAGATCGCAAAAAGTTGCAAGGTTCTGTTTTTTTGGGATGTTGTTAGGATAAATACCAATTGTGTAAAACCAAGTTTGCAACTTCGATAGAGCTGTGCGAACTTTGCAATTTTTTTACGACCTGGAATGTTTAAGATGACTGGCCTATGTGTCGTTTGTAGGTTAACAGCTAATATTTGTAAGGAAAAAGGTTATACACACCTCAGTTTGTTCAAAATTACTAGTTATAACTAAGTAGTTGGAAGAAACTTTTCTTTTGGGTACTTATTTACTTTGTATTAGCCATTTTGCATTTTCTAGAGCGTTCACATGCGTACTTTTCGTCGCGAGTATCGCCTTTGCATAACTCGCCACACACGACCTACCCACTTTTCAGCTTTGGTGAGTCACTGTTTGTTGAGCTCCCACTGACTGACTGGCACCAATCCCCCACTTTTTATCTTCGTGAATGACGTGGAACAATCAGATGGCCCACCTGATCTTGAGCGGTAACGTCTGCCTTTAATAATCCATTACCTCATATGTCACGTCCACCCCTTGTGGCATTGCACTGCATTCACCGGCAACTATACCTTTCATACTAAAACACAGTAATACAAGCACTAGTGCTTTGCGGCAGAAATACTACTGGTAGTAGTTGTGGTTGGTAGTACATTCCCGAACGAACTCTTTCACAAAAAAAAACTCTACTACTACTAAACTACGATATAATGCGATTGTAATGTCTACGATTACTTTTTCGTACAGTTTTCGTTTACTAAGCAAGACGATGACACAGAATAAATAATAGTACAAGCACGACGATAAGAAGCGACGATGATAAGATTCGATTCCTTTGTTTTCAGAAGTAGTTAAGTGCAATAAAGAATATCAACACTAGTCTTAAGCACCGTATATGTAATGTATGATGTTACTATTCATATGTGTAGTATTTAGTACCACATAATAAAAAAAAATTGTTCAGATATCCACCGTATAATATGTTACGGTGATTATATTTAGGATACATTTTTGTTACATGATCAAGCTCATACAAACACGTCAACCTCATACCTCATACCTAACTTACAATAAAATTAATATTGATCAACTGGATTATCTATGAGGAACTAGTATGTCACAGATAACCCAGTTATTATAGTTGTACCTACTACAAATAATATAACGCGTCCATATTAAGTCGCGGGTGACAGTAGGTACCTATACCTAGCTTGTATTTTATATTATAAATTTCGTCCAAAATTAGTAGGTACCCAAAATCTGAATTCGTTTATTTTTAACCCCTGACGAAAAACGAAGAGGGTGTTATAAGTTTGGCGTGTCTGTGTGTCTGTCCCATCGTAGCTCCCGAAAGGATCAACCGTTTTTTTTTTTTTTAATTGTTTTTGTGGGGAGTTTTCTTAGCTTTGTTTGAACAAAATCAGTCCAGCCGTTCAACGTTGGAGGTTATTTAAATTTTTACAAAATTAATTACTTTGTGCTATACGTTTTTAAATTCCGACGGGAAACGAAAATATTCGTGAAGAGAAAATATGTACAAAATGTGTGGCTACGTTTCACCGAGGACTTATCGAGGACTATACTAAGTTCCATTGGTCTAGTTGTTACTATGTTGACAGAGTTATTTATATGGTAGCATACTTGTACGGATGCACTCGGACACGCGAGTCCGACTCGCACTTGACCAGTTTATTCATCTTCCGCCTCCAATAAAGCATGGACTTTAATGGAGATTTTTTGAATAGCAGCATTGTATCAGCAAAGTATCTATCTATGTAATATATTGTATTTAGTATATCAGTTATCTAGTACCCATAACACAAGCTCTGCTTAGCTTGGGGCTAGATAATGTTGTGCGAACTGTCCAGCATTATTTATTTATTTATTGTTTCGATATCAAAATTTGAAGTACCAGTATTATTATTAGTAACAAACAGTCAAATATAGATAAAAATTGAATGATAGTATTAATAAAAAAAAAAAAAAACATACCGTTTCTCACTAGTAACTCGGGAAATAAGCAAGTACATTTTTGTAAAAAAACGATAATCACTTAGTATAAAGAGCTAGGCATATTCTAAGGAAAATCGCTAAGCGAAACTCTTTTGGTCACAATATAAACTCCTTCGTGAGTATGCTACCGTAGAATTGCATCGAGCGACTACGGAGGCCTGCAATGTTATAAGTATAGATCCACCAACTTATCTCTAGAACCATTTACCTACATTTTTCTATCAGCTACATACATTTCATTCTGCAGATAAGTTGGTGGATCTCTAGAATTGGTTTGTGTTCACGACTGTATGATTAAACTGTCAAACCATGTCAGTCCGGTAAATTTTCACAAACCTCAAATAAATAAGAATTTGCATTGGTTTCTTATTACCCGAATTACAATTATAACAACGAAAACCAACAATTTTCAGTAAAATAATACAAGTTTTTGTAATGATATATCGAAGTAACCGGTTGTCCGTTTTCACCTGTGAATAAAAAAGTGAACGAGGGCCTTCCTTCCAGCGCCGTGGATAACCACGGAATGACAGAAAATGGCGTAGAAATCGTGTAGATACGGCGAATTGAAAATGTTTTCGTGTTTTTACACATCTTTTATATGAAAAGATTAAAAACCCCAACATACTTTTAAAACTATGTGTATAGACATGATACTAAGGTGTTTTATTTCTCAGAAATAGCTGTAATTCCGTAGATTTAGGCTCATATGTAGATGCTCTATTTTGATCAATTTCGTGAAAATGGGTAGGTAGTTTTTCAATTTACACAAAATCTAGAAATAACTTTAGAAAACCCCAACATATTTTTATTCAGCCTGAAGTGTTCTTTCTTCTGATCTAAATATTGTTAAGAATAAAGCTAAATTTGGAAAGTTCTAGGCTTTTCAAAACACCACTTTTCAAGGGTTTTCACAGACTAGCCCCTTAATGAATGCAAAATTGTAAGACCTCCGATTTTTTCAGGGTATTTGTCATTAGCGCTTGTGCAACTGCTTATAACAAGATTGTATGGACAAGATTTTAACGAGGTCATTTTTGAATATTTTGTTGTTGTCTGCGTCATCCTACAAGTACCAAATCTCCTACAGCGATTGAGTAGAGTATATTTCTGTAAGATTTAATTCATTTCCTTCACAACCAACTTATTCTTGACTTATTAATAACTTTGCGTGGATCGAATATATTGTAGTATGACCATAAAATAATTTAATATAAAAAGTTTGAGGGAAATCTAATAAGTGGATTCCACCTACAATCCACTTCAAACTTTTGTTATATCATATATTTTCAGATCGTCCAACGATTACTTCATAACCTCAATATTGTGTTGGTTCGGAATAGGTTCACCTTCCGCTATGCCATCGGTAATACCGTTACTACCTTGTGAAAGTCCAGTGTTGGTGCTACACATGGTCTAATTTTACCGTAAATCTGTTGAAATACACAGTCACATAGTAGAGTCATAAAATTGTTTCTAGGTAATGGCGAGCCGGCAATAATTTCGTAACCTCCATCCGTGGCAGAAACATGTTTCAAAGTTACTGTGACTACAAGTGTATTAACGACTTAAGAAATAAAATTTTATGATTTAAAACTCGGAGCAATTTTTGGAGGGATTTTAGGTCGTACCTTGATAGTAGATCGTGCGTATACCAAGCGCCTCCCAGTTTTCGAGGTCTTTTGACTATGGGATCGTCCTTGGGATGAGCGTCCTATAAAATACGGAAACGTCTTGCTCTCCACATGCAATATTGAATGTTTCAATTTAAGAATAATGCATCTAACCAACTAATACAATTAAGTGTTTAAGCTATCTGTCAAGTTGAGAGGTAGTTTGGTTCAGCTCTGGCAGTGCAGTGATGTGCACGACTTTAGCCTCATAATCAGCGTTCATGATCACCGCCGCAGTGCTTTTCCAGGATGCCTTTACGTATAGTAAGAACAAGATATTAGATACTGCAAAACCTTGCGTCTGATCGGGATTAGCGGGTACATCGTTGTCATCCAACCTCTCCTACAACCACCTGGGAACTGTCCTCCTAAAGTTTAATAATTATGTCTAGCGCAGTATTAGTATGCTGTAATGTCCTGTCATGAGCGAAAATAAGTAAAACGTGGTCAGCCACCTGTAGCGTACCACCTCACGTGTAAGAGAGACAACCATCGTTCCTCATTTGCATTACTGCCTATACGATACCGCATGTATTGTGTGGTAGACAATAATTATGATATGAGTCGTGAACTAATCCCATACATTTTCTATCGCTGAAGTTATGTAGAAAATACAAATGTCTATGGTCACTCTTCTCCTCTCCCAAGAAGTAACTCTAAGACCTCATTGCATGTATCCTTTAAATATTACGCATAAATCGTTGTTTCCTCGTAATTTCTTACTTGTCTCATATAATCGTTCTTTAGAGTCATAAAACTGTTATTGAGTTGAATATCATTTGAACTTGGACCTCTGGGATAGGTCGTTATGAATTATATGAGTTATGAGCTGCGTGCTATCATTTTGAGTCCAGACTTTGAAAATATTTTAGAGCTCAATCATATTCTTGTAAAATAGGTTTGAATTATTTAACTTTTGTTTTATATATCTTTTGTCCAAAGTACTAAGTACTTAATACTCATTATTTTTTTGTTTTCATGTGTTGTGTCCTTTCGGGGGAAATACCTAAATATACCTTCTTTCTTTCAGAAATATAATATTTGATTGAATGAAACTGTTAGAGAAAAATCTAGAATTACTTTACAGAAAAACATAACTTTTACTATTAGCACTGGCACTGAATACTAAATCTATTCAGTCACAAATCTTACGTGCAATAAAATATAAAACAAAGTGTATATGTTGTTTTCTTTGCAAAGATAACTTAGCGGTGGAAAAGTCGCGAATTGATACAGGAATGTCGGCAACCCCTGTATCAACCTATACTGGCTTTTAATCATTTTGCAACTAACCTACAGCTGTCAATTTATATGCTAGATGCAGTATTGTGAGTAAATATGTGATATATTTATTTACCTACACTAATTAAAGAGTAATATGTAGCATTTCCATTGTTTTTTTTTTATAAAATCTTTAAAAATCTCAATTTTTAATAATGGTTTCACATAGATGCACGGTACCTATAAAACATACATAGATACAAAAAAAACTGCTTGAACCTTGAAACCGCCACAACCTCTTCTGGACTTAGTTTGTGAGATGCAAGGTGCATTTTGAGTAGTTTTTATTACAATTTTGGATTTGATTGTCATATCCCGTCCTTATTAGGGTTCCGAACCTCAAAAGGTAGGAACAGGACTCTTTTAAGATCATTGACGTCCGTCTGTCTGTCAATATCTTTTTTATCAGGAACGGCTAAGGTGACAACTTGAAATTTATACCAAATTGTATAAGTCTGTAAACTTATAGTGTCTTAAAACGATGACTCAATGCATTCAAACGATTAAGTATAGCGAAAAAAGTTTATTTGTTGTACTTCTAGTAACCTCACAATTCTGAAATTTGGAATTCTAAGAGTCTTTGTTACACAAATAAAGGAAATAATATAAGATTGATTAACCCCTAGAATGATGATGGTGATGGAATGGTGATGTTTGTAGTAGAAATGGCTGAAACTCGAAAAAGACTGGCGATTTCGAATTTATATAGAGATCTGAGGTTTTTATGATCAATAAATATATCTATGATGTAATCTTTTTATAATTTTTATAAAAATTATGGACAGGTAACGCCATCTAACGTCAATAGAAAACATAGGGAAAGGATTACTATACAGTGCGAGTCTTCATAATGTGCACATATTAAAATGTCGGTAACTTTGGTTAATTGTGTCGACGGAAAAAAGAACAAAAAAAAAACTATAATTTTTTGTATTATTTTAAGACGCTTTTTAAATTTTTGTTTGCTACAATGGCCTCCATCTATACAAAACGGTGTAACTTTTAAACTAAACGATCTATTTCAATGAAACAAACTGATTAGGGATTAAAAATAACAGTAGCTGCTCATAAAATAAAAATGTATAGGAAAAACAGCCCTCAATTTAAAATTAAGATGTTTTTTTGAAAGAATCAGTATATTTTTCAATAATTTTTCCAGAAATTTTAAATTTTTACAATAAAAGCCCTACTTTACCTACATTTATTATTACATTAAGTTATTCTACATTGTATTATCAATCTGATAATTAAAATCGCAAGTTTATAACTAAATCACAACATTTCTTATCAACTGTTAAAGAAAGGCACTCCGGACGCGCCATTCATTATTTTCCTAAGGAGGTTTAATTTGAGGTGATAAAAACAAAAAAAAAGAAGTCAATAAAAAACATTTATTCCACGTAAAAGCTAGTGCATAAGGTTCTCAAAATGTCCACCTCTTTTTTGCAAACACATAGTCGCGCGAATCACTATTTGTTGAGCAACTGGTGAGCAAGGCCTTTCTTTAACAGTTGATAAGAAATGTTGTGATTTAGTTATAAACTTGCGATTTTTACTATCAGATAGATAATACGATGCAAAATAACTTAAAGTAATAATAAATAAATAAATAAATAAATAATAAATAATGCTGGACAGTTCAGACAACATTATCTAGCCCCAAGCTAAGCAGAGCTTGTGTTATGGGTACTAGATAAATGATAAATGTAGGTAAAGTAGGGCTTTTATTGCAAAATTTTAAAATTACTGGAAAAATTATTGGAAAAAAAGCTGATTCTTGTGAAAAAACATCTTAATTTTCAATTGAGGGCTGTTTTTCCTATACATTTTTATTTGATGAGCAGCTTCTGTTATTTGATATCATTAACCAGTTTGTTTCATTGAAATAGATAGTTTAGTTTAAAAGTTACACCGTTTTGTTTAGATGAGGCCATGGAAGCAAACAAAACTTTAAAAAGCATCTTAAAATAATAAAAAAAAATATAGTTTTTTTTGTTCTTTTTTCCGTTGACAAAATTAACCAAAGTTACCGACATTTTAATTTGTGCACATTATGAAGACTCACACTGTATACGCGAGTGAAGGCGAGGGCAGAAGCTAGTTGTTTAAAATATTGTAGTATCAAGCCAAAGCTAAGTAATGTGAGTTTTAGCTACCTGAAACTAGCTAAACTACAACTAGATGGCGCTGCTATTTTGTGAACAAAGCCAGAACGCACTTTCGATGTGTTTTAAAAAGTTGATGTTAATAATTGAACTACCTACCTAATAATTCCAGGAATAATTTCATACCTCAACAGGAAAATACTGGACACTTATAGGATCACTGTTTAGCTTAGCTCCATTAACTACCTGCATGTTTGACCACTGCTTCCAAAAGCTGATTACCAAGTTACGTACCCTCAGAACGCGAGTGTCGCTCACACTTGTCTGTTTATATTTTATGAGTACCTAATTGAATAGTTTACTCAAATTACATTATTTCGTTTAATTCCATTGGTATTATAATTAAATACCTATTCAAACTGATTTTGTAATACTGTTAGAATGCGTCCTGGGTGGCGAATTATTTCCTTTCTTTGTTTCTAGTACCAGCTCCAATATCAGACCTTATATTCTACTTTGTAATAAAATACTCTATAATTATTACAGATCGGTTGTCAGTCTAATAGGCGTATCTGGAACTATTTATATATTCCGTACAGGTGTCAGCTACGCAGGTGTCGGTACCAACTGCATTGTATCTTTGCATAAAAACAAGCTCAATTTGCACAAAGACCGATAAATTAGTGTTGTTTTATTATTGTTATTGGAAATTGCACATTGTATGAACTGTAAACAAGTACCTAGGTAGGCAAATGTCTAATGGCAAAAAGGTCAATGCAGGCGACACCGATAGCAATGTTACTTTGTTTTATATGACAACAGTCAAATACCAAAATCTACACAGTTTAAGCCAGCAAAAAATTTAAAATGTTAATTTTCATCATATATCATAAAAAAGTCAAAATATGCTTATTTTTTTTTAACTTTGTTCATCCGCGATCTCACCTGTTGGCATTTTACGATGCGGCCGACGTTGGAGCACGAAGGTTTAGAAGGCACCTATTCACACTTGCCTTAAAGAGACCCATTTTATAGTTTTCAGGAAAGAAATACGACGGCAACTTGTTCCATTCCAGCAGTCCGCATTACAAAGGTGGAAACGAAAAGTTTAGTGCGAATTGCGGGTAAACTGATGAGGTAAGGATGGTACTGAGCCGTGCGTCTGCAGATGGTGCGATCAGATCATGTAGCTCCTGGGCACATTCCCCGAAATGTAACCTATACACGATCGAAAGGCATGCTACTTTACGGCGGTGCTCGAGACTCTGGACGTAAATATCTCTATTACTTATCAATTGATATCACACTATAATCATGCGAAAGTTAGTGTGTGAGTGTGTTTGTTACTTCTTCACGCTGAAACGACTGGACGGATTTGGATGAAATTAGAAATGGAGATAACTAGACTCCCGGAATAACACATAGGCATATTTTTACCCACGAGATCGAGACTTACGTGGATGAAACCACGGAGCGCTGCTAGTAATTAATATGAGTATGAGTTGATTTATTTTTCGATTACCTGTACCTACGCAGTAAACTTTAGTGCATACTGTTTTCCGTGATTTTCGTTCACTTTGTTGCGCGAGCTCTAAACTGTCACTTTCTAGTTAACTTGTTAGTTTTAGATTACCGCATCAAAAATCCGTTGCTTAGTTTAGATGAACTAAGCGGAAAAACAAACAGACAAACGCGGACAGCGACTTTGTTTTATGCTACGTATTCGTATTGATGAGATAAACTGTATTATTTATTCTGTGCTATGGGTAAAATAACATAAATTAAATTTTCTCTAGATAGGGTCCTGGTTACTTTCATGGGTTCAAAATATTTTAAACCAACCATATTTTTGTGATGAGGAATCGTTTTCAAGGATCATAAGCCATTTTTAGATACGATGACTGTCTAAACTAAACAACCAACAAACTTTGCTATGTAAATTTACCTTCAAAGTGTTCACACCCACACTTCGTTACAACCTCTGCCTGATACTTCCCGTCAATTGTCAAATAAAGATTTTTACTGTTATATCAAGCTTCGGTTTTATTGTTCTATCTCTGAATCATCTCGTAAGCTTCAGAATTACTTCTCAATGCAGAAACAATGGGTAAGCATTTGCAAATAATACCGCTATGTGAACAAACCGGTCATTATATCTAAAACAGCACCTAATAGTACCTAAGCAATTTGATCTGAGGTTTGATAATTCATTGTTTTTTGCATTCAAATTTTGACTTTTGTATTTCAAATCGGCAGACTTGGCCAAAAAACGACATTACAAAATCTAAATCGAATCACGTCCGTATGATTGTTTTTTGCGATAAGAAACATTTTTGCGACTTCATCCTCGTGGGTTTTTATCTCTGTGGCGAGGTCTATAAATTCCTCTGCATCGCGGCTTGAATTTATGCGTCCAATTTAAATATAAATTAAATCGTAAAACAGATTTCATATAGACGCTAAGCCAACACATGGAGACGCATGGAGGCCAAATAAAAATACCTCAACAGGCGCGATACACTTATGAAGATCACAATCGCATTCATATTTGCGAGCAATATTTAAACAGTAACGAAGGATAACTAACGCTAAGGCCAAACCAACGCGTTCAGCCCGCGTCCGCGGTTGCGTGCACGGTGGCGATCCATTTGTATTACCATTGATCGTCACTGTGCACGCCACTGGGTACGCGGGCTGAACGCGTTGGTTTGGCCTTAGCTTAATACGTTTACCTCTTAGCTTAATACGTTTACCTACCTCATGTGTCTTCCTATAATACGATGAAAATTACTACGGGTTAAACGTTCACATAATTCAAATACTTACTCTAGATTGATTGAGGTTATAATCAACACATAAACAAAAGACCACATAACGATCCGTGATGGGGACGGAGAAAGAATACTTTTTTCCCCTCCGCTGCCAGGAAGCGTGTCGTAAGAGCCGACTAACCTGGCCACTCGCGGTGGTAGATCCCCGCAAGGGGTTCGCCCTGGTTTGCTACCACCCTCCCGCTAGAGCGAGCCGCCAAATGCCGATAAGTTATAGTATCGGCGTGTTCCGGAACTAGTGCGGGAGTGCCAGTCCCCTTCGGTAAAGAGCATTCCAGTCCATTACTGGGGGCCGTTAGCTTTAATTTTGGAGGGATATCTTATGGGTCGGGATGGAGGATTGGCGCGATGTCCAGGGAGACCCGGTGAAACGGCTGTCCGCTGGCCGCCCGTGGGTCAGTAGGGGACCCGAACCCAGGGATTACTTTTCAAACTCCGCCCTGGGAGGCTGTCCCGCCAACCTGCGCAAAGTGCCTGTATAAGTGGATGTCGTGCCGGAGTAGGAGACCGGAGTGGTTCCCGACATTCACTTTCAGGTGGGACCGGGGGCCCTTCCGTACATCGCGCCAGTCTTTCATAGTGCGGTCCGTTTGAGTCCTATTCGTTTAACTATCATTGTTCTTGGTTTTTGCCTGGAATGCTCTTTACCTTTTTCCCCCTTTTCATATTTTTCTACCAATGAACCACAAACAAAAGAGGAAACCGTTTTATACAGCGGCTTCAAAATCCACGTTTGTTGTGGACTTCTGCAACATTCGCGGTCTTCATTCGAACCTTAACCCTGTCCACCACCATCTGGAGACAGCCAAACCAGCCCTTCTCTTCTTAACGGAGACCCAAATCTCCTGCCCAGCTGACACTTCATATCTAAATTACCCCGGATACAAGTTTGAGCATGCCTTTAGGAGCAACGCGGGAGTGTGTTTATTTGTGAGGGAAGATATTTGCTGCCGCCGACTTTCTGGGTTTGAAGCTCCGGACTTCTCAAATTTATGGGTGCGCGTTGACTATGGGGGTTTTTCTCGGATCTACTCGTGCCTGTACAGGTCCCATAGTGGAGATACAGAGACGACCCGGCTCTTTGAGCACGTTGCTGTTGGGATTGACAAAACACTTGAACAGTACCCTCGTGCAGACTTCGTGATCCTTGGTGATTTTAACGCTCACCACATTGAGTGGTTGAGTTCACGAATTACTGATCACGCTGGTAGGGTTGTTCATGATCTCGCTGTGTCCTATGACCTGTCTCAACTGGTCTCTGAGCCAACAAGGATTCCTGATATTGTGGGTCACGATCCCTCTTTGTTGGACCTATTCTTAACATCGCGTCCGGAGTCGTATCAAGTTTCAGTCGAAGCACCTCTTGGATCTTCTGATCACTGTTTGATCAGGACTACTGTGCCGATTTCAAGACCCGTCCAATCCGTTCCCCCCAGCAAACGGAAGGTTTGGCATTACAACTCAGCCGACTGGGATGGGTTGCGTGATTTTTTTTCATCCTATCCATGGAGTCAAATGTGTTTCTCATCTGGTGATCCTAACATCTGTGCGACTGCCGTCGCTGATGTTGTGCTGCAGGGGATGGAATGTTTCATTCCGGCTTCTGTAGTCGACGTTGGTGGCTTGAGTCGACCTTGGTTTGATAGGTCTTGTGCATCTGCAAACAAGAGTAAGTGTGATGCTTACAGAGCATGGGTTGAGGCGCGTAAACGAAAAAGCCCGGAAACTGCTGCGTTGAAAAAGAAATTCAACGCTACTACCTGGTCAGCAAAGAAGGCTGTCGTTGCAGCAAAAAATCGGCACATTGCTAAAATAGGGGATAAATTGGCTAGCTACCCATCGGGCAGTCGTGCCTTTTGGTCCCTGGCAAAAGCGGCTGAAGGCAACTTCTGTAAATCCACACTTCCTGCTTTACGTAAACCAGATGATTCCCTAGCCCATAGCGCAAAAGAGAAAGCAGACCTCCTTGTTACTCTTTTTGCTTCAAACTCAACTCTCGACGCCAAAGACACTGTACCGCCCACACTGCCTCCTTGCGAGAGTTCCATGGCAGAAATATGTATCACACAGAAAAAGGTAAGGAAAGAGCTTTTATCTCTGGACGTTCGAAAGTTCAGTGGGCCTGATGGAATTCCGGCAGTAGTTTTGAAAGCATGTGCTCCTGAGCTAACTCCTGTACTCACACAACTGTTCACCCTCTCCTATTCCACTGGTATAGTGCATTCATCGTGGAAAATTGCCTTGGTTCACCCTGTTCCTAAAAAAGGTGATCGAACGGACCCGGCAAACTATAGGCCTATTGCGATTACCTCACTTCTTTCCAAGGTGATGGAGCGAGTGTTAAATTCTCAGCTTCTTGGGTACCTGGAGGAGCACCAGTTGATCAGTGACCGCCAATACGGTTTTCGCCATGGCAGGTCTGCTGGTGATCTTATTGTTAACCTAACACACCAGTGGTCTGAAGCAATTGAGAGCAGAGGTGAAGCGTTAGCTGTCAGCCTCGATATCGCTAAAGCATTTGACCGGGTCTGGCACAGGGCCTTGCTTTCGAAGCTAACGTCCTATGGCCTTCCAGAGGGACTGTGCAAATGGATCTTGGGATTTCTATCTGAACGGAAAATTAAGGCCGTTGTCGACGGGGTGTGTTCCGAGGTCGTGGCTATCAATGCGGGTTTCCCACAGGGTTCTGTGCTCTCGCCGACGTTGTTCATCCTGCATATCAACGACCTAATAACATTAATAACATGCACTGCTATGCGGATGACAGCACTTGCGATGCTCAATATGCAGGCCGTGCGAGTGACTCTCGAGCAGAGGTGGATGCACACCGAGACATGCTGGTATCCGAAGTTGAGTGCTCACTCAAGTTGGTCTCAGAATGGGGGCGACTAAATTTGGTCCAATTTAACCCCACCAAGACCCAAGTCTGTGCCTTCACCTCTAAAAAGGCGCCATTTGTTGTTGCCCCGCAATTTCAGGGTATTACCCTTCCCATTTCTAATAGTCTCTCGATCCTGGGTGTCGATATTTCGAGCGAAGTACAGTTCAGGGGTCATTTAGAGAGCAAAACTGCTCTTGCCTCCAAAAAACTCGGTGTACTCAACAGATCCAAGCGGTACTTCACACCGGAGCAACGATTTACGCTTTACAAAGCGCAAGTCCGGCCCCACTTGGAGTACTGCTCTCACATCTGGAATGGTGCACCGAAGTACCAACTGCAACCTCTGGACTCCCTGCAACGCAGAGCTGTTAGGATTGTCGACGCGCCCAAAGTTACCAGTGATCTAGAGCCGTTGAGCGTGCGCCGAGATATTGGCGCGCTTAGCGTCTTTTATAAGATTTTTAACGGGGAATGCTCTGAGGAGCTGTTTGAGCTAGTCCCAGCTTCGCACTTTTATAACCGCACATCCCGCCATCGTGAGCGAGCTCACCCGCACATTTTGGATGCGTGGAGGTCTCGCACAGTGCGTTTCACGCGCTCGTTTCTCCCGCGTACCTGCAGGGCGTGGAATGAGCTCCCGTTGGATGTCTTCCCACAGGGCTACAATATGGGTAAATTCAAGAGAAATATCAATAGGGTTCTTAATGGTAGACAGCGCGTTTGCAATACCGTGGGTGTTGCAGATGTCCATAGGCGGCGGTGACTGCTTTACATCAGGCGGGCCGTCTGCTTGTTTGTCACCTTATTACATTAAAAAAAAAAAAAAAAAAAAAAAAAAACTACACATAAATAAATAAATAAATATTAAATATTACTGGAAATTTCACACAACATTATCTAGTCCCAAGCTAAGCAGAGCTTGGGTTATGGGTACTAGACAACTGATATACTTAATACAATATATTACATATATAGATATTTTTTATTATATATAGAAAATACCCAGAACACCCTGAACAAATATCTGCGCATCACACAAATATTTGTTCCAAGGCGAGAATCGAACCCGCAACCTCCTGCGTCACAGGTGAACGTTCACCCGCCGCGCCACAAAGGTCGTCAAGTAGATTTTATAAAATATATGAAGTAATATTTGGCTAATATACAAAGAACATTATATAAAGACTCGGTAAGAAAAATCATACAATTATGCAAGAGCTTCATTCCAAAATTTTATTTTAAAAGAAAATATGTTATTTCTTTATTCACAAGAAGAATAGTAGAACCAATAAAAGAAGGTATTACACAACAAAAACAATTTTTTTTTTTAAAAAGTATAAAAATATATATGTTGATAGGGTTTATCATTGGGCGGGCCATCTGCCAGTCGTTTTTATTTATTCCCACAAAAGAAGAAATATTATTACAAAATTAATATTTCATCTCGCAAAGTTATGCTTTTCAACGAACAACAGAGATATTCATCAGATGCCGTCGGCGGGCCAGAGATAGCATGAAAGTGGACCAAGGGCAGTGCCGAGATAACGCAAGGCGAAGTTTGCAGTTGCGAATACAGGTAGGCTGTATGACGATGCTTTAGTTAAGAAGTACCTACCTACTTGCCAAAATGAAGATAAGAAAATATGAAATATGGAGAAAATGGTGTTGTTAAAGTGATATTTTAAGAAAATATATAGATAGATAGAAAATACTTTATTGTACACCTTAATAGCTAATAATACAAACAAAAAGAAACAAACTTAACTATATAATTAAACGTACAATGGGCGGTCTTATCGCTTAGCAGCGATTTCTTCCAGACAACCTTTGGATGGAGATAAATTTATAAGTTAGGAAGAATGGCCGGGGGTGTATGTATATTATAGGTACAAAAGAAGGGAAGAAATAATTAAAGACAAAATACCTATCTACTAACTAAGAACATAAACTTGTAAAAACTACTTAAAATAAATATTACACATACAACTCCAAAAAAAAAAAAGTGATAATATCACTTTATCAACATCCATCAAACAAACATAAAGCAGCTCCTTATAACATCGATACATATTATTATTACAGAACGAATTTTACAGAAAAAAACAGTTTGAAAGCCGAACTCTTGTAGTTGTATAATTATGCTAAGTAATAAAGTTTGAAGTACAACATGGGTAGTTCAGGTACTTTGAAATGTAGGCTAATCAGAAACAGTATTATCTCAACAATCTAGATATCTGATAGTGTTTGCTTCTTTGAATATTTACTAGACTAACATTCCCAGATCATGCAGATTAATTTAGGCGACATATTTATAATGATGCCAAAAAAGCATTGTCTGATAATAATGTCTGGAATAAGGACGAAAGATAATAAATGCATATTGTTTTTACTGTGAATAAGGTTACTGATAACACGTTATCTTGACCTCGGCTCAAATGCGGAAGAAATCAGTTCGAAATATACCACCAAATTACTTTGACACTTCCCACGAACCTTAGTGCCAGTGAAGCAAGACTTCCAATTATTTGTCGTAGGTATATTACGTTTTTGGTAAATATGTCGCTGTCTAAAGAACTTCAAGGTTGACCTCGTAGATAAGGCATGATAATTTTGGACATAACTTTGTGTGTGTGCATTTAAGGACTCTTTCGACAACACTGTCTCGACGGTTTCCACTTAAAATTCTTGTGTGAAGATATGTTTTTGTTGTGAGTTTACATATTGCCCACTTAGTTTATTCTGTTTTGACTTTAAATGAAGCCTCTTTATAATGTTCGATCCTTGGGGACGTGTTGTCTTTACGCAGAATAACTTTTGCTGTTCTGAAATAAAATGTTGCCAGCGCAATATCTTTGCGCTCAACTATCCTTAGTCAGGCTGGCCCATAAATAAGGTGTCGAGGCCATGCAATCAGAAATAGCTAGATGGAAGTGCTCTTGATAGAATAATGTGTCCCCTGCAGCCTTGCCCCGGTTACGCGCCCCAGTTACCGACCCGCGCCAGGATGCGCTTTTTAAGAGCATTGACGTCGTAGTACTTAGTCTTATATGACAGATGACGTTGACATACGACAGGATGTTTAGATCCTTTGCCTTTTTTGAGATTTACTTAGTAACTGATAAAATCTGTCTTTTTCTGCTTCTTCGTAAGTGTTTGAGGAAACTTTATTGTTAATGTTTTGTACCGTGAAATGGGGCTATTTGGTACAATTGGAAAATTCATAGGTACCTAAAATTCCGCCACTCCATTCAACCTCTTTCGAGGTAGAATATGGGTGTCAGGTTCTATTTATGCTGACCTATTAGCTGCTTATCACAGTGACGCAGAGTGTACGACCGATGCACGCGCGGCAGTCGGTTGACTCAGATGCGGGTAACAGAGCGGGTCAAGGCTAAAAACGCCCAGCCACTAGTAGTCTGCAGAGATCAATATTCTCTCAACCGGATTCAAACTTGATAGTAACAGTGATGGCAGATTGTATGACATTTTAATAAACGCATAGCAGAGTTTTATCGTTTGTGCTAGGTAATGGATTAGGCGCGATAAAATTGATGAACGATTTTTACATTTAATTTTTAACATGAGTTACGTTACCTACCTACATTTTAATTTTTCTATTTTTATACGTTTTCTGATTTTATGTGCAGATAGCACAAACCTTTGTGAAGATTTTGGAGAAACATTAAGCGGTACCTATAATTAATTAATGTTTGAATGTACCTATACCTAATAGGTACAGTTTGTATCCGTATCTTTTACAAAAACATAACAAGACAGAAATAGCTTCATCTTGTTTTTTTTCACGTAGGTAGTTCAAACGATTGCCATAATTATGAAATTACTCGTCCTTGTAGTATGTTTATAAATAAATGACATATGTAAGAAATTATTTATACAGGTACAATGATAATACGTAGATAATAATGATAATACCTATAATGGTAAAATGACAAGTATCACACAAGTATAAAATATCTACGACCTGGGAGAGGCCTCCTCAATATCTCGGAACATCCGGCTTGGCAATCTGCTTTTTGGCTGGCGAATTCGCATGCCCAGTGTGGCATCGAAATACCACGGGAGATGATATATACTATGCACGAATTAATGCATAAAGTTCATGGATGCATGGATTATTACAGGCTGCTTAAAACTTGCTCTATCCATTAGCAGAGGTTCGCAAGGGTGTTCTTACTCCGTAGGAGTATAAGCAAGAAACTGACCCAAGACACCCAATCTTCGGCACCAACGCCTGTGCCAGAAGACTAAAGAGAGAGACAGAGCCCCTGCCTATAGCTGATCACCATAGTGAAACTCGACTTAAACAGTGGTTAGATAAACTTTCCTCTTCTCCAGAATATCTTATACCTGCAGAAGAACTTCCAGTGGGCCAAATTCTACCTTGGTCAACCTACAAATTGCTAAACCGACTCCGTACCCAGGTTGGCTGCTGCAGGTGTTAGATCAAGCAGGGTTATACAATGTGAGACATCATACGATTGCTGAGCCTCACCACAAACAATGCTGCGGCTACGTTCATGCACACAGTGCTCTCATATCTGCACATTGGAAGATCTCTACGAAGCCACTGATATTGCCGTAGCCATTCCAGAGTCATCATCATCATCCTTTAGAAGTCCACTGCTAAAGGCATCCCCATAGAATGACACAACGAACGGTTCCGGCCCGCCTCTATCCATCGCCTTCTGGCGTCCTCCATAATGTCATTGGTACATTGAAAGGGGGGCTTCCTATACGGACAGAGTACTGGTCAAAATGATTTGGCAGAGAACTATCGACACGAAAGAAGAAGTGTACAATTATTCTATTATTAAGTTTACTGATCAAGAAACCTCCAAATACACCTTACGCTTTCAAGGTCGTGGTGACATAAGCCGTTGGGTATTTACAAAATTAAGGCTCCTACTTACATATCACATTTCATAGGAGGTCATTATGGCCCTTAGAGGCCCCCGGACATATTATGCTGTCCTTATATATTCTTATGCTTTATTCAGGCTATAATGTTCCCACTACCACAGAATAAATAATAGTACTCCGTGTGTTTACTCCAAGGAATGGGTAGCAGCATCTACCTGAGTACCTACTCCACACTAATACTGCGATCACAAAGCCTGCCAAGTGTGGGGATTATGGCAAATCCCCCATTGCAGGCTACGGAGGAGGCCTCGTCCATCAGTAGACTAGACGTTTAATAGCTTCTGAAGAAGAATAATCCCACTGCTATAGGATTCAGGGCCTAATCTTCCACGCTAGCCCAGTGCAGGTTGATGGTATATAAGTTAAGTCATAGAAGTGCTCATCATCAGCCCACACTAGTCCACTGCTGGATATAGGCCTCTCCCAATACGCGCCACTGAGCCCGGTGTTCGGCTCTTCTCATCCACTTTCTGCCCGCCGCCTTTCGTAGGTCATCGCTCCACCTAGCCAGAGGGCGCCCCACGCTACGTTTGCCAAGACGCGGTCTCCACTCAAGAACTCTCTTACCCCAACGGTTGTCGGTTCTTCGGCATATATGACCAGCCCATTGCCACTTCAGCTTGCTAATCCGGTGGCCTATGTCAATAACTTTAGTTCTCTGCTCACTAGCTCACTACTAGCTTTTAATACCAAATTGTTACACTTATTTATGCAAATAAATACATATCAAAAAAATGTTTAGTTCAAGGGGCGTATGGGGCAGTTTTCTTCATGTTAGGTACATTTCATGTTACTTTAACATAAATAGAATTTCAATGTGTTGTTGGACAAGGGGGCAGGCCCCAAGCCCAGACTCAACACTGCCCAGAATAAATCCATTCATGAATCTATTTGATCGTCAAACTCGGGGCAAATTTGGATATTTTAGACATTGGCAGTGTTTCAACTTGCACAGTATAACAGCACTTGTGTGTAACAATTATTCATTTTCAGTACATTTAGGTAAAAGTGTGTTGGTTCCGCTAGCTTCCAACATTTAGATTTTGTGGCGATATTGAATTGCTACTGAGAATAAATATGTTACAGATATTCTGTTTCACGATGGCCGTTTGGCTATGTTTGTCATAGTGCACATTGCACATTCATACACATTGCACATTGCACATTGCACATTGTTTTAGTGTGCCTAGATAGATAGCTCTATATTGATCACCACACGGAATTATGAATAAAATAGCAATACAATTCAATAAAAAAACAATGCGTAAGCTCAGCAGCAATTAGCCTCGACCGTGACGCGGTCCGGGTCACTAGTGCTTATTGTGTTCACATCTGATTTTGGCAGCGAGTACAGATAAGCGCAAAAGAAAGCAATAAAAAAAGAGCGGACTATAACTAGACAACTGGCGGACTAGAACAACTGTAGTACCTATTTTCCAGATCTTGGTCAGTGATCTTCGTTGGACGGTGGATGGAGACGTCTTCAAGACCGTCTTGTTGATAGCTGATTTGAGATCACCAGTATAAAGAGGTGGGCAGACGGAATATTAACTAAATCTATTTTTTTTATTATTTTTTTGGTTCTTTTTCTCATATGTTTCCTTGTATTTATAAATCTATAGCGATATGTGAACGCTATATTAAAATAACACGTGAGCGCTGAATGAGGAACAAGTATGCGGTTGCAATATTACATAACTTAGGTTGGTAATGTGACATAAGTGTCGACTATAGACGAACGTATTGGTTAGGTATCGTTTATTTTCTAGAGTCTATCCGCAAGACTACTAGAGGTCGCTTGGGAGGCGTCATCATAGTCACGGATTACGGAACAGTTGCTAGACCACATATGTGCATTCCAAAGATTAGTATGTTTACTCTGTTGACGGAGGTGTTAACATTAGGAACGAGAAGCAACCGTGAAAACGTGCATTTTAAAACGTAAGTCAAACATCATCATCATTATGAGCATGTAGACAATTTATCGAAATCTTGTTTTTGGCTATATCACTCTTGGAAATATGGTGAAGATTAAGGTGGGGTATAAGTATAACGCAAAATTACCAATATTAGATTAGATTTTTAACTGACTAAATCAAGTACAATATTCAAATTAAAAATATGCATGGTTACAACATTATAATACCGAGGGACCCTCAGACAGGAACACGATAGGACAAAAATTTCTCGATAAAAAAACCACAAAGTTATCTCTAACTTTTGGCTAGATTCGATTGTTTGAAAATATGGTACAGATTATTGGGTCAAAAATTGGATAAATAAAATCAATACAATAAAACGGAGGGTTCACTTCAATACTTCACCGCTTTTTCGAGCGGCGCGTGCTGTTTTTTTTGTATGAAGGTTTCTGCCTGGCGGTGGCGCAATCTTAACATACTTAAGTATATATTATTATTTATTGTCATAAACTTGTGTAGATTTTGCTAAACTCTAGACAGCCTCTTAAAACCCAGGTGTGTTAAAATAATGAAAATGAGCAAAGTTATAATATCTACCTTAGTTCGTGTTTAACCGCTTCGGTAAAGTAATGACTATTTATCATCATGAATGTCGTCTGTCGCGTCTTGCTAGAAAAGGACCAACACACATTTTATCAAGGACATGAAAAGGATAGAAGATAAGCGTATATTATAGCCGTTGAAAACTTGAAATGTCAAGCGCAATGTGGATTAAAACTGGGCAAAAACATCGCATGTGTAGACGAGAGAGCCACAGCGCACAGAAAAAAATATAGGGACTTTGTACCAACACAAAAAGAAATATATTAAAGCTAGCGATAGGTATGACCCAGGCTAGTGACCACCTTCTGCCTGACCGTTATAATTGCAATACCTCGTAGGTCACGTCAACGCGCCCTTTGTGGCATTACTCTTCGCCCGCCACGGCCGCCATATACTGCGGCACCCTGAAACCCTTTTTTTTGCTAGTTCGAATGTTTTTTTATTACTTACTTTTATATTTATATTAAGTCTATGGTAGTAAAAAAGTTGAATTTGAATTTATGCGACTGTAAAATGCAAATACAACAATGCGAGCAGTAGTGTTTGATGGCAGAAATTTTAACCTACATATTTATGGTGGTAGTCCTTCCACAGACGAACTCTTAGAGATTTACGTTTATACCTTGGTCAGATCTATCCAGTCCTATCCCTACAATATGCGTAAGGGATGGAACAGGACAAGGGATCGAACTCAAGGGATCGAACAGGAACTACTCCATCGAATCGACTTCGGATTCGTTAGAAGTGTCAGATAGGTCAATAAGATTTCACGTCTCTAAATAGTTCATACTCGTAAGTTCGTATCGTCACAGTGGACTCTATTACGCAAGAAACCTTATTATGTACTATTTGTAGGTAGGTACTATAGTGAGCATAGCCATAAAATACAATAATAAATAAAACTTATAGTTTCATCTTCAATGCTTGTTTATTCCTATCGCATTTACAACTCTTCGTTTATAATTCCCGCTTTGGTTCGACGACATTTGGCCTAAAGCATCCTTCACCCTGAAATTCTAATAAATCGAAGTATTTGAGCGATTTCAAACATCTCGATTGCAAGGAAACGTAGTAATAACATTATATGCATCGCAATGCGGCAGTAAGTAGTTAGGTAAGTATGTTTTACGACCCAAGCGATTGAAAAGAGAAGTTTAAACAAGTGCACTTATTGGCATTTCGCGGCCGGTGCGACCATTCCACTTTTATTCCTAGCTCGAACAATAGGGCTGGCGGCTTACGGCCGGTTTTGTAGCCTTCCACCGATCATTGGTACGAGTTACGACGCTATAAATACAGCGGGACGTGCCCCTGACCCCGCCGATGACTCGCATTTGCAGTGCAACTCGACTCCTTTGCACTAGCACAAGAAATAATACCTGTACAGAAGTTACACTTCTACGACGATTAATCCGAATACCATAATTCAGCAACGCTACGCGACGCGAATTCGCGCCACTTTATGCATTATACAGCACAATTCATTTTGGCAAAACAGACTAAACGTACGCTGCGCTTGCTTCCAATCCATCACGATTGAATCTAAAGCCAACGCTATCGAGCTGCTTTGAAGGAGGCTGGTAGTACCAATAACTCTCATTTCAGCGTGCAATTCGACTCCGTTGCACTAGGCTCGAATGTTATTAATACTTTATAGTTCGCAGCCGACTAAACAAAGTCTGATTGCTCACTGACGTTTCATAAAACAGCCTCAACTGCTGTAAATATTGTGGCGTTCAACTCGAATTTACAGACGATAAATCATCTGATAGCGACCACAATTAACATTCTTTAACGTGTTCTACACGGCTATGAGAATTCCCTAAATCGGTCTAAATTCCCTATTCGGCTATCCAGTCTCCTATTGCTTTCATATCACTCTATCATGTTGACACTGAATTTTTTAACGTTTCACGCATACCATGTCTCTGGGGTAGCTGAAAAATCACTTTCAGCTACCCCAGCCTAATCTATGAACACACACACAATTAGATCTCTAGTCTAGAGGATATAGATCAATTGGGACTAGAGATATCCACCTCAATACCCTATAGACGAGGCCTTGGCGTCAGTCCAGCGCAACTAGGGCATCGTAGGTGTCCGGACCGTTTTGTTGGCAATCGCCATAATAGGCTCCGTAACATTCCTGACAGTTGCTGCATAAATAAAGAAGTCTTTGTTGAATGGATACAATCTAGTTGTTTTCTGAGAAATATCATTGCCGATCGTAATCGAAATTATTCAGTTGGGTCACCGGTTGAGTGTAGCGCTTCTTACTGAATATATTTTAACGGCGTTAGCGCAAACACCTTTCAAGATGCTTGTTTGCACATCCTTTATCTAGGGATATTGATAACATAAATTTGAAAAAGTTTCTTGGATGAACAATATCTCCTTTTTATGAAACTAACTTTATAACAGCTTAACCAAACAAAATCCCTCTATTGACGTTTAAAGTATATCTTTATGTTTATATGTATGTTTGTTGTAAGGTATATATATTACTATGGGTCTTTATCTAGGTACAATGTACATTTTTCATTGTTGCCTGAAATAAATAAATGAATTGAATTGAATGAATACGGAATCTCATATGAAATAACAACATTTTGTAAGTACCGTCATATCGCGGCCACCGCTACAGATAACGGTAGAACGCTTTACTGTGCAATTGACTCCACTCCTTCCAATTGTTATACAATCTTTGTGACCGAGACATCTTTGATCGCATAATTATGCGACATTGTCACACGAAAACAATAAGTCGGCGATACAGACAGACCTTCAGTCCTTCGTATGTGATTGCTTATTGGTGCTTATTGGCCATGACCGTGGCTCACAATTAGATGTAATTACCATCAATTTGTACTCTTTCCACAGAATAAATAATAGTACTTAAATACATCGTACAGAAGCCTCACTGTGATGACCAAACTTATAGATGCATCTGACTGCACGCACGGAATATGCTAAATCAATAGATAGCTATAAATAACTATTTATTTTGAGGCAGCAGGCCGCCATCTTCCATAACTAACTACTATCGCATCTAACTGAGGAAAGCTCAGGTACCTAAGTTAAAAAGTGACAGAATAGGCGCAACGAAAAATCAAATAATTGCTTATTACAAGAAAACTATACAACTTATCAAAAATGTACTCTAGTAAAATTTTCTTGAAATACCTATCGTATGGTTCCTGAGATCTCATTCAAAACGTATGCGAAACAAAGAATTTTTATATTTATTATTTATTGAGTTTTTTTTTTACATATCGTGTTTTTTAATTCGTACATGACTGATGAAAAAATGTCATTTTCATATTTCAAAAGATTTGACTCGCACAACTCTGAGTTGTAGGACGATTATGGTGGGCAAAATTACATATTTAATAAATAATAATAAATTAATCGCCAATTCTTCGACGGGATACCACCGCACCATATTCGAGGTACCAAATGCTCACATCCATGGAAAACAAAAGTAGCACTAAAAATGGTCTAGTGACAAAGAGCCCCTAATCCGTCATCATCATCAGCAGACAGGGCTGGACGAGGCCTCCTCGAATGCAATGCACCACGCTTGTCAGGTGATCCCAGGTGGTGTCGGTGTTGAGTACTCAGGTAGAAGCAGCTGCCCATCTCCTGTTGTAATCCCTCAGTCGGCCTTTACGACATCAGCGGTAGGAGACAGAGGGTTATATTCTTAGGCCGGACACAACGTCCTATTGCCATATTGAATGTATTACTTATTGAATGTTTTTTCTATGTATAATAAAAAATATCTATCTATGTAGTATATTGTATTCAATATATCAGTTATCTAGTACCCACAACACGAGCTCACGCTTACGGCGCGAAATTATTTTTTTTGATGCTTTTTGGCCATTACTGCTCATCAACACCTCTTCAGATAGCGAAAGTTGAGTTCGCGACAACTAAGACCCTTAACACAAATGTTTTAATTGTTAGTATCTCATAAATATCATCAGTTTAGCTATGATATCCCTAAACACATTTTTACAGTGTTTTTTTTTTGTTTAAATGTATCGTAGCTGAACTGATGATATTTATGAGATACTATCAATTAAAACATTTGTGTTAAGTCTCCTAGTTCTCGCGAACTCAACTTTTGCTATCTGAAGAAGTGTTGATGAGCTGTTATGGACAAAAAACACCAAAAAAAAATTAATGCGCGCTGCAAGCGGTGAGCATTCACCTTAACTTGGGGCTAGATAATGTTGTGTGAACTGTACAGCATTTTTATTTTTATTTTTTATTATGTAAAAAGACACAAGCTGGCCGGTGTTATCCTAGTTCTGGCCGATGTCTTACGTGCTATGCAATTATTAGTACATTTTTGATATCTCTATTGATTGACGACCTCTGTGGCGCAGCGGGCGAGTGTTCGCCTGCGACGCAGGAGGTTGGGGGTTCGATTCCCGCGTCGGAACAAATATTTGTGCGATCTGCAGATATTTGTTCAGGGTTCTGGGTATTTTCTATGTATAATAAAAAATATCTATCTAGTAAACTAGTGCTATGGCTTCAATCACTGGATTACATTGGTACTGAATCCCTCCTGTCCGTAGGGTCTTGAGCACATACTATACATATACCCATACCTCAATCCACTAACAAATTATTATATATAATTATATACTTTTTACTTTGTTGTTTCATTTATCTTTGGTTTTGTGTAGTTCGGTGTATTATTGTGATTTGTGTTGTAATATTATTATTTGACGACGTCTGTAGTGCGTCGGGCGAGGAACCGACTATAATGCGAGAGGTTGCGGGTTCGATTCCTGCTGCGAGATAAATGTTTGCATGATCTGCAGATATTTGCTCCGGGTCTGGGTGTTATGGTGCCTTGGTACTTTTGTTCGTATTTCCTGATACCCACGACACAGGGAATCCTAGTGTGGGATTAGGAATATGTTTGTGACTGTTGGGGTGTTATGTTATGTTATGTTATTATTAAGTACCTTCATAAGAAGGGTTTGGATTCAGTTCTAGAACTGAATCTGATACTATTAATAAGAGTGTTAATAAAAACTGTACCAAACAGGGGATACTAAACTCCACGACACAGGGAATCCTAGTGTGGAGTTTAGAGAGCCTTATGTAGTAAATGTATTATTTATCTACTTATGCTTATATACTTATATTCTGTACTTGTGTTATTTTTTAAGAGAAATAAATGTTTATTATTATTATTATATCACTCATTTATTAAAAATCTCGTAAAAAAATATATTTTTCACTATAAAGCAATACTATCTACAAAAAAATAAATAGTAAAAAACATTATAGTAAAAAAATATAAATCAAAACGGGGAACCACCGACCGCGGAGCGAGGCCCAAACGGTCGGGGGCTAGGGCTGCAGAGAGAGGAACCTCCTGACTATACGTGCCGAGTCCAGGAGTACCGCCTTCTGAATCTGACCCTTGATCCAACTATTTAGCGAGAGCTTCTTAAGGTACTGGTCGAAGCTCTTCGCAATCAGTCCATTCACTGAAACGACTATCGGGACGATAATCGTTGAATCCACATCCCACATGGCGGTAATCTCGTGAGCCAAGTCAAGGTACTTGCTTAACTTGTCTTTCTCGGCCTTCACGAGATTAGCATCATGCGGGATAGTAACATCAACAAGTATCGCCCGGCGTTCCGACCGGTCTACCAGCACGATATCAGGCTTATTGGCAACAATAGTCCTATCCGTGATGATAGACCGGTCCCAGTAGAGCGTGGCACGGCCATTTTCAAGAACCGGCTGAGGCACGTACTTATAGTACGGCACCTCAGGTCCCACAAGGTCGTATCGGAGGGCAAGTTGCTGGTGAATGATCCTGGCTACTTGGTTGTGTCTGTGCAGATACTCTGAGTTAGCAAGATGCGAACAACCCGAAAGCACATGCCTGAGGGATTCTCCGGGACGGTGACATGCTCTACAGATATCAACCGTCCCATCCCTCATGATGTACCTTCGATAGTTGTTCGTCTTGATAACCTCATCCATAATCGCACAGACAAAACCCTCGGTTTCCCCAAAGAGGTCACCGAAACGTAACCAGTTTACTGAAGCGAGCAGATCTACATCGGGCCCTGTGAGGGCCTTGTAAAACCGCCCGTGCAGTTCCTTGCTCTCCCATACGGTCTTGCGTTCCTGAGTGCTCAGGGCTGATGGTTTACGCCAGTTCTCTTTTGCTAAGGAGAGCGGGGTAAAGTTCTTATCAACTGCAACGACATCGTGATGCATCCCGTACTCGGCATGGAGGAAGTACTCCCTGAGATTGCACACCTCGCGGTTGTGGAGAGTCTTGGCATTTAAAAAGCCTCGACCTCCATCCTTCCGCGGGATGTACATTCTCATAACCGACGAACGAGGGTGTCGCATGCGATGGGTCGTTAATAGATGACGAACTCTACAATCCAGGGCATCTAACTCTGTCTGTGTCCACCTTAATATGCCGAAGGTGTATATGAGCAGAGGCATAACCCAGCCGTTAAACGCGCGAACCTTGTTGCCACCCGACAAAAGACTGTTAAGTACTTTTGTCAAGCGGCAAAAGAAACGCTCCTTCACCGACTGCTTTATGTCCCTATCTACCATGCCTAACGACTCCGACATACCAAGGTATTTGTAGGTTTCGACTTCGGAGAGAGATCTGAGTGACATTGTCTCAGAAAGCTGCAAGTTCGTGGAATTTACAACTTTATTATTATTATTATAACACTCATTTATTAAAAATCTCGTAAAAAAAATATATTTTTCACTATAAAGGAATACTATCTACTATCGTTTCAGTGAATGGACTGATTGCGAAGAGCTTCGACCAGTACCTTAAGAAGCTCTCGCTAAATAGTTGGATCAAGGGTCAGATTCAGAATATTAATATTATTATTATAACACTCATTTATTAAAAATCTCGTAAAAAAATATATTTTTCACTATAAAGGAATACTATCTACAAAAAATAAATAGTAAAAAACATTATAGTAAAAAATATTATTATTATTATTATTATGTAATGTATTGTATTAAGTATATCAGTTGTCTACCCATAACACAAGCTCTGCTTAGCTTGGGGCTAGATAATGTTGTGTGAAGTGTTGTGTGAATTATTAATTTATTTATTATTATTTATATGCACCTATTTACTGGTAATGAGTATACACGTAGAGTATGTAGAGTCACGCTGTCACTATCCGCTAAAGCGTGTTTAGTACCTACATGTGCCTACAGACACATAATACTCACTACTTCAAGCTCCATAGAAGATAACCTCAGATCTGTGAGGATTACCTTCTAGGGAGTAGTCTGAGGCAAATCCATAAAATGTTGCCGCGGAATTAACTCGGGACCACAGAATATATAATTTGGGACTCGTCTTGTATGAAATGGGCCATTTTAGTCCCTTGTTGCACAATCTACTATGGGTGGTTCCATACTATCGGTATTGAATTTGGAATTATTACTTATTAGTTAAAACTTACATTGAAACTAATTGAAATAAAATTAATTTAATCAAATTCATATTATATTTATATTCATACAGACACGCCTTTTTCCCCGAAAGGGCTTCTCAATGGGTCTCTTTTCATCCTGGGTTACACCATCGTGAGAATATCTTAGACGTGACATGTGGTGAGCTCATCGCCGCCAGTGTATTTTACATTTGTTTACAGAAGGATGACAGAAGAGGTCATTTAAAAAAAGTAGCAAATGAGTGCCACCTGGTAGTACTATTGCGCCACCTAGTAGTAATACCATGTATCCTGCTTAGCCCCCAGCGACAGTACCCTCAGCTCAGTACATTGAGTACATTGCTATTCGTACAGAAGTCACAACAAAGCGTGGAGCGACCGATGGACGGCGCTTCTATGCATCGACGTGAATACAGGATACGGGCAGCATCTGGTACCCAAATTGCTTGTACAAAAAAACGATGATCTCAAAGTAATTAAACAAGCGCGAATTACCGCACATGTAGACTCGTTTCTTGTTTTAAATATAAACTCTTATTCTTTTTTGTTATAACAAATTTGGCAAGGAAGTCGGTCGGAGCCTGTCAATCTGAGCTATTTTAAAACGCGACTTTTTTTGGCACATACCACCCTTTCTAGCTGGAGTCAACGTTTGCTCTGACAGCCGACACGGCTCATGTCACACAAATAAATAGGTGTTTTACTTGCCATTAGTTTAAAAATAAAGAAAAAATCATTGTTCCGGTCGCGAATGTGAGATATGTGTTTTCAGGCTTTGTGTCTCTACGAAATTGCTACAGAAATTTATCACAGTTAAACTTTTGATGTGTTTTTCATCTCGCTTTCCTGCTACCCGTGTAAGCAATGGCGGCGATAAGCTCACCACTTGTCATGTCTATATTCCCACGACGGTGCAATGCGGGTTCTTTGCACAGTGAAAAGAGGCCCATTGGGGATCTGCCTACACTTTCTGGGAAAAAGTCGTGTGTATGTATGGATCCTTTTTACTTCTGGACATTCACAAGTCCATAACACATCGCATTGTTGATTCATGGAGATTTCATAGTGCGGTACATGTTCTGTCAAACCAAAATAACTCTCTTTTACTATGTAGATGCACCTACTTTGCGTGTCACTTTGCCTGTCCGAAATAGGTGTAATGCACCTATTAGCATAGGTACCTCAAATCAGTTCGGTCTCGCCCTTCTTCGCGATAGCACGTCGGATGTTTGTAGAAAAAAAAACTTCTTTGAAATCAGCTAGCCGTGCGAATGGAGATATTTCGTAATACAAGTAATTAATTTTGTAAAAATTAAAAAAACCCTCAACCCAATTAAACGGCTGAACCGATTTTGATCAAACATAGCTAAGAACACTTCCGACAAGTTCACCTTTCAAACAAAAAAATAAAAATCGGAATCGGTTCATCCGCTCGGGAGCTACGATGCCACAGACACACACACACAAACACACACACACACACAGACACACACACAGACACACACTCGGACACGTCAAACTTATAACAACCCGTCGTTTTTGCGTCGGGGGTTAAAAACAAAACGGCACGCCTTGTTTCATACAAACTTACGTGTTTGCGGTGTCTATCTTGATATATCTGATCTTTATGCTCATTTACCATTGACCACGGCTGGTTAGGTAGCTACGTAATGTAGGTAGGGATAAACTAAGGGATTTTATTTTGACGTAATCAAATAGAGGCACGCCACTTTTAGATTGGTTTACCTCACATATTACGTAAGTGCTGGTGCATCAGTAACCGACGCACGCGCATACAACGGTCGCGGCATAGTCTGACCCAATTGCAATTTCATTCCAGTCAATGCTGGGCTCTACCCTCTGAATTCTTATTAACTTGCAATTTAGATTCATGCGATACGACGTTATGCGGCGAGAACGGAGGGAAAGTGCGCAATTGGTTTCAGCAGATTGTAAAAAAAACTATTTATGAGCATAGTTTGTTTTATGCATTGTATGTATAAGTGCGTGTATGTACCTACTTAGTAGGAAGTACACTTCTTAAAAGCTTTTTTTGAAACATTATATTTTTTGAAATTTATACAGACTGTATAAATTTCAACTGCCTAATACGGTTCATGAGATACAGCCAGAGACCACACCATATAAATCGTTGGATGTAACCCGTTGAAAGACAGACGAACAGACGGACAGCGGAAGCTTAGTAATGGGGTCCCGTTGGCACCCTTTGGGTACGGAACCCTAAAAAGCATCGGGATTCCACATAAAATTCTTTCTCGCAAAAAATAACTCGAAGGAAACTCATAAATAAGTTCGTAAAGCGGGATGTGCCCAATTATTACGTCACGCTGACTTTAATTATGATTAATATCTGCTAATGCGAAGCTGAGTTAAACTCGACGTTATCCAGAAACACTGCCACATTCAATGTATAAGATGTGACCATAAATATATATATTTACACAAATACCGATACCCATCAAAAATGGAGAGTGGAGAGGAACGCAAAACAATTTTTTGTTGTAAAATATATTTGATGAAATAAGTGATGGTAACGGTGTGCTGTGCTGATTAAAATGAGCCCAAACACGGCCAGTCTACTATTATCCATCAAGGAGTGCCGTTGTCCACCTTCCGTCTCCATCATCAGATCAGGTCGCTTTCACCATAATATTGTATTGTCATCAGAACTTGAAGGTATACCAAATTTTAGCTCAATCGACAGGGAAGTGGGTCAACTTTAACATGTAAGATTTAATTACAACGGGACAGGTGAAACTAAATAAAAGATGGGCCTTGAAGAATCGCTTGTCTGAGTACATGATGTCATTTTAACACAATCCTAAGACGATTGCTAATAAACATGGCGTATTCTTGGAATACCCCGGCCGCAGTATGTCTGGCCAACTCTGGCCTATGAATAGACCACTACGTCTCCTCCTGAGGATTTAATAAAAGCCAACAAGATTACACCATGAACCAGGGGACGATCAGTAGCATCTTGAGAACCTGCAGCGATTAACAATCCGACTGCCAAGCGTGGCTAATACTCATTGCATTCTATCCACCATTCTATCTGGACACCAAATCCCGAGAGCCCGACAGAAAAGCCGTAAGAGCCTTGTCCGCGTAACTAAAAAAAAATAAAAAAAAAATAAAAAAGACTTTATTTCAGACACACAGATTCATAATTTGGTTAGTACACAAAAATACAGCACTTATGAAAAAATATTATTAATTCCTACAGTAACACAGTTATATATTTATTCTAACAACTGGGAAAAAATGCACTCAGTTATGTGTGTAATTGGCCATAACTGAATACATCTTAGTCCAGTGCTGAGTGAGGTGGGAATCTGGCCTATCGGCTACCACAGCCAGGAGGCTGTTGTGGCTGACGCGCACTCTGCGCAGCGCGGCGGCAGCGCGCACGCGCAGGATCGCCGGGAAGCTGTCTACGTGTGCGTCAGCGAACATGCCCGATGCACTGCACCAGCGCGGCAGCCACAACAGCGCCCTGAACGCGTTGTTGAATTGAACCCGTAGAGCGCTCACAGATGTTTTCCTATATCTGGTCCAGAGGCTACAAGTGTATAAGGAGGTACAAAATGCACGGAACAGTGTAATTTTAACCGGAACTGCCGGAAAGCCGCACAAGATCACCCGGCTGCCATGAAAGTCAAAGCATGGAAGGAGACGCACCCACCACCGGCTGATTGTATAACCCCGCAGGAACACCTAGGTCATGAGCTGCCGTGGCCAGTCTGGAAATCCATGAACAGACTCTGGACCCAAGTCGCCGCAAGACAGAACCTCTGCAAATGGGGAATGCGAGACTCCTCGCGGACTGAATGCGACTGCGGAGCCTACCATTCAGTCCATGCCTCACTTGCTCACCTGTTCCTTGTGTCCCACCACCTGCATCAGGGAGGGCCTTAACAAAGCCACAGCTAATGCTGTAGAAGTGGCTACATTTTACTCTAAAATAGTTTAAACAAAAAAGGTAAACCGTTGACACGATAGAAGAAGAATTGCATTCTATGGGGGAAGCTTCGTCCAAAATTGGATCTCTTACGGTTGCTAATGATGGATCAGGTGGATGCTACTGCCCATTACCTGGTGCAATCCCTTAGTTGGCTTTTACGACTTCCACGGGAGGAGATGGAGGAGTTTTTTCTGAGGCCGAACACACCACGGCACTCCATGTTTATTAGCACGGTCTAATTGTATATTTTTGAGCTTCCAGACGGCGTTATACCTACTTGATTCACATGGCGACATGCTGTCAGCCAAAACAGTTCATTTGGATACATGACTGGCATTTGATGGTCAGCACGTCTGGTAGCTCCATTAAAAACCTACGTGCATTTTTTTTTCTTGGATAATACCAGCCCTTACGAAATGGCTAAAGTCGTGATCTCGAAGCATAGGAATAAAGAAACTACCGTTATGTTATCTGTGTCTTAGCATCACTCCCTGCAATACAAAGCATCAATACCTCCGTTCAGGTTCCCAGAGAATACAATGCAACGCGTGCAGACCCTGATCGGGCTTGATCGAGCTCATTTCATACACCGCGCGGACTCGGTAGTTGCATCACGTAAACTATAGTATTGGAGACACGTCTTCAAAACGACGTAACCCTAACCGGTTTAGGTACAAAGTAAACCCTACTCCTCACAGCTAAGGTTGCTGTTCCAATCAACTAAGTGATTCTAAGCTCGTAGCAATGCAAGCGTATGCGAAATGCGCTCAAGCGAAAGTAGAACCAAAGCTTGTTTCTCAAAGGCTAAGTTCATTTAGCATCGGATAACATTGTCTAGATTGCATTATGTAAGTACTCGACTGCGGAACGGTAACATGGTTCCTTAGCAGGTCACATTGGTGCGAATGACATCAGTGACTGTCAAGTGCACCAAGAGTCAACGAACAGGATCTAAGTACCTATGCATTGCGTGTGCTATGGAACGCCCTAGCCTTTACTCCCCTGCTTGGGTAAAAGGCATGGCTCTCGGCCAGAACCTTTTACTGACCCACTCTTGGGGAATTCTAGCTTTTGTAATCACATGTTTGTGTTGTAATAGCGATTGCGTACCGTGAAATTTACGGTTACACATCTTAGTAAGATAAGCTGTAGAGAAAGTACGGATGAAGCAACTGTGGCTGATGCTGTGGTCAGTACCATAAGCTAGAGTTTCTTAGCGAATGGACTGCACCTTTATCATAGGGGTGACGACAACAATGACAGGGGTGATTGGCCGAAACAATCTCGCAGTCGATTCTATTGCACAGGTAACTCCTGCCAAGGGTAGGTACAGCTCGACATCGTAAAATAAAGGCTATGCAGGCGTGCTAAGCGTGTCATTATCTTATAATACCATCGACTTCATTATTCGCTAGGTTTTTTTGCGATGGCCGCGAGTCGCCGACACGGGTTTGATAACCCGGAGACCTTGGTCTTAATTGCGCTTGCTCGGACCATTCCGCCGAGACCACTTTTTTATGCGCCTGCACATCGCCTGTAAACAGAAGAAATGGTAGTACGTTTACGAACATAAGTATCACTCCGATGTCGCTATGTATAAATCTATGAGACGAAACCCACCGAGAGATACTCGAATTCTTCAAGATTTGAGTTTCGATCATCTCAGCCGTATTGCATCTAAAACAACCGTGATAAAGCTCATTTTGCATTGAGAGACGATTTGGAGTGGCTCAGACCAGTAGTAAAAACACGGTGACTACCCGGCCGACTCTAAATGGTGCAATAACAGAAGTAAAAGCCAGTCAGATCACATCTACTGAAACAAGTTGGTTAGCTTCAAGTGCGTTCTACCGAGAAAACCACACTGAGCTTGCTGGATCCTTGCGATAAATCAACTTTCTTGTTTTTATGATCACTCAGATAGGTACCTACTTTGTTTTATATTTACTTAGAATTAGAGTGTTCTACTCGCAAAAATTAAGATGACACGATGGTAGGAGGTATTAGTAGTGGTGATGGTTAAGTAGCAACAGAGTTTTTTTTTTTAAAAACAACCAGTTTTGAAAATTCATTTTTTAGTCTAATCTGAAAGTTAATTTATCTTCGAATAAAGTCGATAATTTTAATATCATTTGTGTATTACTCTTTACTGTTAAACTTTTTATTTGACTGGAATAAATAAATATATTATAAATAAGTCGCACTAGTTCGGTAAAACTAATTTTCCAACTATGTTTACTGGCCTTGTAAGTACACTTTTCGAGCGACTGTATTAAAAAAGTTTTTTCTTTTGTTTCAGGTAAGCCACGATGAAATATTATGAAAATTCGCTGAAATTATTCCAAGAAACGACGCCGAAGTAAGCACTTTTTGTTGTGTATACAATTTTAGTTCGATGTCACACTGTCAGTTGATAAACTACTTTTGGTTCGATGACACACTGTCATTTGGTAGGTACAACGGTGAAAGCGTCGATTGTGAGAATTGCACACACACATCCGGTAAGAAAAGTTACAGTAAATATTCAGTAAGTTGCCATATATTATCTTTAGATAAGTAAGTAATATACTGCTGTGCCCACTTTTAAAATTATAAATGTAAACTTGGCATTTTTTCATCTTTCTTCCCAAACCACAACAAAGGCTTAGCATGGCGTAGAGCCAACTTTAGCCAAAATTAATCATTCCTCGGTACATCAAATTCGCCATTTATAAACATGTACATACCAAACTAATGATGCCGAACATAAAAAAACACTTTGCAGATTACAATTTATAAAAGTGAAAAAGGAACTAAACAGTATTTAATAATAACAAATACCTTAGCCATTAGCAGAGATGCCTATATAAAAATACTTAGGTATTTTATGAGACTCCTAAAAAAACCTTAGATACTAATCCTTTTTCAATCCAGTTGTAAACGAGTTGGACACGATGAACGATCGATTTCATTATTTAAATAAACATTGCCGAAAATAAATGATGACGTCAGAAACCTCTAGTTTTCTTTGTGTTGCATAACCTTGGCTTGCAGAATGGATTGATCAATTTCATCTTTAATTTACATCCAATCGAAAACACAATGGCAAAAAGTAGCAAAAAAACTAAATGAAAAAAAAGTGGCCAATGCGTGTCGGACTCGCCCATGAAGGGTTCCGTAGCAGCAAGTAACATAATATAAAAGTTCTTGGATGGATTACGATTAATGACGTATTAAAAAAACTACTTACTAGATCTCGTTCAAACCAATTTTGAGTGAAAGTTTACATGGTAATGTACATTATATTTTTTTTTAAGTTTTATCATTCTCTTATTTTAGAAGTTATGGGGGGGGGGGGACACTTTTTACCACTTTCAATTCAATACATTCAATTCAATACATTTATTTCAGGCAACAGTGAAAAATGTACATTGTACCTAGACAAAGGCCCATAGTAATATATACCTTACAACTAACATACATATAAAGATATTTATAACTTAATCTAACACACGTGTGATCGCCAACGCGTCGCGGCCCGGGGGATCACGTGACAGATGGCCTTTGAACCGCCGGAACTTCACCCCTTTCGGCCAGAAGTCAGGGCTCAAGTAGATCTTCAGATCCTTCGTAGGGACCCTCACCATAAATGAGCTAAAGCCCACATTATGACGAGAGTCCAACTTCACGACCCTCAATCCCACTCCGACTTTCCTCTTGACGTACTCCACCACTTCTGCGGCCTTCACGTCGAAGAAGACGTGGGACACGTAGATCTGCGTAGTGGGTACCTCCGCTCGGAAGTGCTGCTCACTGGATAGATGGTGAGTACCACACTGGTTCCGGCTAGAGGGCTTCCGTTTCTTCCTTATCACCTCGATAAAGCCCTCTGCATCACAGGGCTCCTTCCTTGGAGCCCTAGCGGTTGCAGCGCTGCGAACAGGTTCACAGCTCCGCTTCTTCCCCTTTTTCTGAGAGGCAGCAGGGTTGCTAGCCGCTACATAAGCGTAGTCACTTTGTCGGGGAGGAACCAGTGTGACCGGTGTCGGCTTCTCTGTGGTGCGAGAGAAACAGGTGGCGGGCCGAGGGCACGCGTTCGGTGTAAAACACTTTGGAAGTGTCTCTCGCGCAAACTATTCAGTTTAGAAAAAAAATATATTAGAAACCTCAACATCATTTTTAAAGACCTATCTATAGATACCCCACACGTATAGGTTTGATGTTTTTTTTTTTTAGATTCAGTTCTATGTATGGGGAATCCCAAAATTAATTGTTTTTTTTTTAGTTTTTGTGTAAAAATCTTAATGCGGTTCACAGAATACATCTACCTACCAAGTTTCAACAGTATAGCTCTTATAGTTTGGAAAAAAAAGGCTGTGACATACACGGACAGACAGACAGACAGACAGACATGACGAATCCATAAGGGTTCCTTGTCTTTGACTACGGAACCCTAAAAATGAATGCTATTGGCAGGTAACAAGGCTGTGCTGGTTTGAAAATCAATATCGGCACGACTCCGAAATAAGTCGGAAAACGAAAACATACAACTTTCAAATAAAGGGCTTCCATCTGCATTCAGTAATAAAATTCTATTTGCGGAATTATAAATTCAATTATTTCGAACTTCTTGATCGAAGTTAGTGCTTCGTTGTTAAATCGACTTTATTTGGATATCAGAGAAGCTTATATAATGGCGCATGATTAATAAAGAATCCGGGAATCTGTTGCCTGGAAAACTTGTCGTTTTGTAGATAGATACCTAGCAGGTAAGTGGGAACGTACATTATTGCATTAAAACAATACCGGTTTGCCGAATATCCTCTGGCCATCCAGTATGGACAGGGTTGCCAACTAAATTAAATTCTCTTTTAAATATTTTTTTTGTAACTTCTTTCGATCTTATAAGAACTTGTCTCTAAGGCAATTCAGAGAGATACTATCGAGCCATTAAGGCCAATTAAGTATTGCACTCCTTTAAACAAAGTACCAAGATGGCAGCGAAAAATTTTATTTGACAGGCCAAAACATTCAACTTAAATGTGACCCATAAAAATCCGTTCCAGCGGGACTCGAACCCGCATCTTCGCTTCTAAAAGGTGATGCCTTGACCAGTTTGGCCATGGAACGAGCTCACGCTGGCGACGAAATTTGTAGGCACTTAAACTCTGCTAAGCGCCGACTGATGCCATCTAACAGGTGTTTCAGGTTGCTTATAGTTATGCCACAGAATATCAAAGCTACAACTCCTGATTCACGAGCACGACACCTCACTTCACTTGATTCCTGTCTCAGAAGAGCTAGTTCCGTGAGATAGATTCAAGTAAACTTGAAATTTCTCCTGAGGTACGTAAGATTTACATCTTCCAAACAAAAGGTACCTGGATAAAGTCCTATTCGATTATATCTACCAAATTTTAAGAAAGATCCGATTTGCATTTCATTTATTTAAAATGGAAACCAGAGCCAGACGGGACGAGAAAACGTATTTTCCCATTAAAAACTACATCTTCATAAAATTTGTAGATTTTACCTTGAGTTTACTTTGACGATTGTAGCTCTAGATTTTTGAAAAAAATTGCCTGATAAACTTGTATTGTCTAATTCTAATAAACAAACAGTATATATATATAATAATAATACATAATAATAATAAATAATGCTGGACAAATTCACACAACATTATCTAGCCCCAAGCTAAGCCATATATATATATATAAACAGTATTTATAATTTAAGCATAATTCAGACGAAAAGTTTTTTTTTAGCAGAACTACTCAGCAGAATTGCCGCATGTTTATTATAAAATCATTGAACATTAGGTAGCCCTGAGACGACTATGTAATTCGGCAAAGAGGGCGATTTAGGGGAATGAGGTCGGAGTGAGAGGGGGGAGGAACCAATCGAGCAATTTTACAGCACGCACGACTGGTCAACCTCACGACTATACAAACACTTTGGCTGTGGAAGAAGCAAAAACGCGTTTGCGAGATGTTTTTGTTAGTTCACTTTCTGTGGCCGGGCTTAATGTTTATTATGGGTAAATTTTCCTTAAATTGGACAACCTTTTAATCCATTACTTGGATGACAGTGACTGGCACATTAGGCTGGCAGTAGGCACTAACGAGTGGTTAGTGAAGTTGGTAACATCAGCAAAAATCTGGTGTTTCGCTGTTACGCAAAAACGTGTGTTTGATTATTATTTTTCATAATCTCTATTGAGTTGTTATTAACGTAAAAATTCGTAGACTTACTACATAAATAGGTGACACACCTACACCTTTGAATTAAAAGAAATATCAGGCATTGATAAATTAGTCCTGAAAAAAGTACTATTTTCCACACTAGCTCAGTAAGTTGGTAGACTACCAATATTAAAAAAAAACATTGTTTTGGAAATCCTATTGTATAAAATTGCCTTATTCTGTATTGAAAACGTTTACTTGACGTTTACTCATATAAATAATGTCAATGCGCTTAAATCCTGAGTGCTGTAAAATGAATCAACACGCGAAATAGACAAATCGCTGTACACCTACGTAATCACAGATAAATGGGTGCTAAACTCAAAACGATGAATTATTCATTTCTAACACAAAAGCGGCAAGCCGTGTTATGTGCAGATTAATTGCCGGTTTTTTTACTGCATGACTGATACCTACATATGATTTCCGAGATGGTAGAGCATTTCCAAAACACAGCAGGTCAACGCACTGCGATTCCACGTGATTTTGTGACGTGAGGTTGGCGTTTACAATGGCCGACATCCCTACTCCTAATCCAATCTGGCCGTCATCGTTGCGACTTACTTAAACGTTCGTCATACATCGCTGCTCACGCAAAACACGTAACATTTTCGCATTCTGTTCGGAGCGCGATGTAATTCATGTATTGATAGTTTCACAGTCAAAACTTAGTTTCACAGATATAACAAGTTGGCAGGTAATATAAAAATTAATAGCCCGACCCTACAGTGAACCACAATTCATTAATTATTTTTCAGTGAAGGACCTTATCTTAAATAGTAATTAATCTTATTTATTTGTTATTCTCGAGTTTATTACTTACATAAATGGTCTTAAAAACAACAGACAAGAAAAACAGAATCGTAGGTAATATTTTTTCCCTATATGTATTTCTCAAGATAGCAACCTACCTACTTATCTCAAATAGGTAGCTATTTATTTTATTACAAGCTTTTATTTTGACAAGCTTTTATTTAACTTGCATGCAATGTAGTATGTTTGTCTGGGCACAGAATAAATAATAGTACAAATCTGGGTGGAATCCGGGTGGAATCTTGCAGATATCCTCAACCGATTGAGCTGAAATTTGGCATACCTGTCAAGTTCCGATGACAATACAATATGATGGTGACAGCGAGCTGATCTGATGATGGAGACGGAAGGTGGACAACGGAACTCCTCGATGGATAATAGTAGATTGGGCGTGTTTAGGCTCATTTTGATCAGCACACAGTTACGATCACTAATTTTATAAAAGCTTGTATACATTTATTTACAGAAAGAATAATACTACTAATAGTGTATATATTCTGTGCTTATAGGTACAAGGTATGTACAAAATACATATGAAACAGTTGTGCTACCTGAAGACCGCTGCTAGCGATTTAAAGGTAGCTCAACTGATCCAAATCACTACCAGACGGAAGCGTCCCTCAGATGCTGGCTGCATTATTGTAAAATATATTTTTCACAAAAAACTTATTTCCAAATGCGTTTAGTAGTTTTCGAGCCTTGCCTGATGGATCAATTTTTGATAACCAGTAGAGAGTCGGTACTCATAAAATCACTAGGTAAGTACAATCACTACGATCTGCGCTCACCAAAAGCCCGGTAACGCAGTCATGACCCCAGGCGGTCAACTGCATTAAAATCCATTCGAAAAAAAAAAAAAACACTACGAAATAGAACGAATCACCTTCGAATCGCTTCCAATGAGATAACCTGAATGCATCAATGTGAGCCATTGCTCTATATAGGTATCCGAGATTGGTGCCTGTGTGTCACGCATGTCCATAATCACCTATCAACTAGAACTGGGTTGCGCTTATCATTTTATTAAGGTTGCTAAATCAAATAGATCTAGTTACAAGAAAGTAAGATAACAATTTGCGACGTGTGGACTTAGATTAGGTTCTGATAATCGTAGCGTAGGTGATTCTGTGGCGTAGGTCACATAAACCACAAAATATATAAACTAAATACGTAAGGTGCAGCGGGCTACCCAGCTGAGATGCGAGAGGTTTCGGGTTCGATTCTCAACGCGAGACAAACGGTTGTATGATCTGCAAATACTTTCTTAGTCTGGGTGTCATGGTAGATACTATAGTATAGGTACTCGTAGTTCCCTGATACCCACTACACAGGGGATCCTAATGTGGGGTTCTGGGCCATGTATGTGACTGTTGGGTGTTTTGGTACTTACCTACTTACAGGTACCTACCTACCCACCTTACATCAACTTACCTATTTATATGTATACTTATATATATTTTACTTGAACGTACCGATTTTAAACTGAACATTCAATTAATAATAAAAGTTAAAAACTAAAACCTGGCTACGAAAAAACTGAAAACAGAGGCAAAAGAAGGCAAGAGGTAGAGGAAGGCAAAATCCATCATTATATTGTAAAGGCGATAGGTAACCCAAAAATTATCAGGTCAATGCGTTTTGAAAAAAACTCATAGACATATGTGGTAAGGGTAAGGGTGCAAGACTTGTAAAATGACGGTCAGTTTTTCGGTAGGTACCAAAATCAACGATTTATATCAAAATACCATCATAGATCGAACATCTACAAAATATCATCATAGATCGACCACCTACAAAATACCATCATAGATCGACCATCTACAAAATACCATCATAGATCGACCATCTACAAAATACCATCATAGATCGATCATCTACAAAATACCATCATAGATCGACCATCTACAAAATACCATCATAGATCGACTATCTACAAAATACCATCATAGATCGACTATCTACAAAATACCATCATAGATCGACCATCTGCAAAATACCATCATAGATCGACTATCTACAAAATACCATCATAGATCGATCATCTACAAAATACCATCATAGATCGACCATCTACAAAATACCATCATAGATCGACTATCTACAAAATACCATCATAGATCGACTATCTACAAAATACCATCATAGATCGACTATCTACAAAATACCATCATAGATCGACCATCTGCAAAATCGATTTTGTTTCTTGTTATTCTGGCAAAATCGTAACTCACGTTTTGCTTTGTCGTATTCAGTTATTTATTTTTAAAAGAAGAATTTAGCACTCATGAGATGCATTCGATTGCATAAATTAACTTGACTTCTTTTTCTAACTTATAATGTCATTCTTGTTTAAAACCAGATTTTAGTTTGTACCTGTGCCTATTGTAAACTTGATTTGCGTAGGTACTAAAGATTTTTAAAGCTCAAAATCCAGTCCCAAAAAAGTCTTCTTTTTGTGTTATAATGTTGCCAGTGCTGATAGAACCGATATTGAAATCTTTGGATAGAACAGCTAACGGCTTCTGTATTTGGCTGTTTTGCACCATCTAAAGAATAAATCACTATTTATTACCACTGAATAAATAATATTACAAGGTATTACCTAGATGTGCCGTGGTGTGTCCGGCCCAAGAATAGACCCCTCCATCTCCTCCCGTGGATGTCGTAAAAGCCGACTAAGGGATTACTCGGACTTGTTTGTAAGATTCGTTGGTATAAGATTTGTCCTGGCTGCTAGCTTATTAGGAATGTGTTATTACTGGAAGACAAGCAGAGTCAGTCGTGGGAAGCAATGGCGGCGATGAGCTCACCACTTGTCACGTCTATTCCCCACGATGATGCAACCCACAATGAAAAGAGGCCCATTTGGGGCTCTGCCTACCCTTTCAGGGAAAAAGGCGTAGGTAGGTAGGTACCTACCTAATTAGCTTCGGGCCCTATATATTAGACCCTAAATGCTATAAGTACATTTTTCTTGATTCTAAAGTTATAATACCTATGTCGGACCTACCTACACCAAAGTTATACATAGGTGGTAACTTAGTTAAGTAAGTAGGTACCTACCTAGGTACCTACCTAGGTACGTCCTTACCTACACCCAACCTACACCGACCTAGGTAGGTAGGTAGGTAGGTACCTATTGAGTACCTACTTAAGTTTGGCTTTGGTTGAAGCTTTTTCTCTTGTAGATATAGGTACTTCCTACCTCGCGTACATATATTCTTTTTAAGGTTTTCAAGTTCAAAAGTTTCGTAACAAACGAAGTTGTTTTGATAGAGCGAGTCTTCATAAATCGAGGGTGTTTTATCGGCGCGCTACATTCTACCGCGCGTTCTGTGCCACGGCTGCGCGCAGGCCGGCGCGGGGAGGGCGCGGGGCGCGCGGGTGACGTCACACCCGACCGTGGCAGTGAGAGCGGCCGCGACAATGCTCGTTCGCTCGCTCTCGTACTCGGCTGAGGACGGTCGCGCGCGTGCAACGTGCTCTCGTACAGACGGACGCGACGCGATATCTTCGGAGTTCGGCTCTACATCATCGCCCCGTGGAACTCGCGTGCGCTCATTCACCTGTTGCACGGATTGTGTTTGTGATTATTACAAATATCTTCGTGGGTCCCGGTGTGTATTCGTTTTGGTCCGGACGCCAGGCGAGTGCATGTCCGTTGAGACGCGTTTGGATTGTTTTGTGCGAGGAAAGAGTGAAGTGAAAGCCTTCGCCGGAGGATGTACCTCGGTGCTCGTGGATACCGGAGCGTATGACGCGCTTGCCGACATGAGACGCCGCTGGTCTAACAACGGGGGGTTCCACACGCTGCGAATGCTGGAGGACAGCTCCTCAGAGGTCACGTCCTCGACCCCGCTGGGTCTGCCGCCGGCGATGGTGATGTCGCCGGAGTCGCTCGCCTCGCCGGAGTACCCGGGCCTGGAGCTGTGGGGCTACGAGGAGAGCAGCATGGCGTACAACCCGGCGCCGTCGCTGCTCGGCACGTGCTCGATGCAGCAGCAGCAGACGCAGGCTCAGCCGCTGCCGCCGATGTTGCAGAACTGCCAGACACCAACACCCAAACCCTCGGATTTCAAATCGGAAAATGAATCAATGTCTTCAGGTCAGCCCTAACATTTTCTTACTAAAACAAGTGCAATAATAATCTTGTCGTGTAATTCGTCGTTTGAACAGTTTATGAAATTGGCGGCAAGCGTGGATAGGGTGGTAGTTGCGACGAGCTCGCCTCTTGGCGTCGCTGTCATCGACCTTTGGCCCCGATACCTTGACCGGGCGCTGCGCCCGTGTCGCCGTGCCCTTACAATCACACTCGTTTTGTTTACCTACATTCGCCGAGGTCAAATAGACTTTAATCAATTTGGAGTCATTTAATTGGAAGTAAGTTAATCGGAACAAAAGTAGAGTAGGTAAATTAGAGTTTAGAGACCTTTAGGTGACAAGTCGAATGACCGCCCGATAAACGATCTACCTACCTACCTTTAGCTAGGATCAAGATAAAGTATCTAGCAATCTCTTTACATTGCCAATTGAATTTTTCGTATGTTATTTATGCAAGTAAGTAAATAAGAATCAAGTTGGAATCAATTTACCTACTAGTAGGTAGGTACTTGTCGCGAGTTACCAATAATATAATAAATTTAAATAAAAGTATCGTCACGGTCTCACGGACAAAAGTGATAGTAGGTATTCTATATATTTTATTACAATTTTGCTTCACTTTATTCATCCATTCATGTGACAGACAGTGATTGTGGAATGAATGGGAGACCGTAGGCGACGGTAATACGCCTACTGTTTATTAGATCTATTTGTCCTATGATTAGGCACCTGACAGGCACATTAGGCCATGTATGAAATACCTAGTACCTATTCGAAAAACAGAAAGTCGTTTTTTTGTGAAAAATATGCTTTTCAATAGGTACAAGCTTATATAAAATTAGTGATCGTAACCGTGTGCTGCAAAATGAGCCTAAACACGGCCAGTCTACTATTATCCATCGAGGAGTTCCGTTGCCCGTTCCGTCTCCATCATCAGATCAGCTCGCTCTCACCATCATATGGTATTGTCATCGAAACTTGACAGGTATGCCAAATTTGAGCTCAATCGGTTGAGGACTGATGATAAAGTCTGCTTTAAAATTCAGTTGCAAGATTCCACCCGGACAGACATTGAAAGTTAAATAAAAGCTTGTAAAAAGGCTTTATTTTCAACCTTGAGTAGTTACCTACCTAATATTTTATGATATATAGACCGATTGCCATGTTGCCTATTCGTCTGCTACTTGATTAAGTTAGGAATTACGTAAACCACGCATGCTAATAAGTTTCCTTTATTAGATTGGGTTGCGGTAATAGAATGTGATAGCAACTAATTAATTTGCAACCAGTATTGGATCGATTACAGCGTTTGACATGTTATTAGGATTTATAATGCTATTGTTACAATAGCTTAAGGCAGTAGGTAATAATATACCCAAAACTGCAAAACCTATAGACCTATCTTAGAAAGCCTACTTCTTCTAAACGGAGGGACCAAATAACTTGAAAAAAATAGATTTAATAGGTATAATAATGGCAAGCAAAAAAAAAAAAGCAAGCAAAAAAAAAAGCATGGAAAAATAAGTTTCCTTATTTTAATTTGTTATTGATTTTGACAGGAATAAATTCCAAAGTTTTCTATGATTTGCACAAAAAAAGCCTTCTGCTTCCAAATGTCTGATACGATTTCAATGATTCTTTCAGAATATTAAAGACTATTTAAAGATTTACAAAAAGATTAGATTAGATTTTTGAAAATGGTCATTTACTTGAGACAGTTGCGGTTTTTCGTTATTTTCGCTCAATATTTGTTTCGCGTGCTCTGTCCTGCCCCGTTCTTACTTAACTTTACTGAGTTAGATAGTGACATAAGTTAGGGTGACTAATCACCTTAAGACATAGTACGAAGTAAATGCGACAAATGTTTAAGTACAAGAATGCCAACCCTCAACGCGAAAAGGTTTTTAAAAGGTTAACCCACGTTTAAATATCCCAGACTTTTTAATGTAATTTCACATTACTGATCTTGCTTAATTTACATACATACATAGAACCACGCCTTTTTCCCCGAAAGGGTAGACAGAGCCTCAAATGGGCCTCTTTTCACGTGGGTTGCACCATCGTGGGAAATAGACGTGACAAGTGGTGAGCTCGTCGCTGCCATTTCTTCCCACGACTGACTCTGCTAACGCTTTCTTTCAGTAATAACACATTCCTTAAATAAGCTAGCAGCTAGGACAAATCTTATACCAACGAATCTTACAAACTAGTCCGGGTAATCCCTTAGTCGGCTCTTACTACATCCACGGGAGGAGACGGAGAGGTCCATTGTTAGGCCGGAAACACCACGGCACTTAATTTAAATGTTACTTACTTACTTACCTACTTAATTAAAACTTTGTCATGTAATGTGACCGATTGTATGTAGGTTAACTAGACAGGCCCATATTGTCACATAGATCTCGTCCACGAGATGACATCAAGTCTCGTATGACGCGCATACATAATTATGGTGTCATCTGAGATTTGACGTCTTCTCATCATCCAAATCAACCCTTGGCATTCACGCAGGCTTGGCATGGACGCCAATGATTTTCTTATTTATTCCACAAATTTCATGGTTTCTTTTTATGGTATTACCTTGATTATTCTAGAAATGTATGAAGTGATAGGCACATTTTAGACTTTCTTGACGGCCGATATTTCAAAATGATAATAGTCTATATTTATAAGAGTACAACGAATTTACGTACTATTAAAAAAATACAATATCAGTAAGCTTAAAGTTAGTAATAATTAATGACATAAGTTTTATGAATGGACTTCATTTATTTATGAATCGTTTTATTACAAGTTAATAATAAAGTGATTAAGGTTCCACTGACGCCATGAACAGGCCTGAAAAAGATTACCGAATAGTTTCTATGCACCAAATCAATGACGGCACTGTTGCGGGAAAAGTACCAGTAGGTAATTTTCATTGACTGACATTTATAATGTGTATCTCGCAGTAGATGCAGAAGGTACTGATGACAGACAGGACATCTACTTATGACTAACATAAATAACTTGTAGTACTGACTCCTAATACACAAAATCACAACCTACATTTGCCTAGTCTCTAGAGAGGCAAAGTTATCTTAGAATGTAGGTAGGTCCCCTCCTTCCTTGCGTCGGTAAACTCACGCCTTTAGGATCTTGGTTTTGATGATGTGTCTCCATTGGCTCCTATCCTATGGCTCGGATGGCATCGCTCACGCTGGAATCGAGCGCAGAGCGAATTTGATCGCTCCAGCGCATGGGTCTACTAGTCTCTCTAGAGAGGCAAAGTAAACTTAGAATGTAGGTAGGTCCCCTCCCTTCTTGCGTCGGTAACCTCACTGCTGAGGGTCGGATCTTGGTTTTGGTGATGTGTCTCCACTGGTTCCTATCCTCAGCGGAGCGGATGGCGACGCTCACGCTGGAATCGAGCGCAGAGCGAATTTGATCGCGCAAGTTTTCTTAGAATGTAGGTAGGTCCCCTCCCTTCTTGCGTCGGTAACCGCTCACTGCTGAGGGTCGTGACCTTTATGCAGGATCTTGGTTTTGATGATGTGTCTCCAATGGCTCCTATGGCTCGGATGGCATCGCTCACGCTGGAATCGAGCGCAGAGCGAATTTAATCGCTCCAGCGCATTGTCCTAGTCTCTAGAGAGGAAAAGTTTTCTTATGTGGTCGGTAAGTAGGTACAAAAAGGCCTGCCATCGCATAAGACCATTAAAATGAGCGCTCCTTCGAACATAATTGACGAAGTGCATTCATAAAGTTATCTACTCAACATCGAGGGAGAGGGTACTAAAACAGATGGTAACATAGGTATGTGGCCCATCTAACTCTGTAGTGCGTCTATTTTCGTACTTGTACCCCTATAGTTAGTCGAACACCCCCTAATAATAAATAAATAATCCTGGACAGTTCACACAACATTATCTAGCCCCAAGCTAAGCAGGCCTTGTGTTATGGGTACTAGATAACTGATATACTTAATACAATTAATAATAGAAAGCTATAAGAAAATTAGATAACAAAATCCAAAGCGTTTTTATTTTTATTTGTATGACGGGGCAAGCAGATGATTCGCGGTAACCTCAGCCCATGACAATGCATTGTCTCATAGGTCACGTTCACCTAGGACGCGCCCTAAGCGGCATTGCACTGCGCCCGCCACCCTGAGACATAAAGGTCTCATATGCCTGTAATTTCACCGGCACCCATACACTTCAGAACACAGCAATGCGAGCACTACTGCTTTGCGGCAGAAATAGGTATGGAGGCAGAACATCCGGACAAACTCTTTTACAGAAAAGATCTACTACCTACAAAAAAAAAAGCTAGAATGCTTCTGTAGCGAATGCTGATTGGTTGCCGATTTGTGGTCACTTTGTTTTACTACTTAATTATTTCCTAGTTTTTGTACTCGAATAGGCATAAAACAATTAAATATACTGTGTACTGCTGGATATTCATTCCCCGATTGCGGTGAATCCAAAATGGAAGGTTGTGTGTTTTACTTGTATGTATGTCCGTCCCTATGTTGAGTGCATCCGTATTGATGCCAGAAATTCATCCCACGAGCTAAAAGTAATAATAATTATTCCGGATTCATATTCCCTCATAACTACTAAAAAGCTGAACCGATTTTGATGAATGATATGTTTGTAGATTCGTCTTTATGGCGCGAGTGTAAAAGGGATGTTGACAGCCTGGCCCACGTTACGCGGCCCAACGACAGCGCGTCCCATTTTTTATTATTTTTCGTTGACGACCTGCCCCACGGCGATGGGCCAGGATATTAATAGCCAAAATATGTAGTTTTTCGTTGACTACATGGCCCATTCCATTTTGTGGGAACAAACGTACATTGTAAGTACAGTCAGAAGCCCAATTCTCTTATTTATATTATAACCGCACTGCAAGTTGACCGAAACGAGATTGTATTGTAAATTGACTGAGAAATTGGTATTCTACTCCCTCATAACAACAACATAATCTACTTTCGGTTCTTGCGGCCATATATTAGAGTAGGATAGTGCTATATAATAATTGTAAAGAGTGAAAGAGAGAATTCTCGGAACTTTGAAACATTCAAGTTACAGTCACATTTCGATATAATCACATTACGCGTTGTATTGTCAGGTGAGCAGAATACCATTTTTGACGTTTGTGACATCGACACGAGATCGTAACATGATCCGAACTTTAATTTGACTATTTTTTATTACGAGAATTGGGCTTCTGAGCAAAAACTTAATGTATATAAAATATTATATTAAAACTATTATTACCATTCTATTTTTTTTTTGTCATGCATGTATCATGTCAAAAAAAGGCGTTGATGAGCACATTCTAAATATACATATACATACTTTTCACTAGATACGGGATATTTACCATGATTTTTGAGTTTTGAATGTTCCCAAATATTCAAAACTCAAAAATCATGGTAAATATCCCGTTTCTAGTGAAAAGTATGAACATAACCATGATAGTTTCAAAAGTTATATACATATACATGTATATTAACATATGTATTTACATAAGCACAAGCGTTTTCATACTTTTCAGTAAAGATTTTCTGTAGTCTGGTTTTAGTTTTTTAAACTTGTATCTTGTTATAAAAGAGACGATGTCGTGAATATATTTATATTTGCCAAGTGAAACAATTTAAAAGCGAGCTTGATGCTACATTGGACGAGCGCCTACAGCTCGGCCGGTTCGACCGGTTTACAGACTCTCATCTTAAATCGCATCTCCTGACAACGCACATGCACAGAATATTATCACAAACTTAAAATATATAATAAAAAGCAATAAAAACGAAGCCGTCTGTCTATCCCCATTTCTTTTTATCTAATTCGGTCAAGGCAGCAGCAGATAACACGCGAAAATTACTTTCGGTTAGTAGTTCTGCAATAAAAAGGTGCAAACGAAAAACGTTACAAACTATTTAGAGCCGTATGTCTTTCTTAAATAAGATTTTTGTTGAAAATTTCTTTTTAAAAACAAGCTTTTATTAAAATTTGTTGTCGGAACCGTGAGCTGATCAATTAATCCGGTTCTTACCCACTGTCCACCACCTGGGTGAACCGTAGTTTTTTTTAAACGGCTTCTCATCAAAGAGTTTCGCTGTGCACCTTCCGTCTTCATTTAGACTTTATTGGATATCAAGATTATCAAGTAATGTCAGCTAGAAAGGTTTTACGATTTATTTTATAACACGAATCATACAACTATTAAATGTAATTTTACTACACCTACCTACATGACTTACTCTCGAGCCCTTCAAAATATGTTCGAAGTTGACAACAAGCTAAAATCTTTTTAATGAAACCACGTATTGCCATTTTGTTCCAAGCTCATCAGTAATCACCACCTTTTGCAGATTTCCACTTTCGTTCGATGCTCAGTCGCGCGATTAATTTCACGTTGCGCATAAAGTGAGATCTCTCGATAATAACAGAGTAATGTTAGCTTAACAGCTCAAGTGACCAAAAACAGCTAAGAGTACAATCGAAATGTAAATTACCACCTTTACAACCAAAGTGATACTTTATGTGCGACCCAGCGCGTCAAAAGGACATTCACATACAATACAACACGTCATCAGTTACTGTTCAACACTGGATATGAAGGTAGGTATCATCTAGCCAGTAAAGCTGTATTTGGTAGCTTGAAATAAAAACTATTACAGCTGAATACTGTGTCGTACTGACTTTAAAAATAGTACCTCTTAAAAGTGCTACTTTCTGTGCGACCCAGCGCGTCAAAAGGACATTAACATTCAACACGTCAGTTACTGTTCAACACAGGTATCTTATAGCTAGTGAAGCTGTATTCGGTAGCTTGAAATAAAAGCTATTTATTACCGCTGAAGACTGTAAAGTACCGACTTTAATAATAGTCCCTCTTGTAGCCCTAAGTTATGGAAAACGCAGCCATGAAACATTTTCATGTTGAAATTTATCGTAAGATCTTAGTTTAAGAAATAGCACTTTTTGTATTTTTAACCCCCGACGCAAAAAGGAAGGGGTGTTATAAGTTTGACGTGTCTGTGTGTGTGTGTGTGTGTGTGTGTGTGTGTGTTTGTGTGTGTGTCTGTATGTCCCATCGTAGCTCCCGAACGGATGAACCGTTTTTTTTTTGTTAGTGAAAGGTGAATTTTTCGGGAGTGTTCTTAGCTATGTTTGATTAAAATCGGTGCAGCCGTTTCATTGCGTAGAAGGTTTTTTAAATTTTTACAATATTAATTACTTGTTGCAATGGAATTTGTATTTCCGTGAAGTTGTAATAGCCCTGATAGATGTTTAGAGCCTCAAAAGTCAGCTAAATCACTTATGATCATTTCAGGGTCTCTTCCGTTATCATATTGCGCTCAGTTCCTCGTTCGTATTTAGTTGTTTAATTCCTAGTATATAGTTTAAACATTTAAACAAGTTCTTTGTTGAAAATTATTTTTATGAAATTCGGTATTCCAATTAAGCCAAAATACACCCTTACCGAAGGAAAATATAAACAAGACCGACTAATAAATAAACCGACAGACTGTGAAAATAATTACCGTGGACCTAGAAAGTCCACCTTCCGTTTCCATTATCAGATCTGGGCCCCAATTGCGCTAATTTAGAACGTTTTACCAAAACCAGAACCGTTCACGTTATTTGGTAAGTCTGGATTGAGGGATCCTTCTAGAATTTGCCTGAAACACAGAAAATTCAAGCAAGGATCCCAGAACTGCGAAATGACGTGAACGATTCTTGTTTTGTTTTGGTGCTAACGTTCAAACTTAGCACGATTGGGGCCCAGAGGGGCTAGTCTGCAAATTTGACAAGCAACTTACACGGCCGTGTGGTGTACACTACACAGATTTTAGTATGGAGAAATCGAATATCGGGCATCTTGACAACCTCAAATCCCGTACAATCCATGAAGTGTACACCACACGGCCGTGTATGTTGCTTGTCAAATTTGCAGACTAGCCCCTCCGATCAAGTCGCTGTCACCGTAAAGCTGTATGAACTGCACATGTGTGCAAAATTTGAACCCAATCGGGCTTATAATCATTGATTTATGTAAAGCATTATAATCAATTGACAGGAATGGTGTGAAAATCTGGCAATAGATTTAATTGTGTGTTAGAATTAGAAAGCGGTGAAACTATACAAACTTATAAGCTTGTAAAAACTATAAGCTTGTAAAAACTATAAGCTTGTAAAAACTATAAGCTTGTAAAAACTATAAGCTTGTAAAAACTTGCATAAACAATCGAATCAAAGGTGATGCCAAATGAAAACGACTCTCACAGTGTCAAAGTAATCCATCAGCCACACTTCTGAGCCCTCTGATAGCATCCTCAATTTGCCTGCTGTTCGCATTACTGATGTACTCTGACGATCTCTGTATTTTGCTGGCGATAGCTCTGTTGCTTTGGTGGCAATACTGGCAATATTTTTCGTGCAAATACTGCATACGAAAAATATTGCATGAACTCGCTAATCCAAAATTTTACTCTGTGCTCTTGTACTATTATTTATTCTGTGCCTGTGCCTAAATGCATTTAAATACTGTTGAAAAGTGAAAAAGAATAGGTTTTGCTTAGAGCTGAATACCTGACTGTTTTTCTGATTGGAAAAACAAAAACCGCAAAACAAGTGACAATACAAGAGTGACAAAGGCAGTTAAAAAATACAGATTTTAAGACCAAAAGTTTCATAAAGAACATGGCCAAAAGGACTTTAATTCAGACCGTTTGCATACTCGCCAATACCATATAAGTTGCTAAAAAAATAAGTTCGACACTACATATAAATAAATAATTTTCGGTTCTTTACCTTATTCCGTCATTCTAAATTTCAAGATTTTGAGTAAACGTGGGATAATAGTTTTTATTCATTTTATTTATTAAGAAACAAGTACAACACCGTAACAGAAAAACCCAAATTATATTGTATCCGTGCCTAGTATATTTTTGTATAGTTTTGATGTCTAAATACACTTTGTCGATGTACAGACTGACAGCAGAGTGATCCGTTTTTGAAACATGGAACTCCATAAATTGATTTATTTAGTTAGCAAGCCCGCATGGGCGGCACGGTTATCTGTTAGCTAGCTTAGAGCAACTTTTATTGACGTATTTGGTAGAAATTTAAATTGATGCGGGTCATTGCGTGCTTTGGCTTAATAAGGGATATAATTTCAGTAGTGTTTATCTTTAACATTGTTAACAGGCGCATGCAAAAGAAGTTTTACAACTTACGGAACCAAATTCATGTTAAAATATCGAATGGGCTAGGAAAACTAGAACTTCTAGAAAGTGATAGCGCTATTACTCACTTGGACCCGGGATGAGGGCCGCTCAGAAGTAACTGACGTTAGCGACAACTGATAAAACATCATTTTCCATAAAAAATAGCAAATATAATAAATAAATATTTTTCTTGTTATTTAAGTACTGTGATAACATACTGAATGAGTAAAAATTTCCCATCAATATTTTCTATATTCAAAGGATGGACGTAAAACGGGTTTTAAGAGGGCCGATTTAAAAAATAAACATTCGAGAAAAGTCCCACCAATCGTGTTTCTGTTTTTGGTTTATTTAGATTACATCCTCAAGTAATCACTGTAATAACATAAAGTTTGCAACCAATTACCTTTACCTTTTACCAATGTAACGCAGAGACTTCATATTATAAAATCCATAGCATCTTGAAGTGTAATAATATAAAAACGTTCTTAGATTTGATTGGGCTAACTGATTAGAACCTTAATCCATCAAATTAGTTTCTTTCGTGTCGTAAATAACTAAACGTGTTACAAAGTTTTATGAGAAATAAAATAATGTTCAATGACCTTCAATCTACGTTATGTAACATATAAAAGAACTCTAAAAGCTTTTTATTAGTTTATATAATCAGAGAGATCGCTTTGAAAGAGCAACAATGGTTAATGAAGATAAAATAAAATTTGCATTCATCGAAGTCTATTTTCGTTATTCCTTTCATCCCATTGAAAGTGTTTTGCAGACTTACAATAACTTTAATTTAGCTTTCATTAACTCTGCTTTAGCGAAGTTTGCAAAAAGATTAGATATAGGATGACGTTGCTAAAGCCAAAAGAACCCCTTATCATACAACTTGGGCATCTTCAAACGAAGAGTGAATAGGCGTCTTCTAGGCGAGCGTGCTTAAATAGGCCTCATCGTCGCTTCCCATCAGGTGAGATATAGCCAAACGCAAACCAATTTTAGATATTAAAAAACCCTCAATTTTAAGGTAAGGTTTTTTTTTTTTACACTACTGAATGACGGAACAATCAGATGGCCCACCTGATGTTAAGCGGTAACCTCTGCCTATGAACAGTGCATTACCTCATAGGTCACGTCCACCTAGGACGCACCCTATGTTGCATTGCCCTGCGCCCGCCACTCTGAATAAAGATGAAAAGTCTCGTGTGCCTGTCATTTCACCGGCACCCTTACCCTTCAAACCGGAACACAGCAATGCGAGCACTACTGCTTTGCGGCAGAAATAGGTATGGTGGTAGTACTTCCTCGGACAAACTCTTTCACAAAAAAGCTCTACACATCAAATGAGATAAACTAGCTCATATTACGTCACTTTGTGCTAGATAAGTGTTGCATCACTGTAATGACTACGTAGTGTTATTTAGGGTATTAAGTACCCCACGGGCCCCGCCTGAGGTGAATGTATCGGGCGTCCGCGTGGGGGCGCCAAGGTCGCCGTGGTTTTTGACACCCGGTATAAATAGTAACACTGAATGCCGGTGTACATACGGCCTAGCTAATTATTTCGTGCCGACACTGGCTTGTACACTTAGCCGGAAATCATTTGTTTCCCAATTTGAATGATCGTTTTGTTTCACTGTAGCGAAAGGTCTACGGACCTTTGTGGCCTTGTTAGATAATGCCGATCCGAAACCTGATTCAGACAGACTAGAAACATGATTCAATAAAAACGCCCAAGTGCGAATCTGACTTGCACACGTAGGGTTCCTTACCATCGTACAAGATTTGCATTTTGTTAGAACACTGCTTTTTTTTTTTATTAGTACCCGTTTTAATTTTTTGCTTTATTAATTTTTAGTTTTATTGTTTGTTGTTATGGAGACTATAGTAAAACTCCCTCTGGGGAAATTTCAAGTACCTACCTATTACGGTATAAATGATACAGATCAAGCAAAAACTTATTAACGGGGACCCGCTTTAACTTTTAACTTTAGGTATTTTATTTTCATTATTTGTTGATATAGCAGCTATTTACGCATCAAGAGATACAGCGATTGTTAAGGTCGAGCAAAAAAGCTGACTTTGACCTCATATGTCTTTGTTTTCCATTAGTTTAAAAAAATAAAAAGTCTGGCCAACTCTACTTAATGAGCTCTAAAAAGTGATAACCCACATGCTGGGGTAGGGCAGTTTTTTTACGCCCCCTTTACATGTATGTAAATCATGTGTATGTGTATGACCCCTTTAATTTTATTTTTATTATTATTTGTAAAAAAAGGCAATTGAAATACACAATCTGTGAAAATTTCAAGTGTCAACCTATTATGGTTCTTGAGATACAGCCCACTAACAGACAGACGGACGGACGGACGGACAGAGGAGGCTTAGGTAATAGGGTCCCGTCGGCACCCGGGTACGGAACCCTAAAAAATATTTAATAAAAATGAACAGTGAAAATACTAAAATTCTGAAATTATTATTTGAATCTTTCGAGTGTTGTTTTGATGTGATTAAACTGATGAATGTTTACTTTTGGCTTAACTTTTCGATTTGAACAAAATCTCCATAATATATTCGTTAAAACATGAAAGAGATTGTGTTAGCGAATCATGTCTCACAAATAACGAGTCGCTGAGAACATGATACCTGAATCCTTTTTAATGGATGCGAGGAAACGATTCCAATACGTGTGATATATGATACCGCTGTACCGTCATGCATGATTGATGATTCCTTAATCAAATAGGTCGCTGACCTCTGAGGCGCTGAATCTATAGCGCTCTGATATCAGAGCTTATGCATTATAATCATGTTACATTATCAAAGAGCCAGGCAATTAGAATATTACACTTTGGACACTACAAACCATAACTTAATATGAAAGTTACAACTGAACCGTTTCGAACGGCAGTAGTTCGATTTGTAAAGCCTTTAATAACACGCAATTTCAATAGTCATTATAGAAATGCTTAAAATGCGCCTATTTAATTTGAAGAGTCGATTCTCCAGTATCCCTTCATCAGATCCTGACCTGATGACCATGGGACTACCTGGGAAGTATACACTTCAAAACAAAAAAATAATTTACCTAGTGTCTTCGAGTATCTTCAGTTTTAAATAGTCTGTAGTGGATTAAATAGCATCGTTGAAAATTCATAAGCTCAAATGATGATACCTACTGTTATGTAACTCTGACAAGACCTGTAGAATTAGCTTAGAATTAGCATACAAATGGGATCAGCGCTGTTGCAACCCCCCCTAACGATTGGTGTTAGAATAATATTAATCTATGGGCCAGCTGCCACACATTAGACGAGTTTTTTTTTATATTTAATAAAACTGCTTGGATTTGGCAACCCTTTGAATATTCTATTCGGATTCCCCTATTTCGAAGCATGCTGCTTATATACTATGCCTATTTTTATCTTCGGCGTTCTTTGAACGGTTGGTACTATTGGGGGCTATTGTTACTATTAACGACATAGGTATCGATTGATTAGTTTAAGCTTAACTTACACATGTTTTGTAACAAGTTCATTGACATAAGTTGACGCAAACGACCATTTGAGTCTCAACATTGCGACTTTTTCACGACGATTTGATAGTATAATTTCTGGGGTCGCTACTGGTTTTGAATGTAATTTGTTTTAAATATTGTGATTTAATCGTCGGGATTGGTAGTCCGAATTCGATTTCATTTATTCGGACACGAGTTATGACTTAAAGGCTTGGACTACATGGGCGCGTGGTCCGGAATACTGCTTGGTTTATAGAGGAGTTTCAAGGTTGTTTTAAAGATTTTAAAACTGTAATAGTGATCTAGAACTTTCCTCGCGATGACAGTGGGTCTTAGGAAGAGGTATACCGGCGGATATGCGGTCGAGCGCGCGTCGTGCCCGGGTGAGCGCGCTGCCAACGCGACGCTTGTTAGTTCTATTATCTCATAGAGTCGCCCTCTGTAACAATCTTCCGCATCGGATACCTTGACTTGAGACTGCCGGGAATATTCCGCCATTGACAGATTTTATATCTTTTGTACCAACCAGCTAGGTATGCAAAAATGTAGAGTAGTTTAGTAGTAGTAGAGCTTTTTTGTGAAAGAGTTCGTCCGGGGAAATACTACCAACATACCTATTTCTGCCGCAAAGCAGTAGTGCTCGCATTGCTGTGTTCCGGTTTGAAGAGAAAGGGTGCCGGTGAAATTACAGTCACATGAGACTTTTCATCTCTATGCCTCAGGGTGGCGGGCGCACTGCAATGCCACATAGGGTGCGTCCTAGGTGGACGTGACCTATGAGGTAATGCACTGTTCATAGGCAGAGGCTACCGCTTAACATCAGGTGGGCCATCAGCTTGTTCCGTCATTCAAGTAGTAAAAAAAAAGTGCCTTATGGTTCCGTTGGATGATCCTGCGGACTTTGATCGTCCTGTTCGATCCCTTAAAATTTTCAGGCAACTTTCAAATTCCTGATAGCCCTTGAAGATTTTGTTAGTCTGCACTAAAAAAATCTTCAAGGGATCTATCAGTACCTACAGTCGGCGTAAAAATAATAAATCTCGGTAGGTATTCGCCACTAAAAACTTTAATGTACTTACGCTGTATGTATTTTGTATTTTTTTCCATCACTGACTAAGACATGGATGCACTGAACAATCAGTCCTTTGACGCTGTCTCTTGAACTTGGAACATGAGACTTCAAATTAAATTGTAAGAACAGATACAATCACCTCATTACCTTCTAAAATTTCCTATAATCTCTGCAAGCATCTCGTATTAACGGTTCAATGTTGAAACAATGTTTGCTCTGTTCACTGGTTCACAGTCACTGCGAAAGTAGCGTTGTTTTTCTCTGTTTTTTCGTTGCCGAAAGGCGATGTTAGTAAAACCAGGGTAAACAAGTTGAGAAGTCTTGGTCGTTTGTGTATTGACTACTTTTGTCATGACTATGTCATGCTATATTTTTGAACCAAAACAGTATAGAAACAATATTTGAGGTGGTTGCTTTTTCATACTAACGTATTTTACCAAATATGGGCTAACAGAGTATAGTTTTACACTGAAATGACTGTTGTCGGCTTTTATATTGGTCATTATTTGCGGCAAATCTTATTTGGTTGAAGAAAACAGTAGATTAATAGCGAAAATAACATCGAATTTAATTATGGATTCAAATTTCGATGTTATTCACGCTATTAATGCACTGTTTTCTGCAATCAAATATGATTTGCCGCAAATAATAACAAATATTAAAGCCGACAACAGTCATTTCGCTGTAAAATTATACTCTGTTAGCCCATATTTGGTAAAATACGTTAGTATGAAAAAGCAACCACCAATCTGCTTTGTACCGAAGTTAAATTTTGGACGGGCGGTACCTACAGACTGGAATTACCAGTTTGAGTTTAGTTATGATATAAATGTAATGTTTGTCTTGACACTTCGAGAACTTGTAATTCTGGAGGCAATTCCCGTATTTATTATGAAACCACACTGAAAGATGTTACCTAATCGAGACTTTATTTTGAATTGACTGAAAAGTTGTATTCTGCTCTTTCATAATAACAATTTAGTCTAATATCGATTCATGGCGACCATAGATTAGAGTAGGATAGTGCTACATATAATTGGAATGAGTGAAAGAGAGATGCGTCCATTAGCTAAAATTCTTAGTAATACTACACTAGATATAGCCCTTAGATATTATAGGCCTCTATAGAATGCTAGGACGAGCGGCCTTGAGCCATCTCCATAAATGCATGTGCAATGCAAAATTTTTTAATCTTAAAAGCAGTCGGTTGTTCTTCTTTATTCTCGTCTCCAACAAGACCTCATACAATACAATAATGTATTTTTACATGCTATTACTTCATACCCTGCTCGCGTGTAGGTTGTACACAATAAAGTGTCCAGGGAGTGTGGAGGCGGCTACATCGCATGCACACTTGTATCGAGACACCGAGATTACAATACACGTACGTTGTAAAATGGCCATTATCGTAATGCCGTAAAGTGCAAGGTTTCAGACACATTGTCCGTCGTATATCAATGTCACGTAGTTAAGCTACGGCCACACCGACGCGGCTGGGAAGTAAGACGCGGTCAAGCTACATCATCGTATACTTTCGTGCCCATACTACTAGTATAGTATTATTTGATTTGTGCCCATACTGTCGTGTTGTATGAAATGTCATCAGAGCCTCGAGTCTGCAAATTTAACAAGCAACTTAAAAGGGCGTGTCGTGTATACTACACGGATTTTAGTTCGAAAAATCCGAAAAGTGCCCCTAGTGGACTCCTTGGGAACCTCAATTTTCATACTAAAATCCGTGTAGTACATTACACGCCCGTGTTAGTTGCTTGTTAAATCAGCTCGAGGCTCAGAACTGCACGTGGGGTCGCATCAGCACGGATATCAACCTATAAACAAGTAATTTTTTTTTTTAAATAAAAAAAACCCTCAACCCAATGAAACGGCTGAACCGATTTTGATCAAACATAGCTAAGAACATTCACGACTAATACACCTTTCAAACAAAAAAAAACAAAATCCGTTCATCCGTTCGGGAGCTACGATGCCACAGACAGACAGACACACACACACACACACACACGAAGGCACGTCGTATGCTTCGGGGGTTAAAAATAAGCAAAAATAAATCGATGTGCGCTTATTGCTGAAGCATACGATGATGACGTACAGACGCTAGACGCGTCGGTTTGGCCGTACCTTTATTCGTAGACGAAGTTCCGCATTGGAGGCTCCGTCCGTTTCCATTGTGCTGCGATACGATTTGCACCTGATCGTGACTGTAAAATTATTTAAATTATAACAGAATTTTGTGCACGGCTTTGATGGTGTTCTTGCATCAGTTACAATCGCAACTCGGTCATCATCGCAGACCTTGGACGTCCACTGCCACTTGGGCATTTTTCTCAGCCTTAATTTTGAGCTCCAGCAGTTCCTTTTTGACGGCATCAGGCTGGTCTGATGATGCACACGATGAATGAGATCTAGGATGCAACGGGTGTTTTTTTTTTCATCTTATGTCATGGCTCGACAAACTGGCATACGGCCCGCCTGATGGTAAGCTGTTACCGTCGCCTATTGACATCTGCAACACCAGAGGCATTGCCAGTGCGTTGCCTGCCCTGAGGACTCTTTTTTTTGAAGCTGCTCATGTTGTATTTTACTGGAAACACCTCAGGAGCCCATTCCACAACTTGAACGTATGGGGGAGAAAAGATCTCGTAAAGCGAGCAGTACGAGATACCCACGTGTCAATGATGTGTGGATGAGCTCCCTTGCGTTGTCGAGAAGTGCGATGGTAGAACCTGGATGCGGAAATGAGATTGGACAGCTCCTTTGTTTAAATGAAACACTGAAAATATTCGGAGGTTTTTAAACTAGTTGGAACCGTACAATGGATCACATCGCAATGACTGCGCGTAACGTGGCTCAAACGAGCCCAGATATCAGACAGTACCTCGGATTTTTTACGGATGGTGATCATAAAAAACTAAACAGAAAAACTATTTTTATCTAAGTTGGAAATCAATTTAACGCCAGCGCCCAGCGCATTGCCTTGGGTAACAAGACGAAGACATTGTAGAGTTAAAACAGGTTTAACTTGTTCCAAATCGCGACAATGAGAATGGCGAATGAGTAAGATCATCGCCCTACCTTTGATTGACAATGATCTGAAGATACGTGTACTTACTCATCCACATTAAACTAACAATGCTTTTAGAGCACGTTAGTTAAGCGAGCCCGTTAGAGACACTCGATTTTGATCACATGGTTCGTGAGATCCGGGATCCATACAGAAACATGGTGACTTTTACGAATCCCCAGTTACAGAATAAAAAAAGTATGTTCGTATAGTCGCCTGTAAAAATAGCTTAACAACTCGAGCGACCAAAATTTGCTTTTCTGAGTAGCTCAATTCTATAAATAGTATATAATAATGGAAATTATTAATAGATATAAAATAAAATGGTTTATAGTATTATCAATGGACTTATATGGGTGCATCCGTATTGATCCCATGGATTTTTTTATTTATTAGTTATTTCCGGATTCTGATCAAAATGTAGGCCGTATTCATCCCACGAAAAATGTGTATAGGGGCCTTTGAAATTTTGTAAATTGTAATTTTTGACTCTTCCGACTCAAAAGGTTGCCGACCCCTGGATAGGCTCATGATTATGATGATGACTTGCATTGATTTCTAATCTGAAGCAATGAGTAATGAAAATTTCGATTACAAATTATGATCTTAGCTAAACTACTACCTTTATCAAAGGTTTGTAGCGCAATAAAACCGACTGTGTCGCAATATTTAGCCAATAACCGCTACCGGTATTAGCAGGTAAAAAAAAATACAATGAAATTCATGAATTAACCTAACTTTGCAGGTTGAGCGCCATCTGCGCTCACCAAAAGCCCGGTAACGCAGTCATGACCCCAGGCGGTCAACTGCATTAAAATCCATTCGAAAAAAAAAAAAAAAAAAAGCGTAAAGCGACTGATTCGCAGACGATTTGATTGCGTTAATGAATCTAAGCGTACAGTTCCGTCGATGATAAAAAAACGTGTTTCAGGATGTGAAATCTCGAAGACTTTTTTATGAAGACTATGGTTTAGCCAAGTACAATTAACTTTTTATTGCACTGTGCTCATATGCAAAGGACCAATCCTTTGTTTATTTTCATCTCGCTCAATAAGGCACTCACATGAGATCAGAGTTGCTGTGAATCATCGCAGATCGATCACACTAAATATGAGCACAGTGCTTGTTACGAGAACTTACGTTGTGACTGGATGCTGTTTCGGTGACGAAAAATAATGACACAATGACGCAAAATATTTATATTACAACGTTTACAACTGATGTTTATTAGGCTGTCCAAAAAGATCAAAAAGGTTAATGAAATACAAAAAATATGTAAACAAATGAAAGTCTCATTAAGAGCAAACAATTTACTTAGCAAATTAATTAAAATAATTTAGCTTTAATTTATGTTTCTTTTGACAGCTTCAAAGTACCTATTGGGCTGTTGTTCGAGAACACGATACACATTGACACAACATCTAAGAATATTTTGGCACCGCACATCTAAGAAATGTAACAAATTTAACTACGACTGTATAAAGTTATTTAACGTTGTATAATTTAAAGATTTTTTAATTTAAGAATGCTCTGTTGCTATTACTGTCAGCCAGCGACTCCTAATTCTGCGAACAGAGAAAAGAAAAGAGTTTGTTATCAGGTTGAAAAAAGCTAGCAGTTAATAAAATATACATTTTAAAATGGTCCATTGGACACAGGATCGACCAGGAACAAAATTATAGGTATAATGGATCGAACTGGAACAACTCGTCTCCGCCATATTTCGACATTAAAAAGTTAGCTGTCGATGATGTGAGATGTGAAGTATTATCTAAGAATGTGATTTGGTGAGATTGTTGTTATTATATAAAGTTGGCAAGTGTGCCTGACGCTTGTGCGTTCATGTCGATATATACAGGGCATAATTGTTAAGAAAATCACCGAAAGTTCAGGTCATTCATCATCATCATCATCATCATTGGCAGCTCAAATAATAGCCCACTGCTGGGTATAAGCCTCCTCCCTCAAACACCACTCCAAACGGTTATGTGCGATTTGCATCCATGGCTTTCCCTCTACCCTCTATACCATCCGCCCATGATCCAGGTGATCAAGCCGATGAAATATCTCCACTTTAGTGGATACTGGCTCAGAAACGGCCTGAAATAGTGCAACTGGGATTGGTTGGTGAATGGGCGGCAATGCTAGTTAGATGGCAATTATTATGCAATAGCACTACAGAAGTTTTGTTTTGCCATGATAAACTTATGATCAAAATTGGACTAACTACAGCTAATATAGCTATGGTCATCAAAATAACTCCTTTAATGTTCGTCAGTATATTAGGAAAAAGCCTCTATACCCTGGAGTTGTATAGCCATGGTTATTTGAGTTAACTTGGCCTTGGCTGCATTGTGTTGCCATATCTGGTATTCGCCTTATCGTGTGTTGAACTACATGCAATATCAGCTCATATGCACGGCCCTGCATCCTCTACACACTACCTAAAAACATTTCTATATTACCCATCTGTGTTATCACGCGAATATTAACACACACTCATGAAATCTTGTGTATTTAAAGAGCTGTGAGTGTGTGTAAATGCAGTAGTCAAGGTCGGCAATGTCATTGTACGAACGAACCCGACGCAAATTTACACTCACAAAAACACGTCATGTAGGTACACAAGTGTGTTAGTGTGGGTTAGCTATTGAAATAATCTTATCATCTAGGTCACCTTACTTTGTAGATAGCACACCAGCTTATGCACTTGCACGAATTACTGTTTGTTTTAAAATTGTTAGAGCTGTTTTATTAATAATGAATTGCGTTTTCTACATTTTTGTACTAGCATTCTAAACTTCCACGCGTTTCGAACTACGTAACGATCATAAAGCGCGTTTGTCCCATCCATTACTTGAACTATTTCTTTCTCTTTATGCGGGTGTGACACGCAAACCCGACATCTGTAATTCCCAAACGAGAGTACCTATAACACGATCGACAGATACAAATACTTGGCATTTGTGCAGCTGCGATTATTATAGTTCAGTAGTTCCATTATTCTCAGTTAATTTCTAGAATTATTTCTGTGTGCCAGAGCTATAAAATAATGATCAGACATTCTCGTTTTTAGCCTAAATATTGAACATGGTGATGTGTAAAAGCAAACATAAAGTCAAATAAGTGACGAAATAAATTTATGTTCAAAAACAACTGAGCATCATCGTTTGAATTGTGAGTTTTCCATTCCACTAGTAAATGTTTGGTCACCGGTCTTAAAATAATCCGGCAGTAAGTCTAACGCACATCAATGGTAGCGCGGAGGAGGCGCCGATCCTCGGCCGGTCTGTGCAGCGATTGACGCAAGCAGCGTTGTTTACAGGCCGGCCTGTGCGCCTCAGGTTATTTACATCGGGGTCACAGACACGCCGCAAGGAGACCTGGGTTCAACTTCAATCGATATAATTATCTAACCCGCGAACAACTTGCTTTACCTGCCGCTGCCGGCCCCACAGATAGGCGCTGCCTACGTAACGCGACAATGACCTCCTTACCACTGGGTCGTTTATGCAACGAATTGGCAATAGACGGGGTTAAGTGGGTGACTCCGCTCAGAATGTAGAAGATGATTGGGTAAGGCCATCATGTATTGCGACGCGAAATGTTTTAGTAACATTATTTTGTAGTGTCGTATTGTTTATCGCGTTTCTAAACTCTTCCGTTATCGGTACGAGGTGCGTGATAGGAGTTGTCTATCAGCGTCACGCTTCCCGGGGTCAACGCTCCTGACTCCACGTGCTCAGTTATGCAACATGGTGCCCTCAAAGAACTTATCGTTCGATGTGTCCTCGATTAGGTCACAATGCGTAACGAATGTGGATCATCGAGAGAGGGAGGAATGTTACAGTGAAAGTGGACAGCCTCGCCCGCGAGAGCGGCCGCTCGGCGGCGCTACACACAGATTTTATCGAAGTTTCTAGTTCTTGTCACCAGTAAGAACTCGCACGCGAGCCATAAAGTCAGCAGATATTAATCTGAAGTTATCTGTCGCGGCTTTCCAGCATAGCTACTGCGGTCCCGTTTGCTTTATGGCATTGCCAGCGTGACAACTCTTAACAAGGTCGTATGTGGTTGTAGACTTATAAATCTATTTAGTAGTAATCTACGTTACACGGGAAGATGTCCCTTTTATTTCGGTTTGATGGTGGCTACGAAGACGGAATCTAATTCATGAATTCTAAAAATCTTTAGTAGGAATAATCGAATAGGGATCTCAATAAAATATTCAACAATGGCAGCAAAAAGCAAATCCCATGAAGCTCTTGCGAAAAATATTCACATCGAATATCTACTTAACAAAAAGAGCAGCATGAAGATGGATGGTTCGCAGCGCATCTATTTATATCTGGTCTGGCCATAAACAGCCTCGGTGTGGAACCGGTCGGCCAGGCTGGCGGAATGCCTTGCTCTCGCTATGCTGGCTCACTACGCCCGCAGGATTGCATGCAACGCTAATTATGTATTTGTTTCAGTAGCCAGTGAACATGAAACGCCCCAACCCTGTGCAGGGAAGTCAACGGTTGGCAACCGTTTATTTCTTTGTAGCCAATCGGAATACCCCCAAGATGTCATATGGGAGCTTTGATCCACCAAAGTAGAACTAGGGCTGTACGCCCGGAAATAAACGCACATCACCAGTCACATACATAGTCCTCATCCCACACTAGGATCCCCTGTGTCGAGGTTATCTGGAACAACAAGTACTATGGTACCATTAAGACCCAGACCTGGAACAAATATTTGCAGATTATACAATGTCCCACAGTGGGGATCAAACTCGCAACCACTCGCTCTTCTCCACGCCAACTGTCGGCGTGTGAAAAGGCACGTGAGTTTTTTTTGTAACAACTAAAGTGCACTGTTTAAGTCGTCTGCAGCTCCATGGAATTCTAATTGGGTCTCGTTAACGCCGCGCCGCGTCTTCGTAGTCGCGGAAGCAGTAATAGGATTAATTTAATACACGTTCAGAAATATATTAATCTCGGGGATCATTGTTCCTTAACGAACATTACCATTTTGGGCTTGAAATATCGATGTGCGAATTCTTCCGCTCATTCCGCAGATGTGTCATCATAGGTAGGTCTATGAATAGCGTTCCAAACACCTGCGATTCCACCCCTGTTTTAACGTCCGCGGCAAATTTCGCAAGTGGGAATGTTGTAGTAGCCATCGAGCCTTTTAAAGTTAGAACGATTATCTTGCAAATGAGGCTGATTGCAACTTTGCAATATTTGGGTCGAGGGTTATTCCCGCGATCTGTGCAATGTCGTTGACCTTCCTACCTACCTGGCTGGTTGCCGAATGTTGTCCAATGCCGCACAGACAAGTGTTATTTACGATACCTATAGATAATGATAGTTTTCTGCGTAGAAGACGAACTGTTCAGTGTTCTCATACCTATTGCGAGGTACGGATAAAGAATTACTAATTTCCGGGTTTCCCACACAGCAAGCCTTGTGTAGGCGACAACCTATTGCGTCATTACGGTTTGTTTACTAATTTACTCTCTGGAAAATATCACACAGATAATCAGGAACTACTCTATATTTCTTTACTATTTGGTGAACTCAAACTGATTTTAATATTGCGCCTGAATTCACCCACTCGAATCTAATATCCTCTTGAGTTTTCCAACCGTGGCTTACGTTAGCTCTAGGTATGTCATAATTTTTATGTAACGTTTAATATTTGAGCAGCCTATATGATTACCGTTTCAATGCGCTCGTTTAATGAATATGAGGGGTGAAAGGGGAAGTTTCCTATATCTACGCCTCGTCATTGCAGTACCATCAATCAAGCTGTCAGCGATACGATTATTAATACCCCACCGTTTCATACTTTTGATATGCGTATGTCTTTCACTGAAATCCGATGATAAAAAGGGGTTCGTTAGTTAGAGCTTGTTATACCCGAACTAGCTAGGAAATGATAAAAAAAACATTGGTATGCGTTGCGCAACTGATGATGTTAGATGGCTTCATCATTGGTGGAAATTTTGGCGAACTCCCATCTAAATGAGTCTATAACAATCATAACAGAATTTATTGGAAGTTGACATTGGCTTCATAATGACGTTTATTGAGTAATGAGAGTGTGCAGGGCGGGTGGCCTTCCGCCGAGCGTGGGTCGAGCCCATGACATACTTCGGAGATGTACCAGCGATGATTATTTCTGTCGCATTTTACGTGATAATACCTTGTTACCGGGCTTGCTACCAGTGGCCTTTGTATAATGCAGGCAGAATAAATTCGCTATCTGTGCAACTTGCAACTCGACTATCATTTTGTATTCAATTCCAACGGAACTAGCGTTCGCTTGATTGTAAATCTTATCTTCAACTGCAAGTGGCAACTCTTTGATATATAATCACGTAAAATCCACTTACCTTTTTGATTCTAATTAATTTCCAAAGGCTTTACGCCCAATAGAGCCACTGAACAGCGCAATAATAAAGACTATAGTTATACCTATATCATTAGGAATCCTTTTGGTAGAGCTCAAATTGTCATCATAGCACGTGCGTGCCAACTTGCTTTTATTATTTCCAGTAATAATAGAGGTCCACTTTATTTTCTCGTTCGTTAATTAGGCAGGTATAATGTATGCGCACCTTCGCAAAGTAAACATGTAGGTAAGTAACGTTGTTTTTTTTCGATCTCGGCATCGGATGTCGTTGGGAGTTTTTGCTCGTTACCGAGATCTGGTCACGCGCTGAGAGGCCCCGACGGCATGACCGCCTCGCTCGCATCGGTATCTGTACTTGCATTATTTGATTTAGTTTTTATCTAGATTTGTTTTGGTATGATGCTAGTTGATCGTGCGCAAGAGAGTTGGAAATTGTCCTTATTCATTTGTTTGGAAACCGTCCTCAAAAAGATACGAAACAAGCAAATAACTGCCATGCAGACCCCATAATAAGATTTGTATAGATCATTACGTGTTTCGAATTTGCTGTTTTTTTTTTATAATTGATAATTTATGACTCCAGTACCAATCACACTAATATTATAAAGGCGAAAGTTTGTGTGTGTGTAGTGTGTTCGTTACTTCTTCACGCTGAAACAGCTCGACGGATTTGGATGAAATTTGGAATGGAGATAGCTTGACTCCCGGAATAACACATGGGCACATTTTTACCCCGATATTCCCACGGGATCGAGAGGTACGCGTGTGAAACCGCGGGGTGCTGCTTGTACATAATATTTCAGAAGGCTTCGTAATCTTAACATGACTAGTATCATCACTGGCTGACGTCAAAAGAAGCCTGAGTAGGTACAGTAAGATAACTAACGTCGAAATCCACTTACGTTTACGATAACTATCACTATAACATACTTACAATTAAACTGTACGTTACAATTGTACAAGTCTAACCTTCAAAATTGTCATGTCATGTTGTACCTACGTATATATTCGTAATTCATAAGTCGTTGCGACTTTTAGCTCATGCGAAATAGACTTTTAACGATCTCAGGTGCAACTGTTTGCAAAAACGTCGCTAGAGCGTTGCGTGATGGTTCAAACATTTGTGTGGTGAAAGGACCACCCAAAATGAACGCCACGTGATTGATCTAATCAAAGGCTTCGAATGCATGAAAACAAAGCGTTTCTTTGTCGGCCGATAAGAGTTTCGTCGTTGGCTTATCTCGACCGATACTCGGTCAAAGACCCGGACAGCGGAGATATTCGAATATAGATATTTTGTTTTATTGTTGTTAATTACTAGTTCTCTTAGAGAACAAGATAGAGCTGTTTCCATTCAGTTTTCTGTCAGAGCTCGGTACGATATTTCCGACCAGTTGTTTGCAAAGATTTCTTAAGCAGTAGGTAGGTGATGTGTTGTGTTGTGTCAGGCTTAAGAATAGACAACTCCATCTCCTCCCGTGGATGTCGTAAAATCTGACTGAGGGATTACACCAGATGACGGGCAGCAACATCCGCCTGAGTACTTAACACCAATCGGGCTGCCGAATCCCTCCCATTGCAATCTATGGGGCAGGCCTCATCCAATGGTGGACGTCGAGGATGACACACGACAGTCATTCCAGTTAACTCTTGGAATCTTTGAGGGGAACATTCATTCTTAGATAATATCTTGTTCAATACACACCATACAGGCGTTTTTCACCTAGTCGTAAAAGAGGATCATCAAAACATATCCAATATGCTTGTTGTCCTGATTCTTCTAGGTCAGGTCGCGTTGGAACAGAACTAAATAATATGTCCCTAGAATTATCGCTTGTTCAGTGTAGGACAGATTCTGGATTGGACAGATTCGAAATTCGGCTTATTCGTTACATCCTTGTGGTTTCAATGAATAAAACACTTTTAACTTTGTCTTTGTAATACGTTCTCAACTATTCAAATCTAAATGTCCGTCGAACTAACTAATCAACGATAATTTGTCACACCGTCGATAGAGCTCGATTCGTGGGAGCGCTCGCCAGCCTCATGCCATGACGAACGAACATTTAATTCGGTCTCAGTCGGTCCGTAAATGCCAAATTGTTTACGTTGCATGCGTGGATTACTCCATCGCTTACTCCACTGAAGTCCACTGTCACAATACAACTCTGTTGTTTCAGCCTCGATCCACAGTCGACCCACTTAGCCACCACGTTCATTTTCCTCTTGACTTGTTTCTCGGAAATCTAATGTTAATGACCCAAATACACGGCAAAAAGAGGTCATCTGATTCAACTTATTGTTTGTATGAATTAATATTTGTATTCGCTTTATCAGCATTTAGAACAAAGAGCCGTTGACCCAGATGATTCGATTGTACTAATTAGCCATACCTAAGGCTGCATGAGCGCGATAATTTCGACTAAGTTACCTAAATTCATACCCCAGTTTCCTGATTTTCATAATAATGAGGGTAACAACGAGTCACAGATTATAAATTAGTTACTACGTTGTTGTTGCTTGCTATAAAATTCGAATTGTCCTTGGACAGTGTTTGGTTTTTTAACAGGCAGTTTCGAATTGGATCGAAAGACACAAAACACGGTGTAACTACGCGAAGGATATTCCGTTTTTATTAGCAGCACAGTTTGTTTATTATTTTGCTACTTGTTACGTAGTTATCAGTTATGTCAATTATGAAGCACTAAATTAGGTTTTAAATTAACAGCTTAGTAGAGTTTTTTTGTGAAAGAGTTCCTTCGTCCGATGAACTACTACCACCATATATACCTTCATATCTGTTTCTTCTTAGTTTAATACGTGTTTCTGTGTAGCTCATGTATACAAATAAATATACATATATTATTTCTTTCTTTTTTTTCTTCATACCTTTGTGCCGCAAAGTAGTAGTGCTTGCATTGCTGTGTTCCGTTTTGAAGGGTATGGGTGCCGGGGAAATTACAAGCACATGAGACTTGGGTTGACATGTCTCAGGGTGGTGGGTGCAGTGCAATGCCACATAGGGCGCGTCCTAGGTGGACGTTCCTGTATTGTCCTGAATTGTCAATTATGCCGAGCGGGATAGACTGAAGTTAGAGAGAGAATAAAAGTTTTATTTGTAACATAAAAGTGACTGATGGCTTTTACGTTATTAGCGAAAGGTCAGCTAGGCCGCCGAAAGTCTTATTTGAATCTCATTTTAGTGAGGAAATCCTGCAGCATTAATTCTAATTATATCTCCCTCCCTTTTCTATTTACTCATTTCGATGTTTACTCGAAAGGCGCGCCAGTGTGGGTGCACGTTAAATTGGGGAGCAGACAGAGACAAAAAACCTTAGTTTTATCTATTGAGGAAGTGAGAGAGCTGGCCATAAACAGCATGAGCCAGCATTGTGTCAATAAACGGTGTAGTGTAGTCTGCTGGGGAGCTTGGCGTATCCATTACCCATAGACTAGCTCCGTACGTGATAACTGACGCCACTTTCTAATTCACGGCTCGGATGACGAAAGTTGAGGGGTTTCCATTAGAAATTAGGTACTTGTGGACGAATTAACTGGAGTGCAGTCGAAAAGTTGGTTCAAACAAACCGGAATAACTTACAAAGAAACTCTATTTTTAACTTGAAATGTCGGAACTTGCAGATGGCTTTTCCTCTGCCTATGAACAGTGCATTATGTTATAGTTCATGTTCACCTAGGACGCGCCCTAGGCCGCATTGTACTGCGCCCACCACCTTGAGACATAAAGATGAAAATCTCATGTGCCTGTGATTTCACCGGCACCTTCAAAGCGGAAAACAGTAATGCGAGCACTACTGCTTTGCACCAGAAATAGGTATGCCTAGGAACAGTGCATTATGCCATAGGTCACTTCCACACAGGACGCCCCTGCCTACGAACAGTGTTTTATGCCATAGGTTACGTTCACCTAGGACGCGCCCTAGGCCGCAATGTACTGCGCCCACCACCTTGAGACATAAAGATGAAAGTCTCATTCGCCTGTGATTTCATCGGCACCTTCAAAGCGGGACACAGTAATGCGAGCTCCAGAAATAGGTATGGTTGCAGAAAATCCCCAGCGATCTCTTTTACAAAAAATCTCTACTTAGTACTAACTTGCTTTGATATTACCCTCAAAAGATACATTTAAACCTTTATGAATGATAATGATGGCTGATTTCTTATGACTTTCCTATTGTTTATGAACTTTCCTAAAACCCTTTCAAAATTGAATTTTCTGATAAATACGCTATCAGGATGAGGAGTCTCCGGATGCTCTGCATTCCGGCCCGTTCCGGCGCGGATGTAAACACTTCCACGTGCGTCCGTTGCAGCGCACAGCATCCCTCCCTACTGAACCCATCTGGCTGACATCATCTGAAATTGTCGGTCTTACAGATGATAAAAAGTTAATGTAAGTTACTGGTCTGTTGCGTTTTCAATGTGACTTCAGTATAATACCTATCGATTTTGATTCTGAGTAGAATGATTGTCTTATTAGCTTCTGTCGTGACGTTGCTTGTTTAATATAAAACTAGTTTCCATTATCGTGTGTTATGACGCGAAAATGCGATTTTCACCGAGGTGCGATTTCTATTTCAATCGTATTTTCCCGGCGCGCGGTGAAACCGATCGCTCTAGTTGCTCCGGCGCGGCCCACATCTCTTGCTAGAAAGTATCGTAGAAAGTAACATCGTGGCTCTATCTCCGCTCAGACGATGCATCGATCACGCATACAATACTTTATCTGCTTGTTTTTTGCATCCCGTGCAGCGGAGTGGCTGAAATGCGTGCCAACTGAAATTGCTGCGTGTTTTTCTACGAAGTTTCGACATTTGTTTTATTCGATAAATGCCAGAGAGATTAATAACGAACTAGCGAACGGCAATTCGATTACCTAACCGTGCAAATAGAAATTAAACTACAGACAATCTCATTAGGTTACACATTGGTGTAGAAACCATTGGTGAATGTCAAGCGCAAGTGGACGTATGATGTCACAACGCATAGAGCGTACTTTCGCCGCACCCGAATTTAAATTGTGCGTGCCGTGGGCCGTGGCTTGTGCAATAGGTATACCCACTTTTTGGGCAACTTTCACTAGCCGCTTACGCGGCCCGCCTGCAAAATGATTGCGTTGTCTGGTTTCTGGGGTCAGTGAAAGTTTACGTATTGTTTAATCAGCGCTTGTCGCCTTCACAATCCATTTTTTCTCGTGACTTGCTATAAAAATGTCAGCGAATCGTACCCAAAAGTCGAGAACAAAATCTACAAAGGTGTCAACAACAGCCAAATGATGACTCCCGGTTTCAGCAAAAATTTCTGCATCGAGAGAATCGTAGATTTGAGCGAAAATGGAATGACGTGAGATGAAAAATGAGTTATTATTAGTTGTGGTGCCTTGGTACAGTAGAGAATCGCGAGCTTGCTTGAGTTCTGTCTGATGCTATCATAAATAATGTGGCTGTGCGGCGCGGCGAGCGTGGCGAGGTGGGGGGAGGGGGAGAAGCAAGAGTCAAGGCCGCACGCTGCCCCCGGTCGTCGCTCGCGCCCCACTTGACGCTCACGAGTGCCTCTCGCTCGGTTACCCGAGAAGGCCCGAACGCCAGCGACTCGGCACGAACTAGACCTTCCAATGCGCGAGCGCAACAGCACTGAACAGCTGAGACGTAATAACATAACACACTGACTCGGTCATCCGTGCATTCAACTTTTGATTAGCTTTCTTTTCACGGGCAATTATTTGATAGTGTACTAATTATAATTTTATAGGTATGCGGCTTGGTAAGTTTGTCTAATGGACAAAAAATACTCTTGTTAACAGTTTGATGATGACCTTTGAGACTGATACCTACAACATGTGCTTAAAACGTGCAAAGGTTCTGCAAGTTGGATTATTTATACGTAGAAATTCGAATGACCTCGCAGTCCAGTTTTTCATTTCTATCCATATTGATTAATCTGCGTGCTCTGCATTTGCACTGCACTGACCAGTGGCAATCATTAAACAAGAAGAAACTTGTATTCCCCGTAATAAACCATTCCTTCCTAATTTGAATATAAAAACTTCTAAAATAAGTAAACACGAGGAGTCTGAAACGTCATATTAGTTTCAAGGCATCGAACTCATTTCAAAAGCATTTCTCTCCAACGACCTCTCCCAGAATGCGCGATCGAGAATAGAAGCCACGCCGTACATAACCCACCTACCTACTAGCAATAAAGATTCTGATAAAAATAGTTCATCGTGCGCAGGTCAGTGCAATGATACTGCCGCTCTCATATTTAACAGTAGGTGGCTATACCGATGTAAATAACCGAGAGCCTCGCGTCGCGATAAAACTGCGCACTTGACCTCTTTATTGAGCACTTTTATCGCGTAAAATATTGTCGTCGATTGCACGATGCTTCAGTCTGCAAAATTGGCAAACACGACTGGGTTCAGTTGATCAATATCCGCAACTCCTCTCGAATTGTAAGAGATTTAGCGAGTAGTACAATCTGGCGCGGATCCCACGTGAAAAGATGTGGAACTAGTTTTTTTGGCAGCTATTTTGGCCGATTGCGTAACGAAGGTAAAGCTGGCCACTCCAGTGCGGCCACCGACCCGCCTAGCGACTCTGCGGCTAATCGACATAGTAAAAATGTAAATAAAATTGATGTGTTGAGAGGCTCAGATATGGGCTTAAAATATTACACTCAGAGCTAGCTCAATAAACATGCTTAGTATTTACTTTTGTTCTCGAACGCGTTATTTGAAATCCTCGTTATTTGACTGCTGAGTTTTTGCCTCTTAAATAGGCATCATTTCCACTTATGACTTATTCATTTTATAGCCTCATTTATGGTTTACGACTTCAATTTTGAGAGGCAGATGGTGAACTCAATGTGGCTCGGTATGTGACATATTTTGGATATGCGATGCGGGGTAACTGAATGCGTAGGATAGGGGAAGCTCTAAAATAAAATTAGGAGACAACCGCCCGGATGTATGAGAGATAATTTTCATGGGCCCTTAGATCTCAGTCCTAGTGAAGGAAGCGTAAGTTATTAATAAATCCGCTTGTTACTTTTTATGGAGTTCCGACTGTGTGATTGACAATTGCCATTACGTTCCCATCGCATCGCACTCCCATACGCTCCGAATACTAAAACTGAACCGATCCTCATTTGTATGCGGACTGGGGTCTAAGTACCTTTGTTTGGGCAGGAAATGTCCACGCTACTGCCGAAACTACTGGCCAGTGTTTCGAAAACATATCTTCGAAACTCCAAAGGAACATCGCCAGAATAAACACGAAAAATAAAATGAGCTCCACCCGGCCACGGACTCGACAAATGGTTCATGAAATGTATGCAAATTTTATAGCGTCCGATTTTAGATGTTCTCGGCACTCGGGCGTCGGGCTACCGGTACTCCGGTCTCGATACTTTTACTGCGCAGTTGCATTTTAGCACGAACTTATTTTTGAATTTGTATTGTTACAGGTCGCGAGGAGTTGTCGCCAGCTTCCAGCATAAACGGGTGTAGCACAGATGGCGACGCCAGGCGGCAGAAGAAGGGGCCAGCGCCGCGTCAACAGGAGGAGTTGTGCCTCGTCTGCGGAGACAGAGCCTCCGGATACCACTACAATGCGCTCACGTGTGAAGGCTGCAAAGGTACGTTATGACATCATTGAAATGGAACGAAGCTTATCAGCTAACCTACAAACGAGTGTAAATTACGTTGCTGTCGACCCATCGCTGTGCCTGTGAGTCAGGTCAGGATTATCAGTTTAACGATGACACCCATCTGGTAAAGTTTTAACCTAAGGGAAAGTTTTTGATCACTATCTGAGAACTTGAATGAAGAAATCAAATTAAAAGGGAACCTTTACCTATCAGGAAAAATCCTTGCTTTTTATTGATATTAATTAATTTTGATGAAAATGCAATGCTGCCGAGGTTGTAAATTCGAGCAGGCACTTACTATTACCGAAGCATACTCCGGCTGTGTTGCCAAGCTAATTATTGTACATGTGGCCCTAGCGAGTCGCCCACAACGTGCTAATTCAGCACTAAATTGGCGCATTGTGTCGAGGCTACAACCCGTGCCCACACTACTAGTAGTATATGCGTTGCATACTACTCGAGGCGAGACAGGACGTCACAATAGCCGTCTGCAGGCCGTCTGCTCCTGCCTGATTCACCGCGCCTATCTGCCATCTCCTCGCTCAGACTATAAACATTATCATTTTATTTAGCTCCTAAACAGACCAGACAGTTGCAACACACAACTCCTCACCTTGTCCGATCCAATTATATCCAATTCAGAAGCACTATCTTTATTTTGCAATAAAAATCTACAATATTACTCACATGCACATAGACTGCTGTCAATGACCCGTGTCTTTCAGGCAACCTTTGCGCCCATGACTACATTATCTTATCTTTAAACAACCGGTTCGAAAATTCCATTTATCCACTGAATAGGTATCTGAGATTGTGAAATGATTAAGTGGAAATCGCTAACGTTCATATTTTTTTTTACAGGTTTCTTCAGGCGGAGCGTCACCAAAAACGCCGTATACATATGCAAATTCGGGCATGCCTGCGAAATGGACATGTATATGCGGAGAAAATGCCAGGAATGTAGATTGAAGAAATGTTTAGCGGTGGGCATGAGGCCCGAGTGCGTGGTGCCAGAGAACCAGTGCCTCATGAAGAGGAAAGAGAAGAAAGCACAGAGAGAGAAAGACAAACTGCCAGTCAGTACGACGACGGTGGAGGACCACATGCCTGCGATAATGCAGTGCGAGCCGCCGCCGCCCGAGGCGGCCAGGATTGTAAGTTACATACGCTATAACCGCGACGCTTCAAATTAGAAATAACTATCAAAATGTTCACTATATACTCATCAGAGCATGGATGAACAACTGGAAGAATCACCGTCGAAAGTAGAACGTTTTAAGTTGTGATTTCACATAGACACTGATAATTGAACCGTTGTTGAGTAACCTGAAATCATTCTTCCACTTATTTCATCCATTTTGCATAATTTTAAGTAACAGACATGACACGCATAGCTTTGTCCTCAAATCTGAGCGAGTCATTAACCGCACGGTTTCTCGGAAGCTGGATTGTTTGCAGCACGAGGTGGTGCCGCGGTTCCTGAGCGAGAAGCTGATGGAGCAGAACCGGCTGAAGAATATTCCTCCTCTGACGTTGAACCAGAAGTCCCTGGTAGCCAGGCTGGTGTGGTACCAGGAGGGATACGAGCAGCCGTCCGAGGAAGATCTCAAGAGGGTCACACAGGTAAACGTCGCTCCTATAGGAATGTTATGACGCGAATGATTATGTTTTACCAGTCTTTGTTCCCAATGACCCCAGGACCTATCGTTTACCGAGGAGTGTCAAGGAAAGTCTAGCTTTTTTTTGTATTGGACCATGCTGGATTATTTACTAAGTTTTAGATCAGTTTACTCTAAAATGGCTAGCTATAGCTTAATTCTTAGACAAGTAATTAATTTTATAAAAATCGAAGAATGTCAACCTTTTTTTTTCTAGACCATGCTGGATTATTTACTAAGTTTTAGATCAGTTTACACTAAAACGGCTAGCTATAGCTTAATTCTTAGAAAATGGATTTGCATGACTTTGAACATTAGAAGCCTTAGGATTATTATTGACTAGAACTTGAGTTCATTTTAGCGGATTTGTAGTCACAGGTTGGTTATAGGGGCTGATTTATTGCCTGGGAAATGTGAAGCACACAATATATCTTTAAAGTTATTAGTTTCCAAACTTGGAAACTTAGTCTGCGAGCATGCAAAGTCGCGGGCAAAAGCTACCCAAAAGGCATAGCCTTAGTATTATTATTGGCTAGAACTTGAGTTCCTTTCAGCGGATTTTTAGTCACAGGTAGGTTATAGGGGCTGGTTAATTGCCCATGGGAAATGTGAAGCACACAATATATCTTTCAAGTTCTTAGTTTCCAAACTTGGAAACTTAGTCTACGAGCATGCACAGTCGCGGGCAAAAGCTACCCAAAAGGCATATGGGCTCTTTGCATAGGTATTCTCAGTATAGTCCTACACTATTTCCAGACGTGGCAGTCGGAGGAGGAAGATGAAGACACAGACATGCCGTTCCGACAAATCACGGAGATGACGATCCTCACAGTGCAGCTCATAGTGGAGTTCGCTAAGGGACTGCCCGGCTTCGCGAAGATCTCCCAGTCGGATCAAATCACGTTACTAAAGGTAAAATCCTACAAGCCACTGTAACAACACCATCAATCCTCGTGTACGGGTAAACTGCGCTGCTTGTCGGCCTCAGATATGCCATTAAAGAAGTTAACTTTTTTTGTGAAAGAGTTTGTCCGGGGAAGTACTACCTCTATATCTATTTCTGCCGCAAAGCAGTAATGCTCGCATTGCTGTGTTCCTGTTTGAAGGGTAAGGGTGCCGGTGAAATAACAGGCACTTGAGATTTTTCATCTTTATGTCTCAGTGTGGCGGGCGCAATGCAATGCCACATAGGCCACATTGACCTGTGAGGTAATGCATTGTTAAAGGGAGAGGTTGGGCAATCGGATTGTTCCGTCATTCACGCAGTTAAAAAAAAAGTTAAACATTAAAAATGAACTATGTATAAAAAAAAAGTGTATGTGCTGTCATAAAAGGTCCGTGCTGCATAATCCTGCAGTAACAGATTTTCAGCACGGACCACAGTTGAAGGACGGACGTGGACGATTAATAAATGTTATAACTAAAACTATAAAACTAAACAACCAGTCAACAATTAGTCAGTTGTTGTCGGTTCTGTATAGTCTAATTGCCAGTGCTTCAACTTGTTCATTCTGGGAGCTATGTCGGGTACCCTGGTTCTTCTACATATTTGTTTGTTTCTGATTTGATTAGATATGGAAACTCCAAGCATACCTCTGCCATAGCCCGCAGACGACTTTGTTGAGTTCGTGTACGAGGCTAAATAGTGACCATGTCTAAGTTCCATAATCATCGCTCGCAACACGAACTGATGTAGACTTTCGCCTTGAGGCTCTACGGTATCTGTAACGAGAGGATATGATGTGGTTTGCCGCACTCTGCGCATCCGAGTTGGATTCGTCGGCTGACCTCTGGTCGATGGTCCTATCTGCTGCCCAGAGTAGAACAAATGTGAAATATTCAACGTTTCCCACGCGAAAATACTGTTTCTGTTTTGAACAATAGAACAACTGGGATTGCTTTTCCTACTTGTTCTATTGGTAGAACAACTGGGAATGTTATGACCTACTTGTACTATTTGTAGAACAAAAGTGAAATATTTGCCCTAGATGTTCTATTGGTAGAACAAATAGTAGAACAGATGGTAAGAACCCGCCCCTGGTGTACATTAGCCGGCTTTTGACGACCTCTGTGGCGCGGCGGGCGAAGCTTGGCCTGCGACGCAGGAGGTTGAGGGTTCGATTCCCGCCTCGAAAGAAATATTTGTGCGATTGCAGATATTTGTTCAGAGTGTTCTGGGTATTTTATATGTATAATAAAAATATCTATCTATATGTAATATATTGTATTAAGTATATCAGTTATCTAGTACCCATAACACAAGCTAGATAATGTTTTGTGAATTGTCCAGCATTATTTATTTATTATTTATTTATTTTACGAAATCCACGGGAGGAGACGGAGTAGTCTATTCTTCATTTTATTAAGTTTTCAATACTTATTTCGTGTATTTTCCGTTTTGCAGGCTTGCTCGAGCGAAGTGATGATGCTGCGAGTGGCGCGCCGGTACGACGCGGCTACGGACAGCGTGCTGTTCGCGAACAACCAGGCGTACACCCGCGATAACTACCGCAAGGCGGGCATGGCGTACGTTATCGAGGACCTGCTGCACTTCTGTCGCTGCATGTACGCGATGCAGATGGACAACGTGCATTATGCGCTGCTCACGGCCATTGTTATATTCTCAGGTGAGAAAGAATATATATTAGAATTATGAATTACAAGCAGCGCCCCGCGGTTTCACCCGCGTAAGTCTCGATCCCGTGGGAATATCGGGATAAAAATGTGCCTATGTGTTATTCCGGAAGTCCAGTTATCTCCATTCCAAATTTCATCCAAATCCATCCTGTAGTTTTTACGTGAAAGAGTAACAAACTTCCATCCATCCATCCATCCATGCTTACAAACTTTCGCGTTTGTAATATTAGTAGGAAGGATGTTAGTCACTGGCTGGTTTCTTCTTTGGACACCATGATTGTTACCATGTGACAACTTTAACCTGCGTTCCTTAAGATGGAGGTGGACCCCGAAATATCATCATCTACGATCCCCCTAAACAAACAAAACACTGTAAAAATGTGTTTAGGGGGATCGTAGCTAAACTGAAGATATTTATGAGATACTATCAATTAAAACATCTATGTTAAGTTTCCTAGTTCTCGCGAAATAAACTTTCGCTATCTGAAGAAGTGTTGATGAGGTGTAATGGGCAAAAAAACACCAAAAAATTTGAATTTCGCGGCGCAAGCGTGAGCATTCGCCTTAAGATCGATGATGGAAGGATTAAGAGCGTCGCAGAGGCTCCTTTTATACACAAGGTCATATTTTCCCCGGGTAATATTCGCCGTACATTTGCCGTCCGTAAATCGCAGCGCCATCTAACGGCCGGTAGTAAACCCACTACACATCGATATCGGTTATCTGTTTTGCTACAAATTAGTTGCTCAATAACTCTTCTTTTCGTTTTTGTTCCCTCTTGTCTATGTATTTCCTTTTTAACTTTCTCAAGTGAACAGTCTACTTACTAAATAGTCTAGCTAGTATATAGTTCCAACCATCGCCGCTTGTGGTGCTGTTGAAGCTTGTGTCACAGAACACATAATAGAACACGTGCAGAACGTTGACTCAGCAAAATCATTTAAATAAATAGCGACTCTTGACCCAACACAAACAGTGATATTCAGGTCGCACAGCGCTTATTACCTACAGTTAAAGCCCTTTGTCTTTGACGACCTCTGTTTTGAAGATTTGCCTGCGACGCAGGAAATTGCGGGTTCGATTCCTGCCTCGGAACAAATATTTGTGCAATCTGCAGGTATTTGTTCAGGGTGTTCTGGGTATTTTCTATGTATAATAAAAAATATCTATCTATGTAGGTAATGTATATTGTGTTAAGTATATCAGTTGTATAGTACCCATAATACAAGCTCTGCTTAGATTGGGGCTAGATAATGTTGTGTAAACTGTCTAGCATTATTTATTTTATTCTGTACAGTATAAATTCTGGATTGGACTGATTCTTAATTCGGCAGATTCGCTACTCGACAGATTAGTGGATTCGACAGATTAGCTATACGGCAGAAAATGAACACTTGTGCACAGATTTGATCTAATAATCTGATCGTGATCTATAAAGGAGTCGAGCCCGCCGGGTACTTGTAGCTTCATACCTAAAGTGCGGAGTACGCCACGCCTGCTTGTGGCGTGTAACTTTCATTTTCTCCCATACACTTACAAAGTGTAATGGTTATTTGTTCTCCCACAACTCTGTGAGTAATGAGTACGTACGTTGTCGTTTCCAGACCGGCCGGGGCTGGAGCAGCCTCTCCTCGTGGAAGAGATCCAGCGGTACTACCTGAACACGCTGCGGATGTACATCGTGAACCAGCACAGCGCGTCCGGCCGCTGCCCCGTCATCTTCGCCAAGATCCTGGGCGTGCTGACCGAGCTGCGGACCCTCGGCACGCAGAACTCCAACATGTGCATCTCGCTAAAGCTGAAGAACAAGAAACTGCCTCCGTTCCTCGAAGAGATCTGGGACGTTGCGGACGTGGCGACCACGCCCAGCACCACCGGGGTGGTCGTCGAGAACCCCTCGGCGCTCTAGCCCTGCCCCCCGCGCCCCGCCCGCCGCCGCGGCTCGCTCTAAAGCTCTGCCTTCCAAGCGGTGACCCTCATATGACGGCTATTCAGCGGTGAACTACATTCTCAACCCGTCAAGATAGTGTTCACTATCTTTATTTACGGAGCTTATTTGGCTTGAGATTCTGAATAATCTGAGTTGATTTCAATACAATTCTTACGTTCTAAATCGACCTTTCCATACAAACTGTCCCTTTAGTAGTTACAAAGTTCAAAGGTGCCTTTACAACTTGAGTATTGGATTGAATAAACCCAGATTGTGAAGGTTTCCGGGCAGAGCAGCCGCCGTGAGTATGGCGCCATATCGACATGCTGTGCGGTGCACTCCGTCGAAGACACACTGTACGCTCGTGGTGGTCCGCTGCCGCGATGGCGGTCGCCGCTGGAGGCAGGTCGCGGCGCCGCGACCCTCAGGAGAGAACGCTCATAGACTGGCTAGTTTTAGTGAAGTGCACGGACACACAAGGACGTGGTTATTTATAGGGCCCCGCCCTGCGTATTCGGTGACCGACGCGCGTGAGAGATTAGTGAATATATATGTGTTGTTGAATGTTTGGATATATATTTAGTGTTGATAGTTGCGGGGTCGCGCCGGCCCCGGCCCGGAGCCGGCGCGACGCCGCCTTTACTTTGCGACTGGGTACTGTTGGTCACTCGGATACGACTGTATGATAAGACTTTCTATAAGTACATCTAAATTACGCGTACGTTTATGAGAGTTATAGAGAAAATAATATATGAAGAGTTTCTATTGGATGAAAAGTTATATGTTTATTTACCAAATGAACAGCGTTGAATTAACCTGTCGACTTGCGAGTCAGCCCCGGAGGCCTAGGCCGCCGGGCCGGCGCGAGGGCGTACGACCGCATTGTGTTTCAAAGTTTATGTCAGACGTGTTATCGTGTCCAGTCGATTCAGTTTCATGTTCCATCGTCCCGTATCTCAGTCAATCGTTTAATGTTATTAATTTATTAATGCTGTGATTACAATTATGTCAATTTTATTATTTGAATTTTCTACTTGCGTAGTTCCGACATCACTCTCTGTTGTAGATGTTTTTATTTGACTTGGACACATTCTGTGAATCGCTTTGTTGAGGAATTCACTGGTGCAATTTATTATTAAATAACCAAATTATAATGTTTCGTGTAGACGAGCCGTACATAGGACCCCTTATTTAAAATGGCCTTGGTGTAAAATTTTCCATATTTTAAAAGATTAGGACATACTTGTATGTGTCATGTATTTTACTAGGAGACATGTTTGGTTAGATTTTGAAAATTGATAACTCAGTAGAAAATGGATTTTTATAAAGTCCAAATATTGCGCGCATGTGCAAAGGCAGCTGTTATGGTAGTAGTTGGATTAGCAAACTAGCTCCCCTAAAGTAACTCTAAGTATTTATTTTATTATTTTTAGATATTACATTCCTTTACGTGTAATGTAAAAAGTACAAAATGGCAGCTTACTATTCTATAACTTCATCTAAATTGTTATTTCTCCTTTTGCCGAGCTTACTCTATGGGAACAATATTGGTAACATATAATTGGTAGTGATGCACGCGATATCCTTCTCCAACCAGACATGTCTCCGTTATACAAGCAATGACATACTGCCGAGGAAGCGCTGAAACATACGATATGCCTTACTTCGCGTTACCCGTCTTACCTACATTGTTGCGTGGAACATAGTATTTAGAACCTAAATTAATCGATCTCAATCAACGGTAAGCGTTGGTTCATTCGTGTTGTTTTCTGGTCATCCGTCTTCGAGATCTGTCGATGTTCGTCTCGAATTTCAACTCTCATCGTTGTACAGAGCGCGTCGCCCATCCTTAGCTCGTTCCATCGACCCATCGTCATCGCGATTAGTAATAATTGTGTGTTGCGTGTTGAATGTCTCCATCACATGCCATTGTGTATTTACATGCGTATGAGTGGTGTTTTGGAAATGCATTTCTTAAATATACGTATTCAGTTAGACGATCGGGCTTGCACCGCGGACCGCGCTAGTCCGTAGAATCATTTCGACTATAATTTGTATTGTAGTATTAGGCGTATAAAATAGCAAAGCACAAATCTTCACGGAGTGTCTTAGGTCTCTGCAGAGGCGATTGATAACCCACTGCCATTATTAACTTAATGAAATGGTGCGATCCTGTGTGCGTGTTCATGTTGGAGTTTTATTGTGTATCATTTGAGTTGTAGTGTTACATCATGATATTGTTCGCTACGATACGTTGCCTTAAACCGATGCGAGCGCGTGTCGAGAGTGCAGCCGCTCAAGTCTGTGAGTGACTATCAAAACTGCCATTCGATAAGTATTTGTACGTCAATCTCGTAACATATAGCTTCGTAGGTTTCGTCGGTGCACAGCCGGTCGTGTTCGATACATATTATTCGATTTCGAAATTGTAATAGATTTATTAAGTATTCGAATAATCTCACATGAGAAGTAATAATTAAACACTAATATAATTTGTGTCTTTAGATAATGGAACGTTAAGATATAAGTTGATATCGCTGCGGGAAGCGAGGATCGGATGCAAGACGACAGACTAGTGACGGTTCTGAAGGAAGCGCTGTACGTACACCCGTCGACCTTATTATATGCCTTTTCATTTTGATTCACTGAGTAATGCAGAGCGCATGCGCGGCACGTCCAGTCTAAAATAAACAATGTACTTGTATGGAAGGTCCACTGTTGTGTCCATTAACTTTGTACATAGGTAGGGTACCTCTAGATTCTATTGTCATATGTTTGACATATGTACGTTTAATTTTATTCATCTAAGAAAGTACAGATGGCTGTTGTTATTTTTATATTATTTGGGTAGAATTATATTTTTTGTAAATTACCACTGTATTTATGTTTTGTAAGCTTGGTAAGCCATAGGGACTTAGATTAGTGTACGAGCTGCGAACATTGTGATTGATAAGTTCGTTTATTTGTATTTAATTTACTGATATATTTTGTTCGTCGTATATCTATATTCTTCGTTTCGACAGATGTTTCTTAATAATTTGTTACTTCAGAGTGCAATATGTACAAATATTTACATATTAAATATAAATTGTACAGTCAGTTTTTAGTTTTAATGTCAACGCAATATACGTCGCTATAGTTCGTTGAATGTACACGAAGAGCATAATACATTGTATCACAAGTGAGTTGCAAGCAGCTTTCACTCTCAATATTGTGTTTTCTAATACATAAGTGATTAATTTTATGATAGGATGAATAGGTGATCTTTGTATTTAAATTTGCTAATTTTTTGTAGCAGATTAGATTTGTTTACATTGATAAGATGAATAATGTAAATTTTGAATTGATTTTAAAAGTGATTTAGTTGTTATGTAACGAATTTGATTTAGATGTAACTGGCAGTGTCCATCGATACCAGTGCTATGTGCAATGTCGGTTAGAGCAATCGGGCGCCTAGCGCGCTGTTACCCAGCCCTGTATTTACTGAATGTACCTACCTACCTACTCTTCCTTCACCCACCAACTATGGGAAGGCTGATTACGCGTAAGGGCCCATTCCATCGAAACTTGTTTTTGTATTATATTGTTTCTATCATAATCTGCAGTTACTTCCTCCTATACATACTTTGCTTCAGTAATTCCTCTGTTAACTTGGTTTGACAACAGCGGTGAACAGTTAGATGTAGGGAACAGACAAGACGATATGTTAACATTTTAGAGTCAACTTTTATAAAGAGAATACTAAAACAAATATGAAAAGGTGTGTACAAAAAGGAAATTTGTATGAGAATTGTTACGCGAATAAACTTACACCTCAAGAAAAAACTTAAAATACTTTTGTCTTTTATTTACCCACCTACTTTATTTTATGAGATCTATACCTACGAATATACACAACAACCTCCCTGTAATAGTATTTAATTATACAAGCCAGAAGAGGGCATCTGTCGTGAAATAGTAGTAACATTAGTTAACACTAATAAAGCTAGAGGGCACTGCTTTCATAACAGCGCACTCTTCAGTGAAATAGTAGTACTTATCATGTAAATTATCTTTTGAAGCATGGTTCTTTAAATATTTTGACTGGGAATTCACGACCATGGAAAGTGCAGCCAGTATTGCGCAACCCGGTAATGCATGTACAAATGGACACGAAATCCATGGTTGCGCATTCCTGACACTTTTTTTTATCTTTGAAGACCTTTGTTTGACCACGATCTCACCTGTTGGTAAGTGACGATGTGGCCGAAGATGGAGCACATATTTCTAGAAGGCACCTATTCACTCTAGCCTTGAAGAGACCCACGTGCTGAGATTGCACAGCCTGGGAATGCACATTCTGGTATTTCTATTTACATAGAACACTGTTTACTGGTTCGTCAGTACTCTGATATCAATGTACCTTTCAATTTCATGGTTGTGCACAACTGTCTGTCCTGACAGGACAGCCAGGGAATGCACAACCATGGAATTGGTGTACATGCTTCTGATTGGTCTAATGCTTATGCTTCGTTGAGACCATGTTGAGACCATTGTAGGTTTTGGTCCTGCCTGCCCTAGGAAATTGTACCCATACCATGGACTTAGTATACAAAACGTCCATGACCCATACAACCCATTGAGACCAGATGGAACTACAGAGTATAAATTGTACCATCCCATTTTGTGATAAGACCATAGACGTAGACACCATAGACGAAAACCACTGGATATACATTTTCTTTATATTTGAAAGAAACGTCGTACCAACCCAAAGGGTAAAACGGGACCCTATTACTACAATAAGGCTCGGCTGTCCGTCTGTCCGTCCGTCCGTCTGTCACCAGGCTGTTTAACTCATGAACCGTGATAGTCAGACAGTTGAAATTTTCACAGATGATGTATTTCAACTTTATTTTTAGAAATATGTAGGTAATATTTATGTAATCGACTTTATTAACAACACTTGCTATGAGTGGTAGGTACAATGCGTTCAAGATGAGATGGAAGATTAGCCTCGCTCTGGTAGACCATCAGCGTCTTCAACTGAAGTTAAACATCGCAAAAGTAAAGGAAATAGTGACTGAAAATCCTTCTTCAAGTTCGAGAAAGATTACCGCTGAACTCTTTGTGTCTCACGAGTCGATCCGCTCCATTTTAAACAATCACTTATGAAACATGTTGCCGCTCGACAGTCACAAAAAAACCTGAATTTTGTCCGAAAACTCAATCGCATGACTCGCTGTGGACATGCTAGAACGAGGCAAAAACTCTACAACCATCGAGTAACCACCTTATTCACCAGATATGTCTCCAGCAGACTTCTTTCTTGTCCTTAACTTTATTGACCACTTCGTGGCACCTATTCTCATTCGGCAGAAGCCAAAATAGGGAATTCGCGGCGAGAAATGAACTCACTTCTGGAAAAAGCGTTAAAAAATATTTCGATGATTGGATTATTCGTTGGCGTGAGGAGGTAGGTAGGTACCTATATCATTTCTGAAGGAGCATACTTTGAAGGCGCTAAAATAAATTTGGAAGAATAACTAAAGTTTTGTGTATTATTCACCTTTTCCCGGTACTTTCTTGACAGAGTAGTACAATACATAACATAACGTAGATATATATTTTTTATTACCGTAGTTCGTGGTGACTATGTGCCACATTTCAAGGTTTCTCAAAACTAGCTAAATAAACACAAGTAATTTCGTCAATAAAAAAATATACACATGTTCTATATTTTTTTTATTATAAGTGCTGTATCTTACAATTAACCAAACTATCATACTTTAGAAGAAAATAAATAAAAACCTGTGGCACATTTACACCTGGCATAAAGTGCCACCTCACAATTTCCTTCATAACTCCTTTATTAATTGGAATGGCACAATTACACCTAGCTGAAGTCGAAAAGGATAAATTAGGGGTCCATACAAAAATGAAACCATGAATGATGCCATGAAAAAAAAAGCGAATAAAATTGTAGAAATTTGCTAATAGAATTCCACCAATTCTGAAAATCGAAACAAGCCAATTTTGAAATGGGTAAGGGTTTTTATACGATCTGTCTCCAATCGGTTTTTTGTAATGCCGTGGCATTATAAACGCTGAAACAAGACAAAAAATCGTAATTGTAGTAGGATTCTAGCTGACTAACATAGCAACACTAATATTTTGACCGTGGCACATTTTCACCTGCGAAGTTTCACCATTTTGTTAGAAATCCCGTAATTTAGTCAAAACTAAATGTTTATGAGTTATATTCATTCACTTAACAATAAATAATACAATAAGCCTAACATACGTTTGTTGCGACAACTTTTGTAGATATATCTGACCAACTAAAAGTTTACACCCAATCTCTAATTCAAAGAGCCGCGCTGAAAACTTCCATCCCACAGAATGACACGAAATATTGCCAGGTGACTGTTTCGCGAAACGGACTAAAATTGTAAAATTTATCATAAAATTGGTAAGTATGTAATATGAAAAAAAGGCTGAGGTCAAAGTTAAAAAATAAATCGATAAAAATCTTGGTCATGACCCCCATTGCACATTGTCACCTGCCTGTCACATAGTCACTCCGAACTACGGTACCTACATAGAAAATACCCAGAACACTCCTAAACAAATTTCTGCAGATCGTACAAATATTTGCTCCGAGGCGGGAATCGAACCCGCAACCTCGTGCGTCGCAGGCGAACCTTCGCCCGCCGCGCCACAGAATTCGTCAAGCTCGAAAAGACTTCAAAAAGTCACATATAAATTAAAACCAACAAAAAAAAAAAAAATTTTTGCCTTATCTTTTTACGATCAAAACTGTATAAAATCGATAGATTTGGTGATTCTGATTGCAAAAAGCCTAATTTCAGTTTTTTTTTGCGTCACGTCTGACCTGACCGCATTTTTGAAGATGTCAAAAACTGTTTTATAGTAATCTGTCTGATTTTCAGTTTCAAGTGAACATTGGTCAGTTGACGCGAATTAATAATTTTTCAGAAGAAAGTGTGAGCATCTTATGTGTTGAAACCATTTTGAACGTGTTGAAAATTTTTACCAATATTTCCCATAGCATTCTGTCTGAAAACTGTTCTACATCATGAAAAAAGTTGCCTGGATGTAGAAAAAAATTATATCAGACAAATTTAGTGTCTTACTTCATTAATCAGACAACTTTTCGAGTCAGAAATTATTAAAAAATCGTATTGTGGCGTAGTATTTACGTTTGTTAAACAAATGAATAAGCTGCAACTCGCAAATTCTTAGATGATGATCGATAAAGAGCTTACTCGAAACCATCGAACTAAAATTGAAGGAACTGTTTAATGAAAAAATAGCGTCGTTTTCAATCACTGTCGGACTCGTAATCGCAGTCGTCGTCATCATCAAAATCACTCTCCAGTACCAGATCTTCAATATCTTCTTCTGAAAACAAAAACATTATTAGCCAAATGCATTCATTTCTTTAAAAAACTTGGACGATAAAATTCATGTGAACTATACCGTTCAACCGTTTCAATATAGTGAGCGTCGTTGAAACCGTTGCTATAGCAGTATTGCCAGGTAATTTTTGTACAATACCCTATGCTGGGTTTCAATTTACCCTAGATTCAGTAAAATTTCGAAAAAATACCCTGAATATAATTTCCTTCAGTGTTTTCTTCCTTTGCAAATAAAATTACAATAAATATGTTTTATTATTTATTATTGACACATGACAATAAAAGTATCCTCTGCAGCCTCTGCATCACCATCTTTTTTGTCATACATGTTATTATTAAACTTATCTAACATTGTTTTTGTAGGAGCAAAGTTAACACAAGAACTGTGAAATATTTTTACGTTGTATCTTACAGTCATGATACTCTGTATCATGGGCAATGATAGCCTATTTCTGAGTTTAGTCTTAACGACTGAATACAGAGAGAATGCCCTTTCTACAGCAGCATTAGATATAGGCGCCGACAAAAGAAACAAAGCTAATTTAGAAATATTAAGGAATCTTTTATTACCACCAGCATCTGTGTCCCGTTGATCCTCAGCCCAAAAATCAATACAACGGAAAAGAGTGAAGTGGGACAGAACTCCCATTCCCTCACTACTGGTTGTAGGTAATAATATTTATTCTGGGTACAAATAAGGTTTCGGCGCCTGTGCTCGCTTAAAAGTACCTACCTAGGTATATTCTGGGTCGTAGGTTAGTCGTCCACATAATATAATGGGTACCTATGCCTGTAGCTAAACAATCAATGGGTAATGGCCCAATACATTTAGCATTTTTTTTTTGCGTTGATAGACCTTTGTTTGTCCACGATCTCACCTGTTGGTAAGTGACGATGTGGCCGAAGATGGAGCACAAAGGTCTAGAAGGCACATATTTACTCTAGCCTTGAAGAGACCCAGATTATAGTTTTCAGGAAAGACAGACGACGGAAGTGTATTCCACTCCTTAGCAGTTCGCATTATAACGGTAGGTAGAACTGAAACGTTTTGTGCGAATATAGAAGGTAGGTACTATACTAATGAGGTAAGGATGGTACTGTACTGAGCCGTACGCCTGCTCGTCCTATGATGAAAAGGAGATGGTGGGATCAGATCGTGTAGTTTCTGGGAGCATTCCCCGAAATGTTACCTATAGAAGATCGAAAGGCATGCAACCTTACGGCGGTGCTCGAGACTCTGGATCTTAGTCTCCGCCATATGTTGCTCACCTATAAGCCTGAAAGCTCTACGTTCGATCGATTCCAAGGCAGCAAGCTGGTCTTTGGCCGAGCCAACCCAAACATGGCAGCAGTACTCCATACCAGCCAGGACTTGTGCTTTATATAAAATGAGAAGCTGTCCTGGTGTGAAGTAACGCTTTACCTTATTCAGGATGCCCAGCTTCATGGCAGCAGTTTTTGCCTTAGACTCAATGTAGGAGCCAAAGTTGAGAGTAGGCGTGAGCGAAACACCTAAGAGCTCGAGGTGATCTCCTATTACACAGGTACATCTTGGAATACAGGAACTTGGAGAAAGGGACTTTTTTTCGCCGAGAAGAGACAAGCCTGCGTTTTAGATTCAAGTAAAAATATGTCATTTATGTATTTATATATATGTTTTTAGTAGCAGTAGAGCGTTTTTGTGTTAGAGTTCGTCTGGGGAAGTACTAGGTACCTCCATACCTATTTCTGCCGCAAAGCAGTAGTACTTACGTAGCATTGCTGTGTTCTGGTTTGAAGGGTGAAATTACAGGCAGGTGTAATACCTACATTTCATACACGTATACATTGTAGTAATACATTCCATACATGCACGTTCGCTGCTGATCTAATTTTCAATACAAAACGTATCATTTAAAACACTACGGGTGTGTTTTCCAGCAGCGAACGTGTCGGCAGAGATAACATCAGGAGGGCCACCTGCTTGTTCAGTCAGTTAAAAAAAACATACCTTTCAATTTTTAAAATAATCTGAAAATCATCACATACAGATGATACACATATCATGAACAGCATTACATAGGTACCTACTGGCCCTTAGAGAATTGCAGCTTTCGTAGTAGGTACTTACTAAGTAGGTACCTATCTACCAGCTAAGTTTTCCTATTACTGTGGACTTATCAAATACACTTTTTGACCTATTGTGATCCTGTTTATCATGAAATACACTGCTATAAAGTACTCTATAATAAACATACTTACTCACTTGCGAAGTGTTGGCAGAGTGAAGCGTGTTACAAAAAATGGGTGCTTTTAAAGTTTTGTTTCTGTTAGCTCTGAGTGATGTGTGTAAGTAGCCCAGATTCATTTATTTTATTTTAATACCGTAGTAGGTATATTTTCGCCATTATAGGGTGTTTAGAACAAACAAGAAATCTAGGAAGCTATAGGTACCTACTACGTAGGTACTTAGGTAGGTACAAAAAACAAACGAAAAAGGCATTTTACTTGAATATATGTCTAGTATATGGAAGTGTACTAGTATCCAAATCACTTCCGTCTGGTAGTGATTTGGATCAGTTGAGCTACCTTTAGATCGCTTGCAGCGGTCTTCAGGTAGCACAACTGTTTCATATGTGTTTTGTACATACCTTGTAGTATTATTCTTTCTGTCTAGTATTGAATTGGATAGGAGCTTATTCCTAAAGTTGTTTTCTCCAGACGCACAGCAACAGGAACATCAGTTTTTTCGGAACGACTACAAATATATAGAAAGCACAGAGAGTTTCTATAAAATACACACCTTGCACAAAAGCTGGAAGGATGCAAAGAAGGTTTGTGCTTTAGAAGGCGCTTCCCTTTTCTACCCAAAGGACCAGCGGGAGGCAGATGAAGTTGTGAAGGTTTTTAATGAAACTACTCCCTTCCATTGGGTTTTCATCGGAGTTTCGGATGTCATGTCAAAAGGAGTCTACGATACTATAGATGGTAAGAAACTTTATTGTTTTCATTAGGTTTCCTACAATTGTAGAAAAAGGTGATTCCATCTTCTGGTGAAGGTGGGTAGCTACCTAGGTACTTTGACAGCTTAGTCAAAAGGTAACTTGCTTAGCCAATCAGGATACTTAACTAGTTAGTTATCTGTGAAAAATTTGTATAGTTTTTTTGTTTCTTTGAAGGTGACTACGATTTTGAAGTGATATTTCCTACGGACCACCGCTCATGAGGTAGACTAACCTACACAAGAGGTCTAATGGATGGACGACAAGTTGGCATTGTCGCTGTTCGTGACGACCTCAGTGGCGCGTCCAGCTGAGATACGATGGTTGAGAGGAACTGGTCTCCCTCGTGGTCCTACTAGTAGGAAAAAATTGTAGGACCACGAGAAAACGGCGGTTGCTGGTTCAATTCCCGCTGCGGGTCAAATGTTTGCATGGTGTGCAAATATTGGTTCCGGTTCTGGAGTTGTGGTACCTACTATGGTAGGTACCTACTCGTAGTTCCTGATACCCACGGCACAGGTGATCCTCTGGGGAGCACTTTGGGATCAGGACTAATGTACCTACCTAGTAACTGTTGGAGTTATGTTACTTTTTCCTAGCAGTTAGTTTCAAGGTGAAAATGATGTTAATAAATGAGTTTGGTTGGTGAGAGAACTTGGCGGTCTAGTGACTTTTTCCATCAGGTGTCTCAATCACGAGCGTCTACAACAACTGGGCGCCGGGAGAGCCCAACGGAGGGTACTCTCAGAACTGCGCGATCCTTCGTCGCGACGGCAAACTTCTCGACGAAAACTGCGCTAGCATTTACCCCTTCGTGTGCAAGAAGTCAATTCATGATCTACATTGGAATAGTGACTGCAATATGCCGAATATGGGTAGGTACGTAGGTTTTTAGTTCCATCTGGAACTTGTAAGACTTTAAGGCTGCCTGTCTACCAAGAGTGTGGAGGTAGGTACCTATAACTTCCTATTCCGTCATAGTGTAATAATTGGTAGGTAACTAGATAGGTACCTATCTACCTATTGCTTGATTTTTCTCAGCCCTTTAGCCACTCCATTCATCATTAATTATTCAATCATCCGTGCCTACCTACATTAGCTAGGTAGGTATATCCATTTATGTTCATCATACGGTATCCAAGCTTCGTTGAAACGACTTCTTGGTCAAACAAGGTCAAATCACTAACAGACAGGGTTAAAGTGATGATAAATCGAGATATCAGTTATTTTCGCAATGCTAGCACTGTAGGAGTTCTAAAGTTGAAACTTCGAACAAGATAAACAATTTTAAAAATATACTTTTATAAACCATCAATTAGGTAGGTAGGTACCTACCTACATTATGAAGAAATGGACACGATTGAGCCAAATATTTTTTTTGGAAGTAGGTAGGGTCAATTCGCTAGTTAGCCGGCCGCCTTTAGTTTTCGGCCTTTTGGCGAAGTCTCTATAGTAAAATGGAGATAATAGCGATTCCTAGCAATTTTTTTGTGCGAAAGTATTATCAATTCATCTAGAAATAGTTGCATGACATCTGGTTTTTTTTTCGGCTAAATAACCTTCACTAGTAATTTTTAGTGAATTTATCAGTTTGACGCCAGCATCGAAGCTGTCACCGCATGCGTAATTGTACGAAAAAATTAGTGACACGCGTTTCACTCCAAGGTATTTTTTTAATGTTTTTGAAAGTAAATGATGTTGATGTGCATTTAATTGACTTTAGAAATGACTTATTAACATATTACCACTATGTTTATTGCAATATTTGATTTAAAACTACGATAATTAAGGTGGCCGGAAAGTAGCATCGAAAATTTCCAAAATGTTTAGTTTTCGGCCTAGTGGCCGAAAACTAGCATAACACAGCCTATAATACAATTGTCTCTTTCTTTTATTTGGCTACGCATATATCGAAATTCTCTTCTGTTTCCGATTATGAGCCATGTGATGGATTAGCTTATTAGTTTTCGGCCACCAAAGTACATCAGTATGAATTAATAGCGTTGGCCATTTTATTGATGGCCGGAAACTAAAACAGAAATAAAATTGTAACTCAGTTTTCGGCCTACCTGAATTTGTATGGAAAAGTTGTGGCCGGAAACTGAATAGCATCATTCAGTTTTCGGCCACAATTTTAAGCCAAATAGGCATAAATTATAATAAGTGTTCTAGATTGATTTTCTAAGTATAATTTCTATATTAATAGTTTTTTTTCTTCAGGTTTAACTAATAATATTCAATTATCAAATATAGTTTTTACAAGTACCTACATAAATACATAGATCTATTGCAAAGACAAATTTTTGTGCACTGTTCCGGGATACAATAAAACACTTAAACCGCAAAACATGAATCAAATTAAATTCATAGTATGCAGTGGTTTATACTAAATGTCTCCAAAACACACTGGAGAATTTAAACTGAGAAAAACCCGAAATAACGAACGTAGATTTCGTTTCACAAAAGAAAGTTTTTTAGCATTTAAAACCAACTCTGGCTATAAAAAACATAAACATGCCTGCGATTCTAAAGAAGATGAAAAAAACTCGAGAAAAGGACTTCTGAAATCCAAAATGACGATGTTCTGTAAGAAACATGTTCGAAAGACAGGAAAAACTCCAAAATTAGTTTGTTGACATCTCTATTATTTGAGGATGAAAAAACAACCAGAAATTGAGAAGAATCTGAGCGGAAATTAAATAAATTGAGCGGAATATCCCAAAAACTTAAAACTTTGACACTATGCATTAGCATTACACAAAGTCAAACAAATCAAGACTAGCCGATTAAGTTTGCTGATTTTCTACCACCAAATCTATCCATAATAGAAGAACCTTTCAAATTTCATGAAATCCCGACTTATAAAGACAACATAATTTCACCATCAAATTCAAACAAAGAGTTACTAGTAGCCGCATTCCTGCATACACAGTGACGCTATAGTAACTCGGAGCAATACGCTGACTCTGACACAAACTATAACACACCTTATTAAATAACAAGCGAAATGCCAGAATCAATTATGGAATATAGAGAGGCTTTTAATAAATACTTATTTATACCGGATCCCCGAAGGAAAACTATTAATATACGTACGCCAGCAGCAATTTCGTCTTGAAACATGCCAAAAAGCCTAAAGATAAAAAAGACAACATAAAGGATAGAAGTGCGTAAACAAAGACAAGGAAGTCAAAATTGAAGAGATTGGAAAGAGATCAGATAAGCAGTTGAAGAAAGCAGAAGTTTCAACACGAAAGGTGACAAAAGTAAAAAGTCAATAAAGAAAACGAAAGAATAAAGTACCGGTGTGATGATATTTTAATAAGCCACACAGAAGAAAATGCAGAAAGGAATACAAGATGTGATTTCTGCACTAAATAGTATCATTTAAATTTACAAATTTTTTTAGGACTCAAACAACTAACCCTACAAGATAAGCCTTTCTAATGCAATGCATGCAATATTGATTCCTAATTAATTCATTTGTCTTAGAGTTTTTAGTGATTATATTTTCAATTGGGGTGGTTAAAAAGATTGAATGTAGGTACCTAATTGTTAAAGCTTCATGTTAATGTTAAATAATGGCCATCTTTAAAAAAAATATAATAGTGATAACGTCAAATTATTAATGTGTTTTTAATGTTTAAAATGCTTATAACTATTCGAAATTAGTGACTGCTACTTATAATTAATATGATTTCATATATAAGAGTAAGAAAAAAAAAAGAAGATATTTTGATGATAACCATAAACGTAAAAGACTGTTAAGTAATCAATTTGATCAACATGAAATGTCATTAGTTATTTGAATTAAAGGCTGTGATTACTATATAATTCATTAAATTGCATACACTGATCGAGAAAATATAAAACATGATAATTATTGTTAAAACCATAGTTGATGATGCAAGACTTGTGGTTGTTAACAATTAAAAAAACTGTAATTACTATTTCAACAGTAAAGAAAAAAAGAATTAAAAAGAAAAATGTATAAGTAATAAAAGGATTTAAATTTAAAGACTTAAAAATTATAAGACAGAGAAGTGAGTAACTAACCTTCTACCTAACAGGACATTTCAAATTAAATTATAAAAAAAACAAAGTCAAACTTTGATTTTGTTTATTTTTATAGTTTTTCTGGTGAGGCCTAAAAACATTTTTACGAAAATACGAGTTTTTAATGTAACTATAATAGCTTCGTCTTACTTTTTTATCCATTATAAGTAGCGGCCGAAAACTAAATACCATGTGGCCGAATACTGAAATTTGTGGCCGAAAACTAGCGTTTTGGTCATTTTTGGGATTAAAATTTATTATAAAAAAAACTAAGATCACTTCGCGTCAACCAGTTTTGAAATCAGAAACTACAATATTTTATCTATCAAAACACATTATCAGTACAGATTATCAACAGTAACATTATTTTTTTCTGATCGTTTAAAGTTGCCAAGTCCACTAAGAGGCCGTAAACTAGCGAACCGACCCTAACTGGCTGCTGTATTTATCATTAAAAAAAACATGTTTTCGTTTTCAAACCTCTCTTCTACTTATATATAACAACGACAGAAAGGGTATAGGTATAGGTACTTATACTGAAAGTACAATTATTTTATCACACCTGGAAATATAAACCTTTCGGAAGAAATTCTCTATACCTATACCTACCTATATGATAGTGAAAACAGCATCAAAACAGTTGCTTAGTTTAGAGCAACTAAACGGACAAACAGACGCGGATAGCTACTTTTTTGTACCTACTTTGTAACGAAAAGTACCTACGTTGTACATTGTACAACATAGTAAGTAGGTACATTGCACGTTGTTAATAAATAATCTTCATTTACGGAAAGAATAATACAACTAAGTAATACAAGTAAAAAAAGTACCTTGGTAGGTATGTACCTACAAATGAAACAGCTGTGCTACCTGAAGACCGCTGCTAACAATCTAAAGGTAGCTCAACTGATCCAAATCACTACCAGACGGATGCGTCCTTAAGATGCTGGCTGCATTGTCACGCTGAATGGCAATGCGTTGAGCCAGATAAGAGCCAGCTCTCGGGTAACGCGTTGCTTCGACCAGACGCCCGAATTTTGAAAACGCGAAGGGTCCCTGTGCCCCTCTCCACGACCCAGAGTCTCGACCCCTAACGTTGTTAATTAATTTATTGTTTGTCACTTAGTTATTATACTTTTTCTTATTTGTACAATAAAGAGTTTATGTGTCTATCTATCTAGATATACCAAATTAATTCTTTAGTTAAATGTTGCTTTCAGATTACGAATTAGACGCGGCCTTAGGTAAATGCTACAAGTTCCACCTGAACCCCCTGAGCTGGTCGGACGCGTACGGGGTCTGCAGCGCCGAGCAGTCCTACCTCGCGGTCATCAACAGTCAGCTGGAAGCCGACCACCTGGTGAATAGAACTGCCCGAGCGCCGAAGGACAACGTGGAGGGAGACTATCTGCGAGGAGCTGTGCACTTGGGCTTCCATAATAGAGATGATGAGGGCTGGCAAACTATCAAAGGTATGCCCTCCGTTGCCGTGCGGGGTCTTAGTAGTAGTAGAGCTTTTTTATGAGAGTTCGTCCGGGGAAGTAGGTACACCTACTACCCAGGTATACCGATTTCTGCCGCAAAGCTGTAGTATTCGCTTTACTATGTTCTGGTTTGAAGGGTATGGGTGCCGGTGAAATTACAGGCACATGAGACCATGAGTGGGCGCAGTGCAATGCCATACATTGGTTGCATCCTAGGTGGACGTGACCTATGAGGTAATGCATTGTTAAAGGTTACCGCTTAACATCGGGAGGGCTATCCGCTTGTTCCATCATTCTAGGAGTTCTTGGGAGGTCAAGATTCTTGGGTGATTTCAGGGTCCTACCCTGTGGTTAAAATACGAGGGCGCTGAGGTTTAACCCCTGGAAGAGATTAAGGCACATGGAAGATTCATCATCATCATCAGGCTACAGAAGTCCACTGCTGGACTGAGGCCTCCCACATAGAACACGACAAAGGGTTTTGAGCTACCTCCATCCACAGACTTCCTGCGATCTCTATAATTTCGTTAGTCCGTCGAGAGGAAACGGCCTTCCTCTTAGGTTTGTGGTCGCCACTCGAGAACCTTACCTACTCCCCAAATTCTCTTTTCTATCCCTTATCATTTATCAGTTCTGCTAGCTATATGGCTTGCCCATTGCCACTTCAACTTGCTAATTCTGAGTGCAATGTCGGTGATCTTATTCTAAGGATCTCCTCATTTCCGATTCTGTCACATAGTGAAACTCCGAGCATAGCTTCGCTCTCCATAGCCCGCTGCGTTACTTTGAGCTTTTTGTACGGACAATTAAATAGTTAGCGGCCACGTTTCAGTGCGCTAAGTCATCACTCGCAATGCCCATCCGAGTTGGAGCTCTTTCTCGCTAGGTGAATCAAATCTACTATACTTACTATACCAACTTTACTTATCTACCATAATATAAAATTTCTAGGAACACCGCTAACAGACAGTGGGTACTCCAACTGGGGTTACACTCAACCCGATGGAAAAGGCGAAGAGAAATGCGGTTCAATGTTCTATACTGGACAGCTCAACGACATCGGATGCCATCAACGCATGTTCTTCATATGCGAACGCGATGTCGACGCCATGAACCAAGTAATCGATCCGAGCTCCTCCGAGATTTTTTAATCGCAAGATAGAGTTAACTTCGGATTAAAGTTTTCTAGATAAAATATAATAACAAAATTAATGGGTGATTATAATTTAGTAATTGATAACTTTTAGATGATTTAAATACAGCTAAGTAACTTAGTGATAATATTGCAATGTCTTTCTGTTGTGGAATATTACTACATATTATAAAACAGCTGCCCTTCAGCTGTTGTCGCACATTAAGGTGGTTGCTTTTTCATACCAATGTATTTTACCAAATATGGGCGAAGCGAGTATAACTTTACACTGAAATGACTGCTGGCTGAAATTTTAGTTCATACAAGTCATTTCGATGCTAATTTCGCTATTAATCCACTGTTTTCTTCAACCAAATATGATTTTCCGCAAATAATAACCGATATAAAAGCCAACAACAGTTATTTCAGTGGAAAATTATTATTATTCTCTGTTCGCCCATATTTGGTAAAATATATTAATGAAAAAGCAACCACCTTTATATCAGCATGGGATGCCATCAGATCAACATAGCCTATTGTATTGTATATCAGCTGTACTGAGGGTGTGTGATGTGTGCGACAACCTTAACAATGCTGCAAGTTAGTTCTTTTGTAAGCAATTTCATGCTATAAAACATACTCTGTTACAAGTCCGCAGTAAAATAAAACTTTAGTAAAAAATATTGATTTATTAAAAAAATATGAGCTTTGTAACATGTGCCATAATATACAGTTGTGGTCATATAATTAAGAACGATTTGAAGTTCTAGAAGTTTTTTATTTAAATCGTATCATACACAGAGATGTGTACCTTCTGAGAAGCAACTAGTTATGTTATATAATAGTCACATTAATAGAGCAACCTGACTTAAGAATAAAGTATGAAATCGCTTACTATTTTTTTCACATTTTATTGATTTTATCAAAGTAACACATTCAAATAGTACTGAAACTGGACAAATAATTAAGAACGAATTATTTAACTGCTCGGGAATTGTTTTGTATGACACTTAGATTTAAAAAATCACAATATTATGTAGCACAGGAAACATAAAAAGGAATTTAATAAATATTTAACTAAAATTAATAGTTAATAGCATATCCACGGCTTTTAATTACAGCTTTACACCGGCGAGGCATTGACTGTATTAATTTTTGACATTTCGCAAGAGAAATAGAGTTCCATTCTTCTAAAAAAACGTCATACAGCTCTCTTAAATTTCCACACTTTGTATTTGAAACCTTTTTCTTTACTTCAAACCACAGATTCTCTATTGGGTTTAGATCTGGACTGTTAGCAGGCCAGTCTAAGACAGAAACTAATTGCGCTGTAAGAAATTCCTTTACGGTGCGTGCAGTGTGCTTTGGATCATTGTCATGCTGGAATGTCCAAATGACCGGTAGAACGTCTTCAGCGTATGGTAACATTGTTTCTTCCAGTATATTTTTGTATTGGAACTGATCCATGTTACCTTCTATCACCTTTACAGGTCCTACACCATGTCCAGAAAAGCAACCCCAAATTTTCACATTTCCACCACCGTGCTTTAATGTAACTTTCGTGTACTTTGGGTCGAATGCTGTATTCGGGGGACGTCGTACATATCGTTTTCCATCAGAACATACTCTGTTTATTTTCGTCTCGTCAGAAAAAAGTAAATTTTTCCACTGTTGCACAGTCCAGTTTTCATACCTTCTCGCAAATGCAAGCCCGGCTTGCCTGTGGCAAAGTTTTAACATGGGTACCTTTCTTGCTATCCTACCGTGCAATTTTTCTTCTACCAAACGTCTTCGAATAGTGCGTGCTGTAATTGCTGAAGGGTTGTTTTCACCAAAATATTATTTTCTAAGCTCATTGGACCCTTTAAAAGGATTTTGTTTTGCCATACGAACGATGTTTCGGTCATCTCGAGGAGTTGTTTTTCTCTGTTTAGGTACACGTGGAACATTCGAAGTAGTTTGATACGTAGCAAAATGCTTTACAGCGTGGAAAACCATCATTTTTGAACATTGCAGATGGTCGGCTATCTTTTTATAAGACCAATTCTTCCGGCGAAGTTTTATTATTACTTCCCTTATAGATTTATCACAACTTTTATTTTTCCCATTGTTTTTTCTAAAGAAGCAATCACCTCTAATCTTTTACAGCACGTAATGGTGCCAAAATTATACAAACAGTAACAAATCGACTGAGTGTTCTCTATTTAAATTTGAATAAAGGTATAAACTACTTAGCGTTCTTAATTACGTGACCAGCCAGTAATAAGGAATACTTTGTTTAAGAGTAGTGTAAAAAGTTTGCCTATTGATTTTTAGCCAATCATGTGTATCAATGAATACAGTGGTAATATGGAAATGTTTTACGATACCGAGAGAAATAAAAACAAATGCATACAATTAGTTTTGCATCTTAGTTGGAAAAAATCTTCCCTTTATATCAGCGTTCTTAATTATATGGCCACCACTGTATAGATAGCGATATAGATAGAACATTAGGTTTTTATATAAAATATGTTTTTTTTGTGCTTTCACAGTACTAACATTTAAAACTTTTTTCTTTTTTATCCTACTTGGATAACGGAACAAGCAAGAGGCCCACCTGATGTTAAGCGGTAACCTCTGCATATGAACAGTGCATTACCACATAGCTCAAGTCCACCTAGGACGCACCCTATGTGGCATTGCACTGCGCCCGCCACTCTGAGACATAAAGATGAAAAGTCTCATGTGCCTGTAATTTCACCAGCACCCTTACCCTTCAAACCGGAACACAGCAATGCAAGCACTACTTGCATTGCTGTGTTCCGGTTTCTGCTTTGCGGCAGAAATTGGTATGGTGGTAGTACTTCCCCGGACGAACTATTTCACAAAAAAGCTCTACTACTACTAAAATATATACTTATTTACATACTTTCTTACTTTAATATATCTTCCCTCTATTTGCTTTACAATTTATTTTAATTTTAATAAAACTAGCCCATACACATACATATCCACCTCCATCCACCGCCTTCCTGCGACTATATAATGTCTTTGGTCCATCGAAAGGGGGTATTCCTCTTTTGCTTCGTCTGATTTGTGGTCGCCACTCGAGTACATTTCTTCACCGAGCTAAATGACCTGCCCATTGCTGCTTCAACGTGCGAATTCTGAGAGGTATTTCGGTGACCTTGGCTCTTCTACGGATCTCCTCATTCCGGATTCTATCACGTAGTGAAACTCCGAGCATAGCTCTCTCCATAGCCCGCTGCGCAATTTTGACCTCTCCTATGCGGTCAATAGTAAGCGTCCACATTGTATATTATTACGCCAGCTTACTGGGGTAAACGCATTGAGTGGCTCGTAACGCCATCTGTTGACGAATAGACGTCTTATAGACGTAAATATAGTTTGCTAGCGCCACCTGCTGACGAGTAGCGTAAGATTGCTTTCTGTCTCGATGACAGACAGATGATGACATGATGTTTCTTTTACTTGTGCAGTGTACCTACTTAATTAAGAGTATTATAAATATAGTTTTAGCCATTTGCAATTTTTAACACATTAGATACCTAGATATACTTTAGATACTAACTTTAACTTTAACTTTAACCGTCGGCCGAGGTTAATTCAAATTCATTTAATGCTAACCCTTTTTGTAAATCGGCTCTTTGGTGTTCGCGATATAGGCTTGCCTAGTGTGAACACCAATAGTGTGATAGTGTAAATCTTCTTTTTTTTTTTTGCCTTTTTTTTTGTCTGTTTTTAGAGCGGGACTGGTATATAATCTGTATTCGTTGGACGTTTCGAGACACTTCTACTGCCTGCTCGTTAATGCTAGAATATTCGAGAACTTTTCAACATTGTCACCTTCCTTCCTGACAATGTGGCCGAAGAACTCGAACCTCCATCGTGTTTAGCCAACAATGGACAATGATATCGACGACATTTCGACTACATGGCACCAAGCCAAATAAGTTTTTAGCTGCTAAAATAGCATGTAGTCGATAGTAAGCTCGCAAAGCAGTAGTGCTCGCATTGCTGTGTTACGGTTGGAAGGGTATGGGCGCCCGTGAAATTACAGGCACATGAGACTTTTCATATTTGTCTCAGGGTGGCGGGCGCAGTGCAATGCCACATAGGGTACGTCCTAGGTGGATATGACCAATGAGGTAATGCACTGTTCATAGGCAGAGGTTACCACTTAACATCAGGTAGGCCATCGGCTTAATCCGCCAATCCAAGTAGAAAAAAAAACGCATTAAGTTTTTGTCTGCTAAAATAGCATGTAGTCGACAGTAGGCTCGCAAAGCAGTAGTGCTCGCATTTCTGTGTTACGGTTTGAAGGGTATGGGTGCCGGTGAAATTACAGGCACATGAGACATTTCATATTTGTCTCAGCGCACGGGCGCAGTGAAATGCCGCGTAGTGCACGTCCTAGGTTAACGTGATCTATGAGGTAATGCATTGTTAATGGCAGAGGTTACCGCTTAATATCAGGTGGGCCATCTGCTTTTTTCGTCATACAAGTAGTGTAAAAAAAAATAGTAGAGAATTTAGTGCTTGCATTTCTGTGTTCCGGTTTGAAGGGTATGGGTGCCGGTGAAATTACAGGCACATGAGACTTTTCATCTTTATGTCTCAGGGTGGCGGGCGCAGTGCAATGCCGCATAGGGCGCGTCCTAGGTGGACGTGACCTATGTGAGAATGCACTGTTCATAGGCAGAGGTTACCGCTTAACATCAGGTGGGCCATCTGCTTTTTTCGTCATTCAAGTAGTGTAAAAAAAAATAGTAGAGAATTTACTGTTTTTATTTGCTACTTTAGAAGCAAAACGAAATTTTATCATTTGTCGCTTGTCAGTTACTTCCGATCTGAAGAATCTCTTCCCGGGTTCAAGTGAGCAATAGCGCTGTCACTTTCTTGTAGCTATTAACCGCCACGCGGAACCGTGGAACCGCCACGTATTGTTTTCTTGCTAGACTCCGCGCATTCGGTATTTTAACATAAAGCCTAAGACGATTTGGTAATTAAAGAACATGGGCAACTATATTGATAATATACATTAAGATAATGAAAAAGCTACTTTAATATCCTGCGTACAAGTTGTGGGAAAGTAATAAAGCGTTGCGTTTTGTTTTACGCAAATGCAATGAGTTGATTTATCTAATTATTTAGAAATACAACTTTAACTTCCCAACTTCTAAAAATATACAAGTTCTTTATACAAGGCAAGGCACTGGTTATTTTTTTTTATTTGGGTCGTCGGTTGCCCATCTCCTTTAGTGATTAGGAAGGTGTGTAATCTCCTCGTGAGCTTGCGTTTATTCTTTGAACACCGCACTGCCGACGAGAGGAAGATACTCGACGAGGGGACCCCCTAGCTTCAGCAGTTCCTTCACCGGGGGGAACAGCGCGACGAACCAGCTCAGCACGAGAAGATAGAAGAATATCGACACCAGCTTATCCAGGATGAAGAGGCTGAAATTGAAAGAAACTTGATCACGTCTACAGAATAGAATATTTATTTATTCAGACAACAAGAGCCCAACTTTTTAGTGACATAACTTAAAACTAGGTTAGTACTTAATAATTCACAATGATTTAAGGCCTATCCGCACAAAACAGTGCCAACACGTGCCGATCAGTAACGTATCGATCATCACTGTCAGTGAAATATGATATTGTAGCATACATTTTGTACGACGCAATCCGTACTCGTCAGTGACACGACAGTGACGTTCAGTGATGCGCCGACACTCGCCGTGATCCGACGTGAATTTCTAGCGGGCAATATTTTGCCTGAGACGGTCGCAGTGTTTCAAGATGGACGACGAAAAGTAAACTTAACTTTTCAGTAAGTTTAGATAAAAGTATGTCGAAACAATGTTTTGACCATCCTGAAATACTCAAAAACTTTGATTCATCGTCTATCTGATGTTTATTTAGGGTGGCTAACTCTTCTTCTTCTTCTCAATAATAATCAATAATCAATAATCATTTATTTGGTAAGAGTATTACACGTACACATTCATATATTAACTATACTGCAGTATAGATTAGAATATAAATAACAATGAGTAAATAATAAAAATAAAAAAAAAATAGAACAATATTAGAACAATTAAATAACAATAATATTCAATTATCAGTCATTAGAAATTAAAAAATAATAATTAAAATCGCATTATTATAAATTAAATCTCAAAATTACGTGAACACTAAAATAGTAAATTACAATAAGTTTATGTCAGAAAGTTATCATGTTATGTCATCGAGCAACGCAGGCCTCCGTACCGGAGGGGAGACGCCATAGAGCTGTCAACCGATACATATTTATTCAGAAATATTTGGGGGGGGCTTCACGCACTCACTTACACTTTAATGCACACTTTTGTAACCAGTCGTTCTATCGCTATAAACGCACACATCTATAAACAGCAACACATCAAAAATCTTTATACACACATAGATGCTTTCTGTGTACAAACATCATGTTATGTCACAAAATTGACAGTGATATCCGTTCTAGGGACTTCCAGCACTCAAGTCGATAAATGAATAGTATCGATAACTTTTTGGTAAGAACTTACTTTGCCTACCACCAAGGGTCATTTAAAGGATTTAAGGGCGGCTAGGGATGAGGGGAGGGGTTGAACGCTCTCTGTGAAGGGGGAGTTGCTGAACCGCCCCACTTTTCGAGGATAGCATAGAGATCATTTTGTGGATAACTATGATTTTTTAGATTAGTAAAAGGTAGTAGTAGGCTGGAGAGAGAGGGGGTTAACGCGGAAACTTAGAGTATAGAGAAAAATCAAGAAAATTTTGAGTACCCCAGGTACAACCTTACTTTACAACAACTCATGAGATGATTAGTTCTTGGGAAAATTGAATTAGAATTTTGTTCAAAGCTTACAATAATTTCATAAAACTATGGGCTGGCAAGTCAAAAGAGACGAAAGGAAAGAAAAGGAAAAAACGCTTTACTTAGCTCCCGTCTTCCTACTAACCTACATAATCCATGACGGTTCTGGCCTCGAAATATACAATGCATTATATATATCTGTCATTCACTGTTATTGTCAAAAACCAAAAACCATGATCCTAAGTGCCAAAAAACTAGATTAGTCATTAAAATTTATAAATAGTTTTTTTTTTATTTCAGGCATGATTATCCCACGACACAGCGGATCCTAGTGTGGGATCAGAACTATGTAGGTATGTGTTGGGTGTGTTAAGTTATGTTGATGCTAAACGATGGTAGGTAAAGTAATACTTAGCGCTATATATAGTGAACAGAAAATCGCGTTGAAAAAATTATACCTAGCTATATTATTTTTTTCATTCTTTTGTCAATCAAATAGGATTTGAATAGGAAAATCCCACGACACAGGACGGACACTCATGACACGACTTTTCTTGAAAAGGAGTAAACGAGTTCAAACTGGGAAATGCTTTTGTTAATTTATCGTGATCACGTATCCCACAACCTAGGTAGGTATGCAACTTTTTACGAAAAACTATCACACCTCTAGATTTGTAATATCACATAGTAATTTAAATTCATGTCTAGATAAGTTCACTCATGAAAACACTAGTAAAAATAACTTGGAAGCCCTTGCAAGCCTAGCTAGTAATATCTTGGAGCAACACGGCCGCCGCTGGAGGTCACACGAGAGAGACACGAGGAGGTCGCGGCGCTTTACATCAAGTAAAGGCGTTCCCCTCTGGCTATGCACAATTTCATTTGGGCATACGCGTTAGTAAAACTGTTTTACTAATTGTTTTAAAAACTATCCGTTGTAATTTAACATAGTAATTTAAATTCATCTCTGTGTTTAAATATAAACAATCAAGGAAAAGAAGCTTGCTAGCCCTCACCAAGCATGTTTTGCTTTTGCTAGTAATAAAATTGTATCATGATGGGCCAATTGCTCTGTCAGACTGAATCGATCGTGTGACGCATAGAGTAAAACAGTGTGACAGTGCTACAAATACTAAAATGCCGAATCGTTACATTTTCTGCTGTAAATCAAGGTCTGTACCTGAGTGAATTTCATTATATATATATATATTTACATACATACATACATAGACACACGCCTTTTTCCCCGAAAGGGTAGACAGAGCCTTAAATGGGCCTCTTTTCACCTTGGTTTTCAACAGTTCTCAATAATATTTTTTTTTTTTGATTTTTTTTTTTTATGTTGGACTCATTTTACACATTATTATCTAGCCCCAAGCCAAGCAGAGCTTGTGTTATGGACTAGATAACTGATATCCCTAATACAGTACAACAACATTAGTACAATAGATAGTACATAGTACAACAGTACAATACATAAATATTTATTTTGTATTAACATAGAAAATATCCAGAACACCCTGAACCAATATCTGCAGATCGTACAAATATTTGTTCTGAGGCGGGAATCAAACCCGCAACCTCCTGCGTTACAGGCGAACCTTCGTTCTCTGCACCACAGAGGTCGTCAATTTATGGCATAAAATGAATAATTTCAAATTAAAATCATAATAGTTACCTACCTTGTTACATACCAATACCGTCATGGTGATTGGATTAACGGTTAGAAAGTTAGGTTAGGTTAGGCTATGGCGTCTCCCGAATAATATAAATCAAATTTCAATAGTTTGTAAAACATAATAAACGAGCATTTATTTTATCGATAAAAAAATCTACTTTATTATTGAGGCACATCACTAATTTTGTAGTACATAAGAAAACACGGGCAACTTACTTTCAGGAATTTTTGAGAAATAAAAAAAACTGTTAAATGAGCTTAAAGCTATTTCAGTGTGCATTGAGGCTGTTATTGTTACATACATACATACATAGACACACGCCTCTTTCCCCGTAGGGGTAGGCAGAGCCTTAATGGACCTCTTTTCACAGTGGGTTGCACCATCGTGGGAGATAGACGTGACAAGTAGTGAGCTCATCTCTGCCATTGCTTCCCACGACTGACTCAGCTAACGTTAAACACAACGTGCGAAGATTGTACAGTAACCTAACAATTGGCTATCAACGATTTTTTTAAAGCTTCTTTATTTACTTTTAACTGAAAAGCAATTAAATTTTTCAATTTTTAAATTTTTATATCAACCTATTACCTATTGATGTATTTTACAGTGTGTGTGCCGTGTCCGTGCGTCAACCGAGGTCCGTGCTGAAAATCAGCGCTGCAGTTTACTGCAGCATTATGCTGAGCACGGGCCTTTTTTGACGGCAGTATACACGCAGCATAAAACGTGTTCTGTTTGTGTTATTATTGTATTGTATTCCATTATTGTGTGTGTATTTGCTATTCAAAATAAACTATTTCTATTCTATTCTATTCTATTCTAAAAGAGTAAAGTTATTTAAGTATGATCAATATAACCGATTTTGATCAAATTAACCACGCAGTTTTATTCTTATTATAAACTAAAAGCAACCCGCGGTTTCACTCGCATAAGTCTTGATCCTGTGGGAACATCTAAATGCTCTTTCATTTTACAATGCTTTCTTAACACACAGTTTCTTATTCTATCTCTCAAAGTCCACCATACATACTTCTCAAACCTCTCATCTTCAGTGCATTTATTATACTTTCATGTTTATTCTGCCTTAGCAACTTTCGCTACCACCATACATTAGTTTTGGCACTAACACTCCTCTATGCACATCCAGTCGTGCCTTTTTGGATACGTTCCGGCTGATAATAAGGCGTTAAGTTCACCTGGTTTCCAGAATTTACTCTCATTTAAATATCATCTTCATGCTTGCCATCTCTTGTAATCAAAGTTCCCAAATGTACAAACTTTTTCATGTTACACTTGTTGTTAATAGTAGTGTGATTTAATTATATTTCTTTAAATATAGTTGCACATGACATTTACGTTGACATATCATCATACACCTCTGCGAGGCACAATGAATCCTTTTACCATACTGGTTCTTTCACCATTGGTCACTAGGCCCCTTTCAGGGACACTATATCTCAAGCTGGTCACTGAACCAAGAAAAAGCCCGTGACACGAAGTAGTAGTAGTTAGTAGTTACCGGTTAGTTAGTGGTTACATAGCCATCAAATACAAATACACGTTATTCCACATGTCACATGATGTCGAACGTGTTTAATGAATAGTATTTAGTAATCAAGGATATTAAGTAATCATCCACATCTTGGCTTACTGACATTACACGTTATATACATGTTTACGTCAGCAGAATAAATCCTGAAATGCACATTGATGTATTATACACATTTATATCTACGCTTTTGGTCACTTTTATGTCGCCCCTGTGTCACACGATTAAGTGGAGCTCGATTGAAGAGCGAGCAGGGCAGTCGTAAGGGAATTGGCTTTCATTGCGAATAAATCACGTAACTTGGCAGTGATTTTAGAGTAATGAATGACCAGTGTACTGAAGTGCAGTCGCAGTGAAGAGTGAACCAGTGTTATTGAATAAAATATTCACGGTTTGTTTTGTTAAACCGTTCAGTTTTATTATTTTACCCCGAACACGAACTCAAAAATTACAAAATCTGAGATGGCCACTTTTGTTTTTATACGGCTTAATTTTACTTGGTCAATTTTTATGCAAAAAGTTATAATAATTTAATTGAAATTCAGGTACATGTGAAAGGAAACACTATCTTTTTGTAAATTTGATGATCCAATCATTTTTTTACAGCATAAAACTGAACAATTCGGCATTTTTCTTAGAGCTTTATCTCCCACGCGAGTCGATTCAGTCTGACAGAGCGATCGGCGACAGCTAGTTTTTTATAAGCTGTATGCCCTCGAGGGCATTCAATTTAGAGGGGAACTACAGCGGGGAATGCCTTTGATGGCGTCTCCATTCCGTGTTGCTCGATGTGTTATGTCAATGAACTCCTCATAACTGTAGAAGGTGTTGCTTATGAGCCAGTGTTTCAGTTTATATTTAAACGCGTTAAGACTAGCTGCCTCAGTCACACTACTAGGTAGCCTATTGTATACTGTCGGCCCCATTACGTGAGTTAGCTTACCTGACTTAGCCAGAGTGCGGGACACGGTGGTAAGCCTATCAGCTCGTCGGGTCTCTTTTCCTCCACGCGTTATGAACCCATTTCCTTCTTCTCACATAAATTTCTTCATCTTTATCTTATATTAAAGCAATCGCTGCTAACTGTGATCTTGAATATCGAGGCATTTTACAACCACGTCAAACTGCTGAAGGGTTCTAAAAATCAGTGCACGCGTCGTGTCGGTACTGACATGTATGAATAGCACGTCACGGAACGGTACGGTACGGAACTGTCGGTCACGTGTCGGCACTGTTGTGTGCGGATAGGCCTTTAGTCCTCTGGACGAGCATCCAAACCAGAGGACAATCGAACCGATCCGAGAACGCTCTTAGGACGCTGTTGCTGCTCGTGCGAAGCCTGCTTAACAGTGAGGCCGTCTTTTTGCGCCAGATGGCGTCGAAGGTGTCGGTACAAGCCTCGGCAAACATACCTGAAGCGTTGCAGAAGCGCGGAAGCCGCAACAGAGCCCTAAACGCATTGTCTATAACAATAAGGCAATAGGAACGTTTGTCTAGATTTTGATTATTCTACACAACAGGGTGCGCGTTGATACTTTTTATTTGCAATTACGTAGGTAGGTACGTACTTAATCTATAGTACATAGCTACCTAACATGCCTAATATAATATAAAGCTGAACAGTTAGGTATTATGTTCACACATGTTACCTTTTACTAAGGCGCTATTGGTGCAACTAGTTTCAACGAACATTTTTGTATGTGGCAACGAAGGCGAGCGCAAGCTCTGATACCGTGTTTTTGTGTATACAAAAATAATAAAAAAAATGGCCTTTAGAGTGTTGTTTAATTTTGTTGATGACATCACTAACTCAAATAATATAAGTTACCAAATGTTTCAAAAATTAAAACGTGTAAGAAGTCTAAAATGGTATTACAATTTTAAAAAGTTGGTATCGATGATATATATTTTTATTGAGTGAGGTAAATCAAATAGTGTATTGAATTTATGATTTCACTAGATAAAAAGCTTAGGAATACCATATAATATATATTTTTTCTTGAAAACTGTAAGAACTCTTATGAGAAAATTAAAAATTCTAGATCTCAATATAGACATGCAGTGAATTGCGTCTTAATGTAAGAACATTGGTCATAAAATCTAGATTGCTAATATACATTGCACAAGCTTGAGAGAAATAAAAGTTACTTCGGTCAGGCAGCATAGGTAACTGTGGTTTATAGAATAAAATTTTATTTGATTCATAAAATATCATAATTTTTTCTACCGGGCGTGTGCTGAGGAATAAATTCCAGTGTTTACTCGTAACCATCATCATCATCGTCACCAGCCGTTAGACGTTCACTGCTGAAGCCGCCCCCCCATATAATGCAATGGGGGGGATATGCCATAATCACCACGCTCAGCTTTGGTGTTGAGTACTCAGGTGGATGCTGCTGCCCATTCCCTAGTGTCATCGCTTACGACATCCACGGGAGGAGATGAAGGCTTTATTCTTAGGCTCTTTGTTAGTAGCAGAGCTTTTTTATGAAAGAGTTCATCCGGGGAAGTACTACCTCCATACCAATTGTTGCCGCAAAGCAGTAGTGCTCACATTGCTGTGTTCCGATTTGAAGGTGCCGGTGAAATTGCAGACAGATGAGACTTTTCATCTTTATGTCTCAGGGTGGGCAGTGCAATGCCACATAGGGCGCGACCTAGGTGGGCGTGACCTGTGAGGTAATGCGTTGTTAAAGGCAGAGGTTACTGCTTAACATCAGGGGCCTTATTATCTATGACCATAGGAGATTCCTTGTCAATAACGTGTGACGTTATTATGTATTCAATACGATGATTCCACGCAGATATCGTAACGAGGATTCGACACACATCAGATAAACGTAAGGATTCGCTATGACCAAATCCTACTTCCTACTATCCTATCCTACTAATATTATAAACGCGAAAGTTTGTAAGTATGGATGGATGGATGTTTGTTACTCTTTCACGTAAAAACTACTGGGTGGATTTGGATGAAATTTGGAATGGAGATAACTGGACTCCCGGAATAACACATAGGCACATTTTTATCCCAATATTCCCACAGAATCGAGACTTACGTGGGTGAAACCGCGGGGCGCTGCTTGTGTTACATAACGCAGGCTCGTTACGATATCTGCGTGGAATCATCCCCCCTGCCCCCTCGGGCAGGTGGGATACCTCCTTGCTGTCATTTAAGCAGTTAAAAAAAAAACTTACATATTATTCTGTAGTCTTGCTTTCGGTAGATTCTCTAGTTTTTCTTTCAAACAGTATAACTTCCCCCCGATCATACAGCTCTCGATGTAAGGCTCGTCTTGTATGATGCTGAGGTCCATGGGATACGTCTCGCGGTCCCCGGGACTCAGCCGCGTCGCCAGGGACTTGAAGTTGTCGGTGTCGAACCACCACTCCCGGGTGGTGAAGTACTGCAGCACCTCAAGACCGACAGAGATACGGTTCTGGATCCGAACCATGCTGGAATACAGATGTTACTTTTATAACAAACACCATAGGCCTGAAGGCTGAAAGGGGATTTAATCGAGCGAAAACTTTGTTATTTAAAAAAAAGTGACAAATAAAATGCATGTAAAAAAGAATGCAAATAAAAAAAACTTTCTTTTAATTATAATATAAACAGAAAAAACAGGTAAAAAAAAGTGAAGCATTATGGCGACGGAAAGTAGTGTGGGGACGGTGCAAGAAACTTAGAGAATAATTTTTTTTTTGCTGCAACGGCGATTTCTCGATTTTTTCTTGTAAGAGATCGCGAAAAAGTTAAGGAAGACATGCTAACTAAACTTTTCTGACGGTTTGTACTTCTTCGGCTTGTGGAAATCGGCAGATTACATTTTTACCATTATCCATGAATTGTTTTCTTCAAAATAAAAATAAAATCGACAGCGCTTGAGAATGTCAAGCCTCCGTAGCGAAAATTCTTAGTCTATGAACCCTCCCACTCTCTTTCATCACGCTCAAATCATCAGATTATTGAAATGCACACTATTCAGCTTCGATCAGCTTCGATCGCAGGATTCAGCATGTATACCTTAATCGGACGCACTCGAGTATTTCTAATAATCGTTTTTTTAACTATTCTGTTCGGCTGCCCTGGATGCGTGTTCCTATATTAAAGGCTACGGGAAGAGACGGAGGAGTCTATTCTTAGGCCGGACACCACGGCAAGGCATAATGCTTGTTAGTATTTTCTACCAGGTAACCTATGACACAGATAAAATAATACTATCCTATGATATAGCTTGAGAAGTTTCAGCTTTCAAGAAAACTGTTGAAAGTCATCACCAGATAATCATCATCATCCATCAGGCTGTAGACGTCAAATCTTGGACCGTCAAAATAAGGTCCAAAATCTTTTCTACCTGAACATAATCATCAGGTAATCAATCAAATAAGCCGGAATAGAATAACACATCGTGTATGAACTTGTCGTGCCGAATGTTCTCTTTTGGGCCAAAACGGGAATTTACTGTACCTACTTGCCAATAATGAACCTTTTACACGTCAAAATAAGGTTTAAAATACTCACAATCTTTTTTGTCTGAAGAGAATCATCAAGAAGTCGATGAAATAAGCTGGAACGATATGATAGAAGAAGACACACAGGTCGTGTATGAACTTGTTGTGCCGTATGTTCCCGTCGGGGTACCACAGTGGTCCTTCGAACGGGTACTTCCGAACGGTCGCCTTGCCGATGTCGAGAACTTGCTTCCAGGTGGTGTTGCGATCGTCGCCCGTCGTCAGGTTGTATACGGGAATCTCTGGACCTCTGGAATATACAACCATAGTCGCTATAAATAAATAAATAAATAAAATAAATATTGCTGGACAGTTCACACAACATTATCTAGGCCCAAGCTAAGCAGAGCTTGTGTTATGGGTACTAGACAACTGATATACTTAATACAATATAATACATAGATAGATATTTTTTATTATACATAGAAAATACCCAGAACACCCTGAACAAATATCTGCGGATTGCACAAATATTAGTTCCGAGGCAGGAATCGAACCCGCAACCTTCTGCGTCGCAGGCGAACGTTCACCCGCCGTGCCACCACAGAGGTCGTCAATATGATAAGTATCATCATCAATACATTGGGCTATGGAGAGAGCTATACTCGGAGTTTCACTACTTGATATAATCAAAAATTAGGAGATCCGTAGCAGAAACAAGCCACCGAAATATAACAGATAAAATAATAGATTGTATCATAAGGGAGCAACATAATATTTTTACGGCGAGGGCGCTTTTTTGAATCCAGAGCGAAGTGAGGGATTCTAGAAAGTCTTTAGATTTTTTAGTAGAATCCTGAACGTAGCGAGGGATTCAAAGTACGTCGCCCGAGCCAAAAATATATGTTGCGCCCGTGTGATACACTCTGCTTTTCATCACCCACTATGAGAAAATAAAAGGCGCCTCATATGTTATTGTAATATTATTATTTAATAAAACAAATGGTTGTTTTTTGTGTTTTTGTGTTTTTTTGTTGTGTTTGTGTTTTTTTTTTTTTTTTTTTTTTTTTTTGTGTGTATTGTGCTTTTTTAGTGTTTTTTTGTATTGTGTTTTTTGTGTTGTGTTTTTTTGTGTTTTGTGTTTTTTGTGTGTATTGTGCTTTTTTAGTGTTTTTTTGTATTGTGTTTTTTGTGTTGATTTTTTGTGTTTTGTGTTTTTTGTGTGTTTTGTATTTTTTGTGTTTTTTTTTTTGTGTTTTGTGTTTTGTTTTTTTTGTGTGTATTGTGTTTTTATTTGTGTTTTTGTGTTTTGTGTTTTTTTGTGTTTATGTGTTTTATTTTGTGTTTTGTGTTTTTTGTGTGTTTTGTTTTTTTTTGTTTTGGGTTTTGGGCCGTCGTACCAGCCAGTATTTATTCAAACAATATTTGCGTTCGAATTATTTGGCGCTGGTTCCAAATTCAATAAGTGCGCCGCAATTATCTTTGCCGCGCACTTTTTGAATTAGGAACTTAATAAGTGCGCCGCAAAACTCATTACTGCCCGCTAAAAGTTTCTCATAGAAAACACCACCGTTGGGTGCACTTAAAGGCGAACCCAGTCGTCCTTTTCGAATAGATGGGATGAAAATGTTTATTGCGTTTCCAAAAGATACAAAATTTAAAAACAATGATGAATTCTCCTTTAAGTAAAAAATACTTGTCCTACGAGATTTCGCTCTTGCTTTCGCTTTGTCTATTTTGTATGCCTTGCGATCTTCTATAGGTTACATTTCGGGGAATGCTCCCAGGAACTGAACGATCTAATCCCACCATCTCCTTTTCATCATAGGACGACCAGGCGTACGGCTCAGTACCATCCTTACCTCATTAGTATACCTTCTATTCGCACAAAACGTTTTAGTTCTACCTTTATAATGAGAACTGCTAAGGAGTGGAATACACTACCGTCGTCTGTCTTTCCTGAAAACTACAATCTGGGTCTCTTCAGGTCTAGAGTGAATAGGTGCCTTCTAGACCTTTGTGCTCCATCTTCGGCCACATCATCACTTACCAACAGGTGAGATCGTGGTCAAACAAAAGTCTATCAATGTAAAAAATATATATATAGCTAATGCTTTTACATGCTGATATATAATAACAAACATTTTCAAATAAAATAGTGTGAACTTGACTCCAGGTGTACAGTGTAGTGTGAGTGAACTATGAAGTGTTGTGTAGTGGATGCATGTGTGAGTGTGAGTGTGTGTGTTTGTGTATATCACTGGGAGGGCTCTCCTGCTACCACCAGTCTCTTAAGAGTCTGGGTACCTATCACAGGAGTAGCCCTCATATGAATGTGGCGTATTTGGGTATGTTTGGAAGGGTGTGTGTGAGTGAGATTGAGTGGTACGAGAAATCCGATTATTCATTGTCTGCTTTTATATAATAACCTCCAAAAGTGCTGCAACATCATTGTAGCTTAAAGACGATAACCACTTGGTTAAAAAGATTTTACATTTATGATTGTTTAGTGCGTATATTAGGTTTCAAAGGTAATAAATAAATAATGCTGGACAGTCCAAACTACATTATCTAGCCCCAAGCTAAGCAGAGCTTGTGTTATGGGTACTAGATAACTGATAGAGTTAATACAATACATTAAATAGATACATATTTTTATTAAAAATAATAAAATAATAATAATAAAAAACGTAGAATAACTGAGAAGATTGTCTAAAGAATCGTCGTGATGCATAATTTAGAATAACTAGCTATCGATGACAAATAACTATCACAATTAGCTCGTAGAAGTGGTGATGGCCAAATGGGGGAGGGGAGGGGGAAGGGGAGGGGCGAGGGAAGGGGGGGGGGGGCGAGGGAAGGGGGAGGGGGGAGAATGGTAAAGTGACAATAGCAATTTTCAGTTTTAGAATAGTAGAGTGATTACCTCTCCTTAGTGTTTCCGGTGTTGTATCCGATGACGATGAGGCTGTTGATCGCTATGTCGACGGGTATGACCTCCGCGTGGTAGTGTCCGATGCAGTACATGGAGCGGATGACGCCCTTCCCCGCGCCCACCATCAGCCCTATCGGCCCGTTCAGGTTGTCCACCCAGCCCGGGGTAGGCTCCTTGTACGACGGTGTCACTGAAACAACAATGTCAATAACATAACATTATGCAGCATTATGCTGAGCACGGACCTTTTTTGACGCCACTATACACACAGCAACAAATATTTTTTGACGGTGTACCTAACTATTGTAATGTGTACCCAAGCTGTGTGTATTTGCTGTTCAAAATAAATAATTTCTATTCTCTATTCTATTCTATAACATAATATAAAAAAACACCCAACATATACATAGTGCTGATCCCACACTAGGATTCCCTGTGTCGTGGGTATCAGAAACTACGAGTACCATGCTACCATGACACCCAGACCCGGGACGAATATTTTCTGATCATACAAACATTTGTCCCGCAGCGGGAAACGAACCAGCAAACTTTGAGGTTGCGGGTTCGATTCCCTCCTCGGAACAAATATTTATACGATCTGCAGATATATCTTCAGGATGTTCTGGGTATTTTCTATGTATAATAAAAAAATGTATTGTATTAAGTACCTATATCAGTTATCTAGACTACCCAGAAAAACTGGTGGTGGTTGAGATGATAGAGGGGAAAAGACCTCGTGGCCGATCACCTAGCTGCTGGTCTGACTAAGCCAAGGCATTAACAGGCCTCCCTGTCTATACCGCCCTTAGACGAGCCGAAGTCAGGCTGTAATAATGTTGTGTGAACTGTCCAGCATTGTTTTATTTAATTATAAGTTTTAGTGCCATGCAACATACTGATACTGGGCCTCGCTATAACCGCTGGAAGGGCGGGGTAGCTCTCCCGCACCAGCGCCTCAGCCAGCCACTTGGAGTACGTGTAGCTGTTGTAGTGTCATGCAACATACCGATACTGGGCCTCGCTATAACCGCTGGAAGGGCGGGGTAGCTCTCCCGCACCAGCGCCTCAGCCAGCCACTTGGAGTACGTGTAGCTGTTGTAGTGTCATGCAACATACCGATACTGGGCCTCGCTATAACCGCTGAAAGGGCGGGGTAGCTCTCCCGCACCAGCGCCTCAGCCAGCCACTTGGAGTACGTGTAGCTGTTGTAGTGTCATGCAACATACCGATACTGGGCCTCGCTATAACCGCTGGAAGGGCGGGGTAGCTCTCCCGTACCAGCGCCTCAGCCAGCCACTTGGAGTACGTGTAGCTGTTGTAGTGTCATGCAACATACCGATACTGGGCCTCGCTATAACCGCTGGAAGGGCGGGGTAGCTCTCCCGTACCAGCGCCTCAGCCAGCCACTTGGAGTACGTGTAGCTGTTGTAGTGTCATGCAACATACCGATACTGGGCCTCGCTATAACCGCTGGAAGGGCGGGGTAGCTCTCCCGTACCAGCGCCTCAGCCAGCCGCTTGGAGTACGTGTAGCTGTTGGGGTGCTTCTGGTATATGGAGGGGGCGAGCAACTCCAGCTGCTCCTCGGACAGCCAGCTCGCCGCGCGGAGCACCGCGTGCGGATCCGCCGGGGGATCGTGGACCTACATAACATAATTTTTGTGAAAGAGTTCATCCGAGGAAGTACTACCACCATGCCTATTTCTGCCGCAAAGCAGTAGTGCTCGCATTGCTGTGTTCCGGTTTGAAGGGTAAGGGTGCCGGTGAAATTATAGACACATGAGACTTTTCATCTTTATGTCTCAGGGTGGCGGGCGCAGTGCAATGCCACATAGGGCGCGTCCTAGGTGGACGTGACCTATGAGGTAATGCACTGTTCATAGGCAGAGGTTACCGTTTAACATCAGGTGGGCCATCTGCTAGTTCCGTCATTCTAGTAGAATACAAAAAAAAAAAAACACAAGTCTACTAAGTCCAGACAAAGGCTGCAAAATTCAGTATATGAGAAGAGCGAAATATATCTATACGCTACAGGTTTACCCAAGATACAAGTCGCCCCGATGTACCTGCGCCGTACACCAATTTCTATAGCGCGGGAACCTTCTTTCTACTAATAGCAATCGCGCGCTAAAATATTGCGGGCTTAAATTGGTTAATCAATTCCGCGGCAAAATCGCGGCCGGTCGACTCTTGGATGTGATCGGGACAGAGCTATACTATACGTTCGGCTACTGTCAGATATCAGTCTGTGCTTTTCTGCGCAAACGAAAACAGTCGATCGGACTTATATTTTGGCTAACACTGTACCTATCCGTGAAAACCGTCAATAAGCTTTCTGGTATTTATCAATTTGTAAGTCTGTTAATTTTAATCATTTGGGTTTCCCTCCAATAAATATACCTTTTTTTCCGGATAGCAGAAGGCAGCAGTTTTTTTGTTATAATTGTCTAAACTTGAAAATGACCGACCTGGTTTTAAGCGGTAACCTCTGCTTATAACATTAAATCAGAGCAGGCAACGCATTGGGAATGCCTCTGGTGTTGCAGATGTCAATAGGCAACGGTAACCGCTTACCATCAGGAGGGCCGTCCGTATAAGCCAGTCAAGCCAAAAAAAAAACAGTTGCGCCTCCGGTTAGATGTACAACTAGTAGAACATAACTACCTTCTCCGGCATCCTGTCGTAGTCCGGGTAGCAGAAGGCGGTGGAGAGATGCAAGAAGGCGACGAGACCCTTCATCTGTCGCGCTACATCCAGGACGCGCAGTGTGCCCTTAGTGTTCATCTCGAGCCCCTCCTTCAGCGGCGCCTCCAAGCGGAGAGTGGCAGCGAAGTGGAATACTACGGATACCTGGAAAAGTGCGCTTCAATTTACAACATACGACTAGACAGCAGACATAGGTGTATAAGTATAGATTTTATATGTATTTTGTAATATACATATATATTAATTCAACATTCTTATACGTGGCCACTCAAGACTTTCTTTTTGACATTTTGGTAATTTATATTATACCCCTTAGAATATTGCATGCCTCCGTATCGATGATATACCCTAAGAGAAAGTGTATGAAGGATAGGTTTTACACATACATAATTCCGTCAATCAATCCATCACTATTATTTATTCTGTGCCATCTCTTTAAAACAACATAGGTACGGAACATTTACGATCAAATTGTTATTTATGTTTTTTTACCTTATGTTATACAGATACAGGTAACTCTGTCTAGGTCATTTTTGAAAGTCCCATTCATTAAAAACTTTTCAGACTTGTTTTTTTCATTACTCAATCTTTTTTACCAACCAGTAAAAAAATGTGAAGTTACAACGAGTGCATAAAACAGCTTGTTTTGACCTAGCTAAAAGCGAGGGTGGATATTCCAAAAGTAACATTACAAGTTTGTAGCTTTATAATTTCGTTCGGATATCTGAGGATGAGTCAGTACATTTTCGTTCCGTTAAGGTAGGTATATACATTTTTTTTTTGCTGTAATTAGATAGGTTTTTCACATCTCGTTGAGAAAATCTATGAGTTCATCACCGTCGCGCCGGTTCAATATTTAATGGCTATTAGGTACAAGTTATACAACGTCTACTTATTAGTAGGTAAGGAGGTTAAGGCGATTGCCGATTAGTTTTCCAGAAACGCAATATAGACCATATTAGAAAGCCTACTCCTCCTATAAAAATGGCCCAAATAATTAAAAAAAAAACATTTAATTGGTATAATATAGTCAAGAATAGAAAATAAGTTTACATTTTTCAAATTGCTGTTGCTTTTAGCGGGAAAATATAAAACAATGTACCCTATAATTTACGCAAGAATTCCTACTCCTTCCAAACGCCTGAAGTTAAATTAATGATTCTTTCACAATATTATTGACAATTTACTGACTTAACATAATCTAAGTTTACATTTTCAAAAATAATTATGATTTTGAAACAGTAAAACAAAAACTATGAAACGAGCTGCTTCGAGCGGTTCGGCCGCGGACCTCAGTCCGGCCCAAGCGTTCAAGCGTGTCAATCAAATTATAGCGCTGTGAAGTAACAGCCGCGGTTCGTTTAAGTGCTGCCTAATGATACTAAACAGTATTGACGTGAATAACTTTTTTGCTGAAAAATATATTTTGCAATACAAGCTTTTATAAAAATAGTGATTGGAACCGTGTGCTGATCAAAATGAGCTAAAACAAGGCCAGTCTACTATTTTCCATCCGTTCTCTTGTCCACCTTCCGTCATCAGATCAGATCGCGGTCACCATAATATTGTATTGTCATCAGAGTAGCCTCTTGTTTCCGGTCTAGGTTAATAACAGATGTAAATTATCTTGTATTCATCCATCTAAGATCATCGTAAAAGACATTGTTAATGGCAGATAGTGTGGGCTAACAGGTTCCGTCATTCACTCAGTCAAAGTACCTAAAGTAAAAAAAAAAGTCGTAAAACTTGGCAAAATCATGACCTATCTTTGTCGTCCCGGGTTGAATACTATAATAGACATTTATATCCGTCTCTGATTTCATCTCTAGGCCGAGTATGAGCATAATTTGTAAATATACATAATAATTTAGTAGTTTTCGATTACACCCGGGCAAGTGCAACTGGTAGTACTTTCCCATACATTTGAGACGGCTTTCACCGCGTGTTCACTACTTGTTTGCGCGATCGCGGAAAATAAACGATACAAAACCGAGGGGGGAAATAGGGGAATATAAAAACGTGTATAGATTTTTACGCGACTTGTTCCGCGATTTCTGTACCTGTCCGTTTAGAATACGAAGTACAAAGGTTTTAAACCTTAGGTATACTACACCGGCACAATAAAAAAATATGTAACTTTAAGAAGTAACTAATATTTATGTTATTGTATTGTATTGTGTGTAAACGCAAAAGGTGGTCACCCATCCAAAAACTGATCTCGCAGATCATTGCTTAACCTAAATTTGAAAAAACGATTTTTCCCAGAGATGAGAGCTAGATCGATTTTTCGCCCCTAAAAACCAGCAATAATAGCAACAATAGCAGCAATAAAGATATAGCAAATGCGCTAGAGCAGTTTTCCAGAACGTGATTTCAAATATATTATTGCTCCTTTAATAGTATATTACTTACTACAACATTTATTACTCATATCATAATAGTTTTTAAATCAGATAACATTTATATAAGAGTGTTTTGAGATATCAACCAGATGTAATACAGACTCCGAAAACCGGTTTCTAATTTTAGAAAGGATAGAGTTTTTCCTTTTGTGTAAACGCCAAAAACATTACTTTCTGCATGTTGATAACCACTTCGCCGAATAAGTAGGTATTTATATAACTAACCTCATTAGACATTAAAAACAAAACAGTTCCGCTTTTCGGCTGCCAGTTTTAAATCACTACGCTGCTGGAGAGATGATTCAAATAATTAAAGCCAGCAAAGGAAATTAAATTATGTTTCAAATCAACAAAAGCTGTTAGCTCATGCCGCTAAATTACAAATTATAGATTTTATTTTTAACCCCCGACGCAAAAACGACGTGGTGTTATAAGTTTGACGTGTCTGTGTGTATGCGTGTGTGTGTGTGTGTGTGTGTGTGTGTGTGTGTGTCGCCTCGTAGCTCCCGAACGGATGAACCAATTCCGTTTTTTTTTGTTTGAAAGGTGTATTTGTCGTGAGTGTTCTTAGCTATGTTTAATCAAAATCGGTTCAGCCGTTTCTTTGCGCTGAGTGTTTTTTTAATTTTTCAAAATTAATTACTTGTTGACTGACTAAATTAAGTACAATATTCAACTGAAAAATATGTATGGATCGATACTACATTTTTAATTCCAAGGGATCACTGTACCAAAAACACGACAGGACAATATTTTCTAGACAGAAAAAAAAAACACAAAGTTACCTTTTGACTAGATTCGATTGTTTCTCAATATGGTGCACTATAATATGCACTATCCACTAATATGCATATTAGTGGATCAAAACTTTGATAAATAAAATCGATACAATAAAGCTGAGGGTTTACTGTAGGGGTTTTGTAAAATTATCTACATATTTTCAATTAAAACAGCGTTTCCGAGCGGCGCGAGTCGTTTTTTTTATGTATGAAGATTGGTCGGGAAGGTTTACGCAAAGGAAGACGCAAAAAAAAGGTTTTTTTTTTGTTTGAGTTCGAACTCCAAATGAAGATAGCATGTCTTTCGGCCGCAGACTCCAGGGTCTGATGATGACCAGCCCACGATGAATAGGATCAAGGGTGCAACGGGAGCTCCGATTTCAATACTGTTTTGTTTATATGAAAACTGGTGTAGGAATAACATTTTAAAAAATTACTTTAAATTTGTATAAAAACATCTTGGTATGTTTTTAACCCGAGTCCGTCAGTGTTGAATTTGATGCGGTTTTCCTCCATTATGTAGGGAATTTATCAAGAAAGTTTTAGAAGAACACGTGTGGGGACCAACATGAAGCAGCTAGTAATAAGTTTTTTCTGAAAAATAGATTTTTCAATGCAAGCTTTTATAAAATTAGTATTCGGAACCGTGGCTGATTAAAATGCGCCTAAACACGGCCAGTCTACTATTATACATCGAGGAGTTCCGTTGTACAACTTCCATCATCAGATCAGTTCACTGTCATCATAATATAGTATTGTCATCGGAACTTGACAGGTATGCAAAATTTCAGCATTTCAGCCCAATCGGTCGAGGTTAACTGGTTCAACATTCAGTATCAAGATTTGTTCAACACTAACATCCTCCTCGCGTCGTATTCTTCAATGCTGAGGGTCGTGACCCCGTCCTTGGATCACCTTCTGCCGGACGATGTTGCGCCAGCGAGATCTTTTGCCAGCGAGCTGCACGGCTTCTTGGAATTTTGAATCGAGAGTGGTGCGGATCTGGTCTGATCAACGTACCGGGCTACGGCCTCGTGGCCTCTTTCCCTCAAATTTGCCAGTAATAATCAGCTTCTCGAAGTTGTCACTGCCTTTCCGTGCTATATGACCAAAATACTCAAGGACTTGCTAGAGGCAGATGGAGGAAAGACTAGTAGTTATCTTGAGTTCTTTGAGTATTGACACGTTCGTCCTATGGGCTGTCCAGGGGATTTGCAGCATCCGCCTCCAACACCACATTTCGGAAGCGTCTACACATCTGCAATACTCCGCTTTGAGAGTCCAGGTTTCTGCACCGTACAGGAATATAGAAAAGACTAGGCTCCGGATGAGCTCCACATTAACATACTAACAATAAAAGCTTGTAAAAATGGGCTCTTACCTCATCATACAATTGTTGTAGCTGATTCTTCTCTACGCCGAGGTTGTCGTAGAGTATATCGCCAGCTACCGGTATGAGTTTCTTCATCACGTGAGGCTTCTCTTCTCTTATTCTTGAGAATAGCTAGAACAAACAGAACTATATGAAAATAACCGACGACATTAATAAAATGTTACGATGTTGTTGTGTGGCGAATAGAAGCCTGAGTTTTTTTTTGTTTTTTTTAACATTGATTGACCTTTGTTTGACCACGATCTCACCTGTTGGTAAGTAATGATGTGGCTGAAGATGGAGCACAAAGGTCTAGAAGGCACCTATTCACTCTAGACTTGAAGAGACCCAGATTACAGTTTTCAGGAAAGACAGACGACGGTAGTTTATTCCACTCCTTAGCAGTACGCATTATAAAGGTAGAACCGAAACGTTTTGTGCGAATAGAAGGTATACTAATGAGGTAAGGATGGTACTGAGCCGTACGCCTGCTCGTCATATGATGAAATGGAGATGGTGGGATCAGATCGTGCAGTTCCTGGGAGCATTCCCCGAAATGTAACCTTTATAGAAGATCGAAAGGCATGCAACCTTAGATAGTAGATTGTGGGTTAGTTTCCTGCTGCGGGACAAATGTTTGTATTATATTATCTGTCTTTTTTTTTCCGGGTCTGAGTGAAGTCGTACTAAGGTACTCGTAGTTCATGATACCCACGACACAGTCACATACATAGTCCTGATCCCACACTTATGATTCTCTGCCAGGCGTGGTGATTATGGAAAATAGCATTCTACGGTTGAGGCCTCGTCCAGCAGTGGACGTCTAAAGATGGCTAATAATTGTCCCCTTCTATTACGAGATCATCCTGCAGACAGCACTTACAGGCAGCTTCCACATGTCCTCAACTCGAGTCTCTGGTGTCTTTCCGCGTTTGCTCCTCACAAGGGCGTAGATCCCGCCGATGTCCGGGACGCTGTAGAGCAGCTTTTCAATCAGGACCTTGCCCATGAGGCCCGATGCTCCAGTGACGAGCACCTTCCGGCCTCGGTACCATTCGTTCACTTCTGACGTCATCTTGGAGAGTCACTGAAACAATTGAGAAGTGATTATTCGGTGACAGCTCTGATCAGAGCTGCTGATGAGTCGAGAACCGTTTTGAGACGTATTCTTGAGAAACCTTGGAAGCCGTGGTGTATCCGGCCGGAATATACCCTTCGCCTCCTCTCATGGATGTCATAAAAGCTGACATAAATTTGTAAATATCATACTCGTTATGCATATTTTAACAATAAATAATATTTTAGAAAATTAAAGAGAATTTTCTCATAATTAACCACAAACTTAATTTTGCGTATGGATTAACCAACTAAGCTTCTAAAATTTATACATACATAAACTCACGCCTGTTTCCCGCAGGGGTAGCCAGAGACCACGGATTTCCACTTGTTACGATCCTGACACACCTCTTTTGCTTCATTCACTCACATCATATTCTTCATATATGCTCATCGTTTAACTCGGGTACTGAATATGTTCGCCGAGGTCTTCCCTTTCCCGCTGTCCCATTCACGCTCGTCTTATGTACCCTTTTCGCTATCGTTCATCCTTTCTAAATGCCCAAACCATCTAAGCATACCTTTCTCAATCCTAGTCACTACGTCTTATTTAATTTCACAACGCCCTCTTATCACACTATTCCTCATTCTATCTCTCAAAGTCACACTAGACATACTTCTCGAAGCACTCATCTCCACTGCATTTATTCTGCTTTCATGTTTCTTCTGCAATACCCAACGTTCGCTACCATACATCAGTGTCTGTACTAACACCCCTCTATGCACGGCCAGTCGTGTCTTTTTGGACACGTTCCGGCTGCTCATAAAAGCGTGAAGTGACCCATTCCCTTGGTTTCCAGCATTTACTCTCCTTTCTACATTTGGTACGGAACCCTGAATGCACGAGGTCTAACGCGCACTTGGGCAGGTTTTTGTTATATTGACTTCTGATTGTTCACTCAGTAGGTAATCAAACATAATCATTTCGCAATAAGCGGGATTTAAAAAAAAAGCGTGCATGATCAGTTCAATGTTCATGTTCAGGTATTTATGAGTATCAAATTAACTCTTGCCTCTTGATGCGAATGTAACTGCACATTACGTCATTGTGTTCAAATTATGATGTCGTTTTCTGAGGTCTGGCTACATAAAGCCATAATTCAAGTTTCTCTACTCTTCCGGATTTACTCACGATGTTTATATCAGAAACCGGGTCATTCCCATTTGGACCTCACGGCTCGTAACTCAGAGCACGAAGGAAATCTTCAATGTAAACAACAAATGTGTAATTGACTCCGAGTATCAAGTAGTAATGAGGTGTGCTGTTTTGCAATTGGAATCGATAATTGCAGGTAAAGTTGCATGGTGTGGTTTGTGTGAACGTTCATTAGAAATGTACGTACATATGTGGCCTCATTGTTTTGCGAGCGATGAAGTGAAAACCTACGACCGTCAGTCTCTAAATAAGTACATACCAGATACATTTTCTAGATAAATTGTTAGTAAATCAAGTATTGATTCGAACTGCGAACAGTAGTCCTCGCGAGTACAAACTTGTATAAAACTATGCATCATGTCGATCCCTAATGATCAAAGAAAGAACACAAACAGGCAAATTTTTTCTTTTCCAGAAAATGTTCAGTTGGTAGCAGTGGAGTTTTTTTCCATTCAAACTTCAACACCCCGCTGCACCGCTGCTGTGGGGTGAATTTCGGGAATTCCTTTCTTAGTGCGCCCCAAGACCACTAAAGGAACGTACCCTCAAAATTTCAGCCCTCTAGGACTTACGGTTTAGGCTGTGCATTGACAGTCAGTCAGTGAGTCAGGCAGCAACGATTTTATATTATTGATGATGACTAGCGGCCTGCTCGCGACTTCATTCGCGTGGTCCCATGTCCTGACTGCAACGCCACCTACCAGGTCTAGTTGTGAATCGAAACCATTCAAGGAGCCACACAAATACACTAAAAGTTGAAAAATCAGTGACGGTTTAACGTCATTTGTTTACCGTATATATCAAAATTCTACTTCCTTTCTCTTTTGGGTCATTTGAGAAATCTTATTCAACCAATAGGTACTTTGCTCTTCGGCCAGTTGATGAAAGATGACAACGCCATTTTGGAACAGTTTTTTTATTACGATCAGCAGTTGTACAGTTGCCACGCTATGCTAAGCTCGCGTGGATGCAAACACGGTACCAGCCAGCATATATATACGGTGATCTACTTTGCATTTTGTCATAGCACTAAACACCACCGATCGCGTGTAAACTAAGTCATAAACTTGCATCCAAATACCCCACCACTAGCACCTACTTCACCGTAGGTGCTCTACGTGGAATGATTTTTAATATTTTCTACAATTCCACTCAGAGCACCGATCGAAAAAAAATAAAGGTACTAAAAAAGGAAGAGGATCGGAGATCTTAAAATCGGTGATGCTTAAATTGGTGCTCAAAGTGTAATGCACCCAATTTTGCCAGTCATTTTAGCACGGCATCCGCCCGGTCCTATGTTATATCCTACTTATAAATGCGAATGTTTGTGACTTCTTCACGCTGAAATAGCTTAACGGATTTGGATGAAATTTGGAATGGAGATAGCTTGACTCCCGGAATAACACATAGGTAATTTTTATCCCGATATTCCCACGGGATCGAGACCTATGCGGGAAACACCGCGGGGCGCTACTAGCCCGCTACTTATTTTTAAATTATCTAAGAAGCGCGACCCTGTTCGTGGGTGACCTGCGTATAGATCGGCAAGCTATAATTGGTTGATTAGAAATGACAACATATTGGAATGGATTTCTTTCATTACAGTTGCTGCACTGTAGACTCCGATAATGCACCTTGCGCAAAGATCTTGTGACATGAAGGTTCGCATTTATGTGCGCAAATCAAGCGAAACGAATAATAAAAGGCCAGTTCACACTTTGATTAGTGCGAGTGGTTAGTGCAGGTGCTTAGTGATTAGTACTTAACAGTATTGGACTCATCACTAAACACTCGCACTTGCACTAATCAAAGTGAGAAGGAGGTTAGATTACTGTGATGCGATTGAATATGCATTCAGCAATATATTGATCAATGTCTAATCTCTCTAACTATGATATACTATCATCTACACGCGACTTCGCTCGCGTGCTAACGGGATTTAAAGTTGCATATTATGTGCATAAACATTATGTAATATTATGTACAATTACCCAAATTGGTTCAGTTCTTATGCACTGATGATTGACTCACAAATTGAGATTGGTATCATTTTTTTAGTAGGTCTACGAACAGTTAGACCTCGCAAGCACAATCTTGTATAAAACTATGCATCATGTCGATCCTTAAGAGGAAACACAAGGGCCGTTTTCCCATACAAACGTAGTCCCCTGTTTTCTCTCTGGATAATGCCAGTAGAGCAATATTTTTTTTCCCAAAAAATCTATGGGCACCATGGCATGTCCCTATGTTTTCCTTTTTTTATAAATTAATTATTAAAAGAGATGGATATCTTGACAACCTCTTTACCGATTTTGCTCATATTCCAATTTTTTTGTTACGAATTGAGTTCCGAATTTTACTACAAAATAATAATTAAATCGGACGGTAAATGGGGTCACAGCAAAAATCCCACTTTTTAGGGGAAAAATAAAAAAAAAATTGTTGGTGAAAAAAAAGCTATGAACTCGTAGTTTCACGCATAAGTAATCACTTAAATTAGCATACGTTTCTGTACTTAAGAGCTTCAAGTGAGCAGTTTTCTGTAAAATATTGCGTGTTTCAAGTGAAATGTAAACGCTTTCAATAACTTCTTGTTTGCAAGTTGCGTAAACAGCATGCAATACAAAGTTAGATATTTACGCAAATGGGTACTTTCATGTTGGATAGTTGTTAAACTGGAATAAACGTGGGCGAGTCAGTAATAGACGCTACAAGCAGCTTACTTAATACTTAGAGTCCGCGCCACGACTGAAGTCCGACGGCCTTTTGAGGAACTAATGGATAACAGAGGTAGACTTTCGCTTTTGCCGTTTTGCGCATAGAAACTAGCGCTCCAGTCACCGGACTTCAGTCGTGGCGCGGACTTTACATAATAACCGTGCATTAGACCCTTGGAGTTCTTACACCGCATTTTGTCCCTTTCGATCGAATTTGAAACTGTCTGTCAATGCAAAAGACAAAACACAGTGAAAATTATTCCAAGGATAATTCGTGTTTTATAGCAGGGTATAAAATTTAAAATTTCTCAGATTGATTCTATGCCCAAAGTACTGAGGTAAGAACAGCTTTTCTATAACTTAGCTAAAGTACAAAATAAGAAAATAGTAATGTTTGATATGCAATGCATAATAATGATGATGGTAATAATAATGATGCATAAAGTGGTTATAGTTGGCTTGGCCGCTAAACATGATGAGACGAATGAATGAGTAGGTATAGGTACTAGGTACTTGTAAGACTTAATGTGCGTGTGTCATAAATCTTGACAACCATGTCAATAATATTAACATAACAAAAATTATAACGCATAATATTATAGTCCCTTGGTAACACTTTGATAATAGATAGATTATTGATCACCACATGGAAATAATGCAGATAATCACTGACCACAAAGTAAATGGACTTTTGGCAAGCGCACAAAAAGTGTCCGAATCAAAAGAGAAACAAAACACATAAAGATAAACCATCCTGACAAGGTTTATCCGTCCATTGCTGCTTGATTATTGAACACATTTGAAGGACTAGAGTGTGAACCGGCTGTGATTCGAACACATTTTGTCATCGTTCGAATTTTCAAAGGTGGCATATTTTGGCATAATGTATTGAATGCTAAGTCTATCGTAATGGAATTAAAACACCGATCCCAGCTAGACAACCTTTGGATGGACTAGAATAAACAGATATAATAAATAAATAAATAATGCTGGACAGTTCACACAACATTATCTGGGTGCATCCGTATTCATCACAGGAATTCATCCAACAACCCCAAGCTAAGCAAGGCTTGTGTTATGGGTACTAGTACATAACTGATATATGATGAAGCGATGGTAGCCTAACGGTTCAATAGTGCAACTCAGAATCCAACGATTCCGGGTTCGATCCTAGGCTTTTCTAAGTTATGTGCGGATTTCCATCGCTCTGTGCTTCGGAGGGCACGTTAAGCTGTCGGTCCCGGCTGTTATTGATTAATAGCAGTCGATAAGCCATGTCAGAGGCCCTCGGGCGGCTTGACAAACTCCGACACCAGAGGCCAGCACTACCTCATACGAAACGAAACGAACTGATATATTTAATACAATAAATCACATAGATAGACCTCCTGCGTCGCAGAGGTCGTCAAATGATGATGGATACATGAATGAGTACATAACTTCGTGCTACTGTAACTATAATTGTAAGACGAGCTACAATACTAAATGAAGAACGTAATATGACAAAAAATAATAACACGAAAATGACACTGAGGACAAAAAAGTTCATTATAGGTTAGAAAACAAACACAATGTAATTACCAAGACAATATAACACGACAACATAATTACTGAGGTCATAGTTTCTGGAACCTTGATCCCAGCAATGGGATCATCCGTATTTATCCCAGAAATTCAGCCCACAACCCCAAGCTAAGCAGAGCTTATGTTATGGGTACAAGATAACTGATATACTTAATACAATACATTAGGTACATATAGATATATATAGATAGATATTTTTTATTTTACATAGAAAATACACAGAACATCCTGAACCACAAATCTGCAGATCGTAAAAATATTTGTTCTCGGGAATCGAACCTCCTGCGTTGCAGGCGAACCTTCGCCCGCCGCGCCACAGAGGTCGTACAATGATGATGGGATACATGAATGAGTACATAATGCTACTGCTCGTGCTACTGTAAGACTAAGACTTGTAAGACTAAGACTTGTAAGACTTGTACTTGTACTTTTGACTTGTACTTGTAAGACGTTAAGTGCGTAAGAGCTACAATACTACAGACCGTTCACCGTACGTAACTTGGCACCTACCATGGAGTATTTACAGGTGCCATCTTACAGTGAACAAGCTGTAATTGAAAAACGTAACATGACAAAAAATAATAACGCGTAAATGTCACCGAGGACAAAAAAGTTCATTATAGGTTAGACAAACATAATGTAATTATTAAGACAATATAACACAACATAGTTACCGAGGTCATAGCTTCTGGATCCTTGATCCCAGCAATGGGATTTTATGATTTGTAAATTTTAATACATGCATACATAAATAGACACACGCCTTTTTCCCCGAAAGTGTAGACAGAGCCTCAAATGGGCCTCTTTTCACCGTGGGTTGCACCATCGTGGGAAATAGACATGATAAGTGGTGAGCTCATCGCACGCACGCGCCGCACCACTGAATCTGCTAACGCTTTCTTCCAGTAAGAACACATTCCATAAATAAGGTAGAAGCCAGGACAAATCTATACTAACAAATCTTACAAACAAGTCCGGGAAATCACTTAGTCGGCTTTTACGAAATCCACGGGAGGAGATGAAAGGGTCTATTCTTGGGCCGGACACACCACAGCTATATCGGAACTCAATGTTTTTTTAGTATGTTTTTAGTATGAATTCGAATTTGATAATAGAGCATGGTAGCAATTTTAATTTCATTCAATTTCATTGACGGAGCGAGCGCGGCGTCGGTAGAGATGTCAGCAGGATTCAAGTTTAGTTTCCTCTGTCAGTTTATTGGTACCCTCTACAGGTTGTATTTTACAACCGATCTGGACGAAACATGGTATACAGGATTTACGACTTCATATTTTTTATTGTCACCGGCGGTTTTTTTTTTTTTTTTTTTTTTTTTTTTTTTTTTTTAACTTTGATAGACCTTTGTTTGACCACGATCTCACCTGTTGGAAAGTGACGATGTGGCCGAAGATGGAGCACAAAGGTCTAGAAGGCACCTATTCACTCTAGCCTTGAAGAGACCCAGATTATAGTTTTCAGGAAAGACAGACGACGGTAGTGTATTCCACTCCTTAGCAGTTCGCATTATAAAGGTGGAACTGAAACGTTTAGTACGAATAGCGGGTATACTAATCAGGTAAGGGTGGTACCGAGCCGTGCGCCTGCTCGTCCTATGATGAAAAGGAGATGGTGGGATCAGATCATGAAGTTCCTGGGAGCATTCCCCGAAATGTAACCTATAGAAGATCGAAAGGCATGCGACCTTACGGCGGTGCTCGAGACTCTGGACCTTAGTCTCCGCCATATGTTGCTCACCTATTAGCCTAAAAGCTCTGCGTTCAATCGAGTCCAAGGCAGCAAGCTGGTGTTTGGCCGAGCCATCCCAAACGTGGCAGCAATACTCCATACCAGCCCGGACTTGTGCTTTGTACAGACTTAGAAGCTGTCCTGGTGTGAAGTAACGCTTTACCTTATTCAGGATACCCAGCTTCTGCCGCAAAGCAGTAGTGCTCGCATTGCTGTGTTCCGGTTTGAAGGGTAAGGGTGCCGGTGAAATTACAGGCACATGAGACTTTTCACCTTTATGTCTCAGGGTGGCGGGCGCAGTGCAATGCCACATAGGGCGCGTCCTAGGTGGACGTGACCTATGAGGCAATGCACTGTTCATAGGCAGAGGTTACCGCTTAACATCAGGCGGGCCATCTGATAGTTCCGTCATTCTAGTAGTATAAAAAAAAAAAAGAAGTTTTATACAAGTTTGTGCACGCGAGGTCCACTGTTCACAGAACTACTAATATATTATAGTATGTACCTTACGCAGACTTCATCTAGATTTTGAACGTGATTGGTTACAGTTATATCCACACGGTACAGCGAACATTGAGAACCCACGAGTGAACAGTCAATACTGGATTGTTGTTTTACTATCTAGAAGACCGAGGCATCCGGTTAAATAAACTTGTAGGCTATAGGTACCTAATAAACAAGATTATCTAACCAGACCCACATTAGCCTAGAAACAGCATAGTATTATCTTTATAAACACTGGTTTTACTTACGTAAACAGCTTTTTTTTATTTACTCTACTCGAGTTTACTTATATCTTGTTAATATAACTTGGTTCTGGGCAATAAATAAACTGACTTACCGAAAGTCGATCGTTCCAAAATCCCAAACGGTCACTCACTCGGAACAAAACACGCCAAAACGCACGTCGTAAATCTGACAAAACTAGAACCGCAAAAGAAAAGTGAAATTGAGTTCCACGGCTATGATCCGCGACGCTTCGTGCGCGCGCGCGTTCTAAGACTGAACTTGTAAGTTGTATAAGTCTATCCGACTTACGTTACCGAGCTAGTTAAGTAGGAGGTTTGTGGTATTTCGCTGCTAACAATTTTGCAATAACATTTTGATCCTTAAATTAGACAAGGACGCACCTACACCGGCTACACTGCATTCTGTACTGAGATGCGATATTGCATTAGTCTTTCAAATTCATTGCTATTAATCTACTGCGAAACTGACATGATATTCAAAAAAAGATCCACCGGTGTCTGCTTTACAGAGTGCAATTTAATTTATAACCGCGAGAGAACTCATGGCTTCACAACAAAAGAGAGAGATGTCACTTCCCTCCCGACAATCATCTACAGCTCGTTCACCGTATGATGTCCCCTGCGTTATACTCTTAGTCTGTGTGCCTTGGGAATAGTGACAACCATAGAAAAATAAATACTCCATGGCAGAACCCATCTTACGGTGGTCTGTATCTTCCGAGCATAACTCGGCGAGGGTGTCACCGGCTACGCCCGGAATGTAAAGGGCAAACTACCTTTTCGCCGTTTATTCCCACGTTTGAGTTTCAAACGTAGGAACAAACAGCCCTTCCCTGCTGTATCATCATCCAGGCATAGTAGGGAGCCACTCTGGCTGGGTGATGAGAGGGAGCTCCTCCTGGCAAGTGGCGTCACGCTCGAAGGTTCGAATGTGCAGCCAGTCGCCAACAAGGGTACTCAACCACCTCGCAAGCTGGTCTTTGACCTAACGTAGACGTAACGTACCAAGACGGAACCGGTGAAACCAGAGTAGATTTACTTAAGAGAATGCGGATTCATATCACCAATAATATAAAATCGTTGCGCGCTGTCTGACTGACTATCAACGCACAGCCTAAACCGTAAGTCCTAGAGACCTGAAATGTCGAGGGTATGTTCATATTGTGGTCTATGGGTGCACTAAGAAAGGAGTTCCGGAAATTCAGCGGAGTATATGAAAAAACTCCACGCAGATACATTTGAAGGGTTTGTCTTATTCGTGCATGAATTCCGTAGGTTCGAGGGAAAGTTGACCACACGAGCGAGACGTTAGTACAGTTTCTAATGCCGAGCAATAGTTATATAACTAGCAATCAAAACAGCAAGGTCCAGAACACAACAATAAGATTGTTCACTTTGTTCTCAAGAGTTATGACGAAATTTCCAGTAGCATTACTGTGGCCAGTTAATGGTCTGTGAACTATTTAAAATAGAGGCCAAGTGCGAGTCGAACTCGCCCATGAAGGGTTCCGTAGCAGCAAGTAACATAATATAAAAGTTTTTGTAGTTCGTTGTAAGTTTGATCGATGTTTTAATAATAGTGTATTAAAAAAAAAACTACTTACTAGATCTCGTTCAAACCAATTTTCGGTGGAAGTTGACATGGTAATGTAAATAATATTTTTTTTGTTTTATCATTCTCTTATTTTAGAAGTTACAGGGGTGGGGGGACACATTTTATGACTTTGGAAGTGTCCCTCGAGCAAACTATTCAGTTTCGAAAAAAAAATAATTAGATACCTCAATATCATTTTTAAAGACCTATCCATAGATACCCAAAACGTACGGGTTTGATGAAAAAAAATATAGTTTCAGTTCTAAGTATAAGACGAATCAATAAGGGTTCCGTTCGCCATTTGGCTACGGAACCCTAAAAAAATGCATTTTTGAACAACATTCCTGGTTTCATCAAGGTTAAATCAACGGTTCTGCAGTTATCGTCGCATAAACACACATAGGTACTTATAAACATACATACATGCAAACATTTTATTCTGAGACCTCGCTTCAGGATCATAGCCAAGGGATCCATCAGAAACTACTCCTTCGTTCGGTCGATAGAGGTTATAGACGTTTGTGGTGTTAACTCCATACCCGAAATCTAGTTAGTGGGCCCAAAATAAATTGTCTCTTTTTTACCCGACTGCGCCAAGAAGAGGGTTATGTGACATTAGGTGAGATCGTGGTCAAACAAAGGTCTACCAATATAAAAAAAGAGTACATACACTCTTTTTTTTTGTCAAGATTCTATTTACTTTCGCATGTCCCGGTGTAATCAAATCTTAACTTCCCGGGGTTCGATTGAGCTGAAATTCTGCATACCTACTTGCCAAGTTCCGAAGACAATACAATATTATGGTGACAGTGAGCTGATCTGATGATGGAGACGGAAGGTGAACGTCATTCCTGGATGGATAATAGTAGACTGGCAGTGTTTGGGCACATTTTGATCAGCACACCCAGCGTTTCGATCTGCACTAATTTTATAAAAGCTTGTTTTGAAAAAGATATTTTTCAACATAAAACATGTTTCCAACTAATATTACTACTTTTATTGATTACGATGAACGTACCTTCCTTCTTTTACTTTGCCGTAGTGGGGAAAAAAAGAAAAAAAAAATCCTTCAGTCTTTCCCAAATTCTTGAAACTAACATAGGCAGCATCGTAGATGGCCGTGGCCTATGAGGTTAATGCACTGTTCATAGGCAGAGGGTACCACTTAACAACAGGTAGGCCATCTGCTTGATCTGCCATTCCAAGTAGTATAAAAAACTCGCATTTGGTGAATGTTGTCTGCAGATGTATCATCTCTTAGAACCTGATCACCTGATCACATAATAATAAATAGGTGTGCCAGTGAATAGTATTAGCCCGCACTGTGAAAAAGCTCCGTGCAAAATAGTCTCGGCGTGAAAGGTTGTTTTAAGAAACATATTGACAATGAAAAATGAATCTATGCTTATTCGCAATGTTGACTCAAACTAAGTGGCCAGTATGTGCTTTGTCATTTCAACAAGTGGTACTTTACATAACAGATTGAGGAGAGTAATGCAATGGATTGCTCAACTCCAAGATAATTATATTTTCACCGTTATGCGAATATTGTGAATGAACAGTTACAACGTTCGCACATCTGTGCTAATGCCTGCATTAGGGAAGCTGTTGAAATTATAGAAGCTTCTCATAAATTCTGATAATCATGCCCTACCATGAACAAAACACTTCACTTAGTGAAGTGAAGTTAAGTGAAGTGAAGTATGTAGCCAAGCATACTACTCTGTGGACGAATTTATAAACGACATCCCACTAATTCGACGACCTCTGTGGCGCGGCGGGAGGAGGTTGCGGGTTCGATTCCCGCCTGGGAACAAATATCTGTACGATCTCCAGGTATTTGTTCAGGGTGTTCTGGGTATTTTCTACGTATAATAAAAAAATATCTATCTATGTAATGTATATGTATTAAGTATATCAGTTATCTAGTACCCATAACACAAGCTCTGCTTAGCTTGGGGCTAGATAATGTTGTGTGAACTGTCCAGCATTATTTATTTTATTTTATTTATTTATTTTATATAATAAATTACGACGTCTGGATGCTTGTTATCTCCATCATGCCGAAACAGTTGAACCGATTTCAATGGAATTTGGTACCTAGACCTAGATAGTATGAGCTGAATTGAGCTATAGGCTACTTTTTATGCTGGTAAAATGCGAGCGAAGCCGCAGGCGGACACTGGTTTATAATAGAGGTTTAAACCTTTATTATACACTATCCGTCCGCAGCTTATAGTTCTAAGTTTGTACCAAATTTTATGAAAACCGCTGCAGCTAATTCGGCGTAAGAGTAAAAAACATCCAAACTTTGACATTTACGATATTAGTGAGATTGTTGTAATGTTTGTGTGCCATCAGGCCGAACGAGAGATGCTAAGTGTACCTATATCATAACATCCAATGTAGGTACCTAGCTTCTACGAAGAATAAATATATACGTAATTAGCTTTAAATCTTTAAAAAACCGCTTAATGGCGGTGGGCCATCGGCTTGTCCCATAATACAAAATAAAAATCTGTGGTGTGTCGGGCCTTAGAATAGACCCATCCGTCTCCTCCCGTGGATGTCGTAAAAGCCGACTAAGGGATTACCCGGACTTGTTGATAAGATGCATAATTCGTTGGTAAAAGATTAGTTCTGGCTGCTAGAATGTGTTATTACTGGAAGAAAGCGTTAGCCGAGTCAGTCGTGGGAAGCAATGGCAGCGATGAGCTCACCACTTGTCACGTCTATATTCCATGACATTATAGTGAATGAGTCAATCAGTCAGTCACGCAACGATTTTATATATATTGATGATGAATCAATTATGAAGATGAAGATTTATGATTAGTGTAACTTTCTTTTTCCACTACCATAATAATAGTATAGCTACTAGTATAATATTATTTTATCTGTGGTATAGCATAACATCTTTTTCGTCATGACGTAAGCAGTTACAGTTACCTCTACCTGCGCTATCCGGTTTAGCGAACTAGAACTAAACTTGCTACAACTTTCTTACCTACTCGATTCCTCATTGAGTAGGGAGGGACATAAGTACAGAAAACTATTGCAAAGATTCCCAAATCGCTTAATTTAGCCTAATATACTCGGACGATTATTATGGCCTAAGAATGGATCCCCGTCTCTTCCTGTGGATGTCGTAAAGCCGACTAGGGATTACACTACAGCGGCATGAACCTGAGTCATCTAACCCATACAATCACCAATGTCTGCGAAGCGTGGTGATTACCTATGGCAAATCCCCCATTGCATTCTATGGGGGAGGCCTCGTCCAGCAGTGGACGTACACAGACTGATGATGAGACTAAGAGCTTTCCTATTTAGATTAGTAGAGTTGTACTGGTAGCGTGTATAGGCTTGCCACCTCTTTCAGATCTCCGGGAGTCTTCCAGAATCGTGCCCTGAAAATAAAAATCTCCCGTCTCCCGGTAGTATGTAGTAATTATAATCCAAATTATCCCTGAATTTCCAATTAGCGCGCATATAATCGCTTTATTACTGTTGTAATGTTTTATTACTGGAAGAAAGCGTCGGCCGAGTGTTTTATCTTGAGGTGTTCTATCTCCCAGAAACAAAGGGCCAAGAGGTGGCAACCCTAGTTGCGTCTACAAGGAAAAGCCCAGTGCATAAATGTGACGTTTTGACGTTCCTTGTCTTTATTTGTTCCAATGCATCGAGCAACGGATGCCTGCAATAGGTACTCTAAGTTCCATTGTCATTCTGGTTCACCTTCCCACAGAAGATGTATTTCCCAAGCGTTTTGAGCAAGAAGCTGAGAACAGTGGATTGCAATACATTTACTTATTCGCGTAAGCACGCTACCGGAATTGAACCCCAGACTTTTTAGTCTGCATATATGCAGCATCGCAAAAACTACATATCGGAATACGGTGAAATAATTTTGCTGTACAGCGCCATCTACTGGACTACTCAATGAGCTATGATGAAATCACAACTGCACGCAACTTGTAGAGAACACCGCACCGTCTAGCTAGTGGTTCAACGCTGGCGGGGCCTCATGAAACGCCGCATGCTTAAATATCTGTTCCATAAACAAGCCCTTTATCTACAAGTAAGTAATATCATCGTCTACGCACAGATGGCATTATACGCTAACTGTAATTTCATGTTGTATTTTTCATCGAAGTGTTGTCAAGAATGTTGGTCGAACATTTAATATACCTACATCATTTAGTACCAAAGGTTGAAACCTATTATTCGAGCTTATGGGTTTTTATTTTATCAACTTGGTATGCACACAGGATAGGTAGGTACATATTTTTGTTGAAAAAAACTGTTTTCTTTATGAATATCTCTTCTGGTGCAACCCATGGTGAAGAGGCCCATTGAGGCTCTGCCTACCCTTTCGGGGAAAAGGGCGTGTGTCTATGTATGTAGGATAGGGATGTATGAGGCCTATACCAGAAAGGGGCCTTAACCTTGTAGGTACCTACTATTATATATTCTGTGCCTTAACTAAGGAATATATAATAGGATAAAATATTGTTTTTTATTTGTAATTTTTTTTATTGTTTTAAGGAACTAAAAAAAGGCTTTATTATCTCTTTTTAACCCCCGACGCAAAAACGACGGGGTGTTATAAGTTTGACGTGTCTGTTTGTGTGTGTGTGTGTGTGGCATCGTAGCTCCCGAACGGATTAACCGATTTATTTATTTTTTCCTTTTTTTTCAAAGGTGAATTTGTCGGGAGTGTTCTTAGCTAGGTTTGATCAAAATCGGTTCAGCCGTTTCATTGCGTTGAGGGTTTTTTAATTTTTACAAAATTAATTACTTGTGTTATAGAACGTTTAGAAATATTTGTTTGGTCAAAGTTTGTTTATCAACCGTAAAACCATATTTGTAACATTGGTCAGTGTGTGAGTAGGCGTGTCTGTCGTTGTTTACTTCCTTGCATGGCTGTGATTACGCAGTTATCATTTTATGATTATGCAATGGAACCTCGTCGAATACACACATATGGAAAACACTAGTCGACCTCTGTGGTGCGGCGGGCGAACGTTCGCCTGCGACGCAGGAGGTTGCGTGTTCGATTCCCGCCTCGGAACAAATATTTGTGCGATTTGCAGATATTTGTTCAGGGTGTTCTGGGTATTTTCTATATATAATAAAAAATATCTATCTATGTAATATGTATATTGTATTAAGTATATCAGTTATCTAGTACCCATAACACAAGCTCTGCTTAGCTTGGGGCTAGATAATGTTGTGTGAACTGTCCAGCATTATTATTATTATCCAGCATTACAGTATGTTAACACTAGTTATGTTAGTAGTAGAGCTTTATTGTGAGAGTTCGTCCGGGGAAGTACCTACTACCCCCATACCTATTTCTGCCGCAAAGCATTAGTGCTCGCATTGCTGTGTTCCGGTTTGAAGGGTATGGGTGCCGGTGAAATTACAGGCACATGATACTTTTTATCTTTATGTCTCAGGGTGGCGGGCGCAGTGCAATGCCATATAAGGTGCGTCCTAGGCGGACGTGACCTATGTGATAATGAACTGTTCATAGGCAGAGGGTACTCCTTACAGGTGGGTCATCTGCTTGATCCGTCATACAAAGTTGTATAAAAAAATATTTAAAAAAACGTAACAAAGTAGGTAGTTATATATTTTCATGAAAGAGGTTAGCCGACGAATCCAACTTGAATGGACAGCATTCGGCAGGATACCGCAATACCTCAAGACGAAAGTTTATAATCAATGCGTGTTGCCAGTGATGACTTACGGCACTGAGAAGTGGCCGCTAACTATTGGCCGCATAGGAAATAACAAAGTTGCGCAGCGGGCTGTCGAGAGAGCTTTGCTCGGAGTTTCACTACGTGTTATGATGAGGAAATCCGCAGACGAACCAAGATCACCGACATAGCTCTCAGAATCAGCAAGATGAAGTGGCAATGGGCAGGCCAGAACTGATAACCGTTGAGGAAGATTTATAGGTTCTCAAGTGACGACCACAAACCGGATGACGCAAAAAGGGCATGTTCCCCTTTCAATGGGCTGAAGACATTATAGAGGTCACAGGAAGGCGGTGGTTGCAGGCGGCTCAAGAGCGTTCGTCGTGGCATTATATGGGGGAGGTCTATGCCCAGCAGTTGACTTCTATAGGCTGATGATGATGATGAAAATACGTGTTTATGATGTGAACGTTTGGAACTAAAAATATTCGTAAACGTTTAGGACGGTTATTAGCTTTGGTGCTCTTATGCTATTGCATGTTCCGTTTTTGCATGTTTTGTCAGAAATAGAACCCGTTTTGAGGGCTATACAACGCGTGATGTATTCGACAAAATCTGCAGAATTTCGCAATTATAGAATTGGTCTAAGGTACGTGTATGTGTATATCCAATAAAAATGACGGTAACGTTTCGTCCTATGCGCAGTGACGTTTAACTAAAGAGAAAGTTGCCCGCCCACAGCGCGTACGCAACCTTTTCGTATTTTCGGGCCAAAGCTCCATCATTCAGCTCTCGATCCTCCATCTCGAGTACTGTGTACCTAGTGTACGAGTGTGTTTGTTCTTAGGTTGTTTAGTGGGAGTGTGTGAATTACAGTCAATAAGTGCTCGAGAAACGGAGAAGCGGATACAATAATTGAAGATAACATACTGTATAATCAAATGCATACACAATCTTTAAACGAGGAACTGAAGACTGGTTATATGAGATAGTACAAAATTGAATTAGCCTAAGAATGGCAGGCAATTGTGAAACGTGAGACACTTATTAAATTATGAATCTTATCGAAGATCCGAGCGTGATGGAGCCCCTACTATCTAATTGGATTTGACTGCCATGTAGAGTCTGTGTAAATCAGACGTGTGCACCGTTGCTTATCATATGATATATCATCTGGCTCCCGGCCTTGTTACCTGATATGGACATTCGATATCCTAGAACTGGACACGCATAGAGCACGGTGACATTACATGCGGGAGTCGAACGTATCCATTATTCAGTACGTTTCGAGATCTTTGCAGTTTCACACGTTCGAGTTGAAGTGATTGTGAGGCGCTATGAGGCGTAAAGACCCTCCACCGTCCCAGACATCGGGCAGAGGGAGAAGTCTGATATCGACGAGGACCAATCAACAGTTGCAAAGAAACGCGGCAAGTGGCAGCTCTAGAAGTCTTTTACCGAGAAGTTACTCTTCGCCATCGTCGCAAAACGAGCCAGAACGTCAATCACCGCAACCAGTCCACAAAGGCTTCGTGATGCGTAGCTTTTCATCCCCAGATTCTAAAAACATGGACTACAGGCGGAACTCCGATTCGTTCTATAGACCAAAAGCTTATGGCTCCAGAAGCGAGCTGGACTCTGACCTCGAGAATTTCGAACAATTCGAGGAGTATCTTATCGATATCGATGCTGATCAGGATGAAGGTTTACTGGCTCATTACAACAGCAGCCCTGAAAGAGAGGAGCCCAAGAAGGTGTTCACAACGATGCTGCCAGGCAGTGGCCTGCAGAGAGTTTGCATCAGACCAGTATCGACGGCGGCTTCACAAACTCTTCACAATGCTCGCAATGTGATGAAAAAACTCCCAAAACTCGATTCAAGAGGTAACAAAAGATTGTAAAAGTTGGTGTTTTTAGAGGTCCGTACCCAAAGGGTGTCAATGGAACCCTATTTATTATAGTAAGCCTCCGCTGTCCGTCCGTCCGTCTATCTTTATCTCATGAACCGTAATATATAAACAGTTGATATTCTCACAGGGTGTGTATTTCTATTGTCGCTATAACAACAAATAATAAAAATTAAATAAAAATAAAAAGAGAAGGCGTGAAAAAAACTGTCCTACCAGTTCCCCAAGGGTACTTGTACTATTATTTATTCTGTTCCAAGGGTACAATTTTTTAGAGCTTATTATGTAGAGGAAGACTGTATTTTTTATTTTCTAAAAATAATGGAAAACAAAGTCATGAGAGGTTGAAAAAGTCAAATAATATAAATAAATGAGTAAAAATGAAAAAAAAATTAAAGGGGTTTGTAATAATAATAAAAGTAGGAACATAGAGTTAAACCTTGTACGATGGTACGGAACCCTTTGTGTGCGATTCCTACTCGCACTTACAACACGGTTTATTAATAAGAGCATGTTTTATTTGATAAGCAGTGAAACACGCGATGTACAAATGTATATACCTAGTTGATTCAAAATGGAAATTGTATTATTGTTGTATTGTAAGCTCAGACATGAAATGATTTTCGTTTATCGGTATCGTTTCCTAATTGCTCGTATGTAGCTGAGAAGATTATCATATTATTTGTCTTCAGACAAATAATGCCATCAATACAACAGAGTAAAAGCTCACACAAATTGTAATTTAAGCGAGAACCGAGAATAGGTTACTTATGGTTACGCAATTTGTTTACACACTATGTAAATGCAAAGATTAGAATTAGTAGGTACCTAACTCATACATGTGCCATTTGGTTCAGTGTCGAATGGTTTAAAATCGAATTACCTTAGCTAATGTGATTTAAATGTAATGGTAAAATTACCTTATCGCCTGTAGGGTTGGGTCAGGCACATTCTAACACGTCCAGTTGACAAATCAGAGGTGATTATAGGTTTAAACAAATCATTAAACTTAAATTAGGCATGGCATGATGCACCGCTGACGGTTTGAATCAGTAAATTACTAATGAAAAAACCATTATTTAAATTAGTGAGCACACGAAGAAGTATTAAACTGTGTTCCGGTTTGAACCGGTGCCGGTGAAATTACAGGCACATGAGACTTTTCATCTTTATGTCTCAGGGTGGCGGGCGCAGTGCAATGGCAACATAGGGTGCGTCCTAGGTGGACGTGACCTATGAGACAATGCATTGTTAAAGGCAGAGGTGGGCAGTCTGTTTGTTCCGTCAATAAACAAGTTAAAAAAAAACATGTAATCAGAATTAAACTAATGTATAGAAACAAAATAACTTCAACTCTTTCAGGAAACAGCCGCCTCAACTTCAGGCCTCTAGTCGTACAGACGTCATCGCGTCATTTGCTTCAACCAGACACTGAACATGAGCAATCTCATGGAATGGAAGAACTACAAACTTCACCAGAATTGGAGATGGAAACAGCTGAATTGGAGCGTGAGCTGAGCAATGCTGAGCAGCACCTGGACAGGGGTGTTGCCATGGCCACTGAAGAGAGTGATGCGGACACGGTATGTACAGCAATTTATGTAGAGATATATATTAATGAAAACTGTTACTTCTGACGGGAATTAGTATGATAAAGTTGTAGTTTTGTTGTACCAAATCCATAGCTTTCTAACGATTGTTATTTGATTAAATAATTCACCAATAAGATTTATAAGCTACAAAAATCATGATTTTGGAGGGTATCATAATTCCATCGAACTATGTATGTTATCACGTAAAAAAGTGTAATCTTAAAGACACGAAAAGACGTGTAAGAGTGTATCTTGAAGACATCTTGAAGATAAATTTAATTTGTTTGTGCGAACGCAGTATAGGAAACCATAAATAAGAGTGAAATGTATTTCGGTAGGCAACGCCGACTCGGCCTGATTTTTATTATGGCTCGGTTTCGGAAACTGGAATTCAGATTTACACCAATGTGCAACAAAATAACAGACAACAGGAAAGAAGTATGTGGAGAGAGTACCTATGTATTAATTTAGGATAGAGGAGGCCGGCATAAAATAAAGAAGGACTTTATGTAGGAGTGGGTGATCACGTTTTTTTGAACATCACTGCACGTGCATGCGATGACCAAGCTTCATGCATATCGCCACCGTTTCAAAACAGCGACAGATATCTTTGATAGATATGACAAAATTTGAGGCTGAAATTAAATTTCTGAGGCTTTTTTGGCTCAGAAACACATGAAAAGAAACTACCCAACCCAAGGCAGAAATCTTCATACAAAAAAAAACTCCTTGTGCCGCGACGCGCCACCGTCCGAAAAAGCGGTTTTTATTGAATATCTCATTAATAAAATATATAGAATTTTACAAAACCCCAACAGTAAGCCCTCGGCTTTGTTGTATTGATTTTACTTATATATTTTTTTACCCAATAACATGCACAATTTTAATAAACAATCAAGGCAATCCCGGCAATCTATAAATCAAAAAATAACATACCTTTTTTTTTTTCTATCGAGAAAATATTGCCTTATCGTGTTTCTGCTACAGTGATCCCTCGGAATTATAATGTAGTATCCATGCATATTTTTAATTTGAATGTTGTAGTTGATTTAGTATGTTAAAAAACAAATCTAAGATTAGGAATTTTGCGACATACCCCACCTTAATCTCAATAATAAAGCTTTTGACCAATGTTCATTAGTTACATCACAGTGTGATCGACACAGCAGTAGGTCGAAAGCCCAACCCAGCAAAAGCTCGTCTGGCCCGTTCTATTTTACAATCGCGTCCCCTCGAGTCGCAGTTGCGACACCGTCCCATGTCCCCGATCTCATCTGTTGCATAAAGCCTGTCAGCTGCTCATGCTCATCATGACTTTAATTTATTTACAATTCCTCACACATTTTTGATTCAACATTTGCACTAAAATACCTATCTTTACTTAGCAGGTACTACTACTTTACTACTACTTACTTACTTACTTTACTACCCATCTACATCTACACTATCTACACTAATATTATAAAGAGGAAAGATTTGTATTTTTGTGAGTGTGTGGGTTTGTAATGAATAAAATAAAAAACTACTGTGCCGATTTCAAAAATTCTTTCACCATTGGAAAGCTATATTCACCCTGAGTGACATAGGCCACCAGGGGTGGGGGGTAGGAGGGGGGGGGGGGGGGGGGGAGCTGTTTTTCATCCTGAAACTACCTGTGCGAAGCCGGGACAAGTCGCTAGTGTATTACAAAATAGTTTTAACTAAGATTTGTGAGTTCTTGTTTATATTACTGTCTCAAAAAAAATACGAGTAAGTATCAATGTCATAGCGATCATTCTAGGTGACATTCCACAGGCGCAAAGGTTATCATCATATCAAGTCGTATCATGACGAATGACGAATTAGAACTAAACATGAATTATAGAGTTCGTCCGGTTCGTCGCATAAGGATCATCAAAGCAAGCCAAGCCGTATTTGTTACCCTAATTGTTTTAGGTTTGCGTTGGAAATGGAGTACCTACCTAAATAATTTTAGTTTTTCAAAATGATTCTTGTGAATTTGAATATCTTTTACTCTTTTGAGGGTTTCATACTCAAAGGGTGCCAACGGGACGCTATAAACCAGTAAATTAGTCTCGTAGACTACTCGTATACTGGATATGTCACTCATTCGTCAGTAACAGGTACTTCTGTATTTCATGGAATCTATATATTACTACTATTTACCCGGGGGTAAATTTTATTAGGCTTTCGAAATGTTTTTTTGTTCAGGCATAGAGAATTTTATGATATTTTACTATGATATATACTCTCAGACTCAACATCTGTTACATATTTTTTTTTTTACATTGATGGATCGTGCAGTCCTCGTGTTATTATATACCTACGAGTTTTTTTTTAAACTCTTCCTGTGTTCCTATAAAACTCGGAATATCCTTGGAATAGTTAGTGTTTTGTGTTTTGCATTGACATGGTTCAAACTTCAAACTCGATCGAAATAGACAAAACACGGTGTAACTATTTAAAGGATATACTTACCACGTTTATTAGTAGCACGGTTTATCAATAGGTATTTATTTCAGTACCCTAATCAATTTATAAAATCCTATATAAATTATAATTACTCTACAAGTACTTATAATATTTAAAACGGTTTGTTTATGCTTATCTAAGTTTCGTTATCCTTGTTCTAAAAATATTGCTTAACCATAAGAGGAAATAACATTAGCAATTCAATGTCATTTAATAATTTGACAATACAGCTACATTTATTGTGATGTCCATAGTGCAGTTTGGATCCATTTACGATTGTTTATTTACTACGGCTCCGTACGAGCCACGTGCCCTCTCGTGATATGAACCTCTCGCGCACGCGTACGATAACAATACATGCAATAGCCGCCCCGAAAACTCTTCTGCGGCTTGAAACTATGCGACTGCCTCATTATATACCATATTGCTACAAGAGTGACAATCTATTAATGCACTTTATGAAATATACGTAAATTACCTACTCAGCGTAATTAAATGCACATCAGAGCGGGGCGCGATAGCGTGACGCCAATGACTGGCATCAAAGCCACGGTTCCCGTGGTAGCCAAACATAAACATCGCGTGATCGACAGCAGTTGCGCCGAAGTCGCGTGCTGAACTCTACCAATACGGTGGTGTGGTGTTGTGGAAACTACGGTCTAGTCGTCGAGCATCTGAGTGGAGCGATGCTCGTCTAGCCGGCAGCCACCAGAGCAGCAAAACAATAAGTGCGCCTTGACCTTGCGGCGCGGGGGACGGGCGTGCGATGACGCCAGCGCGGCCGGCACGCGGCTCGGCTTTCGGGTGCGATCCTTCGCGGACGGCATCCGCGTAATCTGCGGTCAGCGTGATTCCGAACTTTGTCGAAAATACCGGTGGGTGGGCGGCGCCCCGCGACGCCGCGCCAGGGACTCTTGCGCCGAGCTCATTCCGCGAGTCGGCGCCGACGCCGACACGCCTCGAACGACCGACCGATCGAGCCGACTCCCGCCGACCGAGTGAATCGCGACATGCGCGTGCACAGACATGGGTAACGTGCAGTGCTGCGCCAGCGGACGCTTCCCAGAAGGCAAACCGCCAAACAAACCGAAAGAGAAGAAGAAAACGAAAGGGCTGAAGGGTGTTACGAAGAAAACGAACGGTGCTGGTGCCGGTAAAGGCAACGGGACTGTGCAGAAATTGGTAGCCGTGGCTGAGGACGGGTCGAAGCGCGCGGCGCCGGCGCTGGCCGAGCCACATACCGAGCTGCTGTCGCAAGCGGCGCCACCGAGCGACAATGTCCCTGGCTCCGAACCTGCAAATGAACACAAACACACTACTGAGGAAACGGATGCAGCGGCAGCGCCCAACGAGAGCATCGCAGTGGCAAGGGAACGCTTCTTCAATGAGGTAGGATTCTATTTAGAGTCAATTTCCGTAGTGTTCACGAAAGTACTCATGCCGGTAACCATAGCAACAATAAGAGCCACTACAAGTGGTGTGCCGCGTGACGAACTAATCCCTTTATCGTAGCGGAACGAATGTTGGCGCACGGAGGTCGGTCGCTCTGTTTTACATCAACTAAATGCTGTATTCAGTGCTCTTGTTACTCTCTAACCGTATCTTTATCCTTGCTACATTGAAAGGGGTCTTGAACATAATAAAACAGATGTTTGTTTATTTATTAAAATTGTAATTGGATAATTTACGGAACTCTTAAGTGGAATTCATTCAAATACGTTGGTGCGGTGGCTGGTATGCTATCAGAGTGTGGAACTGCAAAACTAATTAACTTTTATTTCGTGGTCTATAACAGTTATTGTCAGCGGCAGTTTGGTTGGTTTCACCATCCAAATTTGGAATAATTTAAAGTCAAATCACGTTCGTCCGACTTGAGCAAATGAATGCACAGACGAAATTGCAATGCGAATCTTCCTTGTGCAACTTGTGTTTGGTGGCGTGAGGCAACAGGAAAATTATTATTGTCACAACTAACAATGTTTATTAGGACATAATTATAAATCACGCATAGTTTGTTACGCTATATATAACTGATACTGATAGTTAAGTTGTGAAGCATTCTTTACTCAAGTTTTATGTGGAGTTATAACGAGTATGCATTAACTTGAATATACATGCAAACGTCCGCTTATCTCATTAGCACGCGGTCTCTGTGTACTCAAAGGTTACTGGACAGGTTCTGTATGACGATGATCTAACACGCATAGATTAACTATCAAGGATACGAGCATCTTCGTATTTTAAGAATATGTGGTTGTAAATGTATTTCTATGGCATTCCATTCCATTGCCCTACAAAATGATTGCATGAATATTTTCATAATACGAGTACACAGTAACTTCAAACGCCGCAATTTGTCGGATAGAGAATAATTTTACTACACGAAAGTAGAACGAACTGAGGAAAATGTTCTATTCCGTTCCAGAGAAGAAGTAATTTGTAAAAAACGCTGTAGATTACGTGCGGTGAGATTAAATAAGAAAATAAGCAGGTATAAGCTACCTCATAGATAGGTAAATCTTTATTGTTTATGCACAACAAGGAGTTTATCTATAATCACCACAAGACAAAAGAAATACAAAGCCGTAACTAAAAATAAAATAAATGCATAATGGGCTTACAGCGGTTTTTTCAGACAACTTTATGATATTTGGAATACATATGTCTGTGAGTAACGTTGAGATATTACAATCTTAATGACAGAAAACTCAGAAAACTAGCTATGTCTCCTCCATTTTGTTTCCTATCTTTCAAAGAATTAAACCGACCATTGTTTTTTTAAATTAACAGCTTCAGTTCGAAGAATTTAATTAGAAACCAAAGAGAAACGTATTTTTATGTTCAAACGAGCCGTGTGACATTGGTAACATTCATTTGAGCCATTCGGTTGCTATTCTTCCATCCTTTTGTGTTACGTTCTGGAAAACCGTTGACACCCCCCAACGCAATTTTCCTTCTTGAAAGTATAATTTCAGTTTTGTACTCTAAATTTCAGCGGATACATTGCTATTGTTTTAAACAATTATTAGCAGACGAATTTCCACATAGTCTGTCTGTAAACAATATGCGAATTTCCCGATTGATGACTCATTAAAATAATCTTACACAGATACAGGTATATTGTGATATCTAAAGAAAATCCGTCGAATTTTCCGCAGCATTTTACCAACTATAACAATATGCATCACCCATTTCAGAAAATTCATTGATTCCCAGACGCGAACCCCGATTCATTACTTATCATAACAAAAATAGCAGATTCTCTGAAACGCGTCAGTTCTTCAGGGCTTTCAGGGGATGACGCGAATTCACGCATGTCACTGACTCACCGTGGAAAGTGACCGAGTGGTTCTGATTTCGTATTAGACTCGTTTTGGAGTGAGTCCAGGCGATTCCCGAAATAACTTCACTGTTCCGAGTTGCACGATTTTATTGCCGGTTGCAAGAGATTGTTCCGTTTATGAACCTGGGTTATCAAGTATGGGATAAAGTGACTTATAAAATATATCTAGTTAGAATATATATAATTATACGGCCAGTCCAAAACAGGACAAGGAACTATCTGCAGGCATAGTACATTATTATAGAGAAGGCCCTCACGTAGGTAATTGACGGTAAATATGACGACAAAAATATGCTCACCATCTGAAGGGTAGAAGGAATACCAAGGGGTATGGCCAGTGGTATGGTGGGTCCACAGCATGATTTTTGTATTTCAGTTTTTGGGAAGAGGCCAACGTCGTACCTGAAAAAAAATATAGAGTGAGAAACTAAAGAAACCGAAATATATTACACAAAGAGATAAAGACATACATACATAGACTCACGCCTGTTTCCCGGAGGGGTAGGCAGAGACCACGGATTTCCACTTGCTACGATCCTGACATACCTCTTTTGCTCTCATCACATTCATCATACATGCTCGTCGGTTAAGGGTACTCTTGACGTGGCCTTTACGTCTCCGATCTGGTCTGAATACGTTCGCCGAAGTCTTCCCCTTCCCAATGTCCCATTCACGCTCGTCTTATGCACCCGTTTCGTTAATCTACTAACGTCCATTCTTTCTAAATGCCCAAACCATCTAAGCACACCTTTCTCAATCCTTGTCACTAAGTCTTGTCTTGCATAACTCCTTGAACGATATGGAGGTCAAAACTGCACACAGCATTTATTTTTTTATTCTTGCCTCTCCGTATTTTTGAAAAATCACCACACTGAAATAACGTTGGATTGTAATGAAACTTGGTATAATTATACCAACCATGAATTAACATCTGGAATATTTATTATCCCCTGGGGTGTTAACCACGGGTCTACACACCTACATAGACAAAGGCTTTTTCCCCGAATGGGTAGGCAGAGCCTCAAATGGGCCTCGTTTCACCGTGGGTTGCACCGTCGTGGGATATAGACGTGACAAGTGGTGAGCTCATCGCCGCTATTCCAGATATAATTAAACTGATCATGTGTACAAACAAAAAGTTTGATGAGAAAATAGCAGAAATAGAAGCAAAACTTCGTTCGCGTGTTACAGGTCTTAAGAGGCAAACAACAGCCAAATTCCGTCACCATCTAACTCAGTAAAGTTCAGGTAATTTAGAAAGTGACAGAATAGTGCTCGTGCAACGAAAATATACTGATACCGAGGTTAATATTCTAAGTTTTGAAATGCTCTCTTAGGTATAAACACTCAGGTACCTATATTGTTGAAACACTCGAAACGTAGCATCAAATTATTTTAAAAACAGACTTGGTATCTTGCCAACGTTATTGCTACGAAATTTTCATACATGTGAAAATATATCATATTATTTAAGTTGGGTGTTTATGTTAGTAATGTGGTTGGGTGTAGAGGTATATTTTGTATTTAGTCATAACACGGTTATGGGAGGTCATAATGACTTTACCAATTCAAATCAATCGGTTGCTATCTAAACTGTTTTGACTAATATACTTTTGAGCATTATTTGTAGATTCTTCTCTTCCATCATCAAGACTGTTTTTAACTCCGAATAATTCGATACTTATTTACGAATCTGTGCTTATAAGCGTATTTAGTATTTTGCTCCTTACACCTACTGGTTTGTCAAAACACTAGTGTAGTCACAGTTCATCTCGATGACAACTTGAAGACAGGCACGGCAGGTCAATGGCGCGTGACGTCATAACAATATATATTTCTATCTTGTATTCATGATACATGCAGATTATATGTGATTGGTATGAAATACTTAAGTCGTCTGCCGCACCCACTAACATGATTCCGCTCCTAAAATTTGAACCAAGACCTGTCGTCAGAATATTTTTAGCATATAGAAATGTTTTGATTTTGAGGTTGTGAGTCAGTAAATTGAAATTAGCTAGTGTAAATATTTAGTTAGCCTATAATAGTCACGGTTAGTATTTTTGAACACATTCACTCCTACTCTTTACTATATTCTGAAAGATTAGTCAACTATTACAGCGAAATCGTTTCATGCGTCTAAATTTACTACGGTTATTCAGAATGATTTTCTAGAAAAAGCCTGAAAAAAATGTAACATTTTTTAATGAGCTCATTAAAGTTATGCAAAAAAATAGGCAGCGATAAGCGGCGCTGGCGATTGCAACCTGTCAAGCGGAATGGTAAATAAATTGGCAATACCAAATTCATAATTCAAATTCAATAATTAAACTTGCCTCTGACTACCCCCTAAAAGTATAACCTTGGATTTTAGGGTGTCCACTATAGAGTTTTTTTAACAATGAAAAACAATTCTAAACAAGGCAATTAGAGTTATAAATTACTTCTACTGATACTTATTTATTATTATTCTATATTTTTTTATTGTTTTTATAGACCTATAAATCTCTTCGAAAAAGTTACCAAGCCAGATATTATGTCATCAACATAATAATTTACCTACAGTTAAACGTTTCGGCGAATAAAATATTATAGGAGTTGAAAGAGTATGAATCAGGAACAGATACGGGTTTCCATACATGACTCATCGATCCTGTGTATTTATATATAGGCACACTAGATAATGTTTATTAATTCACCCACGATTATGGTATCTCGTATACTGGAATACTGAATAAACTAGAAATCGTATTGTAATTGTTATTCCCGCACTCGCTTATTTACTTACGTTGCAATAATTGATACTCATACATAGTTTTTGATTCTACATATTTATGTTGTTGGGTGTTTTTATAAAATATAGTATGAAGAAATACAGAAAAATTATTAACGTCAAGACTTTAATTAATTTGAATAAAAACTGTGTTTTCTCACCCAAACACACGTAAATCACGTAATGAGGAGGTATAGGGGCCATAGGTTATCTATATGTTACAAGGTACACAGTATGTATGCGTATACTTTTACGTGTTGAATCTACCGTCCTTTATCGTTCTCGTCAATTCCAGTCCATCCCAAGGTTGTTTAGAAGCACGGACCTATATTACACTAGATAACACAAGTGCATCTACTTTGCGTGTCACTTTGCCTGTCCGATATAGGTGCAATGCACCAATTAGCAAACCTCAAATCAGGTTGCTCATGGTCGCAATAGCACGTCGGATGTCAATAGAAAAATGCATAATTACGCCGTGCGAATGGAGATATTTCGTAGCATTGTAAGTACAAAATAAAACGGCACGCTTGGTTTAATACAAATTTACGTGTTTGCGGTGTCTATCTTGAATCTTGATACATGCGATGTGTTTGGAAGAGATCAGTCTGAGCGATAAGACAGCCCATTTTACTTCCATAATTATATTTTATTTATTTTTATTGTGTTAATTTTTATGTGGTGTGTATATATAGGTTTATGATACTTATTGAAATAAAACTGACCAAGATTCAGAAATAATTAATTAAATTGGCAAAAATTTACCTACGTGGAATTAATAATGAGCAAAAACACCAATTTGTAAAGACACAAACAACTGGTTTTAGGGTTCCGTAGTCAACAAGACAATAGTATAGTAATAGTTTCGCCATGTCCGTCCGTCTTTCTGTCCACGGCTTAGCTCGGAGACTCTTAGTACTAGAAAACTATAATTTGGCATGGTATAACTATTAATCACGCCGACAAAGTAGTAAATAGTAGATTGTTATACAAGGAGCTAAAATTACCCAAGAGGGAGTAAATAGAAACCGAGTTTTAATGGGTTTTTAGCGCCGTGTGTTGCACTCTACTTTTCACAACAATTGCGAGAAAATAAAATAATCCAATACAGTATGAAAAATTAATTACGGTCACTACCAATTCAATTTGCAATTAGAGAAAAATTCTAAAGATTTCACGCCAATGTCTTTTTTTTAATTTCTTCTGTAGCCGCAATGCATTACATGCATTCTATCAAAGAGATCGTCAATTATAGTGCCATTTTCAAAAATAAAATGTTGTGCTTTTTTATGAAACAGTAATAAGTCGAGTTAGTAGGGAAGCCAGTCCTCCGAAATTGAATTCCCGTTGGACAGACGAGTTCCGCGCCGACAACCAGTATCATTGTGTTCAGCGTGATCTCCTGAACATGAATTGACCGGTTGTCGCATTCTAAACTGGTGGAGGGAGGAGAAAGGGGAGGGGAAAGATTCGAAAACTGGGTATCAGATTTGGTTTATATCTCAATAACCGCTTGTCCGATTTCAATAAATAAGATGTCATACGATAGGTAATTAAATGGTTTACATACTATGTCTTACATAGGTTTTCGTAAATGTCATAGTTTATTAAATATTTAGAAAAAGGCGAATTTCAAACAATAGATGAAAATGATAGTGTAAATTACACCTACCTTAAAAGTAATGTACAAAGAATTGGGCGCTTTATTCACATGTCTTGAAGTTTTTGCTTGATATTAATAATGGCTGTATCTTTTGAACCGTGACAGTCAGAAACTTGAAATTTTCACAGACTAATTACTGCTGTGGTTTCTACAAGAAAACATAATAAAAATAAAATAAAGTTAAAAATTATGCTACAATAAACTTTTGTTTTTGCTCGTTCTTAATAAGGGCTGTATTTTTTTAACCGTAATAGTTAGAAACTTGAAATTTTCACAGAATAAGTACTGCTGTAGTTTCTACAAGAAAACATAATAAAAGTAAAATAAAGTTTTAAAAAAAAACTTATTTTGTCTGAAATTGCCCTATTTTTGAATATATAATAAAATATGGTATTTGCAAAAACCTGTCACAGTTTTGTCGTTTCTCAACCAAATAAAAAATGTAAAAAGCCAAATACTGCTGAATAATTCACCCAATTCTTCGTAAATCACTTTTTAGTTAGGTGTCAGTTACTGCTATTTTCAACAAAACCAAACTTTTTTTTTATAATTTGCATTTTCTCGAAATATTTAATAAAGTATGATATTTACAAAAACCATTTCAAGACTCGTTATGTCAAAGATTTTATTACCTGTCGTATGACACCTTATTTGTTTAAATCGGACAAGCGGTTATTGAGATATTAACCAAACCTTATACCCAGTTTCGTATCTTTCCCCTCCCTTCTCTCCCCCTCCACCACTTAAGAATGCGACAACCGGTCTATTCTTGTTCGGGAGATCATGCCGAACACAATGATACCGGTTATCGGCGCGGGAATGGTCTGTCCAACGGGAATCGCCATTTGACGACTTTTTGAGAAGTGCACTCTCTACTAAGTCTTTATTCATGATTATTCTACTTCTGACTAAAGACTTTTTCGTTTTTATGGGCTCATTATCATCTGACAGACAAAATTAAAAATATAACTTTTTCACCTAGATGAAGAAATGAAATTTTTTCTTCGCTCTGGTACGCCACAATGATGGTCTTTTTGAGCAAGAGGAGTGAAAATACTTTTTTTCATCCCATCTATTCGAAAAGGACGACTGGGTTCGCCTTTAAGTGCACCCAACGGTGGTGTTTTCTATGAGAAACTTTTAGCGGGCAGTAATGAGTTTTGCGGCGCACTTATTAAGTTCCTAATTCAAAAAGTGCGCGGCAAAGATAATTGCGGTGCACTTATTGAATTTGGAACCAGCGCCAAATAATTCGAACGCAAATATTGTTTGAATAAATACTGGCTGGTACGACGACGGCCCAAAACCCAAAACAAAAAACCCAAAACACACAAAAAACACAAAACACAAAAAAAAACACAAAAACACAAAACACAAAAACACAAAAAAAAAGCACAATACACACAAAAAACACAAAACACAAAACAAAACACAAAAACACAAAAAAAACACAAAAAACACAAAACACACAAAAAACACAAAACACAAAAAAAAACACAAAAAGCATAAAACACAAAAAAAACACAAAAAAGCACAATACACACAAAAAACACAAAACACAAAAAAAAAACACAAAAAAACACAAAACACAAAAAACACCCAAAAAAAAAACACCCAAAAAAAAACACAAAAACACAAACAAAAAAAAAATACACAAAAACACAAAAAAACAACCATTTGTTTTATTAAATAATAATATTACAATAACATATGAGGCGCCTTTTATTTTCTCATAGTGGGTGATGAAAAGCAGAGTGTATCACACGGGCGCAACATATATTTTTGGCTCGGGCGACGTACTTTGAATCCCTCGCTACGTTCAGGATTCTACTTTGAATCCCTCGCTACGCTCGGGATTCTACTCTAGTATCTCTCACTTCGCTCTGGATTCAAAAAAGCGCCCTCGTCGTAAAAATATTATGTTGCTCCCTTATGATACAATCTACTAATAATGGAAGTTCAAAGGAAAACTATCAAGCTAAGTAGGCAAGTTAATGGGTAGTAGTCCAACAAGTTATAAAATGTACCTACTTGGTGAACAAAAAAGGAAAGTTTCGTATAAATTACATTGAAAATTACTCAAATGAAGTTGTAAGTTGTGTAAAACAGGAAAGCCTCCTTCTAAGTCCGTATATTGTGACGGGCAAGTTCGGAACCATACAACGCGCGTGGCCCGAAACGCACTTGGCCGCATAATGTAAAATGATATGGCTCGCCTGGTGTAAGTAGGTATTATAAAATGCAATTATGTAAATGTATTGCCACATTCTGTGACCTCCGAACTCCTCCGAATATAGCCGAGCTATGGATCGCAGAGCCACCTGCTGGGGAATAACAAAAATCGAGTGGCGACCACGAACTGTAAGACGTAGTGTATAAGACGGCCCTCCGTGGACCGAAGAGGTTATAACGTTCACAAGAAGTCGGTGGATAAAGGCGGCTTAAGACCGTTCGTCAAAGCATCCTCATGGTGGATCTATGTGCCAGCAGTGGATGTCTTTTACAAATTAAAACCATTTTTTTTTTGCATTGTTAGACCTTTGTTTGACCACGATCTCACCTGTTGGTAAGTGAGGGATGTTGACAGCCTGGCCCACGGTACGCGGCCCATAGACAGCGCGTTCCATTTTTCATTATTTTCGTTGACTGCGTGGTCCACGACGCTGGGCCAGGATATTAATAGCCAAAAATGTGGCCGAAGATAGAGCACAAAGGTCTAGAACGCACCTATTCACTCTACCTTGCAAAATATAAATGGATATTTGTAAACGTGTAACCTCCGGAAGGGCAAATCCATATTTTTGTTTTTGTTTTGTTGCAACGGAAACATAAATATATGGGATCCTTTGAGATCCGAAAGGACACGACATTGCTTGACATTGCAAACGAATTTAAATTATTTAAAGAGGTATCGTTTGAAGGTTAAGTGATAAGAAGTTTGCTAGATAGCTCGGTATATTTAAAGCCGATGCATATATTTACGACTTACCTACGTTACCTATTATGTTATTGTTAGTAGAAATACTACCTATGTGCCGAAGGAAGGTCATCTTTCAAAACACGTAAGCAAATTATGATCTAAGCGACTCCAGTATTCATTTAACATAATCTAAGAAGTACACTGAACGGGAAAATATTTCTGAAAATATCCTCTTGATAAAACCGACTCTATCAGCTATTTTTTTGGACGACCTCTGTGGCGCAGCGGGCAAAGCTTGGCCTGCGACGCAGGAGGTTGCGGGTTCGATTCCCACCCCGGAACAAATATTTGTGCGATCGCAGATATTTGTTCAGGGTGTTCTGGGTATTTTCTATGTATAATAAAAAATACCTATCTATGTAATATATTGTATTAAGTATAACAATTGTCTAGTACCCATAACACAAGCTCTGCTTAGCTTGGGGCTAGATAATGTTGTGTGAACTGGCCAGAATTATTTATTATTTTATTATTTTTTATACTATAAATATAAATGAATAAAACAGCAGTCACACGCATAGTCCTGATTTCCTGATACAACACTAGAATTCCCTATTTCATATCAGGAATTATAAATAGGTTAAAAAAACCGGCCAAGTGCGAGTCGGACTTGTGCACGAAGGCGTAGTAACTAATATGTAATCTGTGACGAAGGGTTCCGTACCATTATATATAAAAACTGCAAAAAAACATATGTCTGTTGTATGGGAGCCCCCTTAAATATTTATTTTATTGTTTTTTAATATTTGTTGTTATAGCGGCAACATAAATACATCATCTGTGAAAATTTCAACTGCCTGACTATCATGGTTCATAAGATACAGCCTGGTGACAGAGGGACGGACGGACAGCGGATTCTTAGTAATAGCACAGAAATTTTTATAAATGCTGGTTTTTTTTGGCACTACGTATATTTCGGTAAAATCGCACTATTCGAATATGTGACTCTTCTGTTCGACTTTAAAATAGTAGGTTAGAAGTATAACGCAAAACAATAAATTAGTATGTTGACTTTTCACCGCCATACCGCGTGTGGTCTCATTGATCAAGTGCCCAGCCAGTACCAATTAGACGCCTCCGATACATCCCGAGGTCACCAGTCAAGTGGCGCCATAATAAACTGTGTCAATCTTATTTAAAAGTTCGCGTACACATAAATTATGCTGTAAGTGATTGTAGTAGCTTCATTCGCTGTACAATGTAGCTTAGCGCTGGCTATATTACATGATGCAGTTTGATAAACGGATTAATTACCAGCTGTAGTTGCGATGGAGACAATACTGATGCAGTGGCCTAGGTAATTATTCCTTCTGTGACACGGGACTAAGAATAGATCCCGATGTATCGTAGTAGCAGAGTTTTTTTGGAGAAAGAGTTCGTCCGGGAAATCTCCAATTTCTGCCGCAAAGCAGTAGTGCTCGCATTGCTGTGTTCCGGTTTGAAGGGTATATGCGTGCCAGTGAAAATACAGACACATGAGACTTTCATCTTTATGTATCAGGGTGGCGGACGCAGTCCAACGCCACATAGGATGCGTCCTAGGTGGACGTGACCTATGTGATAATGCACTGTTCATAGGCAGAGGGTACCGCTTATCATCAGGTGTGCCATCCTCTTGTTCCGTCATTCTAAGTAGTATAATAAAAAAAAATTGGTTTATGGTTTTTTTGTTGCTTATGTTACGTGTGTCCACTTGGGGAAAAATAAAAAAATAACCATCTGTCTTTTAATTTTTTTTAAATTTTCATGTCTGGATTCAGAGCTAGTCGTGGATGATTTAGGCAGAATATATTTTTATTTTGCTCAGGGAATGTGTATGAACGAAAGTTTAGCATATTATGACCTACTAAACTAGAAACGGGAGCAATATTAAGGCCGAAGGAAATACTTGTGAAGTCTCGTCTGGCGCCCACTTTGTTTAGTTTGCTATTACCTAATTCTGGATTAGCGACCGCAAATTGATCTCTAGACCAGACACTACATATCTGTGTGTGTTGTACGTGTCACAGACGGAAACAGATAATTTTGCCACATAATTTAAATTTCAACCATTAATGTACTTACCAAGTGTTTTTATTTTTAAAAGCTTTTGTTTAGATAAACAGACACACGCCTTTTTACCCGAAAAGGTATGCAGAGCCTCAACTGGGCCTCTTTTCACCGTGGGTTGCACCAACGTGGAATATAGACGTGACAAGGGGTGAGCTCATCGCCGCCATTGCGTCTCACGACTGACTCTGCTAACGCTTTCTTCAAGTAATAACACATTCCTTAATAAGCTAGCAGTTTATACCTACGATCAAATTCGATTTTTAACATCTTTTTTATTCGATTGAGTTAAAATTTTGCATATCTGTCAATTTCCGATGACATTCCATATTATTTCCATATTACGCAATAAATTATTTTGATTTGATTTGATTTGATTTGACAATACTACTATATTATGGTGACACCGAGGGGTACGTATCAAAATTCATAAATTTAAAATACATACGTTTAGAATACATAAGTTCAAAATCCATAACTTTAAAAAACCTAATTGTGAAAATCAATAAGTTTTATAATCGATAAAGTTCTATACGTATAATGGTCGAAATGCCTAAAGCCATAATCTCAAACAAATCTGCAGCCAAATTTCAAGTTTGTAGCTGGAGCCATCAAATTTACACTTTTGACGTATTTCAAACATTATAAAAACCGTACAATAGGGATATTGGATTTATTTATTTGAACCATACGGTATTTTGATTTTCGGTATTTTAAACGTATACAGTTAAGGTACGTTCCAAAAAATATAAATTCAAAACACATAAATTTAAAAAACCTAATAGTGAAAATAAATAAATTTAAAACCCTTAAAGTTTTTTATTTATAAAGGTCGAAATGCCTTAACTCAAAATACATAATGATTACAATGTATACGTTTAAAATACCGAAAATAAATTCAATATCCTTATTGCACGGTTTTTGAAAGTGGGTGAGAAAAATTGGAGGGAGGATATTTTATTCATATCAGAAGTAGGTGAACTATGCAGGTTCTATTCAAGCTGTGTCAGAGGTGAGGTTCCAAAATCAACCTTTCGATGGATCAAAGACAAGGAACGCGGTGGATGGATGCAGCTAGAGACGCAAATGAACGCGAATGACGTGGAATGAACGCGTCGTGGCAACTATTATGCTATTTAGCCATTATTAATGACAGCTGTTATGTGTTGTTGACATTATGTTTTTTAAACTTCTGTATTTCGAACTTCGTTATTCTAAACTTATATCAAATGAAATTATAAATTTTAAACCATTAGGTTTTTTAAATTTATGTGTTTTGAACTTATGAATTGTAAACGTATGTATTTTGAATTTATACATTTTGATACGTACCCGACACCGAGAGCTGGGGGCTTAGTACGAGAATTTTATAGTATTCGAAACTATATGAAGTTTCGTTTCCTTCAATACATTTACTTACTGCGTCCTTAATTTTCTCATCGTTTCCGTTAGGGGCGCTGCAAGTAAATGCATGGAAGGAAACGAAACTTCATATAGTTTTAAAAACTATCCAAACTAGTACTAAGCCCCCAGATCCGATGGTGAACGACGGATCTCCTCGATGGTCAATAGTGAACAGTACCAAGTCCGAAGTTCCGAGCAACAATGGTAACGATGATCGTAACGTAATGACCATGGTTTGTGTATTACGTACTATTATTTATTCTGTGGAATACCACACGGCTAACAAGGCTTTACACTACGTAATAACGTAGTGTAAAGCCGTGTTAGCCGTTGTGCTGTTTCTGGCACAGATGAATGGCTAGTTAGATAATAGTTCAAGGCTAGAGTGAATAGGTGTCTTCTAGACCTTTGTGCTTTATCTTCGGCCACATCGTCACTTACCAACAGGTGAGATCGTTGTCAAACAAAGGTCTATCATAGTTTAAAAAAAAGTTACTACGTCATACACGCACGATCGTCATTACGATGGTGTTTGCAAAACTCAGACTTGGAGTATTGGTCGTTATCAACAGAACATATAGGTCGTTATCACCCAACAGGAGAGCCTGCGGACAAATCATTGATAAATAAATTTAAATCATTCTCAATCCTGGCTGCATCTTTCATGACACAAATCACCAACATCCCGTTAGGTAGTTAAATCAGATTAAACAATAAACTTTTTGTGGGTCGTAATTCGGTAACTTAGCGATGCTTGCAAATCAAAGCAAGTGGAGGTTACAAGGCGTTACTATCAGAGTTCATCGGGTGATTGAAGTCCGTAGATGATGACGTTAACGGTTGCCACTTTAACGTTATTAAGGTGAATGCTCACACTTGTGGCGCGAAATTATAATTTTTTGGTGTTTTTTCTTGTTTAGGGGGATCGTAGCTAAACTGATGATATTTATGAGATACTATCAATTAAAACATGTTTATTAAGTCTCATAGTTCTCCCAAAATCTACTTTCGCTATCTGAAGATGTGTTCATGAACAGTAATGAGCAAAAAACACCAAAAAAAAAAAACTTAGCGCCACAAGCGTGAGTATCCACCTTAAAAGCTTGGTGTTGCATAAGCCGGTTCGACGACAGATGATTGGCGTATATGATTTCCTTCGACTGCTTGGGTTGAAAGTTCATGGTAACTATCTAAGCTTATTAATGTAATTAATGTTGTTTGTAATGTTTTCTCGAAATTTTATGAAAAAGCCAAGAGGGAAATCTTTGCAATCACCAACATCATCATCATCATCATCAGCCTACAGAAGTCCACAGCTGGACCCTTCTGTTGCTGCTTCCCCCATATTAAAATCCCACGATGAACGGTCATGAGTTGCCTCCATCCATCTCCTGCCTTTCTGATACCTCTATAATGTCTTTAGTCCATCGAAAGGGGGGCATTCCTGATTTGCGCCGTCCAAGGTTTGTTCTCGCCACTTATGAACCTTTCTTCCACAACGGTTATCGTTCTGCGAGCTATATGGCCTACCCATTGCCACTTCAACTTGGTAATTCTGATAGCTATGTCGGTGTTTTTGGTCTTTCTACGGATCTCCTCATTCCGGATTCTATTATCACGTAGTGAAACTCCGAGCATAGCTCTCTCCATAGCCCGCCGCGCAACTTTATGTGACCAATAGGTAAGTTAATGCCTCCCTCTCCTCCCGAAGATGTCATAAAAGCCGACTAAGGGACTACGCCAGCGCCAGGTGATGGGCAGCAGCATCCACCTGAGTACTTAACACCAATACTGTTATCACCAATCCGCTTGCCAAGCGTGGTGATAATGGCAACCCTCCTCCCCCCCAAATAGTAAACACGCTCAAAACATGGCCCCCAGTCCCCGGCGGCTTCGCTATTCATGGTACTGGTCAGCCACGGTTACGGCGGAGTAGGGGTGCTAAGAGTCCAACTATTAGGGCAATCTTCTAGGAATGTTATGCGATAACCGTATTTCTACCTGTGAAATAAGTTGTGCTAATCTTTCTTGCAAATCTTTGGGCTAATGCAGATCATTTCAGCAACATTCTTGTACAGCGAGGGATGTACGCAACTTTCTATCTTTTAACTTCGTTAAAAAGCCCTGAATTTAGTTCTACTGCCCTGAATTTTTGCACATATCCAAAAACAAACGTTTCACTACAGGAGGGGGAACTTGAATCTAACAAAAAAACGCAAATGGATCCCTGAATCTAAAAGTGGTTTTCACACACCAGCAATATTTTGAACCACGCCATGATAAAGACGAGAAAAATAATTTCAACAAAAAATTAAGCGTGGTTACTATGTACCATGCCAAATTACATAAGAGTCTCTGAACTAAGCCGTGGACAGAAATGGCGAAATCCATGGCAATGGCATGGTTCCTTTTCTTGATGACTGCGTAACCCTAAAAACTAGGGTCTATAGATGAGCCAGTTACAATGGACAACTTGTTATCCTTTTCTAAGAACGTTGCCCCAACGCTGGACTTAGGCATTCTTAAGCTAAAGGTACACAAGATGCGTCGCAAGCCGGTGTCATGTTTCCTCTTCAATTCCCGAGAGTGACATGTCCGCATTGCGCGACCGCGTGGGCACGTGCTAATGATAAGGGGTAAGCGGCTCTAGATACGGGTTTTAAACTGTCTAAGCTGTTTCCTTTTACACTTGAGGGGCAGTGTTTGATTGGGATCTAATCAGGCTATTATTTTCGAAAAATTAAGACGTACTATTTACTTTGCTATTCTCCTGCTAACGTTTCGTTGACCATTTAGAGGCCCTTCTTCATGAGCACCGACCGCGACCACGCTCGAAGTAAGGTAGCAAACAAGCACACGGCCACCTGTTGGTAAGCGGTTACCGTAGCCTATGGACGCCTGCAATACCAGAGGCATCAAACGCGCGTTGCCGACCCTTTAAAAAATTCTAAACCCCTTTTGAAGAACCCCATACTGTAGTCGCTAGGGAAAACCTCAGCAGGGAGATCATTCAACAACCTTAGTGTTGGCGGGAGGAAGTTCCTCTGAAACCGCACAGTCCGGGACCACCCTGGCTCTAAGGATGAATCCTCTGCCGAGTAAAGTAAAGTGAAGTGAAGTAAAGTAAGTGAGGTTAAGACTATTATTTATTCTGTGGTTTAAGTAAGTAAGTGGTGTATAGTCGTAATTTTTCTAAAATGACACCAAGCCACGGTAATTTAAATTCTAGGCTATTATTTGTCTGTATGGATCAACGGGTTTCCACAAGAGATGTGCTAGGCAGCTGAACGGTGCGAAGATGCGTAGCGAGGCTGTGAAACGGTGCGCAGATGAGCGGTGCGAGGATGTGTAGCGCGCTCTTTTCAGATGCGATCGAAAACTCAAAACGCGAAAGCTCGGGTCCATCCTTTGCACACATCCCTCGCGCAAGTCTCTCGCACACATCTCTCGCACACATCTCTAGCACACATCCCTCGCACACATCCTTCGCACACATCCCTCGATCACATCTCTCGCTTGTTTTGGACGTATAAAAACCTCGCTCTGCTAAGCCGTTTCCTACTTTTTACTTTGGTCGAAGGTTTCCACCAGAGTAGCGCTGAGTGAGGCTAGGTAAATAACGTGATTCTATTCCCTCTCTACGCATCCTCGCTCATCTCTGGTGCAAACGCAGCCTCAACGTGGTATGAAACACGCAAATAATACACGAAATGATTGCTCTGACTCGTAAGATGCATGCGAGAGTTACCTGGTGGTGATTTCATTTCAACTCACAACCTTGTATTTTGCATTGTATTTTTATTAGGCGCTCTCCATGCAACGCACCTTTTGGAACTAGCGGTATACATTTTATGCATATTGCGTATTCGATAGGCACAGGCACTACGCTGTTATTACAGACGGAAGTAAATTAGCTCATATCAATTAAAAACAAAGACAAGGCAAAGAGTATTTTTTTGCGACGAACAACAGGAAGAATAAAACCCACACGATGAAAATGATGAAAATTTTGTTATTTTTGGAGTTTACACATCAAGAATCGATTTTTATATAAGATACACAAATAGACGAGGTGTAAAATCGAAAAATATAGCGTTAACAAAAAGTGAAGTCCGTTATGTTTCCCCCCTGTGATATTCGCACATCTTATATACTATAAATAAATAAATAATGCTGGACAGTTCACACAACATTATCTAGCTCCAAGCTAAGCAGAGCTTGTGTTATGGGTACTAGATAACTGATATATTTAACTATCAACATCAATGGCAAATACATCATTCATCTTTGAATTGCCGGTGATACAGTCATCATGGCAGAATCGCTGGAAGACCTTGGCACAATCCTCAGGGACCTCAATACCATCTCTCAACAGGTGGGTCTTAAAATGAACATGGGCAAGGCTGTCACACCTATTCCGGTACACGATGGGTACGATATCATCGAAGTTGTTGACCACTATGACTATTTGGGCCAAACAATTCAACTCGAGGTAAGGCAGTACAAGGATTGCAGCCAGTTGATTACTACAATTAGTAGTTGTGATGGATGGAGTAGGTAGAAGCGACAAGGAGAAGACGTAGTTAAAGAGCAAGGATTGTAGCCAGCTGACATTCTTAAGATTAACAAATTTGAGATTCTTATAGATACTACGATCCAACAAGGTACATTCTTACTATGAGTCAAAGTAGCCAAAGCTTTTAATGATTTAGAGCCAATACTGAATGGAACAATAAACAAGCAACAATGTTTCTTAAAAACTGGAATGATATTGAGACAAAGAGAAACAGACGCGTACTGTTTGTGGAGGCGCCAGTCACAGTGTAGCTATCAGTACATGGATAATAGTGATGTGTCAGGAAGTATAGATATGCAAACCATGCACATAAGTCCAAACGATTATTGTTCGTGTCTATCATCATAATCAGCTACAGAAGTCCACTGCTAGAAATAGGCCTCCACACAGAATTCCACGAACGGCCTTGAGCCACCTCCATCCACCAACTCCCTGCGCCCATCGAAAGGAGGCATTCCTACGCTCTGTCATCCGGTTTGTGGATGACACTTGACAACCTTATTCCCGAATGCTTGTAGATTCTGGTTCTGGTTCCTATGTCTTGCCCATTTACTCTTCAACGTGCTAATTCTAAGGGCTATGGCACATTATGCGGAAAGCACGCGACGGAATTTCCTCCCGGTTACGCTCACAATGCTTTTTTAGTTACCTATTACACACTGGTCGAAATTCCGTCGCATTTTGGCGTACAGCGGAATTTCGGTTGGGCGGAAGTTCGGTAACAACGAATTCTATGCATTTTGTACAGGAAGCGACACATTATCCGCGGCGGAAAGATCGGCTCAGAAAAATCCGTCGACAATGCCTGTCGCGCGCGCTTCCATTAATTTCTGAACACTATTATAAACACTCTGCAATTGCTATTGAAAAATAATCCATGATTTCTGGACAATACGATACGATAGCACGACCAATCAGTGCAAATTCTATTGACACCTGATCGACACACTGCCGTGAATACCGTCCATTCCGCAAATTCCGTCGGGCAGATAATTCCGTTTGGCGTAAATGGTGTGTCATCTCAGCCGAATACGTCGGAACGGAAAATTTACAAAGTTCGGCACAGTGTGACCCGAAACTAAGAGCTATATCGGTTATTGTTCTCCTACGGATCTCTTTGTTTCGGATATATCACGTGGTGAAACACCGAGCATAGCTACCTCTATGGCCTGCTGCGCAACTTTGCGCTCGTTTATGAGGCATATGAGGGACCGATAATAGACTTCCGTCTTGAGGCTCTGCGGTATCTGTGACGAAAAGATATGGTGTGGTTTGCCGAACGCTGCCCATCCATCATAATGGCCATTGTTGATGGACTTACAGTCTTATTCATAAAAAGCTATCGGACATCTAAAGTCTCTCTAATGTATGGTGATCGAGGCATTCCATACACTATCAAGGACAAAATATTATAACAACTTCCCCGTCCCTTCCAAAATTCGACAAATGAGATCGATACATTGCCGGTTTACACTCTAGTGTTTTAAATATTTTCAGTAATCAAGCAGCAATGAACAGATAAAACTAAAAATAATTATTTTGTAATGCATTTTGTTTCTCTTTTGGTTCGGGCAGTTTTTGTGCTCTGACTCGAAGTCAATTTACTTTGATGTCTTTGTACTGAGCACATCACTAAAACTTACAGCCGCGTTGGCGACTATCGCTAAATTAACAGTACTGATACTTACTAAACGTAAAACGCAAGCAATACGGGGTATAATATCCAACAATATTATCGTTTGTTCTCTTATGGAACTTGTAGGTACTGAGTCACCGATTATCTGGAGTTAGAGTTAATAATCACTTTTCAGTGAAAAATAAACGCAAGGAGAAAAATTTATATGAATTTAGTTCGGGATTTTGCTCTGTTAGTACTTTGCTTTTTTTGATTAGGTTATTGAGTATCTTCGGTATCAAAGACTGTTAATGTTAAAGAACTCCCTTTTCCGCATTCGAACTCTATGGGCGGTCCATTATGTTTCAAAGACTGTACCAACGTACCAAGTCCTTGTTTGTTTTTACCCGACTATACGGCAAATTACTATTTATTTATGTATTTTTTTATTTATTTTATTTTATTGAGTAAGCAATCAAGCGTAGGCCCACCTGTTCGAATGTAGTTACCGTAGCATAAGGACACCTAACACCGGAGGCATCACACGCGCGTTGCGAACTCTTTAAGATTAACGTATGTTCCACCGTAGGTACTAATATTTATTCTGTGACCGTAGTGCCTAACCTACTCATCCGGTTTTGATGAATGAGGTGTCAATCGATTCCTTATCCGGGTGACATGGCCTACATTTAATACGAATAAAATCAATACATGGGATGTTACCGCCAAAAAAGGGGAGTCTTCGAAATTATTTTTTTGCTTTCGTATAAAAACCACTCAGGGTTTAAAATGAAAGAGAGGAATTCTACCTTCATTGAGATTGCTATTAACATTTTGAAAAGATATACTTTATAAAAATATTGTTCTTACATAAGTAGGTACATTATTTTGTGGGTCATCGCAGTCGGGCTATAGTTATAAATTGTTACTTGTTATTACATCTGTATCCTTATCATTTGAACCGAAAAGGAATATATTTCGAATATATTTGTATTTCCATTACGAGGTAACACAAGCAAGGCTTTTTTTTTATTAACTGTCTTGTATTAACCGTCTTGTATTGACGGATAAAGCATATGACCCACCTGATGTTAAGCGGTACCCTCTGCCTATGAACAGTGCATTATTACATAGGTCACGTCCACCTTAGGACGCATCCTATGAGGCATAGCACTGCGCCCGCCACAGTCTCATGTGCATGTAATTTCACCGGCACCAATACCCTTCAAACCGGAACACAGCAATGCGAGCACTGCTGCTATGCGGCAGAAATAGGTATATGGTGGTTGTACTTCCCCGGACGAACTCTTTCACAAAAAAGCTCTACTACTACTGTAGTACTACTACTACGTTAGTAACTAACGTATAACTATCTAATCCCAAAAAATATTTAATTTTTGCTATATACAAGTCGTAATAAGTTTTAGCCTTAAGTACCAGCTTGAAGTATATGAGGCCTAGTGCCTTGAACTATGTTGAAATAAACGGTATGGGAAAGGTTTAATTACGCCTCGCGTAAAAGAGTCTCACTTTCCCATAAAAAGTTTTTTCTGTCTTACATACATAGACACACGCCTTTTTCCCCGAAGGGGTAGGCAGGGCCTCAATGGGCCTCTTTTCACAGTGGATTGCACCATCGTGGAATATAGACGTGACGAGTGGTGAGCTCATCGCCGCCATTGCTTCCCACGACTGAGTCAGCTAACGCTTTCTTCCAGTATTATCACATTCCATAAATAAGCTGGCAGCGAGGACAAATCTGGACAAAAAAGGTCTTGCTTGTTAAAAAGCTTTATTTAATGGCGAAATGTAATAGTTATTCAATAATCAAACAATGGTTCATTCATAAAGAAATAAGACAACGGATCTTGCAGCTATTTTTAACTACATAAGAATTTGATAGCTCTACCAACATCGTTCCCCGTAGGAATGCCCATAGGAAATTCTTTGGCTTCAAACTTCTAAAGACAGTCGTCCATGTTTATTTGATCTAAATACCAAAGCCGAAATAGATTTAACACTTTTGAGATAGTAAGGAAAAACAACAAACGTATATGAAAGCATTATCATATTTAGTTGCCTTAGTAAGTGCTGGAGTTGAGTAATGAATGAATGAATCGCGATAAGCGGTATTACATGCAATAAATCACCTAAAAAAAACATGTTATAAGTGAATTTAAATGTAACCCAAAAATTCCGTTCCAGCGGGACTCGAACCCGCAACCTTGCCTTGCGCTGGAACGGAATTTTTGGGTTACATTTAAATTTAATGTTTTCCATAAAGTGCGGTTTACACTTGAAAAATAATAAACTATGATGTTATAAGTGTATGCTTCAATGCAAGAATAAAATACTTTTTTCCCTGAACTACCCCGAAAAGAGGGTGCAATAGGGTGTTAAAAATTGTATGGGAACTTTTTAAGGCGTGGTACTCTTCGTTTAAGTTTGAAACTTGGTATGAGTAATTAAAATACAGAATAGAACAATAACAGTACTCTTGGATTTTTCAAAATAAAAATTAAGAAGTCTTAAAAGAGGTAGAGAGGGGTGTCAAAGTATTTAGGCCTCATCGTAGCGTAGCACGGGTATTCAGCTCGTCATACATAGTATAGATAAATAGAAGATAGATATCGAACATCCCTAATCAGATCGAGTCTCCATAATCAGAAATACATACTTACTACCAAACGTAAGATCAATCAGGAACTACTCGTAAGTTATACAGGCTGTATAGGACACGTCGCATGTTTAGCTATTTTCAAAAAGATTATAAAACATATAACTTCTTAGCTTCAATCCATATTCGCAAAATCTGCAGCACAACTTAACTCCTCACGTTCTTGCTTATCCTTCTTCTTATCTCTTGCAAATAGCAAGTTCACCGTCGACGCAACCTGCGTTCAAAAAATACCATCAATATCTATCAGTATTCCGGGATCTCTTACAGCTAAATTACCTGAAATATTACTGAGAAATTGGCTTTATCGTTGGGTAAATAAAAACGTACCATGCAACAAGCAATAAAGGAATTCGAGCCCGCATTACTAACAAAGTCAATATTCGCTGGTTCGTCTAAACCTTGACTAACACATGAATCAGTTACGATAACAGCGATAGTGACATAAGATTTATAAGAGGTTTCCGGATTTTGAGAACTGAAACATGCCACTGTTCACTGGAGCGCTGTTTCATTGACATTTCAGAAAATAGTGTTCAGCGCACACTATCGTACAGCAACTGTTCCGTTCCGTGTCGCCAAAAGCGGCACTCAAGCAGCAATAGTTAAAACAAACGTAACATTTCAAGTATACATCGACGCATAGCCGCTTTAGTCGACAGTGGGTCTAACTTAAAAATGCACCAATAAAGTGAACTAACTGGATGGCGTGAGGACATCCTAACAATGACTCAATTACTAGGAATAAAGGCAAAACAGTCACGAATTGAAACAGGTAAAAGACGCAAAACAGCTGTTACTGGTAAATTAAGTAACTTGGTATTTCCATATTACGCCTGCGATGCTGTTGCTTAAGAAAAAAGTATTTACTATTCTCTTGCTGACGATTCGTTTACCATTTAGGCTAAGCGCGCACTACGAATTTTAATCGTTGTTATTTTCAAAATACGAAATGAAACTATGAACGGTATATTCGTATTGTTCACAGATTTGCGATTATTATTCGCAGCGATTAAAATTCGTAGTGCGCGCTTAGCCTTAGAGGTCTTACCTCATGAACACCGACCGCGGCCACGCTCAAAAGTCGCGAGACGGGGACTTCGAGCGTGGTTGCGGTCGGTGCTCAAGAAGGACCTCTAAATGGCCAACGAAACGTCTGCAGAAAAAAAGAAAAGTACTGGTGTACTGTCGTATTTTTCCCAATCAATGTTTCCAATTTCCTGGTTCTTTGATTCATCATCATCATAAACCTCTGCCTGCAGTCTATTGCTGGGAAAGTCTGACCCACCACATATTATGTGAGCATGATACTATGCTCCCAGCTTCATTACGTTTAGATTCTCGCCCTCTTTTTGATGTGCAATTCTTTTTCCTCAAAGAAAGACAATCACAAGTCTTCAGTTACAGTAAAAAGCTCGTTAAGAAGATTAATGATATTGACATTCGAATAACGACATGCTTGGGAACTAGCCCAGTTTTGAAATCATTAATTTTAATAAATATTTTGTTTAGTACGTAGTATATATTTAAGTCACACAAAAGATTAATAAAGCTGGATTAAATCTGCATAGTTCCATTATTATTTTTCAGCGTCGACACCATTTTAAACCCAACATGACGTTTAAAAAACTCATTTTGCTATCGAATTTATCTTCTTAAACTGTAATAAAACCATTTTGTTAATAAATAAGGAAGGTTAATGCCATGCTGCAGCCGGTTTTTTCTTTATATCATGGAGTGGGTGGACTCGACTTGTACACTAGCGGCCCGCTCGCGACTTCATTCGCGTAGTCCCGGTGGTCCCGGTAGTTGTCCAGAAATCTACCCCTGCTTGTGGACACTACTCACTAAAGTTTCATCGCTATCGTCATAATTGTATTTGAATAAATAGGTACACCCAAACATCATCACCTTATAACTTTTATTTTACATAAAACATAAAACGCGTTATCGTGTCTTAAATACGACGTTAATCAAATGGAGTATTTTATTTAAAACTAAAAGCTAGATATAGGTACCTATATAGATCTTAAAAAGGTCAGGGATCAGAGTGGGCACTGTTCATATTATTCATTCATATTGTCATATTAATATTGTCTGTTCATATTGTTTCATGAGTATCCATTTCCAGTGCTTATTTTTTTGGAAATAGTTTAGTAGCCGTACCAGGATATATCCCACTACAAACAAACAAACAAAGATACTAGCTAGTTTTACCCCTTGAAAATAATAATTATATTATTATTAAAGATTGGATACGTTTTTTCCCACGACAATGGTTGCCAATTTATAATCGGGCCGGACAGTCTAGAAATAGATCTAGATATTGCGGCGACTTTGTGAATGAATTTAGTTTATTTTGGGCTAGTGGTTAAAATTAATTTACCTACTTTTTATACAATGTTAATAATGTTAAAATCCTTAATAGCATACGTGAAACTACACTAGAAAATAGCAATATAAGAGCCCCTGGAAAACAGGTATTTTTTCAGGACCAATTTCTCAATGGCTATAACATTTTTATCTTATTTTTTCATCATATTTATTTTAATTCACAGCTATAAAATACCTATTTATATAGTAAATCTACTAATTTTAATACACAGGTCGTCAATATAACTGTGAATTGAGAAAAGTACCAGATATCTCAATAGTTATTGAGAGGTTTGCGCTGAGAAAAATACTTTTTTATGTTTTTGGTCCCCGAAACTTGACGGGGCTCCTAAACCGAGATGATGATTCATCTTCAAAATATTTTATGGCTATCAGGTTCATGATTTGGCTATTTTTATCTAAATCAAGATACAATAGATTTATAATCTACATAATTTCTAAGCTATGTGGTGACATCATTGGATAAAACACAATGTAATCCTCAATCTAAACTTCTCAATCAAATCTTAGAATCGAATTCTTTAGATTCTAAGGACTTCTTATAAATGAACGTATCAATCAAGTTATTGAATAAATTACTTTAATTGGTTCATGATAGGTGTGTAATACATAAATAAGCAATACCGGCTTATAAGTTTAAGATGACGCATTGGTTTGGCGGCAGGGATCTACATTTTTCTCAGCAATTACTTAACACATGAAAGTGATATTAGTGACCTGATTCTTCATATTATTACTCACTTATTTTTTCTAGTCACATAACACGATTTGTTAACTTTTATAACAGAGGAAAAAATACCAAACAAACCTAAAACAGACATTTACATTTTACAGGAAAACTAAACTGATTTAAGCCTCTACATTTTTTAGGTAGATACGTCCAAATACACACTTCAATATCGTAGTTAGTTTTTATTCATTAAAGGCGTACACAGCAGCTGATTGGTCTTATTTGGAGGCTATGTTCTCATAGAGGAGTCAATATTATGTGCTGAAAATACCTGTTCTAAGAATGTTCTACCTGTTTATTAAACTTGTGAAAAAAAAGAACAGAGTGCAGCTGTTTTCGACTGAAAATTTGATTCGTTACTTCTAAAAGATTTAGAATGTTGTACTTTTTCTTTAACCTAAATGTCGGCAGACTTTATTTTCGTCACAAACCGTTTATCAAAATATATAAAATCGTTGCGTGACTGACTGACTCACTGACTGACTGACTGACTGACAATCAACGCACAGCCTAAACCGTAAGTCCTAGAGACCTGAAATTTGGAGGGTACATTCCTTATGTGGTCTAGGGGTGCACTAAGAAAGGAATTTCTGATACTCCCGCTCTAAGGGGTCCAAAATGGGCTTTTAATATACAACAAAAAAGCTCTGTATTTCAGAAACCGTTAGCAGTAGAACCTTGAAATTTTACATGGAGATTCCTCAAATAAAATAAATAAACACGTGTTTCAGCGATTCCTGAAATTTTCCTGAAAAATGGAAGGGGATCGTTTTCTATGTAAAAAAATAAAAAAAACTTTAGTTTTTACAACGCACAGCCTAAACCGCTGATCGTAGAGACTTGAAATTTGGACAGTGTATTCCTTTTAGGGTGTAAAGGTGTACTTAAAAAGGAATTGGGAAAATTCACCCTCTTAGGGGTTCAAAAAGGGCTTTTAACGTATACACTTTGCGTTTTGCAACGTACAGTCTAAACCGCTGGACCTAGACACATGAAATTTGAAGGATGTATTCCTTTTTGGGTGTAGGGGTGTACAAAGAAAGGATTTTTGAAAATTCACCCTGTAGGGGGTCCAAAATGGCTTTTAATATAAAACTAAAATGCTTCGTATTTCGGAAACCGTTGGTAGTAGAAACAAGAAAATTCACAAGGTAATTCCTTTAATAATAATAGCCAACATAAATTTCAGCAGTACCTGAAATTTTGCTGAAAAAAAGCTTGGGAACATTTTCTTTGTAAATAAATACACTTTAGGTTTTAGCGAGATTTCAGCGTATTTCGGCAATTTCAAAGTTTGTTTCACGGTGAAGTCATTAAGATCAAAATATTTTCAGGACCTAAAGGTTAAAATAGGACCCCTAAATTGAAAAATTTGAGTATGGTGTCGTTTAGAAGGTCGTTTGACGGTGTCGTTGTTGAGATTACATATTTTCAGGATCTCAAGGTTAAAATGGGACCCCTAAATTGAAAAACTTTAGTATGGTGTCGTTTCAAAGGGCGTGTCACGGTGTCGTTGTTGAGATTAAAACATTATCAGGACCAAGATTAAAATGGGACACCCAAATTGAAAAAACTTGACTATGGTGTCGTTTCAAAGGTCGTGTCACGTGTTGTTGTTGAGATTAAAATATTTTCAGAACCTCAACGTTATAATGTGACCCCTAAATTGAAAAACATAAGATTTCAAATGTCGTTTGACGGAGTCGTTGTTGAGATATATTTTACGGACCTCAAGGTTAAAATGGGACCCCTAAATTGAAAACCTTGAGTATGGTGTCGTTTCAAAGGTCGTGTCACGGTGTCGTTGTTGAGATTAAAATATTCCAGGACCTCAAGGTTAAAATGGGACCCCTTAATTTAAAAAAATAAGAATAGTGTAATGTCTAAGGTCGTTTGAAGGTGTCGTTGTTGAGATCAAAACATTTTCAAGACCTCAAGATTAAAATGCGAACCCTTAATTGAAAAACTTGAGTATGGTGTTGTTTCAAAGGTCATTTGAAGGTGTCGCATACATTTTACGTTTGTAAAAATCTAAATTGAAAAACTTAAGTATGGTACTTTTCACTAGAAACGGGATATTTACCATGATTTTTGAGTTTTTAATGTTCCCGATATTTCGGCACAGTTGCATGCGCCATGATCACGGGAGAACTAATTAAGTATGGTGTCGTTTCAAAGGTCATTTGACGGTATCGTACAAAATATAAGAGACATAGTCAAGAAAAAACAGTAAAAAAATCCAGCTACCGCAGTGACTGCTATGCACGCTATAAATATTCACACATAAACTTAAATTAGAGACAAATTAAAATACACACACTTAAGTCAAGAAAAAAACCAGTAAAAAAAAAACCAGCTGCCGCAGGAACTGCTATGCACGCTATAAATATTGAGGTTCAAAAAATTAGAGACACATATAAACACACACACACTAAAGTCAAGCAAAAAACCAGTTAAAAAAATCTACCTACCGCAGCGACTGCTATGCACGCTATAAATATTCACACATAAACTTAAATTAGAGACACATCAAAATACACACACTTCAGTCAAGCAAAAAACCAGTTAAAAAAAACAGCTATCGCAGCGACTGCTATGCACGCTATAAATATTGATGTTCAAAAAATTTAGAAGAACATAAAAACACACACACTAAGTCAAGCCAAAACCAGTTAAAAAAAACCAGCTACCGCAGCGGCTGCTAATGCACAAAAAATTACATTCAGAAAAAATCGAGACACGCACTTAATGCATAACCAGTCAAGCAAAAAATCATACTAAAAATTCAGCTGCCGCTGCGACTGCTACGCTATGGTGGATTGAGTCCTCAAGTAAATACCTATAAACTGTGGTATCCTACCTGTAAATCCCACTGGCGACGAGATAAACCGCGAAAAAATACCACCACTTGCTTATTTATTGTGTTTTTGTGCATCGGCAATAAAATGCCGATCGGTAAAATCGAACAATTCGATATTTCGAGTAAAAAGTGATATTACGACGCGTGGAACAGTTCATGGCGCTCACTACAATTAAATCAGAGTTACAAGTCACAAAGACACCTGATTTGGGGGGGTGAAGGGGGGAGGGGGGCCTGGGGGAGGCGCAGCGCACGCGGGCCGCGTAGGGGTCGGCAGCGGCGCCAGCGCAGCGGGAGCACGCTTTCCCGCCGCGCCCGCGGGCGATGTGCAGTGCGTGGAGCAGCCTTGCTGGCGGTGCGGAAAGGGGCACCGGACCATCGGATGCTGGTTTAGAAATTATTCTTGTGACGGTTGCGGGCAATGTGCATACGTTCGGGGGAGGCGCGCTAACTTACAATTAGCATAGGTAGGATACCACAAGTGGAAAACCAAACATTCTACTACTACAACAACTAGAACATACTATTACCACAGTGTAAAACATAATTAGTCTGTGCTATTACGCAGAGTTATGGATAAAACAATATTACGCGTACGAAGTCGCGGGTTACAGCTAGTAGCGTATACGAATGTAGTGAATGTACGAACGTAGAGTATCCTATACGAAATAATAGTTTATCAATGCCTGGTAATTACAGAGTGCCACCTACGTGTACCTAATTGTTGACTTTCATTAGACACTTCGTATAAATATTTAACTCGGTCTTCTTAAAAATATACAAGCAACACGATGTATCTAAAACATCAAATGTAAATAGCGAAACGTTTAGTTTAGATAACTTTGGCCCAATGTTTTGATATTGCACAACTTTTCCTAACAATTGATGAGGTTCTAAGCACGTCTCAACTCCAACCAGTTTTCTTTGTCCATAAATTCGTCTATTACATTTCCGACATGTACAAGATAGCACTGATACGGAAAAGGCAAATACCTAGCTATTTTTATTATCCATATACCATTTATTATTTTATCATAACGAATGATAAAAATACTGAGACATTTTCCAGTATGGATTATTCACATTCTCGGATTTCGTGATAATATAATAAATCGGAAGTCTCAATTGGGGTAGTGATTGGAAATACTGATACTTATTCGAAGATAACAAAAACCGTATTTCTGGTACTACTACACATTCATTCATGTTGCACTTCTAGGAAGATAAGAAGGAAAATTATGCTTGGTTGATATTGAAAACAGGTATGATATAAGTAGGTACCGGCTGCAGAGCGAAAAATTCCAGAGCGTATTATAAGTAGAGAGGAATGCGCATTTTAAATGCCCTTTGTGTTGAGAATTCACATTAGCGACGCAAGTAATAGAATCATTATGTACTTTACAATAAGCGCAGTTGAATGATAACGGAGTGGCAGCTCCGAGGTGTCATTGCTGATCACAAATTGAGTTCTATCTAAAAAAAAATGCCCAAGGGCGAGTCGGACTGGCCCATGAAAGGTTCCGTAGCAGCAAGTAACATAATTGAAAGTTATGAAATTAAATGGTTTTTTTTATTTTTATTTTCGAGTTGATTGAATGAAAGGTAAATTGCGGTTTACGATTTATGACGTTTTAAAAAAAACAAAACTACTTACTTGATCTCGTTCAAACCAATTTTTTTGTTACGGGCCCCCCCCGTGCACATTTTACCACTTTCGAAATGTCTCTCGCGCAAACAATTCAGTTTAGAAAATAATAATATTAGAAACCTCAATATAATTTTTTAAGACCTATCTATAGATAACGATGAAAAAAAAAATGAGTTTCAGTCCTAAGTACAGTTCAGTTTCAGTTTCGGAAAAAAGTGGCTGTGACATACGGACGGACAGACAGACATAATCCATAAGGGTTCCGTTTTTTGCCATTTGGCTACGGAACCCTAAAAAGTCAAATTAAGCGGAAACGGTATTGTTACCCACCGAACACAGCGATTACACTCGTCCACTTCAGTTCCTTTTTAGAACGTATTTCTACTAATTTAGTCCTAATGACAATAAAACACATTTAAAATATCAACGTTGAACCAAAGAACGGAATGACGATCGGAAATTTTATACTTTCAACCAATAAGATGCAACTCTTCTGATTCTTCTGGTTTATTACGAGTAAACCAAAAAATAAAATGAAATTAGATTTTTTGGGGGGAGGAACCCAAGAATTCCTTTCGAATGTGATCTAACAGTTTTTGACAATTTGTATTAATCTCAAGTGTGAACGTAAAACCACTAAAAACCAAGTCACCTATTTTTCTAAAATTAACCCGCTATCTGAAAATTCTTAATTTATTGAAGCTTGTAATAACAATATTACTTGAGCTTTCATCAAGATTATTTTGGTAACATCTGTTATATGATTGCTTTAAAAATTATGCCCCAATTTAAGATTTATTAATGAGCTACCTCAATCGTCTATTTTTGCTGGCAAACCTGTTATACAGCTGTGACCATAGAGAACAATTTTAATATACGTTAAGGCGACAGGAGTGCTGAGATTACTCGGAATTTAAACTCAATATAACATGGACGTAAGTCCATGCAATATAATTCAGAAAATACGAGTCACTAAAATTATATGAAAGTAAAAGAGTCATTCGACCAGCACTCTACGTCACTAATGGACACACTATTACTGCTACCCTGATAACTGTGGGTGTAGACAATAAAACCGAAAATAAAAAGAAAAAAATTATGAGGTCCGAAAAGTTCAGTCATACATTATGCTTCCCGATCCTTGATACCTACGTCTTCGATGAAGTTCATCATTATTTTATGCCCACTATAATCAAAACAGAGTGGAAATGGTCAATGAAAGAGAAACAATAAAACCATAATATTGTAATTTAGCCCACAGCATGTGGGCCGGCAGTAAACTTAAATATATAATCTTATGTCGACTCTATTGGGATGTCCTGTCTTTACGGCCGCAAGGCTTGTTTGCTTGTTATTTTGTTGCTCGGTGTCACTATACATACACCGCTCGACACTACTGGTCCAGAACAGCTCAATTCTCGAATTTATTCTTTTAAAACCTTAAGAAGTTGGTATGTCGCAGTAGTAGTAGAGCTTTTTTGTGAAAGAGTTCGTCCAGGGAAGTACTGCCACCATACCTATTTCTGCCGCAAATCAGTAGTGCTCGCATTGCTGTGTTCCGGTTTGAAGGGATTGCCGGTGAAATTACAGGCAAATGAGACTTTTCATCTTTATGTCTTACGGCGGGCGCAGTGCAATGCCACATAGGGCGCGTCCTAGGTGGACGTGACCTATGTGATAATGCACTGTTCATAGGCAGAGGGTACCGCTTATCATTAGGTGGGCTATCTGCTTGTTCAGTCAATACAAACGTAGTATACAAAAAATACGAATAAAAACAAATCAAGGGAAGGTGGTGACATGGTGCTTCGTTCTTCCCAAAAAAGAAGAATTTATTTCACAAGGGCTATTTGTAATCAATCCATGTACTTTGTAAGTTTTCAAACAAAAGATGTAAAACATTACGAGACCAAATAATTTACGAGGCACCTATAACTAGCTGTCTTTGTACTCGTATCCTAACCTAAACTTAAACCACATGCTGTGTCAAAGAAACTCCTAATAATCAACAGAATATACACAGTATTATAACCAATATCTACACAGTATAATCAACAGCAATTTATTAAAGCTTAAGCCCGTACGCCTACTTGCATACAAAGGTCGCCATTACAATGTCAAAGTGATTCATATGCAACTGTCCATCTTTTTGCTGATTGTCCAACTAAGCCTCGTATCACCTTGAATAATCTAAAATTACTGTCCAAGTAATATTTTTAGGGAGTATAAAGTTAAGAAATTTTATAATGTGAATTAGTTATTGTTAGTTTCATTATATATATATTCTTACGTGTAGAGGATGGTTTCGCGCACGGTTTTGTTGAGTTTTTCAGTGCGGACCACATTTTATTTAGGGTCTCTTCTTCGTCGTTATACTCTTGGCAGAGTGGTCGTGGTCGTCACTTCAGGGTCTGTGGCTCGCTTCACAATCCTTCGCCACTCATCTCGCACCGCAGCTTGCCTGGTGCATTCATGCAGTGGACCGTCCAAAGCTGCCTTGATTTGGTCAGTCCATCTCATAGGCAATTTGCCCCGTGCTCGTGTGCCGTCAACTCTACCCTGTACAACAAGGCGTTGAATAGACAGCTCTCCGCGTCGCGCCCGAAGAAAGTGAGGATGCGAGATTGCACAGTAGCTGATAGTCGCTGCTGATGCCGAGTACTATTTATTTAGGGTACTAATTCAATAAACTTTAAAATAATATATCGTACACTTACTAATATACTACATGCCCAGTACGTTTGGTTTTTCTAAAAAAAAAAATTGTTACCAGTTGGGTAACCGAACAACTTAAAAATCTGGTGTTTCGTGCTTACATAAAAAAGTATGTTTAATTATTATTTTTCATAATTTATAGTGATTTGTTATCATAATTAAAATTAGTAGATTTACTATATAAATAGGTAATACATAGCTTTGAATTCAATTAAATACTAGGCATGTTAAAGCCATTGAGAAATTGGCCCTGAAAAAAGTACCATTTTCCATTTTTACTTGATAGCTAATCTATCGAATCCAAGAATCTGCCTAATTCACGAATCTGTCGAGTAGCGAATCCGCCCAATTACGAATCTGGCCAATCCAGAATCTGACCTACACCGAACAAGCGCTCATAACTTGCATTCCATGAGTCAATAAAACTGGTGATGTTGCCTCGTATGGCTTTATAAACCGTGATTTTGATCAAAAATACATCAGGGTTCTAGATGTAGTTAGGTCACATACTGGCGATATTATACCTCATAAAAGTTTGTCGTTAGTCGCATGCCATAAAATGATTTTCATGAAAACGGTCATTAATAATATCGCTAACCTTCCACCGCTGATATATTTAGTTCGAAGAACATAGAAATACAATAAAAAATTAAGTAGATATCAGCCACATGCCCTAGCACAGTTTGGACACACCTGTGTTAAGACATGTGGCTGGCCATATCAATGAGATTGTACCGTGGAAATATACGATTTGTTTTGGTTGAGTAATGTTATATTTACTAATAGAACTCGCCTATTAGAATAGGCGTATTTTGATAAGAGTTTCATTCGACGATAGCATAAATATATATTTTGAGAATATACATGTTATATACCTGAGAACCATTGGTGCGCATAGTCAGAGGTTATGCAACAGTTGGGAATGCCATCTACTTATGAGACCAAGTGATACGGATGCTGGAGACCACATCCTATTGACGCATCCATTGCTCCAGCTTTCTAAATACACGGATATTCATACATACATACAGACCGTTTTCCCCGAAAGGGTAGGCAGACCCTCAAATGGGCCTCTTTTCACCGTGGGTTACACCATCGTGAGAAATAGACGTGACAAGTGGGTAACTCATCGCCGCCATTGCTTCCCACGACTTAATCTACTAACGCTTTCTTCCAGTAATAACATATTGACGATGGAGACGACAGCAATTTATTGGTGGACAACGGAACTCCTCGATGTATAATAGTAGACTGGTCGTCTTTGGGTTCATTTTGATCAGCTCACGGTTCCGCTTAATAATTTCACCATCTTCATTATCAGTCTTCATTATCTTCTTAAAAGCTGTTTTTTTATCGATATCTTATTTAGTTAGATGGTAAACACACCTTAATAAAACAAAAAAACTGTGCTTTTCCTGATAAACGAGTGATACCTACATAGACATCTTCATGAACGAAGATCCACCATCGAATCAGCACTTCCCGTGTCACCGAACACCTTAGGTGCCATGGTTGTTGACATAAAAGGCACGTGCTCTACTGATAATTGTATTATCACTTTGCTTTTATCATAACTTGCAAAAAATATGAACTACCATTGTACGGAAATACTTTTTTCTAGTACCTTGTGCTGTGCAATAAGTTCCAAGGCATAGTACTCAAAAACAAATTTTTATCTATTTATTTTTTATACAACTCGAATGACGATTCAAGCATATGACCCACCTGATGTTAAGCCACCTATGTGTTCGTCTCTATGTATTTTTCAGTTCAATTTGCTTCCCTCTGTCAGTTTGTTGGCACTCCTCTACAGGTCGTGTTTAACAACCGATCTGGACGAAACATGGTATACGGGTTCTATAATTCCATACATAGTTTGTCCTTGGAAGGCAATTTCCCCCAAAAAGGGGGGAAGTTTGCAGTGTCGCCATTTAGCGGCCGATTTTGATAATATTTGGCAGAAACATTCGGTAGTAAATTGTCAACAAGAATTTCGAATTTGAGCAAAATCGGTCAAGAGGTTGTCTATATTGCTATATTGTCCGATTTTGCTAAGGTGAGTTTTTTTCCAGGGCCACTTAGACGATGTCTCAGGAGAACCAACAGCTTACATATATTAGAACACACGATTATGATAGCATTAGAGAACCAATTAAAGGTTCTCACGAATAAAAGGAACGAATGTTAGGAGTTACAGGCTCGATTTTGAAAACAATCAGTTCTCCATGAAACAAAGTTCAAATTTATTTTTAGTTTTTATGAAAAACAAAAGTTTTTATAAAAAGAAAACCTTTTTGAATTCTCTGTTTGATAATTATGGATCGCCATCATGCATATTTTTATACAAGTTTGTGCTTGCGAGGTCTACTGTTCGTAGAACTACTAGTTATATTTCCTTGTTTTTTTTTTTTTAGTTACATTCTATTATTATTTTTTATTTGTTATTTCTCTTAAGTGTGTGTGCTACAAATAAATCTTTCTTTCTTTTTTTTTCTTTCTTTGTTAGACATTGGAGGCGGACATCGACAAAACTGGTTATTACACTTTACGCAATAAAGTCATAATGATAATTCAGTGTAATCACATCTCAGGAAAACGTAGTATACTAATCTAATAATAAAAATATACACACGAATTGAGAACCTCCTCCTTTTTATGAAATCGGTTAATTATTATTATTAAATAAAGAATATCTGCTAACATCGACCTTTAACTGAAGATTTTGTGAAGTTTCCCACGAGACAGCGTCTCAAATGAGTACCTTTATCCAATTACTGCTATGCAAGTGTTATTAGTTCGGTTCTGTTTACTTGTTTTCGCTAAATTATGATTTGTGATATTAACGTTTTTTTTTATACTACTTGTAAAGGCGGATCAAGCAAATGGCCCACCTAATACTAAGTGGTAACCTCTGCCTATGAACAGTGCATTACCTCATAGGTCACGTCCACCTAGGACGCACCCTATGTGGCATTGCACTGCGCCCGCCATCCTGAGACATAAAATGAAAAGTCTAATTTGCCTGTAATTTCACCGGCACCCTTACCCTTCAAACCGGAACACAGCAATACGAGCACTACTGCTTTGCGGCAGAAATAGGTATGGTGGTAGTACTTCCCCGGACGAACTCTTTCACAAAAAAGCTCTAAACTACTACTACTTATTGCTCTTCTATAAAGACTGTTAGTTAAATCTTCACTAAAGTGATGATGCTCTACTATAACAATAACGTGTTACGTAAAACGAGGTCAGTAGTTCATCAAAATAACCATTATGCTGGTATTTGCAGTAATTCGAAAAATTACAACAAATAGGTTAGGCGTGGACTTTTATTCTGATTTCATACATAACACCCAACAGTCACCTACATAGTCCTGATCCCACACTAGGATCCCCTGTGTGGTATCAGGAACAAATATTTGCATTATAATCGAACCCGCAACCCTTGCGTCTCAGCTGGCTACTCTCCCGCCGCGCCACGTAGGATGGTCATGGATGAGCTTTAATTGATTTTTGAGGTAGTCCATACATCCGGACAACGGACCGTTTTTAGGTAAAACGGGACCCTATTACTAAGGCTCGGCTGTCCATCTTTCTGTCCGTCTGTCACCAGGCTGTATCTGATGAACCGTGATAATTAGACAGTTAAAATTTTCACAGAGATGATGTAATTCTGTTGCCGCTGTAATAACAAATGCAAAAAAATATAATAAAATAAATATTTAAGGGGGCTCCCATACAAAAAACGTGTTTTTTTCCAAATGTAGGTTAAGCAACGATCTGAGAGGGCAGTTTTTGGATGGGTGACCACTTTTTGCGTATAATTGTTTTTTTTTTACAAAAGTGTTTTTTTTGCCCTTTTTACCCTGGATAATGGTACGGAACCCTTCAAGCGCGAGTCCAACTCGCACTTGACCGGTTTTTTCCCGACTCGCAGTATGGTTTGGCTTATAATGATTATACATACCTACCACTGTGTGCCTTACTAATATTTTATTTTATTTACAGTCATGAGAATCATTTATGAGCATTTTTATAAAAAAACTGTTATATTGGCAAATGAACCAGCAACAAGCGTCCACAATTCTGCATCTCAACAGCAACGTGACTCCAAATGTAAACACAGCAAGTTGCGATACGCGTGCAAAGTGCGGCTGTACCTAAGTACCGCAATAATTATACCTTACCTAATACATACACGTTTTTCCCCGAAAGGTTAGGCAGAGCCTCAATGAGTCTCTTTGCACCCTGGATTGCACAATCATCGTGGGAATACGAATATATACCTGACTAGTGGAATGCCCGCGACTTCTTCCGCGTGTACTTTTCCATACAAACTTAAACACCCCGCTGCACCCCCTTAGGGGTTGAATTTCTGGATTTTCTTTCTTAGTGCACCCCTAGACCACAAAAGGAACGTACCCTCCAAATTTCAGGTCTCTAGGACTTATGGTTTAGGCTGTGCGTTGATAGTCAGTCGACAGTCAGTCAGTCAGTCAGTCAGTCAGTCACGCAACGATTTTGTATATATTGATTGTTTTTTTTTTATATCCGCAATCAGTTATTGTATTATAGGCCGATGTGTGGAGTGGTATATGGCGTTTGGGATCCATACTCATTCGTCTTATATATTGATTGATAAATTGAAAATTATAGACTTGAGTTTTGTGACTGTCGTTGTCCCTCTGAGGCTGTTTTGACATTATGTACTTATCAAAGAGCTCATTACCATTGCGGATAACGTGGTCAAAGATCAGTCTCCTTTTCGAAATTCGCAAACATCGATACATTTTACTATTATTGAGCTTGGAACATGACTACGTCATTTCGAGAATAAACCGTCATTTAAATTCGTTTCGAAATTCTGAAATTTTAGATTGTCTCTTTATTTGTCCCATAAAAGCAACAAGCATACCAAATTTCAGCATAGTGTGATTGCTGAGAGTACCGTAGAGGTATTTTTTTTAATTTTGTTTTTTTTTGTGTTATCTCAAAAACTACATCATCATCATTACAATGTCCATTTTTGGACGTGGTCCCAATTTATTCCACTCGATTCGATCAGTTGCCTTCGCCATCCAGTGCTAGCCTGCGCATCCTTTTATGTCGTCCGCCCATCGTTTCGGTGGATGACCTCTGGGTCTTCTGTTTGGCCACGTCGCTGGGAGACCTTCAAGGATCCGTCTCGTCCAGCGTCATCTATCAAGCATAGCGATATGACCCGCAAAAACTACATACTTAGTCTAAAAAACAAATATAAATTGTTTAGAAATGTCCAAGCAAAGCGCTTTTATATGACACCCCACTTGATCTGACTGTGACTAATAAGATGGGGACTAAGAGAGCTTAGTCCCCATAGCCCCCGACCGATATAGCTCATACCTTACCTGCAAATTGAACCAATACTATTCTACCCTCCTACCAAATTTCATAAAGATCGGATCCACGGTTTGGAAGTTATCTTCGGACAACAAACATACATACATACAAACGCCGATCCTTCAAAGTTGACTCAGAAAACTCGCTTCGCTCGTTCAATAATAAATACGAATAAGGCGGAAGCAAATCTAGATAGAGGACAAAACTCTGATTGACTTAGATTTCCTTGTTGAGAAAACAAAAGAAGAAATTTTAGTTCAGCAACTTTAATATTTCCGAGAAAGAGAAAATTTCGCTGATTCAACTAACGTTCGTTGATAATGTTACACGCGCCAGAAGATATCTTCCTACGTACACTTTTAATACACACATTGTGCATTTATTTATTTGTCCCAAAAGCGTACCCAAGCTGTAGAAATTTAGTGACCAGGTTATATGGCAATATGCCTTAGGTGCAATGACCCAGCATGAAGGCGTGCCTTACCTACCTATAAACTTTTAGCAATGCGCATGATTCAAAGCTAAACAATATTTTGATATGGGCAATGAATCAAATAACATTGCTAGTCTTCGCATATATGGAAAGTTCATCGGACTTAATAAAACATTGAGGACTCTATTTCTTATTTACACGTGCGCAAGACAATGGCGCCTACTTTCTTAGGAATCATTGAGTGAGAAAAACAAAAAACAAAACGTGATCAAACAAAATATCTGTGTTTATGTTGTAGTTATATTTTCAGCTAAATGAAAATCCGTTTACCTTACCAAGAACACACCTGTCAATACTCGTAATTAGAATTAATACTCGAGTCCAAAGTTCAGTTAAATAGTGTACCCTGACTTAGTTTTAAACAAAAGAGATGAAAGAGCCTTCAAATTATTTAATGCACTACTTTAATTGCATAACGTCAAATAAAATGCTGATCCGCATTAATATGTCGGTCGTGTAAATGATTCTGCTGATTTAGAATAAAAATCATTGCACAGACTTCTTGACACCCAGCTACAGAGTAAAATGAACTTTGATTGAAGACGCATGTGAAGTGAGTGCTGTGATTTCGGACGCTACTTTTGGAGAGTTTTTCGTAAATGCGATGAAATTGAAGAAGACAGTAACATGCTGCATAAAAGGAAATTCGTTCTGTATCAAATACAGCACGAAGATAATACCGAAGGTAAACAAAGTTATTTACTTGGAACCGAACAATGTAAATATTGGAAGGCTCCCAAAAAACATACAGCAGAAGCTTTTGAGAATAAAATGTAATGCGTCGAATTCTAAGTGCATTTGTTTCCTTGGGAAAATGATAACTTGCAAAATAAAAAAGGTCTAACTAATGGTAAGTTAAATAAAATCTAAACTGCACTTTGTGAGTCAATCTGTGTTGAGAAATAAAGAGTTAAAAAATGATCACGGGTCACGTTTGAACACGTTAATTCCGTTATTGTCCAAAAAGAGATTGGGGTTTGGGTTCAAAAAGCTTGAGTTGACAAAGTGACTCATATTCGAGTCGAAGTTTTCTTTTATTTGACTTTTGTATGCTCAGCTGTTGTGACTTTATTTTGTGCTATATTTTGCACAAGAATTTGTATGCCAAAAACTACGTTTTCAAAAACAAAAAAACTAGGTTTATTGATGTTTTTATTCTTGAGTTTAATGTTATTAATGATCGTAAAATGAGTGATATTTCTTAGCTGTATATCTACTTGTCGATGGCATTGTACACTGAATATGCCCGTATTATCATATTTCTACGTTTACAAAGAACAACAGAAGTGGCGTCAACTATAACAGCAGCTAATTAAATACCTAAATTGTGAGTCTATTTAAAGTATAATTTGCGTCATATATTGTGCCTTTCCCGAAACTAATGAATGGCAGGCCAAATTTTGGTTTTAAATCGTCAGTTGCCTTACTAGTCCCCTCGATAATAACATTTAATTGTCCATGTACCATATAAAAAGAATTAATCAACGCCAAAGACGTGTTTTGATATTACCTTTAAAAGAATCTGCCCACACTCTATTTTTACAAAGTGTCTGGTTGGTCCCAAATTGCTTCAAACTGTTGTCTGCCAAATCTTATAGTATATGTATATATGCATACATTTTCTGATGATGTGCATCGTGTGCATGTAGCATACTTACCTACTTAGTTGTCTTATTAGGAGCTCTCCTTGGTATATGCCACTGATTTACTGTTATTTATTAATATTTTCTTTGTTTTTTTTCCTTATGTTTCCTTTGAATCATTAATTTAATTGCCGTTCAAGTCATTGCTATAAGATAGAGTACCTAAAATTATATGCAGTCGCGACTTGCGCAACTTCTGGTTTATTTTTAAAATAAAAAATAATCCTGTCCTCCTGATTTGTCGGTGGGCGCCGACTGACGGCGACAGCGACAGGTTTCGTCTCGCCAGGCGGCGACCAACGTCTTCCCGATGTGTCACTGCTTTCTATTTCCAACAGGCGCCGTTCAGCACCACCTATGATGATCATCCCTCCCTGATTACAAATTAAACAGAAATATACCATGTCATTTGCTTGGTTGAACATTTCATGATTCATTCATGTTCATCAGTACATAAGTTCAACAGTGTTCTTTGTGTTCGAGGTATTGCTTGCCGTTCAATTTTACGGTTACGGCTGTTTCCACCCTTTTAGGAAATTGAGACGCAAAAGCAAAGTTTTGCGGCCATTATTGCACCCCTTGACAACTGTATAATATTTTAGTTTCTTTCTCCTCATGGCCATAATTCGCGCCGTAAAAACATCCATTACGTATAATTTATCGTTGAATGTTTTCATGAGTATAAGTAATACTTAGTGATGGTTTTTAAAACGAGCGATATATATATATATTTTCCATTGTTAATGTTCAACTGGATTAAGACGGTAAAGTTTGTTTTTATCTGATTAATTTACAATAACATTCTCTACTCCTTCTAAAGGCTCTATTGCCAGCCATTGTACGTACCCGGTACCGCCATTGCCATCTGTATATCTATATACGTAATGTCTGCTCTAATACATGTTACCCATACACGGTACCACACATTCACTATTGATATAGTAATAAAATGCATGTGTGTGCGTGAAGCATGTAGGCATACTCTATCACTTTTTACAAATTTGCCACATGTGTGGTGCGAGCGAGAAAGAGGCAGCTGCGGGGGGAAGATGTCTGAATTGATAAAAGCAACTGTAGAACGCGTCGAAAATTCAGTATGAAAAGAAACAGCGAGTGGCTTCTCGCACAACACAGTCATAACAAGCGCGGCAAAGTGAAAATGTGACAGCGAATATTGAATGAGTGCTCCAAATCATAGTTTGTTATTTTATTAAGTGAGTGCGATAAAGTTGACTAGTAGGAGCGTGAGAGACACAGTGTCGCGACGACCACGGTGACGTGGACGCGCGCGTCCAAGGATCAAAAGTTTATTGCGACGAACATCAACTCGAACAAATACTTTGGTAGCGATCTAAATCTCGATACGTGCGAAGATATTGTAATCACAAAGTGTTACTATCAAATCATTCTCTCAGTAGAACACGTGACTGTCGAAAATTCTAGAAAAACAGAAAAATCCGATTCATTCACGTATTGCTTGTTTCGGCTGGTGTTTGCGCGTGAAGGATTAACACTCAAACAAATTATGGTTGTGACGAAAGTCGATAACATGGCTTCGTATTCCACGTACACGGGAAAACCGAAGATATTCTTCCCGAAGAAGGTAAGATTTAAATTGAAATTGTATAAATGATATTGTGTAAATAAATCAAATAATTAAAATAGTGTAATGTACCGCAAATTGGTATCTATCAATAGACGTAATATTATTTAATATTGTTAAACATAACTCAACTTAAGCTAATAATTATAACACAGACGTTATAATATACCTTAAATGCATTATAATTATGAGGAATTACGAGATAATTAAAATATACCTTATTCATGAAAAACAATGTTTATTTTACTAAGGCATGATAACATAATACAAGGTAATAATTGTTATAAACAAACAAAATGATTTATTATTATTGGCGAGGGAGTGGAAAACACTGATTTTATAATAATAGTTGGACTTTGGGCCAACAACACACACAGTAAATAATATTGCCACTGATAGCAAGGTAGACAAATCTAGACAATGAATATCAATATGATTTCTTTCAGAAAAATGTAAGTATCAAAAGAACGAACTTTTTTATCGATATCAAATAAGTCTCATGTTCCTTAGAGGTCAAGGATCAAGTACGGCCATCAACCTGTTTTATTTCCTGCAATAAATGCCTTATTTATATATAAATAAGAAATGAATGCCTATAATATAACACACAAAAAACAACACAACATAGTTGATTCTTCTAGACTCTTTCATTTTTTTTAACGAAGTCGTGTATGGGAGATTCTCTAGAATGTGATTTTTAAGAGAAAATAAATTAGTCTTTACTATTGGTTAATTATTACCTCCTGAAAATCCAATGTTAGGTCAAACAATTAACAACATAATATCATATCTTTGTAATTGTGATCCAGATAATAAATAAACTCTGATTATGACTGGCATGTGAACGATAATATCATGCGTAACCTATGAATCAGTTACATGCAAAGTGTATGCCGTTCCACTTTGACGACCTACATCAGAAATATTTACTTTGGCCTTGGCAAGATTCTCAGAAATCACTAGACTATTGTGTACTTCCATTAAGCAGTTGTAGTACTGCCATAATATACTGGGAGAACACAGAACTTCAATAGTGTTTATGATAACAGAATCGTCTGTTAATTAGGCACCTATTTCGGTGTGATTTTCTATGTAAAAAGTAGTTATACAGATATTATAACAATTGCCTTCTCAATTTTCACTTTATTAAGGTACAACGCATCAGAGTCCGCACGATATACTGGTTATTTCACAAGGTCCTCTGTGCAATATCTGTGACCTACAAACGTGCCAATATTAAGATTGGACTCAAAGTCTCCGTTGTTAAGGACCAAATTCTTGCATCGCGTGGTTAGGTCAAAGAGTACTGCGATTCCTGCATCTGGATATGCGTGAGAGAGAACAAATGAATGTAAGCCTTGTTGTTTGAATGACAAGGAATTAAAATCGTTGTAATATCTTATTGCCTTTGATACAGCCGCATCTCTGATAACAGCCCGAAAGGCGGCTCATATCGTATCTGACGCTTCACTAAACTTACAAACTTTATGGTTGCACATTAACTCGTGCCGTTTCTACGTTTACGGCACAAATTATAATTGATTGCCTTTAATATAGGTCATGGTTGCAAGAAACATAAACTGGCTGAAGATAGGGATCGAAGAACAAAGTAATGTTTTTATGGCAAGATTCATGATCACGACAATTCGCATTGCTGCCTTCACCTCGCTTTATCTTGCTTGTTAGTGTTACACCTATACTAATATTATCAACAGGTAAAGTTTGTCTGTGACTTTGTACGTAGGAGATAATCTCCCCAACTAGGGATCCGGTTCTAAAAAATATTTCACTACTTAAACCAGCTACTTTAACTTTAGATAATTTTTTATTTTGATTCGGACTACGTTTGGACGAATTACTGGGACAGCTAGTTATAAGTATTTCAATGTTGCACAGAGTGTGCACAGCTGTCTCAATTAAATATTATTTCGGCAAATTTAATTATATCTACCAGCGTTTTTAGAGAGAAGTTTTGAATTTTATTCAAGTATGTGGATTAAAATACTGTGGTAAACTATAAACTCAATAAAATGGGTGTAACACCGCTCCGGGGTCTCAGGCGTCCATAGGCTACGGTAACTACTTTCCATAAGGTGTTTGTTTACCATACTTGTTTGTTTACCCAGTAGTATAAAAAAACCTAATCATTAAATTCACCGGTAAAATTAGTGTTGTAGCTGCAAGGAATGTGTTTTTATATTGTTATGGAATGAACTATCAAAAATTAACTATCTTCGTGTATTTGTATTTTGTATGTTTTTGTGTAATTAATTAGATTTTTCCAAGGAATGTTTTATAGGATTTTGCTGAATTTATCTATTTATATTACAAACACATTTTTTTTAAATTTGTATCTTTTTAACTTTTGGTGCCTGTTCACAAAAAAAAAATGCCATTTGTATATTTTAAACGTTGTTGTATTTAAAATCAATAGTTTTTAGAATCAATAATTATGTTTTAAATAATTTATATTGGAAATCAAGTGTCGTTATAAGCAGGGGTAGAGCTCATTACATTCCATAACTGGGTGTTCCGGTGTACAAAGTGTCCCGGTGCATTCCCGGCGAGCTATTAGGGCGTGGACACAATGGAAGGAATGCTACTCGGGAACTCGTAAGCGGATAGGAATGTCGTCAGGAATGTAAAGCTGTCTTCCTGACAGCTCATCTTACGAGTTTTTCACGTTGTATAACTTTTGCATTCAATGCAAAAACAAATCGCGACACTTGTAGCAGTTGATAGTGTGATAATAGTAACGCAATAGTTGATAGAGATTTCTAACTGCAAATAAGTACATACAAATCCGTGGAAATTAGGTATGCTTTATGTGAGCTTAGTACTGCCACTGCACACTGCTTATACGAATATAACATAACATAGCTCACTACTCTGTTCTTAGTATTGAAGGCAGGTTACAAGACTTATCTTCATTTAATATGTCTGACATCAACGCAATATTCATTACCATAATCACAGAATATAAAATCAGCAATCCCATCCTCGCGTTGTCACACCCAGAGACATTAGCAGCAGGCAGTCAGTATCTGTGCTCAATATAATATAGTAAGTAACGAGTTCAGGAAGAGGGTTTACGATTTGACCACAATAAGTGATTGCAACTGTCCACTTGACTTTCCACGGAGGAAGCGGCGGTGGGCGCCAAAAATAGCGTTTCCGCTGAACACGGACCGCTCTAAGTAGGAAGTCACTCAGCAGTCCAGTTTTCCGGCCGCCTACAGCCGTCTCGTCGCTTATTGAGTTTACAACACACTTATGAGCTGCAATGGGCCTACGCGTTGTCTTAAGCTGAATTAAATTGCTCATACATTGATATCATTGACCATTAAGGATTCATTCATGATTTAGAAAAGATTAAAAGACAAGGCATTTTTTCCCACTGAATTGAAGAAATTAGCATACATATACCTACATATTGAGCAACTGTTCATTGACATATAATTGGAAGTCATTGAAGACCATTTCCAAGTATTTAATGTGACTCTAAATTTGTTGTAGATTCCAAACAAGAGCAACTTACCTGCACGAGAACAGACAAAAAACAATAAAACATTAACTGTGTACATGTGTTAGAACACGTAGGTACAGATTATCTGAATATTAATCGTAAATGAAACGCGTAGATTTGTATGTAATTTATAATAACCTAATATGGTGGAGGAACTAAACATGGCTGCTAAAATACTAAATATGTTTGCTGTTATCCTCTTTACGAGTAGGTGAATCTCTAACACATACATAAAGTTGTGATCTTGATAAATAGTTAGTATCTAAATAAGTTTTTTTGTTGAAAAATATATTTTCCAATATAAGATTTTCTGAATTAGAACCGTGCGTTGATAAAAATGATCCTAAAAACGACCAGTCTACCATCGAGGAGTTCCGTTGTCCACGGTTTCATCTCCATCATCAGATCAGCTCGCTGTCACCACAGAATAAATAATAGTATAAGCACTATTGGGTCACCATAATATTGTATTGTCATCGGAACTTGACAAGTATGCCAAATTTCATCCCAATCGGTTGAGGACAAATGCTTTAAAATTCACTTACAAGATTTGACCGCTCTGCCCCTCGTCAGCCAATTTGTCAATTTGCAATGTCTGTCCCTACATACAATTTATTATTGATGTGTTATTTATGAGTATGTCACGCGTAGCGTGTGCTCTTATGAAGAGCTCCTACCTCAAGCTTTTTAGTTTAATTCCCTTTATTCTTTGAATCAGCTTCCCCCAGTCTCGAGGTACCACACAGGCGCTCCCCAACTAGTAGTAAGAAGAATCATCAAATAAAGCCGAGCCGTGTTTGTTGCCTGATTCTTCAAGAGTTGGTCGCGTTGGAACAGGAGTAAATTTATTTTATAAGACGATACAAAATGATCCATGTGATTTAAATGAATATAGTTTTTTTTTTATATAAAAACTGGAAATTTTCACTGACCGTTAAATCAATGTAAGCACCGACATTATTTCGACCTGTTTCAAATTTCCCGTTTTTATAAAATAATTGACATGATTCACGAAAGTTTTTATAGTAAAATATAGGTTGTTTGTGAAAGATAGATTTTTCTAAACAAGCTTTTATAAAAAAAATATGCAATGTATGTTTGTCTGAGTGGAATCCGGGTGGAATCTTGCAACTGAATTTTAAGGCAGTTATCCTCAACAGATTGAGCTGAAATTTGGCATACCTGTCAAGTTCCGATGTCAATACAATATGATGGGCTAATTTTGATGAGCACACGGTTACGATCACTAATTTTATAAAAGCTTGTATTGCAAAATATATTTTTCACAAAAAACATATTCAACAATAAGCTGGTTTAAAACTTGGTACAGAACATAGCCAAATTGCAGTTTCACTTCTTAATTTTAGTTTTTCCTTTATTATTTTGCATAGGTATTGTTCTCAGCCGAGGTTCTCAGGTTATTCACACCACTAAAGAGGTTATCACAGGTTACAGAAAACACATGTTTTTGTATCGTTGGTTTGGCTAGTAGGATATTGGAAACTTAATCAACTCTTAATCATAGTAAAACTTACTAAAATGTAAGTTCAGTCGCGAATGACATAACACCCAACAGGTACATACAGAGTCCTGAGCCCACATTAGGATACCCTGATACCCTGTGGCGTGGGTATCAGAAACTACGTGTACCATGGTACCGCAACACCCAGACCAGGAACAAATATTTGCAGATCATACAAACATTTGCCCGCAGCCGGAATCGTACTCGCAACCTCTCGCATCTCAGCCGGATACTCGCCAGCCGCGCCACAGAGGTCGTCCTCGAATAACAAAATCGGAACCGTCGTTTTTCTGGTTTAAACAAATGGTTTATGCACATAGTCTATGCTATGTCTATGCCATAGACAAATAAAGTATATTCTACATAGTAAATACATAGTCCGCCTTCTAATATAGTGCACCATTATGAAAATAATACCCTCACGTGCAACTACTGCAAACGCACGTTTTCAGCCAAAATAGGGTATGTCAGTCATTCCAGCGAAGCTCTTCCGTCTGAAGCAGATAAACAGTCGCCGTGGCCGAAATCGGCCTGGATGACATCATCATCATCAGACAAATAAAATTATTTCTTCGAAACACCTACAGTACAGTAAAGTTCCAGAAACTAGTGAAACCGGAAACACTATCTCTTAGTAGGTTTTGATTAGAAATCGGACACATTTTGGAGACGTGGCTCCATAATGATGTTATATTATCTCTTTTTATCAAAGCTGCAAGTACCAGACTAATTGAAGTAATTAGTGCGATTAATAGTAAAGGTGACTCGTAATTTGTGTCAATTTTCATTTAACCAAAATAAATTGGAGAGTTAGTTGATGAATTTGTATTCACGTCACATCACATTAGTTGAATCCTATACTATTAAAAACGAGCAATATTTGTATAAACTTTATATATCTACCAGCTGAATACTCGTACTTTGCTACGCATCACATCACAAAAAACGTTGTCACCCCATTTTACCCCTTTTTAAATGTGGATTTGAAAAATCCGGAAATATGTGTTCAATTATTCTGTATTTTAAGTACCCATACGCATACCAAGTTTCAAACAAAAGGCACCACGCGATAATAAGTTCCATATAAACGTTAACACCCCATTGCACCCGCTTTTATTAGTAATGCGGTAGTTCGTGGAAAAATATAAATAAAAAATAATGCTGGTAAGTTCACACAACATTATCTAGCCCCAAGCCAAGCAGAGCTTGTGTTATGGTTACTAGATAACCGATATACCTAATTTAATAGGTACATTACATAGATAGATATTTTTTTATTATACATAAAAAATACCCAGAACACTCTGAACAAATATCTGCGGTTTCCACCACTTTTCACCCTCTTCTTAGTGGGTGGTTTTGCTATAAGAGGAACCTACGTTCCAAGTTTCAACTTTCTAGGTCCAGCGGTTTCAGCTCAGCGATGATGAATCAATAAGTCAATCAGTCAGTCTGTCAAATTAAGCTCTTATAGGTATATATGTATTTTGCAATTATACACAATTATTACAACACAATTATCAGAAGAGCTCCATAAATGATGTGTTTGACGTCAAAGTTTTTGACACGATTGATATATTTTTTCCATATATTCATAAATCCATATTATTTGTTACAGGTACGTTCGGAAGAATCCCTTCTTACCCCAGAAAAGTCATCGAAATCGTCTAGATGGGTATGTCTTCATTTACTAATTTAGGTGGCGGGCTTACAAATCAGCATAACAAAATTCCGTCACCATCTAACTCAGTCAAGTTAGCAAGTTAAAAAGTGACAAAATAGCGTTCGCTCACAAACGAAAAGTGAACGAAAATCACGAAAAACAATATCGAATATTTGCTGCGTAATCTAAAATATAAAGCTGAAAACACCTAAAAAAAAATTGCTACTCTTATTAATTTTATCAATGTACGTTGATAGGTATAGTGCGCGTCATGTAAAAAGAACGCTGGCGGTCAAGCTTCTACAGGCGTTCCAGCGTTCTTTTTATAATTGTACTTACTATAATTGTACATTATTTGTAGTAAACTAGGTAGGCACTCATTCAATGCATAGGTATACATCTCTTAAATAAGTAGAAAACTAAGTAATCTCTTAAAAAGAACGCTGGAACGCCTGAAGAAGCTTGACCGCCAGCGTTCTTTTTACATGACGCGCATTTTAACAGCGATATTTACGTTATAAACGTATTGTAGAGGTTAGTTCACGGTTTTATTTAATCGATAAAATTTCTTGAAATCGTGTTTTGGGCTCTATCATGCCCTTGGAAATATGATGAAGATTAATATATATTTTTTTGTTGTAGATTTTGCTAAAAGTACATTTAAAAGAGGCCTATTTGACTCTTGACAGCCTCGTTTCTACGATCTCTTAGTCTTCGATAATCGATACATCTACAATTCCCGATGCATAGATGATACGATATCATCATTATCAATCCATGAAAGAATGTAGGTACATTTCTTATGACAAAATTGTCAGGATACAATAATCTATGAGCCGGAACTATTGATAAGATACTGGCTCTATGAGACAAGGGAACAGTAAAATTCCACAAACAAAATATTACATACATACATAGACACACGCCTTTTTCCCCGAAGGTGTAGGCAGAGCCTCAATGGGCCTCTTTTCACAGTTCACTTTTTTCTTTTCATCATGGAATATAGACGTGACGAGTGGTGAGCTCATCGCCGCCATTGCTTCCCACGACTGACTCTGCTATCGCTTTCTTCCAGTAATAACATATTCCAGCAGCCAAGACAAATCTTATAGGTACCAACGAATCTTATCAACAAGTCCGGGTAATCCCTTAGTCGGCTTTTACGACATCCACGGGAGGAGACGGGGGGTCTAAGCCGGACACACCACACATTAGACTAAAATAATTATTAGAGTTTATGAATAGACAGATTGACACTATTATTATAAAGAGTTAAACTTTGTTTATTTATTTGTAATGGATAAACTTAAAAACTACTTGAACCTATTTTAAAAAATCCTTCTCTAAAATGCCTACCACACGCACTAGCTTCACCACAGTTTTGCCTGCGCAGGCCGGTTTGTACATGGAACACCGTGCGTGTGGTTGGTAAAACTGTATCGGCCTTATTATAAAAAAAAATAAGTTAGTCCTGGTTTAAACCCGAACTAAGTAGTCTAGGTTTGTCATGGTATTAAAGTTATATACAACTTTAACACAAAGACAGATGGTTTATTTTCTAAACTACACATATTTTTGTACAGAGGTTTGGGGTGACTGCTTTTTATTCCAGCACTACCCGTGCGAAGCCGGGATGTGTCACTAGTAATAAATACTAGCTGCGCCCCGCGGTGTTACCCGCACAAGTCTCGAACATGTAAGAATATCGGGATTTCAAAAAAACCTTTTTTTTTACAAGTTGGTATGACGGATCAAGCAGATGGTCCACCTGATGTTAAGCGGTACACTTTGCCTATGAAAAGTGCATTACCACATAGGTCACGTCCACCTAAGACGCATCCTATGTGGCATTGCACCTGCGCCCGCAACCCTGAGTCATGATGATGAAAAGTCTCATGTGCCTGTAATTTCACCGGCAACCATACCATTCAAACCGGAACACAGCAATGCGAGCACTACTGCTTTGCGGCAGAAATAGTTATGGTAGTAGTACTTCCCCGGACAAAATCTTTCCCAAAAAAAGCTCCATTCAGTCATTTCATCCAATCCGTCCAGCCGACTCCAGCCGACTCCAGCCGTTCCAGTGTGAATAAGTAACAAACATACAAACTTTCGCATTTAAAATATTAGTGTGATGTGATAATTAATTGAATGATTGATATATTGGTCCGTGCTGAAAATCAGCGTTGCAGTTCACTGCAGCATTATGCTGAGCACGGACCTTTTTTGGCCGCACTATACACACAGCAACAAATATTTTATTTTTTTGACTGTGTGTATGCTGCTGTTCAAAATAAATTATTTCTATTCTATTCTATTCTATTCTATTCTATATAATATCAATGTTAATATTGCTAACATAACCTCATGTTTTATTTATGCAACCTATTTAATCATGGAACATAACATGTCTTACTATTTATAAAACGTCTAGGGCTTGCGTTTTCTCACCGGCATTCATTGCTGCCAAGGAAACTAAGGTAGGTTAGGTAAAACAAGTAACTATGTATAATGAGTAACATAATAATATACGCAAGTACGATGTGTGTGTAATGTATTGTTACATGACCGCGTCACAAACATAATACTGTGAAAAAATACCTATAACGAAATTGTAGAAACATCATTTTCACTAAACAGCTGAATGCTTAGAATTTTAATCATGATCTTGGACTGTTGGAAATGGAATGTGTGAGATGTCTGGACGACTGTTAATAATTCATACAAACGAAGATATTTATTGTTTTTTGTTACCTGACTGCGCCAGAAGGAGTGTTATGTTTTTCGAGTCTATGTATATGTAATATACAAAGACAATAAAATATAACATATAATATAATAACATATGTTGCGAAAGAGGTTAGCTCGGTATTTCGAAATAAAAAAAATATTACACGCAAAATGTGATTACCCATCAACTCAAATTATCGCATAAGCGCCGCGGATCGCTGAGATCTCTCTTCGCTCGTGCTTTAGAGAACTCTACGGGCTTACCTTGCGCTTTAGTTTTTATTATTAGTTAATATTATTTGCCGAGATGTATGGCAAATCAACTCAGTATCTGTGAATTTTTCCTCTGGCTACCCTCTTATGACTGCCGAGATATAATACCCCTGTGACGACTATGACAGCCTGAAGCATAGTTATAGAACACCCTTTGGGTATGTCACCATAAACACGGTCAAAATTACCTACTTTTTTATTACAAGCTTTTTATTAACTTGCAATGTATGTCCGGGTGGAATCTTGCAACTGAATTTTAAAGCAGTTATCCTCAACCGATTGAGCTGAAATTTGGCATACCTGTCAAGTTCCGATGACAATGCAATATTATGGTGACAGTGAGCTGATCTGATGATGGAGAAAGAAGGTGGACTACGGAACTCCTCGAAGGATAATAGCATAGACTGGCCGTGTTTAGGCTCATGTTGATCAGCACACGGTTACGATCACTAATTTTGTAAAAGCTTGTATATAAAAATATATTTTTCACAAAAAACTTATTCCGTTATAACGTTTAATATTACACAATGCATGACAACACATCCGTTTGCAATCCAGTGTAATATCTGCCTTCCTCTAGGCTTAGAAAGATATCTAAGCGTCACCTCAACGATGACGTTTACGTGTGAATGAGTAATAGAATGTCAATAAAAACTTCGAAGTATTATAACTCTGTAAACGATAACAATAAATAGTGTGTGGAGTCGAATACTCGATAGACCGACGACATTGTAGCAGGAAGTCGGTGGATGGAGACGGCTTACGACAGTTTGTAGTTGCGTTCTATGGGAGAACCCAGAATTGGACGTCTAACGATGATAATTATAACTTTTATACATAAAACTAATTACAAGACATCACTCTTAAAAAACATAGTAAAAATTGAGCACGATATGTACAAGTTAAACATAACAATGTTTTATCATTTGTCGCTTATATCAGTAACTTCTGAGCGGCAAAAATCTATAGGTGCCTCATCTTTTCCCGGGTTCAAGAGATTTAAGAGTGGTATAGATGTTAAGAGCGCTATCGCTTTCTTGAGGTTATTATTTTCTTGCTAGACTCCGCCCATTCGATTCAACTTATCAACTTACTATTGCGCTGAGCGTTAGTGTAATAGTAAAAAAAAAACGATATCTGTACGAACGAACGATATCTACTGTCATATCAAACATCTGACTTGCTTGATTAACTTCACAATTTTTTTTTTGTGAAACTTTATTATATTATAACTTCATCAAATGCTTAAACGTTGACGTACTTACTGCTTTATTAAATAAAGATTACCGTATCATTATCGCCATCGGAATTTGTACTATACTGGAATGCAAAATTATATATATAAGTAAACAATTCCGGGTACATTTGTTCATACCACATCTATCTACATCGCGATAACATATATCACTATACTCTATATATAACATATATAGATATATAGATAGACGCATTGCTTAATATCATTTGGTTAACATCATCAATAAATTAGAAAAAAACCAGGTTATTAAGATCTTCAGTAAAATGCTTTCGAATTGTGCGGTAGGTTGATTCGTGAAAGTCCGAAGTCGAACAGGATGTATGAGTCATAGTTGGTGATAATCGGCGCACGCGCAGGTAACGTCTACTATACTTAATGTGCCGTAACAATATGTACCTATTTATAGGTAATGTTATGTGTGATAAGCCGCCACGTGAGTGAACAGTGAGTCAGCAAATGAGCTCTTTGAAAGCCCACAAACAAAGTACCTATGAATGAAGTTAGAATGCCTCTCACTCATAGTATTTAGTAGTAAAAAACTGAAAACTTTAAAAAAAATTATGAATGGTATTATTAGTCTTTATAAGTACTATGGTATATCAATAAATTTATTGATAAAATGTAAACTGTCAATTCCTAAAGATAGCGCAAATTTTCAAGTCATCATGATGATAGACAAACTAAGCTTAGCAAATAAACCCATTCAAATAATGTCACAAGTTACGATGTTTGGATGTTAGTATGTTTGTTCCTGGATCACACTGAAACGGCTGAACCGATTTTAATGAAATTTGGTACGCAGATAGATTATGGATTGAGCTATTGGCACAGAATATATACAGTACTATTGGCTACTTTTTTTTTATAATGATAAGAGGCGAGCAAAGTCGCGGGCGGGCACTAGTAAAAAAAAAAATACAAAAAAAAAACTAGTAATAAAGACCAGCCAAGTGCGTGTCGGACTATGCATAGAGTAGGGTTCCGTAATCAAGTCACAGTTTCCCTCAGTAACTTCAAAACTTTACATCACAGAATGATCTACCCGAGATAATTTTCAATGCGAGTTTTCACCATACTACTACTTTGTGTAACCGGTTCTTTCTTGGTCACCGTTACCTTAGGTCAGTACTAGCTTGATGTATGGTGACCCTGACAAGGGCCTTGTGACGAATGGTGAAAGAACCAGAGTGGTGAAAGGATGCGGCTCGCAGAGGGTTTTTTCAAGCAAATGTTTTCTAATTTTTAACCCACGACGCAAAAACGAAGGGGAGTTATAAGTTTGACGTGTCTGTGTGTGTGTGTGTCTGTCTGTCCCAACGTAGCTCCCGAACGGATGAACCGATTTCGTTTTTTTTTTTTTGTTTGAAAGGTGAATTTGTCGGGAGTGTTCTTAGCTATGTTTGATCAAAATCGGTTCAGCCGTTTCATTGCGTTGGGGTTTTTTTTTAATGTTTACTAAATTAGTTAGTTCTAAGTCATGCCGGTTTCCTCACTATGTTTTCCTCCACCGACGGTGGGACAAGAATTCATGAGCCAGGGTGTCAACATCCCGTTTGAGAGCACGTAATATTGCGCACATAGGTACATTTTTAAAGTGGAAATATGCACGACCGGGATTCGAAACCATGACTCTAGCTTTATCTCTAGACCATCACTAAACCATCAGTTACAGGTACATATTTCTATATTTAAGACGAACCGGGCGGAACGACTGAACGGTTTTTTAAGAAATCCTTGTCAGATTACGGAACCCTAAAAAAGACCCAACGACATTAAATTGATGACTTTATCACGCGTGTTATAAATATGTATTTTGTTGAAAAATATATTTTTAAAAACAAGCTTTTATGAAAATAGTGATCAGAACAGTGTGTTGATCAAAATGAGCGTAAATACGGTTTACTATTATACATCGAGGAGTCCACATCATCAGATCAGCTCGCTGTCACCGTAATATTGTATTGTCACCAGATCTAAAGGAGTATGTAACATTTCAGCAAAATCAGTTGGGAGGAAATGGTTCAAAATTCAGTTGCAAGTTTTATTCCAATCATAATAACAAACTAACAGGTGAAGTTAAATACAAGTTTATAAAAAGGTATACCTAATCATAAAGTATAAACTATTTAGTAGGTTCCTATGAATATAATAACAACTCGACGACCTCTGTGGCGCGGCGGGCAAGAGGTTGCGGGTTCGATTCCCGCCTTAAAACAAATATTTGTTCAGGGTGTTCTGGGTATTTTTTATGTATAGTAAAGAAATCATACCAAGCCTCGGTAATTTCAATTCTATGTCCAGCATTATTTATTTATTTATTTAACATTTTTTTTTTAATTCTTGGAATGACGGATCAAGCCGATGGCAGGCCTAATGTTAAGCCGTACCCTCTGCCTATGGACTGTGCATTATCACATAGGTCACGTCCACCTTGGACGCACCCTATGTGGCATTGCACTGCGCCCGCCACCCTGAGACAAAAAGAAAAGAAAAAAGACCCTGAGAGAAAAGTCTCATGTGCCTGTAATTTCACCGGCACCTTCAAACCGGAACACAGCAATGCGAGCACTACTGCTTTGCGGCAGAAATAGGTATGGTGGTAGAAATTCCCCGGACGAACTCTTTCACAAAAAATCTCTACCACTATTAAATTCATTACTCACTAGCAGCGCCCCGCGGTTTCACCCGTGTAAGTCTCGATCCCGTGGGAATGTCGGGATAAAAATGTGCCTATGTGTTATTTCGGGAGTCCAGTTATCTCCATTTAAAATTTCATCCAAATCCGTTGAGCCGTTTCAGCGTGTAGAAGTAACAAACACACACACTAACACACTCACAAACTTTCGCATTTATAATATTAGTGTGATTAATTGAAACATAATTTGTGACGACCATAAACGATATATACTATTATTTATTCTGTGACGACACTTAATACGAGTCATCAATGGTGACATAACTCCCGATGCAAGCGAAATGTTATTAAATAGGTACACCTTACTAAGATAACTGCGTGCATTCGTATTCATGAATGAACAGACTACTCATTCGGTTTAGTCATCACTCCGCGAAACAGTAACTGAGTACGTCGAATGCATTACTTTACTTGATACGAGGCTTCTGAGTCAATGCAAAGAAATCGTGTTGTTGTTCTGTTCTGCGTTGGCCGGCGATGTTTTCATATTATACAACCGCAAGCAAACCGCATTTCCATCGTGCGTCATGTTATTGTTTGTGATTAGTCCCAATTCATTTAATTTTACCTTAACGAACAGGTAACGTAGACGATATAACTTTGCTTATGCTCAACTGCAAAGCTTTACAAACGGTAGGAATAACATAAATAAGTTTTGTTCTGAAAAAAAAAAACAATTTTTGCCTCTAATGACTTTGTTTTCAATTACTTTTGAAAAACATAAAATACAATCTTACTCTACTTAATGAGCTCCTAAAAAGTGTTACCCCACATGCTGGGGTAGGGCAGTTTTTTTTAACTCTCCCCTTCCTATACATCGCTATAGAAAGAACTGTCCATATAAAAAAAATATTTTCTAGGTTTTAGTTAGGCTAGAAAAAAAGCTTTTTTTTAATTTTTTATATATTATATGATTTATTTTAATATCAGCAACAGCAGAACTAGATTTTTTCAAAAACCACTGAGTCCATATAGATTACATACATACATATAGACACACGCCTTTTTCCCCGAAAGGATAGGCAGAGCCTCAAATAGGCCTCGTTTCACTGTGGGTTGCACCAGCGTAGGATATAGACGTGACAAGTGGTGAGCTCATCGCCGCCATTGCTTCCCACGACTGACTCTGCTAACAACTTGTACTATTATTTATTCTGTGCTAACGCTTTCTTCCAGTAATAACACATTCCATAATAAGCTAGCAGCCAGGACAAATCTTATACCAACGAATCTTAAAAACAAGTCCGGGTATATTAGTTTCATAATTACAAACGAGGGTGTAATTTTGAAAGGGAATCCTAGTGTGAAAATACGCTTGTTGATAGGGAATCCTAGTTTGAAAACAGGCGTAACGGAATCCTTGTGTGAAAATACGATTGTCGATAGGGAATCCTAGTGTGAAAACAGGCGTAACGGAATCCTAGTGTGAAAATACGCTTGTCGATAGGGAATCCTAGTGTGAAAACAGGCGTAACGGAATCCTCGTGTTAAAATACGGTTGTCGATAGGGAATCCTAGTGTGAAAACAGGCGTAACGGAATCCTTGTGTGAAAATACGCTTGTCGATAGGGAATCCTAGTGTGAAAACAGGCGTAACGGAATCCTAGTGTGAAAATACGCTTGTCGATAGGGAATCCTAGTGTGAAAACAGGCGTAACGGAATCCTCGTGTTAAAATACGGTTGTCGATAGGGAATCCTAGTGTGAAAACAGGCGTAACGGAATCCTCGTGTTAAAATACGGTTGTCGGTAGGGAATCCTAGTGTGAAAACAGGCGTAACGGAATCCTCGTGTTAAAAAACGGTTGTCGATAGGGAATCCTAGTGTGAAAACAGGCGTAACGGAATCCTCGTGTTAAAATACGGTTGTCGGTAGGGAATCCTAGTGTGAAAACAGGCGTAACGGAATCCTCGTGTTAAAAAACGGTTGTCGATAGGGAATCCTAGTGTGAAAACAGGCGTAACGGAATCCTCGTGTTAAAATACGGTTGTCGATAGGGAATCCTAGTGTGAAAACAGGCGTAACGGAATCCTTGTGTGAAAATACGCTTGTCGATAGGGAATCCTAGTATGAAAACAGGCGTAACGGAATCCTTGAGTGAAAATACGCTTGTCGATAGGGAATCCTAGTGTGAAAACAGGCGTAACGGAATCCTAGTGTGAAAATACGCTTGTCGATAGGGAATCCTAGTGTGAAAACAGGCGTAACGGAATCCTCGTGTTAAAATACGGTTGTCGATAGGGAATCCTAGTGTGAAAACAGGCGTAACGGAATCCTCGTGTTAAAATACGGTTGTCGATAGGGAATCCGTGTGAAAACAGGCGTAACGGAATCCTAGTGTGGAAATACGCTTGTCGATATGGTATTGTCGATATTGTCCTAGTGTGAAAACAGGCGTGACTGTTAAGTGTTATTTTTTTAATCGTTTATTATTAACTAGCTGTTGCCCGTGGTTTCACATGCGTTATAATCCTAAGGGCCCTTATGTTTTGATGCCGGTTTCGATCTATCTGTATACTTACCTACCACACCAAATTTCATCAAAACTAGCCTAGTCTTTTTAGCGTGAAAGCACGACTAACAAATAAGCCTGGTGCTAATTGGTGTTGGTTAATTCCAGTATTCCAGATACCCGGTAACCAGACCAGCCTGTTGCTCGCCTAAAACATCGGCTAAATTACGAATACCTGGATATAAATATGTACCGGAAAGCGGTCGCCACCGTTTCACTCCATTACAGATTGTTTTTCTGAATTAATCATAGCTTATAGTCATAATCTACCCGTATATCTATCGAAATCGGTTCAGCCGTTGCAGCGTGATTGATTATCAAACATCCAAGTTTGAAATTGCGAAAATGGCGTGCCTAGGTACTCAGATTACTAAACATTAAATTCACCATGGACCGACGAGACTAATCGAATAATTAGCTATGCTTTACTTACCTCCTAGGCTCAAAGCCTCTTAAAAATTACTTTGGAGTGACTCATGCACTTACTGACTTTCAAGATATTTGAGTGAGTGGGATACGCCTTTAACAGTAAGCCTTTGTTTCAACAGGGCAGCTGTTTTGATAACCGCATAAATCCAAATATTTGGACAAATAAAGTCAGCGGTAGCAAAACGAATGTACTTAAGAATACCTTTAGTAAGTTGTTTTAGTTCATATACATTTAATTAAAGTGGATGTACTAAATTCCATAGAATTGGATATAATAAGTGTAGGTAATGTCTAATGTTTGCGTGAGGGTATTTAGTTAGCAATTCAAATTATCTAACAAACATTGTAATAACAAAATGACGCGAAAATAACACGCGAATTAAACTCTACCTTGCTCGTTACTAGACCAGCGTGGGTGTGATGTTATATATACCTACCACACAACGTTCAGAAGTTGTTATTTCAATGAACCAGGCTCTATACACTAATGAAACACATTAAATTCCTTTTATGGATGTATCAATTCTCTATAACGAGCCTTTGGAGATAACTACTACGGAAATAAATTATTTTCTGTCATCAAAATCATTCAAACAATTTTGAAGGAAATCAGACATATTTAGTTAAGTTATGTATATTGCCGAAGAATCGTTGAACGGTGCGACGAGTATCTCGCTGACATTGAGAGTTCATTGACATATTACGACGATAGAAGCCGCCGGGCCGGCCTCCCTTCCCTTTCTGAGATTTTGACAACTCACCTATTTACCTACTCCAGCCAGTATTACGATACAAATTAAACGTCGATCAATTTACAATTTGTGATATCAAGAGGCCAAATTAAAACTGCTAATATCGATATAATTAACAATGATTGTCAACAAAACGATAGCAATCATATTGAATCCATATTCGAGACTGATAACAGTATTCATTAAAATTTATAAAACAAGAACGAGACTAAAGTACTACTACGAAACTAATGGCACAGATTAGATAATAGTTACAACGTAACGGACCTAGGTAATCATCGGCTTTTTGAAACAGAAATATGATTAGAATCTGAAAAAGTGACAGTTAGACACGAACGACGATTGCCGAGGCATTATATTTTCCTAGTAATACTGTAAGTAATGATAAGGGTTAAAAATAACAAGGAGCTGGTTATCCAAAGATTCTGAGAAGTTAATCCACAATAGGTAGAAGACAAATAGTTTTGGTATAGCAGCTATCAAAGTCAATACTGCTGGGTGGGCTGATAAGATTGAATCCTTGTATCTCATCGAAGTTGTCCATGAGGCGGATGCAAAGGTCCGTGGGTGGAGCCCCACCGCCCCGCGCTACGCTTGGCTCGCCATTCTAATTAGCCCATTGTGGTCGCCAGTTGAAGTTTGCGGCTCGCCAGTCGCCGGCCGGCCGGCAGTCACGCCGAAGCCGCCGTCAGAGACGCGTGTCCTCTACACGATTGGATCCGTAATACACGCGACTGTGATGACGATAAGTGATCGACAGTGCTCTCGGTTGATAACAACATACTTTATCACTCTTTGGTAATTCCAAAATGTGAATTTTAACCGGCAGAATAAGTTTTCAGTTATATTATTAGTGTTGGCGCAGAACAAGGTAAAGCCATTATGATCTACTCGTATTCTGCTAAAACTGGGACCATTGTACGACTATCAGCGGATACAAATCCATGCTGTGAGTAGGTATTCAGTTAATTTGTTGCAGAAGCCATTGTATAAAGTTTGTGCATGATGTGAATTTATCAAAATCTAACTTGGAATTTACTAAAGGGCATTTGCCTTGAAGGGCTTCTTGTTAAAGGTAAAAAAAAACTCTATCGCCGTCTAATATCGATATATTCATTCAATATTTGTTTAACGATGAATTAAAACAGACGTTATTAGTACCTATAACATTATTCAAATTTTATGGAAGTAGTTCCAAATTGGATTCTAAGAAATAATTCAGACTGTTGACGCTCTACCAAATCTTGGTTAATGATTTTTAATTTGACCTTGAATATAAATTAGATCTTTGCTTTACTTTTGTAAGCTCATACATGGTTGTTAACATCCATTGCAAATATTTTATGACTGAATTCACTCACAACTTTATTAACTAAGCAGGTTCATAAGTTTTTTAGGACTATAATTATACAGCTCTCAAGTTTCTCTAGCTGTGAGAGTAACTGGAAGACTAGGACTATTAGAATCCGAATCAAACATTACATTAGCCTTATATTCCTCTCCAAATCGTGGTTTACTTGACGACAATCAAAGATTACATCTTGTCATCCACAACAAACTATACATACCAATTACATACTGCTATGTGATAGATACAGCAATGAATTTTCCTATCACGCCACATTATTATCGGCAACGCAAAACTGACCTTCGCCAATACAAACCATTGCTTACTGCACTTCATGTGCTTACAATTATTATAAGTTGCAGGTGCATCAGGCAATATCGACCAGATTCTCAAAAACTACGTTACTTCAAGAAAGGCTACAATATCAAAATACTTAAAGGATTATATTTGACAGTATTAAGTAGGAGAAAATAAAACAAATTTAAAGTGCAGAATACTTAACCGTGAAAGCTGTTCTTAGAACTGCTCACTGCGTAGTCGTGAGCGGAATCAGCATTGCAGTTATTTTCCTCCTCATTTATTTCGATTTATGTCGTGTAGGTACTTTTGTTTGCATGACAACAGGTTATCTACTCTACATTAATGTTACTGATGCGTACAGACCGGTGGCCGGTAAGGTATTATGAGAACTGTCATACAAAAGCCTTCGTGATGATAGTTTTACAATTTTGAAGCAGAAAACTATGAATGATAACTATAGTCTTGATTCTGGATCATTTTAATATTTTCGATATTTGATATTTGGCTTGAACTACATGAACAAACCGTGCCAGGAAAAAACCCGTAGTTAATTCCATACGGCTCGCTTTACCGTAGCTACGAGTATCTAATTTTCCACGGCACATTGCAGTAAAGCTATCGTCATAACAATAATTCATAATGTTATGCGCTTTAATAACACGACTTAACGCGTACACAATAGGTGCTTGAGCAATGTGAGCTAGGAATGATGGAAAGCTATAAAAATGTAATAGACAAGTATATCTTATAACATTCCTAGATATCTTTTGTCTCAAGAACTATGCAAAATACGTTGGATGCAAATTTAATTGAACTAAGAATTGCAAAACCGGTGTATGTTGTTGGTAATCCTGTGCTGTATTGAAATGCTCATAACAATTACGCGTTGAACGAGACATACACGTCTTTTAAACTGCAAACCTTAGTGGTTCCACATTTATACGCGTCAGCTCGAGAATGTACAAGTGCCGCCCTGTTTGAAATTCCTTTAATTTCAATACCAAGGAAATACTCAAAAGCAATCTTATCTAACGCTATCAAAGAACAAACGTCGGCAGGTTTTATAGCTATATTTGTTCCGCATATATTGAGTTCACTGAATGACAAAACCGCAAAGGCTTAAAACTGCAAATAGTAAACTGTTATCAATAAATCGTTATCGTGTCTGTACGCACGAAACTGCCCTTTTATCAGTCATAATTACAAAACGCGATACGTCCCGTGACGCAACCGTAACACTTGAAATCAGTGACGCAATTGTTCAGATACCTCATTAAAGCGATCTCTGGAACTGTGACGACATTTCTACGAATAATGAGTCATGTACCACAGCTGACCCTGTTACCGGTTGTAGTCTTTTTTGCATCGGCATTAGTCATCACTTGTTCTAAACTAAGGGATACACGCTTATCAATGAAGCTCAGCTAGAGTTCATACAAACAAACAAGTTGTAGTGATAGAGCTCTGTGATTAGTTTGCACTACCATCAGTAACTCTATCTACTAGTTGCAGAATTCAGGTTCGAGAGGTCATAAGCAGCCAGATACACCACAGACTTGTAATCGCTCACCAACATGAAGTTACGATGAAAATCTTGAACTTGGTATTAGCAATCTGCTAAAATTAGTCATTGATAAGACTATTCAGTTATTCAATCGTAGTTAAAAGGCGGTTCAAATACTGTATAGGACTTTACGAAGACAAAAGGATTTTAATAAAAAAACCTTAAAAAGAAGTAATAAAAAGTGGTTATATTGTAAAATCATAGAATTTTTGATGACGCTATTCCACCCGGCGTGGCCATGACATCAGCATCAGCGCGTCAGCTCGCGTCATCAGACGCAATTTCTCGTTTCGCTGTGTGTGATAATAGATTAATCATCGCAATGTCATGCACCCAATCAACGAACACACTATCATGATTAAATCTTCAGATTGTGCAATTGTTGAGTTACGACACAGATTATAAACGGTGATGACTCTTATACGTATACTATTTGACTTGTTTACCTTTATCAATAGTTAGGTACATTAACGGAACACTCACGACTTTGCCAGCGTGTACAGTATTCCCATAAAACTTCATACCTGAACTGACCTCAAAATTAAATTTACCTACTCCATTGGATTTATCGTTAAGTTACAGATAAAATTCTGCGTGGACCCTGTTTCTTTAGGAAATGGTAAACATTATCACACAAAAATGCTAAACTATCCTACATCGTAGAGCATACATTGGGATGATTCGGATTACCCTGTTTCTTTTAGACTATGGCTATAATCATTCAGTACCTATTCGATAAGTTCTCAGTTTCGTTCCTTCATTAATGAATACATAGACATGTCATGTCAATTCAAAAGCTTTTGCATGATTAATCGAGAGCCTCTCTTGGATCAAATTCTATTGTTAACCACAGTTGACTGGCACATTTGGATTACGTTGGCGTATCCAAACACTGTTGGCCGCGGATGTTCCGTAGGCGGGCCTATCAGTATGCGGCCGATGTATCTTCACGTTCTACACTCAGCGTGAATAGAGTACGTGATTGATACTTGGTACACTGTTACCGGACTCTCTGATGACTCACACACTGATCATGCATTGATAGTTATTTTGACCTCATTCTCCGGTTCCTTGCAAACTGTCCTTGCGCTTAATTCAAAGCAGATTCCCAGAACTGCAATAAAGTAATGAGTGATACTGATGATAATTAAAACAGATAATGTTCTAGATATCTCTCAGCCTTATCGTAACGGGGAATATTCAATGCGTTTTATAGTCCACAGTAAAGCTAATTCGTTTGTCGAAAGCGTCTATGTAGAGACTAAGATAATCAAATCATCTCGTGCTAATGAGTTGTAAAGATTAGCGTCCACAATTAAAATAAATTGTTAAAGAACAATGAATTACTTTTGAAGATACGATCCTTTAGGTAGTTCTATTTCTATAACACCAACATTTTATAATGGTTTGTATTGTTTGTTACAGATACCAGAATTTTCCCTCGATGGGAACAGCAGTTTGAAGCACAACGGAAGCGCCAGCAACCTGGCATCCGTCATGGAGAATCTAAAGAAAGGCAGCCTGGTTTCTCGCCAGAACCAGTCTCTGAACACGCAGGTCACCAGTTCATCCTCACAACAGGTAAGCTGGGCTTGTACTCTTTTACGTAGGTACGTTAAATAATATAGGTACATTGTAACAAAAAAAAAGTCTCCAAGTAGCCATAGCCATTTAATTAGTAGATTAGTTCTTGTTTTATATACCTACTATTTCCGAAACGTTTGCGTTACTCGCGGGCGAGTGACTAGCCGCTGAGTAATTGAGGATTGATTTGCAGCTTTTTACATTGAGGAGTTCTGCTCCCAATCTCCGCGGGATGTCTCCATAAAACTGATCATATTCAGCATCAATATATATAACATCGTTGCGTGACTGACTGACTATCAACTGTTGGACGACCTGAAATTCGGAGGGTATGTTCCTTTTGTAGTCAAGGGGTGCACTAAGAAAGGAATTCCCGAAATTCAACCATTAAGGGGGTACCAGGGGGGGTTGTTGAAGTTTGTATGAAAACACTCTACGTGGACGAAATCAGGGCACCCCACTAGTATGGCATATAATCCTTTTCAATAAATAACCATAAAAAAGTTTCACGGTCGACCGAGATATTATAATAAAATAATAAACAGGCGATTTTTTTTTTGAAGTTGGTTAAAAAGTCCGCCAGCCCAAAGGATGGTTGGAACTGTGGTCGTACGAGGAAAGTTCGGTGCTAAAAGCTTAATGCCCATACAAGGCCAAGTCAAGTTTACAAGGATTATAATGAAGCAAGACTATTTAAAATGTCTGTTATGCTCGTACACTAGCTCCCTAGCCTTTTTGAAGAGCGAAATAGGGAACATGTATTTTTGAAAGGGAAATTAAAGAGTTTGAATTGTATTTTATTAATTTGGAGCTGACAGATAAATATAAATTTAATATCATCTACCAAGTGGATGGAAAAAAAAACTTGGAACTGATCACAAGAATTATTTTTACCAAAGAATAGCATTTGAATGTTAACGTCGCGCTATTTTTGGTCAGCTCCATTTCCTTTCAAATTATTTCGTATGCGCTTCAGTCTGCTACGCATTTTCATGAAGAGATCGGGCCATTAGCTGTGGTTGAACTTTGGTGTTACTTAAATTAGCTGCGACCACTGCTATCGCTTTCATCCTTCTCATGTTCGATTTTAGCCCCATTCTTTACAGAACGGACAGAAATAGCCTTCTGTCTAGCAGAGTTTTTTTTCTTATTTTTTAATAATCCAATTAATACAATCTAGCAGTAGTAAGCAGGTATGTATACCTACTAAGTTGTTTTGATTTGGATTGGAAGATATCTTGAAGACCAGTAACTAAAATGTATGCTTATCAAAAAGTTTTGTACTACCTTTGACAAACAAGTTGAGAAAATTAAATAAAACGTTTAACGCTAAGTCCGAGGGTTAGTGGAGTTCCACAGTCACAACGCAGACGTTAGGTTAAAAGAAATAAAGTTTAATCGTTCACACACACAATTAGCAGACAAAACACAACATAGGTAGGATGATACAGTCAGTTACACAGGATATTTAAATTAGCGTCGGTCGGATCGCGGAGCGAAATAACATGAACGCGTGCGCATTGCATTTATGCTCTGGGCCGACTGCCTTCGATTGACCAGCCAAAGTTGATCATACCTGCCGCTGTCATTGGCGCTTCGATCGCTGCACATCGGATCACGCATGTGCGAACAGACGCGCTCTGATTGGTTAAGCGCGTCAGGGCCACGCGTTGCCATGGAAACGAAATAGGGTTCATTGCGTTTAATATGAAACCCATACAAAGCTATCCCAAATACGAGTGTTCCATACCTTCGCGCTACAATCTCCCCCGATAGCCCTACTGAGCGCCCTCGCTGTTGGGCTAGCATTCGGTTATGAATCGGCGCGGCCTACCTCGCTTTCTCTTCTCCCTGACCGGAGGCTGGATTGGACCAATGAAAGGTGTGAGGTGCGAAACGTGATATTTGCCTACCCGTTTCCCAGTCTGCATGCTTTCTAATATAAATGTCGTGGGGCTAATGATCATATATCATATCTTGTATGGGCTGTCGCGGCGTGGAATAAATTTCGCGGACTAGCCCTGGCCTACATAATTCATCCTCGGTGTTTCGAATAGGGGCCCGAAATGGTCCACAGAACGGACTTCGAATCGTCTAGATGCGGCGGATGTTTGTAACAATCCCGCCGATTTTCTGTTATCAGCTTTGTACCGTTGGCACGGGACGCAGCCCTTGATGTAGTTTGTCACGAAAGTGCGCATGCCAGGCCAGTAGTAACGTGCGCGGATGCGACTCACCGTCCGTTCCACGCTTAAGTGGCCGGCTGTAGGCGCGTCGTGAAGGTCCACCATAACCTTGCTGCGCTCATGCTCAGGTACCACTAGGCGTGCGTCCCCGCCGTCGTCGGTCTCTAAGCTGTACCTGTATAAAATCCCGTCGGATATTGTATACCCACGGTCTGACCACGGTCTCCCCCTGGAGGGTTCGTCGGCTTCCAGGTCGTTGATGATCTTACATACCTCGGGGTCAGCTCGTTGGTTGTCGCGGATATCTCTACTGCTCCTCTTCGGCATGTCGACGACTGGAGGACCCACGTCACCATCAGCGTCCTGCGAGCCTACAGGCCTCGACAGTGTGCCTGCCACTACGTTCGAACGTCCGGGGGTAAATTCGATAACAATGTTGAATTCATGCAACATTAGAGCCCACCGGGCTAATCGACCGCTCGGGGACCTTTGGCTCATCAGCCAGCGTAGGGACTGATGGTCCGTCCTAACTTTAATCTCAGCTCCCTTTATATAGCCGCGGAACTTACCTACTGCCCATACGACCGCTAGAGCTTCGCGCTCCGTCGTCGAGTAGTTCCGTTCAGCGCTAGTGAGAAGCCGGCTCGCGTACTCTATCGGACTTTCATCAGGGCCCTCCCCCTGCATGAGGACTGCACCTAGACCATACCCACTGCTATTTGTGCAGAGGACGAACGGCTTCGTCTCATCTGCTTCACGCAGGACAGGGGCTGTTACCAGGAGGGACTTGATATGTTCAAATGCCCTCTGTTGTTCGGCGTCCCACTTCCAAGAGCTTGTTTTCTTCAGGAGGCTTGTGAGGGGCCTTGCAGTTTCTGCGTAGTTAGGGATAAAACGCCGAAACCAGTTAGAAGTTTTTAAGAAACACTTCAAGTGTTTGACATTCTGTGGAATAGCCATACCTTCAATCGCCGCAGTTTTATCGGGGTCCACCTGGATACCTCCCGGTACGATGACATGGCCTGAGAACTTACCAGGGTCGCGTGTAAAATGGCTCCTTGAGGCCTCATTCCTGTTCTGCGACATCCTATAAGGTGGAGACGCAATGTCTGTACATACCTTGATATGGTACATAGCGAACTCCGTGGCGGGTCCATTATCAGTGAGCTTCGCGGACCTACGGTCAATAAACTCGTCGAGTGTTCGCCTCTTCTCGTAAGAGAGCTTGGATCCGTCATCTTCACGCAAAGAAAAACTTACAGATTCGGCGCGCACCAATTCCGCAGCGGACGAACTCAACGGACGCTCGCGGACAAAATCATGTGGTCGTTCGGGTTCGTTCGCAAACGTCCACCTACTGTGGGCAACGTCCACCACCATGCCGGCTCGTGACAAGAACTCGACGCCTAGGAGCGTCCTAGTCTCGTCGCCGGGTAGCACCAAAAAGTCAGCTGATACCTCGCGTCCCTCCAAGGTCACTGGTACTTTAGCCTCTAATAACTTTCTCTCTACTCTTGAACCGTCAGCCAGGCGTATACCACATTCAATCTCGCGGAATTCCACGCCGGAATCTAACATTATTTTATATAAACTAGGACTGGCAATACAATGAGTGGCACCGGTATCAATTATCGCCACACCGCTACGACCCATAACATTAATATTTACTAATGGATGCGAAGCACTTTTGTTCGTGACTGCACTACATGCGTGCGCTACTAAAGTTTCGATCTCAGAATTATTTCCGATGTCGGACGTTTCCTCGACATCGTACCTACATCTCGACAACTTGCTATCTACAACCGCAACATTAAAATCGGTCGTCTTCTTGCTATCCCCGTTGCACACATCACACTTCGATCGGACCACGCCCACTTTCCCACAACCGTAACACCGAATTTCTCTACGCGAATCACCATTATTATTATTATTATTCGTAATAGGCATACTAGACTCGGCTTTCTCCCGGTTGCGGCATTCCTCAGCGGAGTGCCCGAACATTCTACAAAAATTACAGCGGGTTCTCCTAGGGCGGGGCTCACTCGTATATGGGGTAGAATTCGCGGGTAAATTTCCCTTTCGACCTACGGCAGGGGCCAACTTTGGGTAATCAATCGAACTCACCTGAGGGTTGGTCGTTACCTCCTTGGACTCTCTTACGGCATCCTCCGCGATCCGTGCGTCGCACAATAACTTATCTAAACTTATGATACACTCGCGGGACACTCTCTTTTTAACTCTACGATGTAACAAGCCGTAACACATGTCGATCTGAGCACTCTCCGGTAACACATACGGTAACTTCGCTAGCAATGCCCTAATGCGACACAGAAACACTTCTGCACGTTCATCGTCTCGTTGTTCAGCGACGAAAATCTGTCTGAAGATTTTATGCGCCGGTTGGGTCACGCCGTATGTCGCACGAAGCCGGGCGAGGGCGTCGGGCCAAGATATGACCGACGCTTTGACGCCTCTCCACCATATCGCCGCCTCTCCTTCTAGCAGCATCGGTAGTCCTCGGAGTGCGTGGTCATCGCTGACGGCTGCGCACTCCTTGAAGATTTCTACAGAGTCTAGAAACGCTTCCAGCACTTCGCCGTCGTGTGAGGACCCGCTGAATCGCACCGTGCATTTGCTGAAGTTCCCACAGGAGGTTCCGGCGGGCGCTGGGGCTCCGCTGGTGATGCTCGTCCGTGGTGCGGATGCAGGCACATGTGTCGATGGTGCAGGTGCGCTCGGACTGGACGTGCTGAAGTTGCTGGTGAAGAGCGCGCTGATCAGGTTCCGGTTGACTTCTGCCTGCGCGCGCGTGATGGTCTCCATCAACGTGGAGAGAAACTGCTCCGAGGGGGCTTGGAACGCTGGCGACTGCGTTGGCTGTGAGCCGCAAGTAATGGGTTCGTCAGCATTGCTGACCCCGCTGACGCTGCCGTTGTCCCCTTTCGGTGTGATATCACCCTCCTCATGTTCTCCTGCTTCTTGTTGTTGCTGCCGGACCGCTTCCTTTCTTGTCACCGGCGGCATTATCGCGACACTCGCGAAGCACGCCGTTTGTTGGAAGGTATGTCCGGGTCACTAGGTCGTATGTTCTCGAGCCTACTCGAGCCACGGCGTCGAGCACGTGATTCGGCCACTTAGTTGGAGCGCCAATTTAACGCTAAGTCCGAGGGTTAGTGGAGTTCCACAGTCACAACGCAGACGTTAGGTTAAAAGAAATAAAGTTTAATCGTTCACACACACAATTAGCAGACAAAACACAACATAGGTAGGATGATACAGTCAGTTACACAGGATATTTAAATTAGCGTCGGTCGGATCGCGGAGCGAAATAACATGAACGCGTGCGCATTGCATTTATGCTCTGGGCCGACTGCCTTCGATTGACCAGCCAAAGTTGATCATACCTGCCGCTGTCATTGGCGCTTCGATCGCTGCACATCGGATCACGCATGTGCGAACAGACGCGCTCTGATTGGTTAAGCGCGTCAGGGCCACGCGTTGTCATGGAAACGAAATAGGGTTCATTGCGTTTAATATGAAACCCATACAAAGCTATCCCAAAATACGAGTGTTCCATACCTTCGCGCTACAAACGTAATATATAGCGAGATGACTAAAAGAACGATAGTACGTTTCGAGTTAGTGTAGTGCGAATATAGGGAATACCTAATTTGTAAACCTTATATAGTGGAAACTTGTGCTAGCTAAATAAAGGACGGACAGTGTCTTTCCCTAGACCATAGATAATTATTACAGTCATTAGTTTTTTTTAATTAATTTTTTCAAACCACCACCTTATTTTTTTTATATATTATGCACTTAGGTATAAGTAGTATACATTTCCACAAAACAAAACAAAAAACTATAATGAACATTATACTATCATCATAAGTGTAAGTTCTATATGGTGGTGAAGGGGCTTTCCAACTCAGCATTATGCTACCTACTGCATGTTACCATGCTGCAACGTATTCCTGGTAAGGCTGCGTTTCCATTGACGCGGAGTTGGGCGGAGCGGTGCTTAGCGGTGCATGAATTGACCAATCACTATGCTCGAAATCTCTGCTCCGCTTCAATGGAAACAGCACGAGCGGAGCGGGGCAGAGCTGAACGGATATTCATATAAAATAAGCGAGGTGATGCGGAGCGGAGGACAGCGGGGCGGTGCGTTGCGGAGGGTAGCTAGGAGAGCGAAGCGGCGAGGTGCGGACCGGGGTGCGGGGGAGGGTGTGACGCCACGACTCGCGCGCAGTGCGTCGTAGTAGTTATCAACGTTACGTCATAGGTGCAAAATCGATGAGAAGTTCCTCTCTGCTCCGCTCCGCTCCTCTCCTTTCTGCTTCAGTGGAAACACTTACCACTTTTCACCGCTATTCTCCGCTCATCTCCGCACAGCTCCGCGTCAATGGAAACGCAGCCTAAGGCCAGTGTGACATCTCGGACATCTTGACATGAGTCAGGGTATCCAAATCTAACTACATATAAACAAAAATAGATGAATAAATCCTAATATAGGTATAAACGACTGCAAATAATATATACTAGAGTAAGTAATAATTACATAATTAAGTAAGAAGTGGACACATTCATAGTTATAATAGTTCATCTCCTACCTTACAGCTAGAGAATTATGTTATAACTTAAGGGTGCATCCTAAAGATTACTATTATGTCAGAGACTAGACACCTTAAGTTAAGAAAAAAAAATGTTGTGCGTTCATTAGTCCAATATCCGGAATAATAAGTACCGCGGTCGGGTATAAATATAGATAGTAGTTATTTCGGCACCGGCCTCGGATCATAAAATGGCCGTGTTTATTTTAAACACGCCCAACACGAATTACGGGAAAAGTAAATAGATTTCAAACAAATTCTACTCTAGCACGGACAGATAAATGTTAGCCTCTTGTTGGAACAGACAGCTGACAAAGAACTCGTCGAAAAGCATAGTTACTATAAAGAAGCTGGACTCAATAATTGCCTTCCAAAACGTCGTTGTCATTCTTGATACATTTGCCAATAACACACCTTCAGTTCTACAAGTAGATCGCTACAAGTCTAGATAGTAATTTCATGTAAGGATTGAATCTCCACACATTATTTTGGAAATTAAATACACATAAAGACGTTTATAATCTAAAGTCCAGTTGCAAACAAGTTTAAACCAACGAAACGTCTGAAATTGGCATAAGGCCAAAAAACTATGTGGCACGCAAACCGTAGGACACGTCTTGTTAGAAGCCCTTAGAACCTCAACGCAGTCTTCACAGACGTCGTCATATGCAATTTGGAAGCTGATAAGATCTTGTCATAAAAGATCGCCATAATTTTCCTCATGTATGGTATTTGAGGCGAGTATAGCGCCCGTTCCACGAATACAGATCAAAATGGTGTAGTGAATACCAACTGGATCTCCCACGCGAAAGACAGACAATTATCGCTAACGGGTATTCAAGAGACTCCATCGAGTAGTCGTGAGGTTCAAGGCCATAATTTGTTGCATTTCGAACGCCCACACACGCTGAGTCACTGTGTTTCTCTTCTCAACCTCAGTCAAATGCCAAAATGTGACATAGTAGGTATACTATGCACAGATATTTTGATTCAATATTTTTCAATGATACCTACTCATGTTCGTAATTAATGGTTCATTGTACGAGTATTACTGCGTTCGAAAGAGTTTGGCAATTCATTTTTTTTTTCAATCAATTTCTACCTGTATATAGCCTGCCCGTGGCTTCTCTCACGTTATACAGGGATAAAAAGTAGCATATAGCCAAATACTTTCTAATAACTCTACAATGGATGCCATACGCTATCAACACAAAAATATGGCACTTTTTAAAATTTGAACGCTCACAAATTAATTCGATACACTGCTGGTCCAATTCAATTCAATTATTCCGAACAATTTTACAATCGTGTTTGAAACGGTAAAACATAATAAAATAACATATAATTAAAATAACAGCAAGTAATTATATAATAAATAGCACTTATCAATCTAAAAAGACTTTATATAATTAATTTTCAACTCGCACTCAAGTCCTTCAAATGAGTTCAATATTTAAAGCGACAATGGACGGATAAGAATTGTTTTGTTTCAGCGCTGACCCGAAGTCCGTTTACTTAGAGGTCAGTGCCTATAGCTCAATCCAGGTCATAAATTATCTGTCTACCATATTTCCCCGAATCGCTTCAGCTAACATAATAATCTCGCGTTATGTATAGTTCCACTCAACTCCGCAACGGTTGAGCGGATTTTGATGATATTTGGTGTTTGGATGGACGGTTTTTGAAGGGGGGAGGGGGACTGGTTTTTATGCCACCACCACACGTGCGAAGCCGTGAGCAAAAGGCCAGTGAATTAATACATAGATCTAAAATAGTCACACGTTTAGAACGCATAAAAACAATCAGCTGTCAATATCTGAATCTTTAGACTTGTGCTAAATATAACCGAGCCCTGATATTTTCGTATTTCTATTTTGTATAACCCTGGCTTTATTTACTTCGTACGTGAGGTGCGCCAAGACGTGACGCCTGTTACAAGCTTCTGTAGCATTGGCACTGAACTCTTCCACAGTTCTAGTCTAGATAACGAATGTGGACGACTCGATACTACTGAACGAAATATTGCCGTATAAATATTCTGCGTCACAGGTGAAACGCTCAAAGGTATTTCGATTAAGTATTTTATTTACAGCTAGTGATAACTACTCATTGCACTGTGGATATTTGTAATGGATCGTAATGGTGATTGTTCTATTACAGATGGTTTCCAGCACGACATCAAGCAGCGCTGCTTCGAGCCAGAGAATACATAACTCATCGCAGCGTCTGCAGCACATGGCCACCTCGGAAATGAAGGCGAGCTCTATGAAGTCTGATCTCACAGAGCTCAAGAGCTCCATTTCCGAAATGAAGAATCTTAGCAACACGGCCGCCAAAAACTTTGGACAAAGGTATGTGTTACACAGTGCAAAATAACAAGTCCACATAATAGACTAACTAGTTACGCAATGTCGCGAGATGTGCCAATGTTTATGTCAGGTTTGGTCAATGGGTGTTATGATAACGCGTTTTTTTTAAACATCTTGGTACTCTTTTTTCCATTACCCAAGAGGCGATAGGAGCTAACTCACCTGAGCGACCTTGGCTCCCGGCCAATTCCCACCCGCTGTTTCTCCAATCTGTTTGCAGTAGCACGCCGACAAACAATAGAAACAGTACGGTTTCTCGTAAGCCTTATGAGCAGCGTAAGATACTTAATTAGTATCATACTTTTGAAAAATAAACGTAGTTTTTTTGTCTATTTATGATTTGAATTAAAATAAGCAGTGTTTTTTTTTTCTTTCCAGACTTAGAAGCTCAATGGAGAATATAGTGGACCAAGATGACATGGGAGACAGACATTTACCCGACATTCGGGACCTCAGTGATATGGGTGACATGGGAGACATAAGTGATATGAATGAATTACAAGGAGACGGGCCCTTAGTGACCTTCCCAGAGTCGGATACACCACCGCCAATAAGTGACAAACCTTCGTTGATGAGTGGCAGTTCTGCCGTAGTGGGCTCAAATGCTGCGAATGAGTTGAAATACAGTGCTGCGCGTGTTACTTCAGCTAGTTCTACACGTGTGGTGGCCGATGGGTACAGTGCGTCGAGATCTGCAGCAAACAGTGCAAGGATGCGTCGGCTGCAGCACGGAGACTTGCAATACGCCGAGCGCAGCGCTGCCGGAGCATCTCATCGGTTGCTGCAAGCGGAAGGCCTTACTGCGGAACAAAACGCCGCATACCTTCAGGTAAGTCGAAATTCTGAGCAATTCTTCTGAAAGTAGGTATACCGAATGTAATGTCGTGTGCGATGAATATTACTTTTTATTAAAAAAATAATTTAAAGATTTGAAGTGCAGTTTTTAACGTGTTAAATTACGGTCAAATTAAGTCATTTGTTTTATTTCGAACCCTGCGAGACGCGACGACCGGCGACGTAGCCATAGCACTAGCCAGAAAGGCGCGCCGAAGGACGCGACCTCGCGTGAAAACGACCGATCAATATCTTCAGGCGCCCCGTATTCAACTACGAAACGGGCAGTGTAGTGGGGTTTCTTGCCCTGATAACATACTCGTACTGCCATGGCCGCAATGCGGCTTATCACGCAATATTAACACAGTTCAGTGAGCATATACCTACCTAATGGCAGCACGCTTTTTTGCGTGGACCGGCAGGATACTGCGACGCGGAGGATCGCCTGGAGCGGTGAGCTCATTTATCTAAGGCGCTTATCGCACAGTAACAGTTCCACGCATCTCAGTCAGCGCCTGACCGCCGCGCGCGCGAGCACATGCGGAAGTCAATTATTGCGCGTGCGCGTACCATTACACGAATAGTCGTTTTAAAATAGAACCGGAATGTCCGCGGGAGGGGGATCGGCCCCGTGGCCGGTGCACCGTAGCGTCCTGTCGCGCTTTCCTCCGCAAACTCAGAATCCTTCGGTGAGAGTTCAATTCTTGGAGAAATCCGCCAGCGACCTTCAAGACGTGACGTCTGTACACAAATTTAAAATAAATCATTAGAAAACCCACCAGTTTCCCGCGATTGGCCTATATCCAATAGGAACGCTTAGCATGTATAATCCGGGCAGTGACGTTTGAATGTTTGTCCAATATTGAAGTGACTTTTATTCCGGGACAATCGTGTCGCGACTTCTGAACGAACAACTATGTCTTCCAAACGACGCTCGAGACCTAAATTACATTTAAACATTGCTGTAACTATCAAATAATATTTATTTTGTGAATAATATTTAAAGCGTAGTACGCTAAATATGCTAAATCTAAAAGTGATTTCCGTCATAATGAGGTCATATTTTTATCTCTTGAGGTCGCGTTAAAACGCCAAATATTGAAAACAAACTTGGAAAATTCAGTGCAGTGCTAATGATTGATTGTTGGTTATTTAGGAGATCTAAACGTGGAAAATTTGTGCTTTTTAGGAGCAACGATCGCTCAAGGCGGGAGAAGTGACAGCCCAGGAAGCAAACAACATGACTTCTTCGAGTTCTCGTCTACAGACTGAAGCATTCAGTGCTGAGAAGAAGGCAATGGCATCAGCCCAGGCGCGACAAACAGTCACTTCGACCGGAATGTTCAGTCACAAAGAACACTCCAGCGTTGCTCACTCGAATATGACTATTTCCAGCAAAAACCTTTCCACGAAATCAACACTCCTCTCCTCACAGGTAAGTTTTACAACTTTCTGATTAGAACTCCATGGGGAAAAAAAAGACCAATTTATAAACATTTTCAATGCTAGATTTTAAACGGAGACGTTATAATTTCAGATGAGTCAATTACTAAATGGGACAATCAAACCTGGTGATGAAGATCTTACTAATTTAACCTTTGAAGACTTGGACAAACTTAACGCAAACTCAAATCAAAAAGATGTTGATATGGCGATCCAAAAATATTCATCTCGAATGAACGCTTTCATAACTTCAATTAAAAACAATCAAATAGACATGAAAAATGCATCAATACACTTTAACAAATTAAATGAAATGCTAAGAAGAGCATGGGCGGTGCCCACGTATGGACATGAACTCGGATATTCATTGTGCAGCACCCTTCGAACAACGGGCGGCCTGGATATTTTAATGGCAAACTGTTTGGAATCCGGTAACCCAGACCTGCAGTTCTCTTCGGCAAAACTCCTGGAACAATGTCTAACTACTGAAAACAGAGCTCATGTTGTTGAAAACGGCCTCGAGAAAGTTGTTAACGTAGCTTGTGTTTGCACTAGGCAAGCGAACTCGGTAGACCATTCAAGAATCGGCACGGGAATTTTGGAGCACCTATTCAAACACAGTGAAAGCACATGTGGTGATGTCATCAAATTGGGCGGTTTAGACGCGGTATTATTCGAATGCAGAAAGAACGACGTAGAAACCTTGAGGCACTGTGCGACAGCGCTCGCCAATCTGTCGCTTTACGGGGGAGCAGAAAATCAAGAGGCCATGATAAAGAGGAAAGTTCCCATGTGGTTGTTCCCACTTGCTTTCCACAACGACGATAACATCAAATACTACGCTTGTTTAGCCATAGCAGTTTTAGTTGCGAACAAAGAAATAGAAGCAGCTGTACTCAAATCAGGCACTTTAGATTTAGTTGAACCATTTGTTACTTCACACAATCCTTCTGAATTCGCTAAATCTAATCTCGCACATGCACATGGTCAAAGTAAAAATTGGTTGAAACGCCTCGTGCCAGTACTCAGCTCAAAAAGAGAGGAAGCAAGGAACTTAGCCGCTTTCCACTTCTGTATGGAGGCTGGAATCAAGAAACAACAAGGTAACACAGAGATATTTAGAGAAATAGGAGCGATAGAGTCATTGAAAAAAGTGGCAAGTTGTCCTAATGCCGTGGCATCAAGGTATGCTGCTCAGGCATTGCGTCATATCGGCGAAGAGGTACCTCACAAACTGTCACAACAGGTCCCTCTGTGGTCCATCGAGGATGTCCGAGAATGGGTAAAACAAATAGGCTTCTCTGAATATGCGACTAACTTCTACGAGAGTAGAGTCGATGGAGATCTGCTATTACAAATTACGGAAGAAAATCTTAAAGAAGACATTGGTCTACAAAATGGAATCAGACGAAAAAGGTAATAACATAAGATAACACCCAACAGGTTACTGTTGTTGTATGTGAATACATAATCATAATCCCACACTATGACTCCCTATGTCGTGGGTAACAGGAAGTACGAGTATCATGGTACCACAACACACAGACCCGGAACAAATATTTGCAGATCATACAAACATTTGTTTCGCAGCGGGAATCGAACCCACAACTACTAGCATCTCAGCCGGCTACTCGCCCGCCGCGCCACTGAGGTCGAATACCCGGTATATATATCATAGGTTATATAATATCCTCTCAACTTCAACAATTAATTTACGAACGGAAACCTCAATAACTTATTTCTTGTTATAGATTCACACGAGAGCTTCACCAACTGAAGAAAATGGCAGATTACACGTCACGTGACACGGGGAGCCTAAATGATTTTCTTCAGACAATCGGCCCAGAATACACAAGCTACACGTATTCTATGCTAAATGCTGGCGTCGACAAGGAGTCAATACGGGGTCTTAGCGACGAACAGTTAGAAAACGAATGCCGGATAGGCAATAGCATCCATAGGCTACGGATTCTAAATGCTATTAGAGGTAAGACAGCGTCCGTGGCAGCTTCCGCTATGTAGTGTTGAAACACTATTCCACCAACTCTTACAAATATAAATAATGTCGGTTAGTTTCGAATAAAACTAAAAACATATGCTTTCTTTGCAAATAAACCAACCCTGGCTGGCTTAGTGGAAACAAAACTCTTTCTCTCACTCTACTCCTATGACTCTGTCGTCTGACGTTTGTTTTGGTTTTATTGGTACCTGTATGTTTTTCTAATCATTTAAGATATGTATTATTTGCGGTCATTTATTTATTATATTTATTAATTTATTTATTACCTCACGGTGAACACTGACCACATCAGAATACCAGCGCTGCAGCATGCCAACATGCAGTAGCATATGCTGAGCTGAAGGCCCTTTCACCACCTTTTTCATCATTAGTGCATAAACACTTATGATTGTATAATGTTCATTATAGTTTTAATTTTGTTTTGTGTATAGGTATACCATACCTACATATTATGTCATATTTTACAGATTTTGAATTATGATTTTTTAAGACAATTTTCTTTTAACATACAAATAGGTACCTACATAAGTACTTACTTATCTAGTTAGATGTGAATTATTCCCATTTGTCCCCCAGATCTTTGTGGAAGATAAACAAGTTTCCAAACATTGTTGTTTTATTGTATGTATGACGACCGCTATAACGTAACCCATTTCCTAATAGCCATAATAGCCAGCATGTTTTCATAAAATTTATAATAGAACGTAAACATGCGAGACGATCAAAGACTTCAAGTTTAAAAATAACATTACTACAACATGCTGGTATTTTTACAGCGTACGAAAGCTCTCTACCTAGTAAGGGCGAGGAAAATATGGAGAAAAACTTGGATGTGTTCGTCAGTTACCGAAGATCCAACGGTTCTCAACTGGCCAGTTTACTCAAAGTCCACCTCCAGCTGCGAGGCTTTACAGTATTTATTGACGTGGAAAGGCTAGAGGCGGGCAAGTTCGACAACAACCTACTACAGAGCATAAGACAGGCCAAACACTTCCTGCTAGTCCTTACACCCAGCGCACTGGATAGGTGTAAGATGGACACAGAGCGAAAAGACTGGGTTCATAGAGTAAGTATTGGTTTACAGAACAACAATCTTAGAGCATTTAACCCCAATAATCCCGTTCCCGATCAAAATACACCATAAATAAAAATTTCCATTTTGTATTACAGGAGATAGTTGCAGCGTTGCAATCGAAGTGTAATATTGTACCAATCATCGACAACTTCGAATGGCCAAAAGCGGAGGAGCTTCCAGAAGACATGAGGGCGGTGTGCCACTTCAATGGGGTCCGGTGGATTCATGACTACCAGGACGCATGCGTTGAAAAATTGGAAAGGTAAATTAGCAACGAGTTCAGGGGGTAGATAAATAAACTGTGGGCGGCGATTATGTAGATGGATGACTTCACTGAAGCTGGAGTAATGTGATTGTGCAGACATAGTCTAAGCACTAAGCGATAATGAAGCTTCCTGCAAATGATAGATTTTTTGGAATCAGATCGGTAGTTCTGGAGATTATACGCCCTATAGAAAACACCGCCTATCCTACAGGCCTATCATACTCCTCTTTAGTTTTTCGGGATAGTATATATATATATATATATAGTGCGAGTGAGATTCGTACCCTGAGGGTTCCGATCCGAAAAGTATTTCGAAATCATTAGAGCTCTTTTCGAGTTTCAGACACTTTTCCTACAAACTTCACTCAGCCATTTTAGGGATTAAAAAAAAACCTATTTTTTTACTTTTTAATTTTTTGTGTCACAAAGCCTCCTAGCATTTCAAATTTCAGAATTGTGAGGTTACTGAAAGTAGATACTTTTGAAGTTTTTAATTTTCGTTATTTCCATGCTAAAACTTGTCATTATTTGTGTTGAGCAAAAAGCTTGTTTTTTAGGGATATAAGCTCACATACCTTTATATTCGGTAACGGTAGCTAGGTAAGTATAAAAGCCGTTCCTGCGAAAAAGGGGTTTGGACAGACAAACAGATAACAACAAAGAGGTTATATGATGGTTCAGTTAATACATTGTCCGGTACAGAACTCTAACTAAATTGCTGTTTTGGCTTCTATTGAACGGAGTTCAGCCCAAATAAAACTTTAAGCAAAAAACATTTTCAACCCTGTCACAGATTTATTATAGGTAATTAATTAAGATTTTCTCAGTAGCTGGCGGACAGATGCCTATTTCTCGAAAGACACAAGCTACAAATTAAAATTATTTTTCCTTTACAAAATAACAACAACGTTATCGCGATTTACCTGAAAGCTTCGAGATATTGAGTCATTTTAAACAACCTCTACATCGGATCTTCCATTTCAAGGTGTAACCCTTAATATACCTATAATATTCATGAAGCATTTTTCCTTCTTTTCAGTTTCCTTCGCGGCAAGTCAAACTTGGCGAATCGGTTGGAAGGTCCTCTGAGAGGGCGCGACGTCCAGACCCCCGGCACAGCCACCATAGGGCGAGGGCCGCCGAACTACCAGCGCATGGCCTCGTGCGAGAGCCGGGGGAGCGATAAGGCCGATTGACTAGAACCTTTACACACACTGCCGCCTGTTAGGTAAGATTTTCCTCAGTATTGATTCACATTGAAGTCATTGAAAGCGTAAATAAAACATCTGCGTTGGGGAAATCAATTAAATATTTTATCACATAAACAGTGAAGATTGTCGGAGCGATGATACTCCCTTGAGGAACAGGGAGGAGGAAAGCTCTCTCTGACCACTGATACTGCCGACCATTCGGACAAACCGCTATCAGTCTAGCACGTTCTTTCTAAAACCTAAGCAAGCACTACTTTATATTTAGAAATATCAGAGTCGATACGGTGTCAAATAAATGCTTTGGCGATGTCAAGGTATCGGTTAAAATGTTTTAAGTATGTAATAACTACATACCTAGATACTTCCCTTCTGTATATATTTAATTTATCCATTGGGTAATGAGTAATGTATTACAGAATAGACTAAGCTACTTCTACTGGTACAAACTACAATACTAACTATGTACTCTGTTCCCACTTACAGACCACGACGAAACCGCCAATCATCCCTCAACCGAGCTTCAAGCGCGACTTCACATTGCTGCGAACAATTAAGCAGTAGTAGTAGCACTTCCAAAACTGCATCTCCCGAGAAATCACTGTACAGTCTTCCGGAAAGACTGTCTGAAAGTAGTGATAACTTGGATTCCAGTGAAATAGAAACTAATTCACGGAGGTGCCGTAGCTGTGAAGGCATATTAGAAGCGGAGGAAATGCACACCCAACTCTCCTTGCCCACGCCCTTAGACGCTGCCACACAAACAAAGAGGAAAAAGAACTTCATGGACAGATGTGTGAACAAAGTGAGACTGTGCTGACGATCGGTCGTTTTAAAACATGTGCTTGCAGAGTGTGTATCGACTGCCTTATTGGACTCCAATCGCATTATTATGTGAATCTTATTTGAAAGTACAAAAGTGCGCACAATGTGTATATATATTTTGTGTATGCCATTATTTTTTATTATGTGTTAGAAACTTAGAACACAATTGGTAATCTAATATACTGTAATCTCAATGAGTGTGAGTAAGTAACTGTTGTTAAGTATGTTTGCTACCCTGCCATGTTTTAAGAGCATCGCACGAGGTGGTGACACTAATGAAATGGGTAGGTCAGTTTGCTGTTGTAGTAGTATGGCAAATTGCTTATAATTTCCTTATCTTTGGCAATATGTTTATATCTCTCTATCTCTTCACTCTCTATAGACTTTACAAAGAATTTATGGATGTACCTATTTTATTTTCCATTTTAGTATCTTGCCAATGAAGTATTTGTAAAAAGCAGAAACATTACATTTTGATTTGCATAATTAGGTAGGTGATAGCTTAGATCTTCTAGAAATTATCAAAATATTTTATGAATTCACTCGAAAATAAATCGAAATGTTAGTTTATATCTAATTTATTTCTTTGCTATACATAAACTTATTTCCAAATAAAATTTGTGTACCTATTATAAACTGTACAAAATTCTACCATTGTTTAGATGTACCTGTATTCATATTTTTTATGAGTTAACCATACTATTAATATTTTTATCCTTTCAACTATGTATTTATGTACTAGCTGTAACCATGAAATAAATTGTATTAAAAATAAAATCTTTTTTATTTGTCTTTTGCGTCCTCCTAGGCAAACCAGCAAGTTTACGAGGCTAGCAAAACAGCGTTAATTAATGATAGTAAAATATTATATCCTTAAAACTACTTAGCTTAGAACTTGCAATGGACTAACTAACAATGACCTATTTAGTAAAAAAAAACTGCTTAAGTGGCGGTACAATCCGATTGTTAAGCGGTAACCTCTGCCTTAAAATTATCTCATAGGTCACGTCCACCTAGGACGCGCCCTATGTGGCATTGCACTGCGCCCGCCATACTGAGACATAAAGATGAAAAGTCTCATGTGCCTGTAATTTCACCGGCACCCATACATACCCTTCAAACCAGAACACAGCAATGCAAGCACTACTGCTTTGCGGCAGAAATAGGTATGGAGGAAGTATGGTATGTTTTCCCGGACGAACTCTTTCACATAAAAAAAGCAATATAAAGTGTTTTCTTTGTTTTAAATTAAATACCTTCATATACATAGCATTAATAGAGAGATGGTTGAATGGGTTTGGTTGGGGAGACCATTGCCTTAAGCATAGATAAAATAATACTATACTAGTAGCTTAAGCTAAGCAGAGGGTCAAAATAAGGTTTAGAGAAAAAAAAATTTAGGTAATATATAATATTTGAATATATCACTAAATAATTTAATGAATATGATGTGGGGAGATAGGAATCTTAGGAAGATAGACAATTTTATTTTGTGCTAGTGCCCCACAGCTTATATAATATATCAATCCAGAAGCCCTATTCTCGTAATAAAAAAGCCAAAATAAAACTCTGATCTTGCTCTGATATAGTTATAAAAATAAAAAGTCTAGTTAGGTCACAAATGATATTCTCCTCAACTGACAAAACAATTGAAATGTTACCGAAACTTGAACACATGAAAAGAATAAGTAATTTCTGCCACTATTTAAACTGGGTTATGACTTGACGGAGACTCTTGACGACTTGACTATAAAATATAATAGTATATCACTTGGCATTGGCTAAATTGTTGCAAATAACGCACATAAGCCATTACCTAAGATAAGAAGAAAAATAAGTAATCAATCAAGTAATATTAAATGTTTTTTTGAGAATTTTATCTTAATAGATGCATCACCTTTTACTCTTTCCTGTAATATACAGTATAACACTATCCTAACCTAATCAACGGTCACCATGAAACAAAAGTAGACTAAAGGCCCAAGTTCACGAACAAATAAATTGGTGGTTACCGTAACCAATCATCAAAGTGACAGATAACGTATGAAAACATCTGTCAAAAAGAGTTGTTTAAGCTAAACAGCCGTTTAAACGTTCGTTAATGTGTTGGTGAAAATGCATCTTAATTGTTATTATGTGGGAGCAGAATACCAATTTTCAGACAATTCACAATCCTATGAATCATAATATCAAATTTGGATGTTTGTAACTCAATCACGCCGAAACGGCTGAACAGATTTGGGTGAAATTTAGCACACAGACAGATTATGACTTGGATTGAGCTATAAGCTACTTTTTATCCCGGTATAACGCGAGCGAAGCCGCGGGCGGACACTAGTTCAAAATAATTACGACAATTTGTCTCTTGATCATCATCTATTTATGTACCAAATTTCATTGATATTGGTTTAGCCATTATGGAGTGTATGATTCAGTATTAAGCAAACATCCAAAGTTTTGCAATTATAATATTACTAGGATTCTGTTTTCGTAGCAAGACCTTACTAGGCAAGTCTAGTGAAATATAACTTTAGCCAACTTGATTTGTATTTGAATAGATTAGTGGAGTTTTCATGTTTGTTGATCTACAGAGGAGCTCTACTAATGTAGAAGATAGCTAATGGCTACCAGACTCAGTGATCAGTGCCCCCCTCAGTGACTTCTATCAAAACTAGACTTGACAAACATTTAAAGTGCACTGATAAGGACTAAGATATACACGCATCAGCTCCGAGAGCTGCCTGTGTATTATAAATAAATAAAATAAAAGTAAAATAATATACACATGTCTTTAATAGAACTCTCTACTTGAGATTCAATTTAGTTAAGTTTAGTACTAGAATATGGCCCTGAGAAATGTAATACGATCTGCCTTCCTAAGATATCTTCATGCTACTATTACAAAATTGAAACAAAAATACATAATATACATAGATATCAAAGAACACATAGGTCATGGTTGGTATTGGTAAGAATTTTACAATTATCTTTTAACGAGTATAGAGAAAGAACACTCATCACAACCTATGTAAATATTATTTTGAATAGCTTCACTATTTTCTAACTTGTAAGTCCCTCCGCACCTACAACTGTAGGTGTAAATATCTTCACTTGCCAATGTCATGTCTGATAACGACACAGTGTCATAGAGTAATACTTCAGTGTGCTCCTGGCAGGTAAGAGTGGCATCATACTGCTTGCGGCTTTCAGGTTCTCGCAGAACAGACCATGCCTTCTGAATTAGAAGGAATTTCTCATCAGAATCATCGTCATTTTTGTCAGGGTGTGAAGACAGTAGGAGACGTTGATAGCTCCTTTTTAGTTCCTCGGCGGAAGCAGTTTTGTCACACTGCAGTACCGTATAGTAGTCGCCCATTCTATGCGAGTGAAACAGGAAATAAAGTAGAGTAGAGGTTAATACCTGTTGAGCTCGATTCCTTGAAATTGAAAGCCAATTGTTATTTTAAATGACGAAGGCTGTGCTAGCAATTATATATTATGTGAATTTCAGAGCAGTTTTTTGTAGATCAAATCCGAATAAGGCTTTTTTCTTTCATAATTTACATTATTTATTTACCTTCGTTCCACAGAAAAAATAATCACTACGTTTAATCCGCTCGGCTGCGGTCTGATTTAGTTGAACATAGTTAGAAAAAGAAATACTATGTATTAGAAAAATCCAATAAAAAAATAAGAAAACTGAACGCAAGAAGTGTCAAGTCAAGTGTCACGATTTTACATACGATTCTGAAACCACGGAAAATACAGGAACTTGTTTTTGTTCTTTTAGTACAAGCCCCATTTGTAAAAAAGTCTTCAAATAACGATTTTCGTGGGACTCAGCTCCGCCATACAGACTACTACTGGTATTTACTTGTTTGGTATGTTATCCCGAATACAAAAAGTGCGGTAGTCACTTCCTAGGGGTTTGGGGAGGGGAGCTATGACGTAGCAAAGATGGCGGCCGGCCCATGTTTTTTTATCAACAGGGCCGCAAGCTACTATAACAGGTAAATAAAAACAGGTAACTGCAAAACAAATATAACTAAAAATATTTTATTTTTCTGATCAGCGACTTCATTCTGATCAATATCGTCTACATGATTAAACTGGTTTTATTCCGAACGAAGAAGACCAAAAAAGTCCCGATAGAGGAAATAATCCGTGTAAAAGCAAATTTTGCCATAGCTGTTGGGAATGGTGTTTTAAACAACACACTGAAAGTACTGATTTTAGCTTTATATAGTATACTATATTTATAGAGATTCTATACGCTTTTTCGCTAGGACCAATATTTAATGAGATACGGAGGGAAGAACATGGACAAATAAAAAAAACTTACATTTGTTTATAACACGCATTTATTCTTAATTATCTTCTAAATCTAAAATATTATCATCACGATCATCATCGTTGACGGTGTTTTCGATGGGGGCTCCGTTGAAGCATGAGCCGGAGCATACACCGCAGACACTAGAGCAGAAAATTCCTGCTTTCCGGCAGCCGCATCACGCTCCACACCCAGTCGTGCATCGGCAAAATATGGTGTTGAGAATGGAGTCAGATGCCACTGGGTCGTTGGTTGTCACCGGCTTTAGGATGCCATCGTCTCCTCTGGCCCATCCCCAGTGGGTTGGGGTCGTTGCTGAGCCATTGTTGTATTTGTAAAAAAAGTAATAAAAGCAACGTAAGTATATTTAGCGCAAACAGATATTCGTATTTATAACAAGACAGTATTCTACAACTTGTGTGATACACGTGTAAATATACTCTGAACGAGTGCTGCTTCGAAGCTCCTCTGGTAGGAGGAAGAGTGGCCAGATCCGATTTGTGCTTCAACCATGCTCTCAAAAAAGCTAAATAGCGGTATTTATTGAGGTTTGGTTCCTGGGCAAGCGCTTGGTAAATCACCAGAAACAGCTTCTCGCCGGCCTGTTCAATACTCTCAGGTGATGTTGAGGGCTCACTGAAAATGTCTGTAATTTTTGGATCAGGTCTGGTTGTATTATTTGTATCTCTATCTATCTATTCGGCCGGTAACACCCACTGCTGGGTAAACGCCTCTTCTCTAGAACGCCACTCCTGGCGATCTTGTAACAGCCGGATCCACTGCTCTCCTACTGCCTGCACAATATTGTCTGACCATCGGGCAGGTGGTCTGCCTCGAGGCCGCAGCCATATCTCTCGGCCACCATTCGGTGACTGCTATTCGGGGTTAGCTGATTTAGAAAATAATTATAAATAATTGCGTGTTATACTTAAACACATGTAAGTTTTTTTTTTATTTGACCATGTTCTTCCCTCCATATCTCATTAGATATTGATCCTAGAGAAAAAGCGTAGAGAATCTCTATTATAGAAAATTTTATGTTAATTACTAAAGTAGCAGAACATATTTTGGTATGGGCCACCGTTTACGAAATATTTGTGAAAAACTAAAAAACACATTAGTACTTTCAGTATGTTGTTTAAAACACCATTCCCAACAGCTATGGCAAAATTAAACTATAACCAGTTTAATCATGTAGACGATATTGATCAGAATGAAGACGCTGATCAGAAAAATAAAATATTTTTAGTTATATTTGTTTTGCAGTTACCTGATTTTATTTACCTGTTACAGTAGCTTGCGGTCCTGTTGATAAAAAAATATATCATCACTTACCAACAGGTGAGATGGCGATCAAACAAAGGTCTATCAAAGTTTAAAAAAAAGTAAATACTATACTCATATTATGTACTAGGTAGGTACTTACCTAAATTCTCAATAAGTACAATTCATATGCGTATAATTGTACTATACATTTTACTAGTCATTTCGTAGAAAACCAGTCCAGTTACATCAATTTGGGATTCTTCGTACCAGGACTCCGCTCACAAAAACAATTGTAGCTTCATTGTTTATGACTCGATTGTAATAATTTAAGGTTTATTTAAAAGCTTATAGCAGTAGAAATACATTTTACTATAAGCTTAATTTCCACAATCCTAATGGTTACCGAGCTATTTACATAATAAAGAAATCTTTTTTTTCAAAATGTTGTTTATCTTAAATTATTTAATTTGATATTAGCTTTACATGAACGCATGTATGAAATCAAATAATGTGCATTACATGTTCTTTAATTCGACACCTTATTTAAGTAAATCGGTTCGTCACAGCTCCCCTCCCCACACCCCTAGGAAGTGACTACCGCACTTTTTGTGTTCAGGATAACATACCAAACAAGTACATACCAGTAGTCTGTATGGCGGAACTGAGTCCCACGGAAATTAATTTTATGTCTATTGGGGACCGTACTATTTCGCCTTTTCGGGCTTTACAAAAAGGCAAAACTACCGCAATCTTCTGTGACCGCAATCAATAATGCGAGTAAGGGCCTCTGGCTTGCGCTATTCGTCCTAGCTTCAACTCTAGAAGCAACTATTTCGGGATTTTTAAAGTCAACATTGACTCTTCGAGCCATTTTCGAAAAGAGACGTCGTCTACTTTTATTTATTTCATTTCCTAGTGTGTTTTTAAGTTATTTTGGTGGCATTTTAACCAATGTAGGTCGTCTACAGAGCACAAGTGACTTTTCTTGTTGGTGGAAATTGTCTACAAAAGTTTTCGTAAAGCAGCCACCATGTTACTAAAACATGACTTGACTGTGACTTTGATGACTTGGAATATATTAATAATTTAAACTTGAAAATGGCCAATTCACAAGCCGTGTGAAGAAAATTTAAAGAAAAAAAAATATAGTCAACACGAGACTTCCGTTATCAATAATGCGTAGCAATAGCCGCACCAACTCGGGACATCGTGCCCCTATTCGCCGAATGGTTGAGTCCATCGACGTAAATAAAATGAATGGACGGGCCTTAGGGAACGATAGTTTTGAAGCTTCTAAACAGACCTAACTAGTATACTTCACTTCAGTCAGTCTTTGTCACGGCAACGAGTGACAGCTATGCTGAAAAATACCAAAATTAGATACCTTGGTAATACAATGCCTTCCTGTGCTTTTCTGCAAGTGCAAACAACACAAGAAATACAAATAAAGCTTCAGGCATAGCATTTAATTCGTAAGTAAAGGTTTTGTAATATAATTTTCATCAATTGATAACAAACTTATAAATCGTCGTGTGGTAGGAAAACTACATAACTAACACATTTTGCGAAATCGACTTTATTGCATGGTTATGATGGCCCATACATGTCGATGGACACGTCTTGCTCTAGAGGACGAGCGACAAGGAGGACTACGCCCCAGGACATTATCTCAATGTTCCCCACTCTGAATGAAAGTTAACAGACACAAGTTTATACTCGTAGATAGTTTTAATTTTAGTCGACATACCTTTTTCTTTTTGATACTTAGAATTATTGTGTTCCACAATTTTTTTTCATTTTGTTGATTTTATAAGCATTAGTCGTATGATAAGTTTGTTATGTCACTTACTTTGAATTTATAAGTCTGCTAAAATAATGTAGGTGTTTCAGTAGTTTTCTAATATTCAGTCTTGATAAAAAGAAATGATTATAAGTTGGTTTTATTTTAAAATGTATTTTAATATTATATAAATCTATACCCATGGATAGGATTGTCATATTCAAATAAGTAAATAATAATTATATTATAAAAACGGGAAATTTTCACGTACCGTTAAATCGATGTAAGCACCGACATATAATTGATATTATTCACGAAAGTTTTTAAAGTAAATAATAGATCATTTCAATTATTCAAAACTTTGGCGAGGGAAAAATACATAGTCGTTTTTTTATTTTTTTCTCTTAATCAAAAGAACTAAAATGTATTATCATTAAATTCGAAAATAGATACAGTACCAATCTATAACATATCAAAACACGGACTGAAAAATTAGTTACGATAAAAAAGTTATTGCCATTTTTGACGCAATAAAACAGTAAATCGCGTTTTTCTCGCGATGTTGGTTTTGTTGTTGTTATTACTTATTTAGTTTTCCAACTACAGCGACGAAATATTTGACAAGACTTCACGCATGACGGATGGTCCGGTACAGACTGCAAAAAAATCTGATGCCTAAGGGGTATCGTATTGATTTAGAATTGTAATTTGCATTATTTACGTCAAAACATTGCTAAGCACGTCGCTTTAGGTAATTGCATATAATATGTAATGGCATGTTAATTAACCTTATAGCTTTCCAAAAGAAAACTAAGGTAAACAAAAATGGATAGAAGTCATAAGACGAGCAAGAACAGACGACTTTTGGAAGTGGAATACATTTTCCCGAATTAGCTCTGATCATTTTCTACACAATGAATTCTATACGCCAAAAAACGGTTAGTAGTAGTAGAGCTTTTTTGTGAAAGAGTTCGTCCGGGGAAGTACTACCACCATACCTGTTTCTGCCGCAAAGCAGTAGTGCTCGCATTGCTGTGTTCCAGTTTGAAGGGTAAAGGTGCCGATGAAATTACGGCCACATGGGACTTTTCATCTTTATGTTTCAGGGTGGCGGGCGCAGTGGAATGCAACATAGGGCGCGTCCTAGGTGGACGTGACCTGAGGTAATGCACTGTTCATAGGCAGAGGGTACCACTTAACATCAGGTGGGCCATCTTCTTGATCTGTCATTCCAAGTAGTATAAAAAAACTCATTGTGCAAAAGTCTTAAAACTGCACTTTGCAGTTTCTTAAATACTGGAATTTTTATACATTTATGTTTCCGTACGATTTTTATGATATTTTCTTAGTTTATTGAGTGATGAAAAATATATTTTTCACAAATTGATTGAGCTGATGACCTTAGGTGGACTTGCTTTTCTATTGATTTATATTGTGTATGTTTGAGAGCTGAAAAATAGATACGTAACTACATAAAACAGAAGGGAACCATGTATTTTTGTAAAAGTTTCATTCAATAATTGCATTTTTTTCGGCGATTTTTTGTACTATAAACCTACTGAAATAACTTTAGAAAACACATTGCATCTGTTAAAGTATTAAGTATTAAAAAAATACAGTTTTGAAGAAGTTCAATAATTTATTTTCACCTAGTTTATTTACAAGACCGCCAGGAGTGGCGCTATAGAGAAGAGGCCTTTACTCAGAAGTGGCTGGATAGATAGATAGATAGATAGTTTATTTGTTGACCGTACCCTAAATCCGAATTGTCTTATTTTTCACGGACGTTTTGTATGGGTAAGGCCAGTCCATTTATTTTACTTTGGTCGAAGGTTGAGTCCCATAATCTTTACTTTACTGAAATTGATTTATTCTCTTGTTCTTGTTAAATTTAAAAATCAGTTAATTACTGCGCTTTCCTGAGTAGATTTACATATAATATCATTCCTAGTTTCTTGTTGTAATCTTTTTTGTCCTAATATGTATCATTAACTTACAGCCCGCTCACCGTAGGATGGCGCCTACCTTGGTTGGCGTGCCAACCATAGCAGGCGCCATCTTGCGGGAAATGGTCTGTACCTGCTCTTAGTTGCTATTTACTTTTAATGTAATTTTTCTTTGAGTGGGGAGTTTTGCTTTGAGTTCTTTCTCTAGCTGCATCTTTTTGTAATCATGTATAAAACTAACATGTGGAGAACGTTGTGGACTACATTATTAATAAGTCTTACCTAGTTAAATTTATGTATTAATACTGATTGTACCTAGATATATATTGTAGTTGATTAAATAAAATAGATAGAGCTGTTCTGTGATGCGTAGAGATCCAACAACTTATCTGTAGAATGAAATGTATGTAGATGACTGTATATATTCTGTGGTAGATGATAGAAAAATGTAGGTAAATGGTTCTACAGATAAGTTGGTGAATCTCTCGAAGGGCGTCTGCTAAGCTGATAAGGGCTTGTGCTCTAAGAGAGTTGATGCTAGGGCGAATAGCGCATTGATACTTTCATATCTCGTGGTTTGGCTGAGACGCCTTTATGTTGGTGTCCATCTCAATGCCGGTTGCACACGTATGCCGATTCGACAATCGGGATCGAATGTGTCGTTGACAGTTCGGCATCAGTCCAACTTTTTGCCCTGCGGAGAGAGAGGCGGGTGTGAACCCAAAATTTCACGGACCCAGGTGGGGAGGACTTAGGGGCGCAAAAGTATCTGGGTCCATTAGGACCTACTAGACTACAATTTTCATCACTTATTCTTACATAATCCATTTGTATGTATGTTTTCATATTTTTAATTTATGTAAGGTTTAGGAACTAGTTCACAGGGGCGTTGTTGACTACGTGGGTGCTTGGTGGCTTCAACACCCACGAGAGGTAACTAGGGGTGCGGAGCACCCATGACCAGTGCGGCCTCTTCTATACCTCACCCGCTGCACGGCAAAACGACTAAGTCGCGCTTGATTGCGAGTGCACGCGCCTTTGGTAGTGTCATAGTATTTGATGTCTACCATAATTAATACTATGATATTTATGATACCAACTAATGATATTTATGTGATACTATAAATTAAAACTTGTGTGTTTGGTCATATAATTACCGGCAAAATAGTTTTCGCTATCTGAAGAAGTGTTGATGAGCAGCGATGAGCAAAAAACATGAACTAATTTGAATTTCGCGCTATAAGCGAAGGAAACCATTAATGGATGTAATTTGTGCTGCACTCTCAACTACCTTAAAACACTGGATATTATCCAAACAACCGAAATCCTGGATACACCACGCCGCCATTGCAGGGGCCACCAGGGTCTTTGCGAGCGTCGGGAGGCCGTGCGTACAGTGGGGCTATGGCATTGAGGTGTACCTACCCTACCTACGTATGTGAAGACAGATGTCGGCGCGGTCATGCATACGACGCACCAGCATCACCACGAGGTCCTTGATGCTGCGGTACGGAGGGCTGCAATGCTCTAAGCTGGGGAGCTTTGAGCATTGCAGGCCTCCTTACCGCTGGGGAGGGATATGCACTGTTCATAACTTCGTTCCTGAGGTGCCATTGGTAGAAAAAACAACTCAGTGCCAACTGCCCATTGTCTGTCAGTGTCAAAAAAATGCTCGGTTTTTTTTGCTTGTTTTGTTTGGTTTTCCAAAACGTAGGTAACCTCTAAATAAATAAAATTAAATGCGCAAGCTCATAAAGGACGTAAAATATAGCAGAATTTAACTGCGGCTTATAGTCATACCTTGTTTCTACAAAAGAACCGAAATGCCTACTTGGAATCAAATTCAATCCCAACTCAGGAACCCCAACAATCCGGTTGTTTTCTTTGATGTTACGGTGGGAACTACGGTAAGCATATACATACGGTAATTGGCCTTTTCCCGGTCAGTGTACATAAGGGGGCACTGAGGAAAAAAGACTTTTTTTTTTCTTTTTTTTTTTAATCTTATCATATACTCTTTTTCTCAGGCATTATTTAATGTTAAATGCATTTTTTCCATACTACTTACCGTTTTTAAGATATGAAGTCTGAAACAATTATTTACACCCCAACCCTTTTCCCAATTAGAGGTCGGCGCATTACATCTTTTTCTTCCACTCTAAAAATGTATATTTGTTACAGGAAATTGGACGAATGATATTTGAACTCTTCGCTGATGTTGTGCCTAAAACGAGTGAAAACTTTAGAGAGTTCTGCACAGGCGAATACAGAAGAGATGGAGTGCCACTGGGGTATAAAGGAGCTACATTTCATAGAGTCATCAAAGACTTTATGATACAGGGTGGAGACTTTGTCAATGTAAGAGGTTTTAGCGACACAAAAATGTCTTATTTAATGAAATTGTTTTTTTTAAATCAACAAACACTACAAAAATCTGTATACAAACAAAGTTATATTAAAATTATCATATAGTAGGTAATTCATAGTTTGACAGCATTGGTACCCAAACTATGATTACCCGTGTTATGGCGTACCAATACTCCCCGCTGGGTGATTTATTTAGTTCCACACAGGGCTAACTTAGTAGCAACATGGATGTTTTCTGATGAATCTTTTTATTTTCAGGGTGATGGTACTGGAGTAATGAGCATATATGGAGGCAGCACATTTGCTGATGAAAACTTTGGACTAAAACATGACACACCAGGCCTCTTATCAATGGCCAACAGTGGCAAAGACACAAATGGATGCCAGTTCTTCATAACTTGTGCAAAGTGTAACTTTTTAGACAATAAGCATGTTGTTTTTGGAAGAGTGATAGATGGACTTCTAGTGATGAGAAAAATAGAAAATGTACCCACAGGACCAAACAATAAACCTAAAATACCAGTGACAATATCGCAATGTGGACAAATGTAAATAAAAAGGTTCTATGAACATCTTAGCATTTATTTGTTACAATCACGTAAGCTTTGCTTCTTGGTAAAACATTAATAAATGTCAGTTATTGATAATTAAATATAGGTACACAACTAATCACAATAAATAATATTCACATTGAACTAAGATTTGGTTAATTTTTGTCAACTTTTTATAGCTTGGTTGTTGAGGCGTAGATTTCGGGGTTGCATTGTTGCCGCGCCATATCGCCTGCCAACTTCTTTAATGAATGCCCCTTCCATTTGTCGGGCAACTTGATCAAAGAATAAATTCGATAGGTGTGAGTGAAACGCTGAACGAAATTCAAAAGTGACTTGGAAATCTACCACACATGATTGCTGTTCCCTTTTCAAACCGGGGCTGAATCTCCATAGGGTGAGTAAGTGATGGAATAGTTTGCCATCTACACACTCGGCTTTGACTAAATAAGGTTTAACTAGCGATACATGGGATGTGTAACTCTCGTTTATCGGTGGAAAGCCAATGATGAGGTCTGCTTTTAGATTACTAGGAGTTGAGGTCAGCACTATGGACTTCTTGCACCATGGAAGAAACTTGTAGTAGCTGCCCACATCAGATACAACTTCAAACATCTGGTCCATTGAGTGTCTGAAACACAGGAAATATTTCTAATTTTCATTGATACCCTTTAAAATAATAATCAAATTATTATGTGTATGTCTAATCCACTGATCTGTATGAACAATTATGCAAATAAAAACAACATGTCTCAAACGATAACAATGTGGGTTGTTTGAATTGTTCCACATCACTGCTCATTATTGAACAGGACAACATTAAAGGATAATGAATGTAAGTTTCATAGGTACAAAACAAATCTATTATAGGTACTTTAGAAAATCTATAACTGGGCCAAACATGTACATTAGATATATTTTTAAATTCTGTTTGCTCCTTATCTACTAAAGAGGCCAAACCAGCATTTTTTTTTTTGTCTGTAATGGATCTATGAGAAATCATCATGCTGAAACTACTTGAAGGATTCTAATGAAACTTGGTATAGTTATACCATATACTATGAATTAACATCTACAATATTTATTACTCTTAGACAAGCTCTATCGCGCCAGGTAGGCGACGTTTCGCCTGCGACGCAGGAGGTTGCGGGTTCGATTCCCACCTCAGTTCAAATATTTGTGCGATTTGAAATATTTGTTCAGTGTTCTGGGTATTTCCTATGTATAACAAAAACTATCTATCTACGTAATGTATTAAGTATATCAGTTATCTAATACCCATAACACAAGCTCTGCTTAGCTATGTTATGGGCTAAGTTGTGTGAACTGTCCAGCAATATTTATTTATTCCGAAATATGAAAGGGTTCGTGTTGGATAGATGGTGTTGTCTGAGGGGGGCAATCACCAGAAAAACCAGTCTGATTCCAAAAAGATTTCACTTATATTATCACTATTGCTGGTCACTGACCAACAGGGTGACCATGACAACCAGTGACACAAAGTAGTAGTAGTAGCTACATTATCGCAAAGTTTGCTATTGGCTACATTTTATTTGATTCCACCAGTGGCTACGCTCACATTAAGTGTAATTCCACTCAACCCCATCAGTTTAACAGATTTTGATGGTATTTATTGGAGTGTGGGTGAGCTGACTAGGGGGGGGCGAGCAGGAGAGGGGGAGGGGGACTGTTTTTATCCCGTCATCACAAAAGGCTAATCCCGAATAAAATCAGTAATAAAGCTATGATTCAAAAGCTGGAACTTACCCAACTAATTGTCTCCCACAGTACTCTCTTGTGCGATTTGGCTTTGGGAAGTTCAGAAACGTTCGTCTTTGTTGTTTTAAGCCATGGCATTGACACAGTGAATTTTTGCAGCTATTTACGTAATGACCCTGAAAACTTCAGGAAATACAATATTATTATAGTAAAACCAAAACACCACGAAAAACACAATTAGCATGCTCCTTTTTACGGATGTACTTTGAGGAGTAGACCCTTTAGTAATATTTACCTGGAACAAGCACGGTTCAAGAGGAGAGCACTTTGACTCACGATGCAATATTTTGATATAATCATTTTGTTTGTTTTATTCACGTCTTTTTTCCAGAAGTATAAATGGGGAACATTTTAACTGGAGATCCAATAAGTTATTTATCACTTGTTTTGGCAAAATTACAAGCGATTTCACTACACGTTCGCGGCGCAGATTGCAAGACAATTTACGCCAGTTGCCACTTTGCCAGACAGTTTAATGCATTGAATTTGCGAATTCTCGTCGGCCTCGTAGTCGTAGATAGAAGACTAGAGCACAGAGACTAGACCAAAAACTACACTTGTACACTACATAGGGTCCCTATATTGTACAACACGATAATGTACAGCATGATTATGCACGACATGATTTTACACGGCCAATTTTCCAAAACATGGATCCCAATGATCATGCTGTGCTTAATCGTGTCGTACAAAACTGGCTGTACATTATCGCCCGTGAAAATTTTGTACGGCCGATTTTGTACACCATGATTATACGAATCCACCAGTAGCTGTCTAAACGATGCCTCGTTTTCATCGTTTTTTTCGCTTCCAAGGAGCGAGTGCTGGGTTGCCAGTCAGTACGGAATTTAGTAAAATAATGTTCCCATTTAGTTAATCTGTAGTTTGTTTGTTGGTTCCTTGGTTCTAAACATAGAGAAAATTTACCAAAACTCAATGTTTACTTACAAATGCATGCAATACACTCAGCAGACCATAAAAGAGGTCTAAATCCGTTGCAGAATAATAAAGTGCTCAACAAAAATTAGCTGAAAAGCTTATGGTTAAATAAAATAAAATGGACAAAAGTCATTGCCCATGGAATGACAAAGCCGACTCCTTAGCAAAGAAAGGAGCTAAACTCACACTAACTCCTAAAGACATCAGCTCATCCAACCCACCAACGGAAAAATTAAAAACAGGCTTAAACTTAACTCCGAAACGGAACACCAGAAAATATGGGAACGTAGACAGGAGTGTGAGGAAACAAAGTCGATGCTCCCAGCCAAGAACAAAAATATAACAAACACATTGTTAAAGATGAAATGCGAAGACCTACGGATGATGGTGGGCTGTGATCTCAACTACCATCTGCTAAAGACAGGGGCCACGGACAGTGGTCTGTGTCGCAGTCGCAGCTGTCTTCAGGACGAAGACAATGCACAATACACCCCAATGCGAGACGTCAGTGCAGATCTTATCCAGAATTAGATGCTCAGTGGTTGGTTTGGTTCATAAAATAGTCAGTGTGAAGTGAAATGTGTAAAGAATTTCATTCAAATTAAAGAACACACAACATTAATAGCATTTGATTCTTCATATGAAGTTTAGTTTGTTTAAAATCTTTACTGAATTAAACTCAGGCAACAACGACTGAGCCTTCACCTGATCAGCAGACAAACTATCCAGAAGCACTCAGTGTGTTCATTCATCGTAAACATCTGGATTGGATACCTATCCGATCCCAACGGATTGAAGGAACGAGTTAAAAGAGCAGGACTTTTACTGAACTAGAAATGAGGTATTTATGCCTGAATGCAGAGCCAGGCAGTTGTTTCAGGTCATAACAGAATATAGTAAATTAATTCAAATTCAAATTCATTTTATTTCAGGCTGATAGCACATAATTACACACAGACATAACAAAGACACATTAATAAATTTTCAATACACACAAATTACAAATTATTATTTAAGTCAAATTACAACAACTAGGCACAAACAACAAAACAAAAACAACAAATAAGTACCTACCTACACAGACACAAGGAACCCTCTGATACCGGGGCACCGCCCTTTAAAAAGTGTTGTATGGCTTATCCAGTGCCCCAAAATCGGAGAGTCCCACCTATCCGCCAAGGTGTTTAGAATGGTGTTGGGGCTGCCACGCAGGCGTTCCATGAGAGACGCACAGCGCTTTCTTATGATGGCGTGAAAGCCATCAGTGTGCGCCTCGCTGAACATACCTGACGCACTGCAGAAACGTGGCAACCCCATCAGCACTCTAAACCCATTATTATACTGAACGCGCAGCACGTTGTACGCCCTCTGCGTATAGGCAACCCACAGGCTGCTGGTGTAAAGTGTTTGACAGTATGCTTTAAAAAAGACATAGACCTTCTTGAAAGTGTCCAAAGGAGGGCCACTAAGATACCGCAGGCTCTACGTCGAAAATCCTATGAGGACAGATTACTCACACTACGTCTCACTACTCTTGAGGATAGACGCCTTCGAGGAGATCTTATCGAAACTTACAAGATTATGACCCATCATTACAACCTGCCAAACTTTCATGACATTTTTATTAAAAAAGAAGATCTAAGATCCACACGTGGTCACCAGCTGAAGTTAAACCGTGATCCCGCCGTCTCACTTGCCGCTCATCACTTCTTCAGCAATAGAGTGGTTCACAATTGGAACGCGCTATCAGATGACGTCGTTACTGCTACTTCCGTCAATGCATTCAAAAATAAACTCGACATCTGGCTTCGAACAAATAAATCAGTGCTCAAAAAAATCTACCATAACTAAGTGACAATATTTCGACTAAATTTTAAATTCTAATACTGTGACGTAGACACATCAGCGAAAGCTGCTCGTCTATAAATTAATAATAATAATAATAATAATAATAATAAAAAGCGTCACTTTCACCTCTCTAGGTAATAAATTTACCTATATAGTTGCTTTTTCATACTTACCAACGTATTTTACTAAATATGGGCAAAGTATAACTTTACACTGAAATGACTGTTGTTGGCTTTTATATTGGTCATTAGTTGCAGCCAATGGTTATTTGGTTAAACTGGATTAATAGCGAAAATAACATCGAAATGACTAACATACATACATAGACACACGCCTTTTTCCCCAAAGGGGTAGGCAGAGCGTCAATGTATGGACTAAAATTTAGCTTAAAAAGCAACCATTAATAAAACACTTGACTAAAAGAAACCAGCATAAACAAGCAATATGATTTAATGTTATGTAGTTGTAGTGAATCCTATCAGAGAGGTATAAATTTCAAACAATTATAAGACACATTTATCTTATTTATTTAAAACATTATATTGTTAGGTAAGTAGTTAAACAAAACAAGTAAAATCTACATCGGCAGAAAGATGTAGGTATCTACAAAAAAAAATACAGCATAAAAACTCTTGGACTTTCAGGCATAGTGGACCGAACATAGAGTTCGAATGCGGAAAAGGGAGTTCTTTAACATTAAAATTAGCTCTTGGACTTGGGATCATCCAGGAATAAGCCCTTTTTATTCTACGTAGTTTGTACAATTATTTATTCTGTGATGTAGGTACATTTGGCTGTATGTACTTCTGTCGCCCGTGGGGTTTTATTGCAGGTTTTGGTAGGTACCTGTACCTTCATATGTTACACCTATTTCACTACCAAATTTCATTAATTGGCTCAGTCTTTTTATAGTGATAGCATGAATCAATAAACAAACAAAACTACTGCTGCCTGCCGCTCGCCTGGTGTCGTGACATGAATGATAATGTGCTAAATGAAAGTATCCTTTATTGTGTAACAAACATTCAAAGTTTTGCATACCTATAATGTTACGGTTACTGTTAGCCTGAATCATCTCATTGTTGGGCAAAGGCCTCCCCCCATATCCTCCAGTCACTACAATCCTATGCTATTGTTTGCCAATCTGTGTTAAAAGTGTCTGACGACCTCTGTGGTGCGGCGGGCGAACGTTCGCCTGCGACACAGGAGGTTGCGGGTTCGATTTCCGCCTCGGAACAAATATTTGTGCGATCTGCAGATATTTGTTCCGGGTGTTCTGGGTATTTTCTATATATAATAAAAATATCTATGTATGTAATATATTGTATTAAGTATATCAGTTATCCTAGTACCCATAACACAAGCTCTGGCTTAGCTTGGGGCTAGATAATGTTGTGTAAACTGTCCAGTATTATTTATTTATTTGTCTATTGTGGCACAAGCTCTGGCTTAGCTTGGGGCTAGATAATGTTGTGTAAACTGTCCAGTATTATTTATTTATTTGTCTATTGTGGATTATTATCCATGTTATGTTATAAATGTAACATTATAACTAATGTTATAAATGTTAAATAAAGTGTCTGTTATGTACCTACCTACCTTTTCACACATAAACCACTAAACAGATTTCGATACAATTTTGAAAGGAGATAGATTGCATTGTGGGTAAGGGCATAGGATACTTGAAACATTCTGATAATTAACTGAATGCTGATGAGCACAGTCACAGAATAATAAACATTTGGGTTACACAGTAGAGAAACCGGTACCTATATACAGAGTGTGGCAAGCCAAAGTCCAAAGACAGCCAATTAAAAGGTGGGTACAAATCTTCTTTTACTCCACATACTTTACAATCAGGACTATACTACCCTCATCAAATATTTGAAACTATTTCAACAGCATCTCAACAGTAAGGTGGGCATGCTGCAAAATTCCAAAACGTAGATTTGATTTCTAACTGACTGAAGCAGCCCTCTGTTTCAGGGCCTGAGACATGGTGTTCCTGAAAATGAGAACACTATTTTTATTATTTGAATTCAATTCACTTACTGGACCAACATTTCGTCACTGTTAGGGTTTATCAATAGGACATTATTTTAAATCCAACAAAATTAGATTTTCATTAAAAAATAAATAAATAAGACAAGCTTTTATAAATTAGTGATTGGAATCATATGCTGATCAAAATGAGGCTAAACACGGCCAGTCTAATATTATCCATCAAGGAGTTCCGTTGTTCACCATCATCAGATCAGCTTGCATCAGCATAAATTATCATCATTAATAACTACTACCATCGGATCTTGACAGGTATGCCAAATTTCAGCTATACGGATGTCAAGTGGTTCTAATTCAGCTTGCAAGCTATGACCTAAACAAACAATCTATCATACAAACATACAATGCAAGCTAAATAAAAGCTTGTAACGAATCTTGGACGGGCAGCATTTAGCAAACTGGACAACGTTCTTAAATTTTAGTTTTGTTCTTTTTTCCTCAGTGCCCCCTTATCTACACTGCTGAACTATGTATGTTGAACTACACTGTTGATGTATACAAAATGTAAATATGTATGTGTCTGTTTATTTTTTATATTGATTGATATTCGTACATGATACTGACACAAAACTATACCTTTGTAGCTTTTTTTTCTCTAAAATTGGCTTGTAGTTGTACCTGCGATTGATTTTTAAATTAAGTATGAACTCATTGTTTACAAACATTCCACATCCAAAATGGCTTTGTTTACATACATTCCACATCCAAAATAAGCATGAGATTATTTGCCCTCATACTTATTCACCGACCATGATGTACCCATTTATAGATGATACCTACCTGAAATTTGGTTACTTAGTATACAAAGCTCCTTGAACCTGGAGAAGCGCACTTCATAAAGTTTGTGTAGGTATAAAGAAACGTGGATTCTCAATGTCAGGCAAGCGCAAAACCGACCGCCACACTGCAGGGCCCTGGCTGACATAGACCATGGCACACCAGCTTCTCATCTCAACGCTTCCCGATCCCGAGCTGCCACTCTAATCAATCAAATAAAACTCTACACTTCACTTCAACTTGATTTCTCGCTAGAGAGTTTATTTGAACTGTGTGAATTACTGAACAAGCAGATGTCCCACCTGATATGCGATCGATAACCTCTGCCATTAACAATGCATTACCACTTAGGGTCAAGACCACCAATGTGGCATTGCACTGTGCGCCTGCCACCCATAGTTCTCACTAGAGAGTATTAGTGTTCTGTGCCCTTAGTCCTGAGACATAAACAGGCAAAGTCCCATGTGCCTGTAATTTCACCCATACCCTTCAAACCGGAAAACACCAATGCGAGTTGCGAGCCAGCACTGCTGCTTTACGGCAGAAATAGAATAGATACATATTAGTACTTCACACAGACGAACTTTCACACAAAATTCACAAAAAATATTTTACGAACGAAAACCCCATGTTTTGCGATTTATTGTGATTCGTTCAAAATCTTACATCTGTTCCTTTACATATTTGCCTTAACATTGCAGGCCTCCGTACCGATGTTTTTTTTTTTGTTTTTAGTTGATTTTAAATATTTGTTTCCACTCTTCAACGCATGTATATCTTCTTCAATTGGAATTGCTAAACCATATCTAATATATATTTCATTTTAGTTCAAGTTCGTCTAGTTTCAGAACGAATTGTAGTACACTCACTATTATAGGCTGTGGAACGAAAAGGTAGCCGTACACCATGGATGTAGTCCGTCCACTAAGGAATACTAATACGTAGTCGTCAATTGGAGGAACACGTCAAAAATGGCATGATTGGCTGGCTTTTGGTGGATTCATACACATTATAACTTTTGAAACTATCATGGTTATGTACATAATTTTCTCTACTTTCACTAATTTTCATAATCCATACTGAGTAAACAAAAGCGAGTTGTCTGGTAGGGGACCAGGGTGATATCTCACTGACAAGTGACAACTCGAACAGTCATTAACTTGTCCCAGAAGGTTTTGAATGACTCTGCTCCATGGACGTAGTATACAAAAGAACGAATAGCTCTAAAAAATTATAATACCGAAACAAGACCTTATTGGATTTAGTTTAAGACTCAATTTAGATTACCGTCATAGATAAAGGAAAAACGAGCCAAGAGAGATACTTAGAATACAGGCAGTATTTCCCTTCTTCTTCTTCTTTTTTTGGCGTGTTCAGCGGACCGGTAGTGGTGCCACAAGAGTTTGCCAATGACAGGTGATTAACTTGACATAAAACCAAAAAAGTGCTGGGAGTTTGAGGAAAGATAAAGGTACGGTTTAAAGGGAGAATCGTACGAGATTAAGTAATACAAATTGATTCACACTTAACTGAAAAAAAACTAATACACTTAAAGTATTTCCCTTTCTAACACTTGAAATGACAGCTTTATGATAGCAAGGGTGACCATGACCATTGTATAGGTAAATACTAAGAGATCATCGTTACTACAAATTTAAAAGTTGACCGTCGCGGGACGCCCGCCAGATGAGAAACATCACGGCATGGCTGCGTCACGAGTCACGCCGTTTGCCGACACTGTACTCTGTAAGTAATGAGTAACAAGGTTCGTTATTACTTTCTGTGATATTAGGAAAAAAACGTGTTTCCTACAAACCCAAGTCCAGTCACAGAATATATACCTACAGTAAAGAAGGCTCACTTCACGAACAAATTTATATAAATACCGACTCTTGCTGGGACGCAACAAAGTGCAATTCAGCTCGCATTAGCGCTCAATGCCTATCGCGATATTCACCTAAACATTTATCTCTCTCTCAAACGCGTAACTCTGTCGCTGTCTGGCGCGGAGTGACGCAGGTCGTAAGGGTTGACGACTTGTCGCTTACTATAACATGATTATCCAATGCCATAGGTACGCTTGTCCTCGGAATAAGAACTAAAGCATGGAACTTTTTTTTTTTTTTTTTTTAACAATTATAGACCTTTGTTTGACCACGATCTCACCTGTTGGTAAGTGACGATGCGGCCGAAGATGGAGCACAAAGGTCTAGAAGGCACCTATTCACTCTAGCCTTGAAGAGACCCAGATTATAGTTTTCAGGAAAGACAGACGACGGTAGTGTATTCCACTCCTTAGCAGTTCTCATTATAAAGGTAGAACTGAAACGTTTAGTACGAATAGAGGGTATACTAATGAGGTAAGGGTGGTACCGAGCCGTGCGTCTGCTCGTCCTATGATGAAAAGGAGATGGTGGGATCAGATCATGAAGTTCCTGGGAGCATTCCCCGAAATGTAACCTATAGAAGATCGAAAGGCACGCTACCTTACGGCGGTGCTCGAGACTTTGGATCTTAGTCTCCGCCATATGTTGCTCACCAATAAGCCTGAAAGCTCTGCGTTCGATCGAGTCCAAGGCAGCAAGCTGGTGTTTGGCCGAGCCATCCCAAACGTGGCAGCAGTACTCCATACCAGCCCGGACTTGTGTTTTGTACAGACTTAAAAGCTGTCCTGGTGTGAAGTAACGCTTTACCTTATTCAGGATACCCAGCTTCATGGAAGCAGTTTTTGCCTTAGACTCGATGTAGGAGCCAAAGTTGAGAGTAGGCGTGAGTGAAACGCCTAAGAGCTCGAGGTGATCTCCTATAGCTACAGGTACATCCCGAAAGACAGGAAATTGGAGAAACTGACTTTTTTTCGCCGAGAAGAGACAAGCCTGTGTTTTCGAGGCGTTGAACTTGACTAGGTTGGCATCGCCCCAATCGGATACAGCCTTGAGAGTCAAATTCAGACGCTGCAGCATCTCATCTCTTAAACTCCAGAATTTCATTCTGCCTAGCACGCGCAGTGGAAACGTATCTCTCCACAACTGTGCTGTCGTCTGCGTACCCAATGATACCGGGCATTAGCAGATCATTAATATGCAGCAGAAACAGTGTGGCAGATAGCACTGACCCCTGAGGTACCCCAGCATTTATAGCCATTTGATCCGACGAGCAGCCATCAACAACTACTCGAATGGATCTTTCCCTCAGAAAGTCTGCGAGCCCGGAACAGAATTGAACTGGCAGTCCGTAAGCAGGAAGCTTGCCAATAAGGCTAGCGTGCCAAACCCTGTCAAAGGCCTTCGAGACGTCTAATGAAACAGCCAGCGCTTCACCATATTGCTCGATGGCCTCACTCCAAATGTGCGTGGCATACACAAGAAGGTCCCCAGTAGACCGATTACGGCGAAATCCGTATTGACGATCACTGAGGAGATCGTTACCTTCGAGGTATGCAAGGAGTTTCCTATTCAGTACACGCTCCATACATTTACATAGTAGGGAGGTGACCGAGATAGGGCGGTAGTTCGAAGGGTCAGCACGACTGCCTTTCTTGGGCACAGGTTGCACGTTAGCGAGCTTCCAAGACTTGGGGACTACACCAGTTTTCAAAGAGAGGCGGAAAAGTCGCGTTAATATTGGAGACAACTCAGGGGCACAGGTTTTTAACACTACGGCCGAAATACCATCAGGACCGCTAGCTTTATTCACGTCAAGACTACGTAGCGTTTTGAGCACTTCCTTTTGCTGAATGCGAATTTCTTGCATTGAAGCTTCGCACCGAGGAAGGCTGGGTAGAGTTTCGCCAGAGGTGTCAAGACGCGAAGCCTCCGCAAATTGAGTGGCAAATAAATTTGCTTTCTCAACCGCTGCGTGAGCTAGGGACCCGTCCGGTTTCAGTAGTGGGGGGAGTGAAGGGCGGCTGAAGTTCGCTTCCACGGACTTAGCCAGAGAACAGAAAGCTTTACTTCCCGCAGGGTATGCGGCAAGCTTAGCCCCCAGACGGCCAATCCGATTGAAGCGAGCCTTCCGTAACACCTTCTTGCAGGACTTGGCGGCTTTGTTATAGTCTTTCTTCTTCATCCGTGCATCCGAGGTTTTGCCGTTTCTTGCGTCAACCCAGGCTAGATAAGCCGCACGTTTTTACGCTTCCGCGCTAGCACACGTGGGAGTGAACAATGGGCGAGCATTGCTTGAAGGTGATGCATCGGAAAATGGAACAAAATACTCCATTGCTCTTTTGATCACCTCCGTAACGGCATCAGCACAAACCGTCGGGTCACAAGAAGAAAAACAGGTTTGCCGCCAAGGATAAGACGCGAAGAAGTGTCGCATCCCATCCCAATCTGCTGACTTGTAACGCCACACTCGCCTACTACCTCTAGGTGAGGGATCGGGTGGCGAGTATGAAGATACAGACCTCACCACACAGTGATCTGATGTTCCCAAAGGAGGCATCACTGATACCGAGTGGCGATCCGGCTCGTTCGTCAGCAGAAGGTCCAGGCAGTTGGCTGTGTGGTCCTCAACGTCCGGAATTCTGGTTGCCACACCGACCAGCTGAGTGAGATTTAGCGTAAGTGCAAGTTTGCACGCCTCTCTCCCAGCATGGTCGGACAACTGGTAAGGGAACAGCCACTGTTGGTGGTGGGCGTTAAAATCCCCCAGAATTACCAGTTGGGCATCAGGATAACGTTGTTGGGCCACATTTGCCGCTTCACAGATGTAGTTGAATAACCTGGTTGTCTCGTGGTCTCCAGAGTGCGATCGATATAAACCAGCATAGATAATTTTATCCATGCCGGTGTCCACCAAAGTCCATAAAACGGAGAAATCGGGTTCTTCAAGGTCACGAAGACGCAGACAGCAAATGTCCTCCCGGACAAATAAACAGATACCAGCTTTGGATTTAAAGTTGAACTCCAGAGCATAGCCTGGGTATGTGAGGTATGCTGTATTGGGAGGACATTGAATCTGCGTCTCCGTGAGGAATAATAAGTGTGGCTTGGCGGTCTCTAGGTGGAGTGCAGACCTCGAATGTTTGAGAGGTGCACTTGAAGCGAGAGGAAGTGCTTCCGCTGTGAGCACAACTTATTATATTTTGACTTTTTCATATTTGGTTTTGAGTGATAAGGTGGAAAAAACGGCTGTTGAGCGAGGCACTAGTCAGCGAAAACCTAGAGATAGCAGCAGGCTCCTGCGCCAGTGGGAGACTAGACTGGAGACTGCAGGGACGCCCGAACCCCCCCAGGAATGGCCATCGGGTCCTCTCATCCGGTCGCCAACCGGCACGATGGAGCACTCTGGGATTTTTCGCGAGGCGGTGGGGCAGCCTTTCATGAGTGGCTAACTCACTAGTTGGGCCCCCTACAACCTGCGGTCGGCCAGCGGAGAACCGTGCTTCGGATCCCGCTACCCTCCAAGTCTAGCCACCCGGCACACTTGCACCACTGCGGTCTCTAAACCACACATGCTAAAAACTAGTGCACGAACTGCTCAAACCCGTCACTTCCACGATGGCTACACTGGACATCAGTCCGAAACACGACAATGTCGCTTCACGGACTGGCTTTGTCCAGTGGGTGGTGACAAGCCACGGCCGAAGCCTACGACCAGAAATGTTGTTACCCGTTTGGCACCACCCAGAGATCACGTGTAGGGACGCAAGGGTATTTTCCTACGGACGCGGGTAACTTCGATCTCCAAAAACTAAGGCTAAAAACGAAACGGTATCGACTATACCAGTCTCATTCTTTTATATGAATGTATTCATGTGATGGAATGAGACAAGCATAAATCTATCTGTTCTTATTTATGTTAGTCGTACCAGGCCAAATGTCAAATTACTAGTACATTCATGGTAACAATCTAGGGAGATGTATATGCATGATACCAAAATTCAGGGTACGGAACGGAAAAACGACTGTCGTGTGACAATATATTTGTTTCTCTCTAACATAGGATAGCAAGCTATTATCTAGGATAGGACTAAGAAGGAACACTCTATGCTATTTTAGCTCTCAATCCATGTACTACTACATTCATGCGCTAGTCTGTACATTGTCAATGAAACTAAATATCTCTTTTAAGTGTAGGTAGGTATCAAATCTGGAATGAAATACGACGCTAACAAAATAGTCCAAGAGCCAACACCCAAATATCATAATGTAGGTTTTCAACTATTTATCTTGATTCGCGCAAACTATATAAAGTATATATAATACCTACCTATAGTTCATATTTCCCTGAATGATTATGGTATTAATAGTGTAGTAGAAGCTGGCCGGGGGATTTGTACTTAACCTAAAGACAGTAATGTAATAATTTACTGATTGTAGCCATGGTAAGTATGGGTGGCTAGCATAATGTATATAAATGCATAAATATTCCAAGCCCTGGCTCTTGGTCTATTATGTAATACACACACCAGCAAAATTAGGGGAACACGAAGGAAAAATTATTTATTTTTATTTACTTGGGTATTTCTGCAATTGGTTTTAGTTTTTTGTATGGCTAACCTCTTAGGAAATAACATTATGATAAATAATGGTGTTCTCTTATGTTTAAATAAAAGTTATACTCTCATATGTGTTTGTTAACATTTTTGCGATCTTAATTGTTTTCACTAAGAGTATTGTATAAATGGTTTTTGTGACTCCTGGATCAATCTACTGTTAACTTTTGAGGAGTTCACATTGTACTGCATACAAAATGAGTGATTTACCTGCAACTGAAGTTGCCAGAGCTGTTACAATGATTGAGGAAGGTCACACGTACCGTACAGTGAGTATTGCATTGGGTGTGTCGGTATCTGTGATATGTCGCAATGTGCAACGATACAGGCAGACGCATTCTTACTTGCGGAGACAGGGACAAGGCAGAAAGTGGGCGACAAACGCCGTAGATGACCGTTTTATAAAGGTGAAAACTCTGAGAAACCGACGCCAAACTGCAGTTCAGACCCGAAATGTCTTAGAAAAAGTGCGTAACGTGCGTGTAAGTGATCGAACAGTGAGACGACGACTAAATGAAGTCATACGTGCCAGACAAGGCACCGAAACTCGTGGTATGTCATCGAGTAGCCAGATAAGAGTTTGCTCGACAGCACCGTGATTGGACAGAAGAGTGGAGGCGAGTTTTATTTACAGATGAAAGCCGCTTTTGCGTAAATTTCATAGATTGGAGGGAGAGGATGTGGAGGTATCAAGGGAAACGCTACAACCAAGCTAACTTTACCGAAACAGTGGCATATGGTGGAGGCTCAGTAATGGTGTGGGGCAGCATATGTTTGGGAGCACGTACGGAGCTGGTTGTTATTGAAAATGGATCTCTGACTGCACTCCGATATATCTCAGAGATCCTGGAGCCACACGTAATGCCTTTTGCCCCTTTTATAGGCGACGATTTTGTGTTTATGCACGATAACGCTCGGCCCCACACAGCGTGCGTGGTGCGCGATTACTGTAATGAAGTTGCCATTACGCAAATGGATTGGCCAGCAAGTACGTTCTCCTGACATGAACCCTATTGAACACGTTTGGGACGCCATCGGAAGAAGGGTACATCAAAAAATCCCAACTCCCAGGAACGTTGAAGAGTTAAAATTTGCCCCAAGAAATGATTGATGGCATCATTGGGAGCATAGGAAAACGCATCCAGGCTCTCATAAGAGCCCGTGGCAGTAATACGCGTTATTAATGTGTTGTTGTTGTTCTGCAAACTTTATAAAAACTGCATAAAACTTGTAAGCTTTTAATTTCAAAATTTGCATTTATTGGTTATGGGTTTTTTACCCCTGAAATTAAGGTTAACAAAACCTTAATCTTATTTTTTATTAACTTCTTATTAATAATATTAATAATAAAATCCAAAAAACCCCAAATATATACAAAATTCTTGAAAAATTTCACATTTTGCCTTTGTTCCCCTAATTGTGCCGGCGTGTGTATGTATATGTGTTTTATGATTATTTTAAGTAGATAGTTAGGGCAAAACCTATTAGCTCTCAGTCTACCTACAATAACTACGAACAAACAATCAAACAAAACAACTGTTCAGCTTTATATTATAGTAGGTAGATTAGGTACTAAACGTACCTACCTCCGTAATTGGGCAAATAAAAAAGTATGAACGCGAACTCTGTTGTGTAGAATAATCAAAATATTACTACCTACCTACATAATATTTAGTCCATGGTACCTAGATTACCTACCTACCAAAAAAAATATACTTAAACACAATTAAATAGGTACTAGATACTTACCTGTCTGTCTTCATTCATCAAAGCTAATCCTGACCTTGTAAGCAGATCCTGTAAGTACCTATCTAACTACGTAAATACGGGAGACATACAATTTAAGGATAGGTTACAAAAGTCGACATTTGTTAGGAAGGTATACCTACTTAGTTACCTATAATGTAGACGCGTATTTCTATACCTTTCAATGTCCCTTGGAAGTGTGAAAAACGTGAGGTTCAGATCCTTGTTAGTATTTAGGCAGCCGAATGCGTTGCAAATGATGCAATAGGTATGCGTTTATCTTCATTTTAGCACAGAATAAATAATACTACAAAATTTTAGTTGACGGACGACACGACGCGGCGCTTGAGTGAGTTTACCGAACTAACTAACGCGCGGCAGCCCCCTGAATGGACTGACTCGTCTAGACGAGTCCGCCAAGTACTTGTAGCTTCATATGCTTCGGAGGGCACGTTAAGCTGTCGGTCCCGGCAGTTATTGATTAATAGCAGTCGATAAGCCATGTCAGAGGCCCTCGGGCGGCTTGACAAACTCTGACACCAGAGGCCAGCACTACCTCATACGAAACGAAACGAAACCTACAGCGCGGAGTGCGCCATGCCTGGCCCAGTCCCAAGTCATCCATTAGGGGAAGTCAACATTTTATATTAACAAAAAGTGTTATCGATTCGAGATACTGATCACTTACCAAGCCTCCAGTATGAATGTGGCTGCATAAATAACTGTGGTAAATAATTAGATTTAAGGTGGATGCGCACGCTTGCGGCGCGAAATTCAAATTTTTGGGTGTTTTTTGCCCATTACAGCTCATCAACACTTCTTCAGATAACGAAAGTTGAGTTCGCGACAACTAGGAGACTTAACACACATGTTTTAATTGATAGTATCTCATAAATATCATCAGTTTAGCTATGATACCCCTAAACACATTTTTACAGTGTTTTTGTTTGTTTAGGGGTATCGTAGCTAAACTGATGATATTTATGAGATACAATCAATTAAAACATGTGTGTTAGGTCTCCTAGTTCTCGCGAACTTAACTTTCGTCATCTGAAGAAGTGTTGATGACCTGTAAAGGGCAAAAAACACCAAAAAATTTGAATCTCGCGCCGCAAACGTGAGCATTCACCTTAAATAATGTTTGTTCCACTCCACGTTCATAAGTGTCTCTGGATAAAGTTTCCTGGACATGTTTTTTTTATGGTTACCGTATTAGAAAGAGACACACTGTCTCTAAAGTACATATCTTGCACGGCTCGTTTTTCAGCTGCGAGCGCTCAGTCCTTTTGTATACTACGTCCATGATCCTAGTCCCATAGTGTCATAATGTACACATTTTCGACTTGCATAATCTAAGCGGTGGTGTGACTAGCCTGTGGTGGTACCTGTTACCCGAGCCAGTTACTGCGGACTGGAGAGCGAGGTTAGCATTGAGCAATTGAGCAGCAGGTTATAGTTGAGGAGATCACGGAACTTTTTGAACTGAGCAGCTTTAAGCGCTCATGGTTTTAACCATAGATCTAAGCGAAAAAAATTTACGTCTATGGTTTTAACCCAACAGCAAGCTGTCACAATTCGCGAAGAGCGCTGCTATGACAAGAAATAAGCAGAGCGAGAGGCGCCATCTACAGTCATTTGTCCCTTTCTAGAGTTAACATCATTGTTGATGCAAATTCCGCATTACTTTTATTACTTACTATTGTTTTTAAATAGAATAACTAAATGCATGTACACAAATGCCCCAAAAATTTGCGAATATTTCCATTTAAATTTTTCTTAATATTTTAAAAATATGCTGTGACATTCATGTATTATATTCCACGATGGTGTAACCCACTGTGAAAAGTGGCCTATTGAGGCTCTGCCTACCCCTGCGGGGAAAAAGGCGTGTGTCTATGTATGTATGTACCGTACGGACTAGGTTTGGAGATCGAAGTTACCCGTGTCCGTAGGAAAATACCCTTGCGTCCCTACACGTGATATCTGGGTGGTGCCATACGGGTAACTACATTTCTGGTGGTAGGCTTCGGCCGTGGCTTGTCACCACCCACTGACAAAGTCAGTCCGTGAAGCGACATTGTCGTGTTTCGGACTGATGTCCAGTGTAGCCATCGAGGAAGTGACGGGTTTGAGCAGTTCGTGCACTTGATTCAGCATGTGTGGTTTAGAGACCGCAGTGGTGCAAGTGTGCCGGAAGGCTAGGCTTGGAGGGTAGCGGGATCCGAAGCACGGTTCTCCACTGGCCGACCGCAGGTTGTAGGGGGCCCAACTAGTGAGTTAGCCACTCATAAAAGGCTGCCCCGCCGCCTCGCGAAAAATCCCAGAATGCTCCATCATGCCAGTTGGCGACCGGATAAGAGGACCCGATGGCCATTCCTAGGGGGTTCGGGCGTCCTCGCAGTCTCCAGTCTAGTCTCCCACTGGCGCAGGAGCCTGATGTTTGTCTCTAGGTTTTCGCTGACCAGTGCCTCGCTCAACAGCCGTTTTTCTTACTAAATAAATAAATAATGCTGGACAGTTCACACAAAATTATCTAGCCCCAAGCTAAGCAAAGCTTGTGTTATGGGTACTAAGATAACTGATATAATACATAATACATAATATTATTGTAATATTATGCATAATATACATAATATTACATTACATAGATAGATATTTTTTATTATACATAGAAAATACCCAGAACACCCTGAACAAATATCTTCGATCGCACAAATATTTGTTCCGAGGCAGGAATCGAACCCGCAACCTCCTGCGTCACAGGCCAAGCTTCGCCCGCCGCGCCACAGAGGTCGTCAACTAACCTAAACACTCCAAAACAACCATGAAAAATTTAAAAATAATAAGTCGTTTCTACAGCGCTGCACTTCCTCTCGCTTCAAGGGCACCTCTCGAATATTCGAGGGCTGCACTCGAATCTCGATCCGGTCCACCACCACCTAGAGATCGCCAAGCCACACTTATTGTTCCTCACGGAGACGCAGATTCTATGTCCTGCCGATACAGCATACCTCACATACCCAGGCATACTCTGGAGCACAACTTTAAACCCAAAGCTGGTTTTTTTACTATTTGTCGGGGAGGACATTTGCTGTCTGCGTCTTCGTGACCTTGAAGAACCCGATATTTCCGTTTTATGGACTTTGGTGGACACCGGCTTAGATAACATTATCTATGCTGGTTTATATCGGTCTCACTCTGGAGACTACGAGACAACCAGGTTGTTCATCTGTGAAGCGGCGAATGTGGCCAAACAACGTTATCCTGGTGCCCAACTGGTGATTTTGGGGGACTTTAACGCCCACCACCAACAGTGGCTGTTCCCATACCAGTTCACTGATCATGCTGGGAGAGAGGCGTGCAAACTTGCACTCACGCTAAATCTCACTCAGCTGGTCAATGAGGCAACCAGAATTCCAGACGTTGAGGACCACGACGAGGACGACTCGCTACCCGATCAATGGTTGATGGGGTGATGCCAATCTAGTCAAGTTCAATGCCTCTAAAACGCAGGCTTGTCTCTTCTCGGCAAAAAAAAGTCGGTTTCTCCAAGTTCCTATATTCTGTGATGTACCTGTAGCTATAGGAGATCACCTCGAGTTTCACTCACGCCTACTCTCAACTTTGGCTCTAACATCGAGTCTAAGGCAAAAACAGCTGCCATGAAGCTAGGCATCCTGAATAAGGTAAAGCGTTACTTCACACCAGGACAGCTTCTCAGTTGATATAAAGCACAAGTCCGGGCTGGTATGGAGTACTGCTGCCATGTTTGGGATGGTTCGGCCAAATACCAGCTTGCTGCCTTGGACTCGATCGAACGTAGAGCTTTCAGGCTTATAGATGAGCAACATATGGCGGAGACTAAGATCCAGAGTCTCGAGCACCGCCGTAAGGTTGCATGCTTTTGGATCTTCTATAGGTTAAATTTCGGGGAATGCTCCCAGGAACTGCATGATCTGATCCCACCATCTCCTTTTCATCATAGGACGAGCAGGCGTATGGCTCAGTACCATCCTTACCTCATTAGTATACCTTCTATTCGCACAAAACGTTTCGGTTATTCGCACAAAACGTTTCGGTTCTACCTTTATAATGCGAACTGCTAAGGAGTGGAATACACTACCGTCATCTGTCTTTCCTGAAAACTATAATCTGGGTCTCTTCAAGTCTAGAGTGAATAGGTGCCTTCTAGACCTTTGTGCTCCATCTTCGGCCACATCTTCACTTACCAACAGGTGAGATCGTGGTCAAACAAAGGTGTATCAACGTTAAAAAAAAAACGGTGGATGGAGGCTGCTCAATACCGTTCGTTATGGCATTCTATGGGGGAGGTCTATGGCTAATGTGGCCAGCATTGCACTTGGGCTAATGAAGTTGTGCTTGCAAGCCATTTCTACTACCACTATTTCTGTTATTAAAGGCTATGGTGCCACAGACAGACACACAGCCACACAAGCTACAACAAAATGTGGACAAGTCCAGTCAAGTCCTGCTGACCAGTTAGTATGGCATCGGCTAATGCCACGCCGCGCATTCTAGTTTTGCGCTGACTGCGTCTGACTATATCAGCCTGTAGCAACAATGTAGCCCGTAGCAACCGTAGCAATTAGTGTTGCTACGGACCGATATAGTCAGCCGCAGTCATCGCAAAACTTGAATGCGTGGCTTGGCATATATATATCAGCCGATGCCATGCTTCGGCCATACTTCGATTTGAAAGCAGGTTTTCATAGCGATGGTTCTTAGACATGTTTTCTCAAAATTGCAATAATTGCGCATGACTTTACTTACTGGTAGTTGGAGCATGAGAACGCGTAGGTAGGTACTCCATGCTTCATCCAGGTAGAGAACCTAGGGTGAGCACGGGTCTTTACCCATTAAGTAAGTCCATGAGTTAGAATACAAGTCAACAACACCCTGCTCAAATATTCCTACAGAAAATAAATGGTAGGTTCCGGAAACTCAATATATATTATTTATATTGGTCACCCTAAGTTAAATAAGTTTGAACTGTATAGTGCAAACGAGGCATGACAACTCCTTCGTGTTAACCAATGGGGGGCTAGGGATTAGATATACTTTCGACCAATCACAAGGTGGTCACGGAAAACGTGCTGTACATAATCAGGTCGTACAAAATCACCATGTGATGAATAGGTACAGGCGATTTTGCGCAGCCGAGTTTTGCACAGCCTGATCATTCGTGCCACTGGCTTCCAATGATCGGGGTGTACAAAATCAGGCTGTGCATTATCATGCTGTGCATGATCGTGTCGTACAAAATTGTCTCCCCACTACATAGACTACATACCACAGACCAAGGACTACATACCGGCCCTAGAGGCGAGCCGTGCAAAGGCGAGGCGTCAGAATTATTCATTTGCCACCACAGACTACGTGGCGGATGGTGTATGGCATCTGTGGCCTGCTGTCACATCATCACAATTGGCAGTGTCTGTGTCAGTCAAGCGTCTGTCTGCTGTCAGCTGACTGTCTGACTGACAGCACGGCACGCCGCACGTGTGTTTTTCGGAGCGAGCGAGCGTGTATTATCGGTGATAATATAACCAAATAGTAAGAATTATTTTGTAAGTAATTAACAATTGTGAAATAAAATGGGACGGAAAGCTAAATTTGACGAGACAAAGAAAGTAAAAAAAGGCCCAGGAAGAAAAGCACGCAAACAACCTGACCCAATTTTCAGAAAGGAACTTTGTAAGTATTCACTATTCAATTTCTATGATTTTTCTGTCCACTTTACATGCTTATATAGTAAATAACTATACTGAGACTCTCACTCCATAGATGTACTACACTTGTATTGATATTACCCGGACTTAACAAGTCCGCTCATTAAGAATAAGATTCGCTGTTTTATGATTTGTCCTGGCTGCTAGCGATTTGCTCACCCCTTGTTACGTCTATATTTCCACGATGGTGTAACCCATGGTGAAAAGAGGCCCATTGAGGTTCTGCCTACCCTTTAGTTAGGGGAAAAAGGCGTGTGTCTATGTATGTATGTATTTTATTCTGCCTGTTTATTTCATGTCTTTTGAGTGCACATGTTTTTCTGTATTTCAATAGTAGAGCATGACAGACGTGTCTATTTTTTTGTATATACCTTTAACCTTTTTGTTTATCGGAGATGTCTCTCTAAGTTATATTTACTTCAAAACCATGGATCAAGGTGCATTGTTTTGTGGGTTAGGTATAAGGACATACAGACTTTTTTTTTTTAATTTTAGATTAGTACTTTAAAATTTTAAATAATCAACATATCATAATAGAAACGTTGAATTTAATTATGATTCTATCTAACGATAGATAGATCTATCTATAAGCAAGGACACCAAAATTGATAGCAATGCCACTTATGGATCAACAACAGGTTGACTTAAATGGAGACAGCTCCCAGGCATTATGTGTGACAAAGACTAATTTAAGGTTTTTTTCAAAACATTATTTGCAGTGGACGATGATGAGCCAAAAAAGCTATCACACAAGCAAAAGCAAAGAGCTGCAAAGCGAGTAAAGAAAAGGACAGAATTAGCAGAGAAACGGAAAGCGTTGAAGGAAGCAAAGAAGAATGTTGCTAAGAAAACTGAGGTTGAAGTAGAGGCAGGGTCTGATGAAGAAAATGTTAAAGGTTTGTGTACACCTCCAAATCCTGAGTGGGGTTTAAAATCAAATAAATGATTGACAAAAGAGCTGCTTAGCCTGTCTGCATGACTGCATCTGGTGATATTGATAGGGTTTTACATATGCAGTTCAACAGTCACTGAAAAACAAATGCTGAAAACTGTTAACGTGCCACAATTGGAGGTACCTCAGTTTTTCCCATCACAAGTTATGATTATATTATGAGCAGGGGCCGATTCATTCATATCTTAGCACTATTTCTCTGTCGATAATTGTCATCTAGTACCTTTTCACCCACTAACTACCAGGTCCCGTGCTCACGATTTATGATAGGAATACTGTACTGTGTGTTATGCCCTTATTATCCTTTGCCAACTTTGGCATGGAGATAATACTCCTCCCTCGGGAAACAGGCATTACCCAAAGCATCCAGTACATTATTACTAGAACAGGACTTTAGGTGTCAGCAGCACTGTTCAAGTATGTTCTAAATAATAAAAAAATAAATGTAATAGCTTTATATATTTTTTTTTTTTTTATGCCTCTAAATAAACTAATGTTAAATGAATTTTCAACACACTTGCTCATAAAGTGGCTCTAATTTCACCGCAATTAGGCACATAATGACACCTATAATCAAACTGTAACTTTTTCATTGCTATTATTCACAAGTGAGTTATAGAGACTGTTCAACATTTACACAGAGTGTGTATTTCTGTTTAATTATTATTTTCTTCACTAGTGTGTTGAAAAACGTTGTATGATACACATGTGTATTTCTGTTTTATTATTATTTTCTTCACAAGTGTGTTGAAAAACGTTGTATGATACTCGTGTGTATTGTTGATTATCGTCCTTGGCTCTCTTAAGACCCTCACCTTGTAGCATAATGTACCATTTCAAAGAAAAAGTTAATAAGATAAATCTTAATTTAAAACAGGTTGCTCTAACTTACTAATAATCTAGTAATGTGTATGGAGCACATACAGCGGTAAAAACCTCCTCCATTGCTTCAGTTCCTCTCTTTCTCATGCTAGTCTTTGCCAAAAATACCAGGTTGTCACTCTTACCTACAACTACAACATACTGTTTCTATTACAGGATTCACAGATGACAACAAAGAATGGCTCAAACCCAAGAAAGCTCAGAAAGCTAAGAAAGGAAAGCCAAAGCAGGAAGAGTCAGAAAGCGAGGATGAAAATCAGGGGTCAGATGATGAAAATGAGGTGTCTGATGAAGAAAACGAGGGGTCAGATGAAGGTGTATCTGATGAAGAGGTGGATTCTGATGCTGATGTAGAACCAGCACCTAAGAAAGGCAAAGAGAACTATAAGGTAATGTTTTTCATACACAGCTTGCAAACAGGACACACAAAATAGGGATCTACTTTAAAATAAGTTTTATTTTTTTATACTACTTAGAATGACGGAACAAGCAGATGGCCCACCTGATGTTAAGCGGTAACCTCTGCCTATGAACAGTGCATTCTCACATAGGTCACGTCCACCTAGGACGCACCCTATGTGGCATTGCACAGCGCCTGCCACCCTGTGACATAAAGATGAAAAGTCTCATGTGCCTGTTATTTCACCGGCACCCTTACCCTTCAAACCGGAACACAGCAATGCGAGCACTACTGCTTTGCGGCTGAAATAGGTATGGTGGTAGTACTTCCCCGGACGAACTCTTTCACAAAAAAGCTCTACCACAGAATACATATTAGTACAAGTACAGAAGACTCACTTAGCGAAAAAAAAATATATAAATTGCGACTCTTGCTGGGACGCAACAAAGTGCAATTCAGCTCGCATTAGCGCTCAATGCCTATCGCGATATTCACCTAAACATTTGCGCTCTCTTCTAACGCGTAACTCTGTCGCTGTCTGGCGCGGAGTGATGCACATCGAAAGGGTTGTCGACATATCTAATAAAAAAAAAAAATAACCTTCCGTTATGTAGGTAGTCAGCATTGTAGCACAGATTTTGTATTAGTTATTATGAACTGAACTCGCTCTAAATTACCTAACCTACATAAAGTACCTCGCTAGTACCTATTTTCATTTTCAAATAGGTACATATTAGGTACTTATAATGTACCCACATGTTATTATCAATATTTTTATTATGTTGAAATAAAGTGGGTAAGTCCTTATTTATGTTTTATTTTTAATAAGTACTATGAATGACGGAACAAGCAGATGGCCCACATGATGATAAGCGGTAACCTCTGCTTATGAACAGTGCATTATCACATAGGTCACGTCCAACTAGGACGCGCCCTATGTGGCATTGCACTGCGCCCGCCACCCTGAGACATAAAGATGAAAAGTCTCATGTGCCTGTAATTTCACCGGCAACCATACCCTTCCAACCGGAACACAGCAATGCGAGCACTACTGCTTTGCGGCAGAATAGGTATGGTGGTAATACCTAGGTACTTCCCCGGACGAACTCTTTCACAAAAAAGCTCTTCTACTACTAATATAGAGCGATTCAGAAGTAAAGTCTAATTAAGCACGTAAGTAGATCGGTAAGTAGGTAGGTACCTAAATTCAAGTAATTACTTATATATTCCAACCTAGATCTTTAAAATCAATTCTGTATGTAAATGAAATTACACCTATAAAAGGCATTACTTCGATATGTACCTACAGAAAATAACAAATGTACCTACATCAATCAAATAACTTGTCTTTCTTAGTTATTCGGCAATTAGCAAAAAATGATTATTCTTTGTTGTTTTTTTGACTATTGCATCCACTTACATCACAATATGTACCTACGCGAAGTCATATTTGCACGGGAAACGTGTTGTGCGAGCGCTCAGGCGTGCGTCCGACAATCCACTGTCACTTGTCCCGTACGAGGGACGGCCGAGCGCTAATAACGCGCGACCTTGAGCGAGTGGCGATGCCCTGGCTCTACTACTACTAAACCTACTGACCAGTTAGTACTAGGTTGATGCACTAGCAGCTTTTGAGCTTATATCATACCAGTATACCGTTAAAATGTTTATGAAATCTGTTTTTGAAACCAATAATCACTATTCCGGTTGGTCCAGGCTTGTCCGCGCAGTAATACTTTTTCTCCATAGGGTAAAAGAAGGTAGAGCTGTTTTTTGGCTAGAGCCCAGAAGAAGTCCGAAACACTTTTGGCTATAATTTTCACTAGAAACGGGATATATACCATGATTTTTGAGCACGGCACAGTCCCGTTTCTAGTGAAAATTATGTACATTACCATGATAGTTTCAAAAGTTACTTTTTGACTATGTATATTGAGAATGGCATCAATATGGTAAATACCCAACTGTGTCTATTACGAAGACTGGACTAGCAAGCAATATTTCTCGCTCTAGCAAACGATGTTACTGAGCAACATAAGGGGTAGAGATAGTGAAATGGCTGTTTCGTGTGTAAATTCTGGACTTAGAAGTCTGAATAACAAACAGTCCCTAGTTCCACTGATGGGAAAAGTACTCATTCGGTTTCATATTTATCCAAGGGGAAAATGTAGACATAATCCTACTACTTTTACCTGCAAAAGGAGGGTTATGATTTTAGCAGTATGTATGTATGTATGTTTGTTAATCTCAAAATGAGGGATTTTGACAAATGATGTATATCAGATGAAACCTCGTGTCGTTCCGCGTGTCATACAATTAATTAATAGAAAAAAAATCCTCACAATTTTATGGCGGAAATTAAAATAAATAAATAAATAAATAATGCTAGACAGATCACACAACATTATCTAGCCCCAAGCTAAGCAAAGCTTGTGTTATGGGTACTAGATAACTGATATACTTAATACAATATATTACATAGATGGATATTTTTTATTATACATAGAAAATACCCAGAACACCCTGAACAAATATCTGCGATCGCACAAATATTTGTTCCGAGGCGGGAATCGAACCCGCAACCTCCTGCGTCGTAGTCCAAGCTTCGCCCGCCGCGCCACAGAGGTCGTCAAAACGCAATTTTCCAATCTTAATAAAATAAACTTAATATAATAAGTTTAGTATCAAATGAAAAGCCTTCATGAGTAAATTCCAAAACAAATAGGTTTAAAAGAACTACTCCAGTAAAAAAAAATAAAGAGGTTTTGTTTTTTGGTGGTTTATTTCCCATAACAAGGGGGGAAGTTTGTTTTGAAAAATGCCATTTTGGGTTCTCTGTTTGATCATTATGGATCGACATGATGCATAGTTTTATACAAGTTTGTGCTCGCGAGGTCTACAGTTCGCAGAACTACTAGTACTAGCTTATCAAATAACAAAAGAATATTCTATATTTTTCAGGTCGGAACACTAGATGACCTATTCCAAGATTCAGACGCAGAGCCAGAGACCGGTGACGCATCATCAGATGAGGAAGGCGATAGCAGTAGCAAGATCGAATACAACTCAGACTCTGATGAAAAGAGCGAAGCCGATGATGATGAAGATGATGACATGCTCCCAATCGAAAAAGCCAACTTAAAACTCAAGAAACGACAGAAACAAGACAAGAAACTCGCAGACGAAGAAATGCAAATAAATATTGCAAAGCAAGACGTATTTGCCTTCCCTAGTGAAGAGGAATTAGAAAATCCAACAAGCCTACAAGACATTCATCAACGAATCAAAGACGTCGTCACAGTTCTTGGCGATTTGAATAGATTAAAAGCTGAGGGTAGATCGCGATGTGAATACACCGAACTGCTTCTCAAAGATTTGTGCATGTATTACAGTTACAACGAGTTTCTAATGGAGGTTCTTATGCAGATCTTCCCTGTCTTAGAACTAGTGGAGTTTCTAGAAGCGAGTGAAACCGCGCGGCCCGTCACTATCAGAACAAACAGTCTAAAAACACGCAGACGAGACTTAGCCCAAGCTTTGATCAACAGAGGCGTGAATTTAGATCCGGTCGGCAAATGGAGTAAAGTTGGTCTCGTGGTCTACAGTTCAACAGTACCTATCGGCGCTACTCCAGAATACCTAGCAGGACACTATATCCTACAAGGCGCGTCCAGTTATCTACCCGTCATGGCGTTGGCTCCTCAAGAGAATGAAAGGATACTTGATATGGCCGCCGCGCCCGGAGGCAAAGCTTCCCACATTGCAGCCATAATGAAAAATACTGGTGCCCTATTCGCAAACGACGCCAACAAAGATAGAACAAAAGCTATCGTTGGCAACTTCCATAGACTAGGAGTCGTTAATGCAGTCGTGTGTAACTACGATGGTCGGGAATTCCCTCAAGTTATTAAAGGGTTCGACCGGGTGCTGCTTGATGCACCGTGCACCGGCACAGGCGTCATCGCGAAGGACCCTAGTGTGAAGACTACGAAGGATCAGAAGGACATCCAACGATGCTTCAACTTGCAAAGACAGCTATTGCTTGCCGCTATTGATTGTTGCAACGCTAAGTCGAGTTCTGGAGGATATATTGTTTACTCAACTTGTTCAATACTGCCTGAGGAAAACGAGTGGGTTGTTAACTATGCGCTGAAGCGTAGGAACGTTAAACTTGTTCCGACGAGTTTAGACTTCGGCACGGAAGGCTTTACAAAATACAGGCAGCACAGGTTCCACCCATCTTTGAAGCTGACGAGGAGGTTCTACCCTCACACGCACAATATGGATGGATTCTTCGTAGCGAAGTTGAAGAAGTTCTCTAATGTTATTGTAAGTATCGCAATATGTTTTTTACGCGTATATTTACGTATTTTTATGGATTCGTCATGTCTGTATGTCTGTCTGTCTGTCTGTCCGTGTATGTCACAGCCACTTTTTTCCGAAACTATAAGAGCTATGCTGTTGAAACTTGGTAAGTAGATGTATTCTTTGAACCGCAATAAGATTTTCACACAAAAATAGAAAAAAAAAAAATTGGGTTCCCCATACTTAGAACTGAAACTCAAAAAACTTTTTTTCATCATACCCATACGTGTGGGTTATCTATGGATAGGTCTTCAAAAATGATATTGAGGTTTCTAATTTTTTTTTTTTCTAAACTGTGTAGTTCGCGCGAGGGACACTTCCAATGTGGTAAAAAGTGTGCCCCCCCCGTAACTTCTAAAATAAGAGAATGATAAAACAAAAAAAAAAATATGATGTACATTAACCATGTAAACTTCCACTGAAAGTTGGTTTGAACGAGATCTAGTAAGTAGTTTTTTTTAATACACTATTATTAAAACATCGATCAAAGTTACAACAAACTACAAGAACTTTTATATTATGTTACTTGCTGCTACGGAACCCTTCATGGGCGAGTCCGACTCGCACTTGGCCGCTTTTTTTTATTACACATTCCTATAGTCGCGACAGGTGTAGCAGTCTGCCTGATACAAAAGCAAGGTAGAAATCTAACGTTTGGTAGTGAAAGTTAGTTTTATACTTATAATTTCTTTAAAATGACTTTGGCCAAGATAACTAGAAGTTACTAGCACGTTCTAATGCTTAACTAATTCCCTGTCACTGTCGTACAAGTATTAAAACAAGTGTGCCAGAGAGGGACAAGAAAATGCTAAGCATTAGTACGTGCTAAGTAAGGTCTATTTATCTCGGCCTAACATTCTTTAGCCTGGCACTGAAGTCTCTAGGGTTGTAACACGAAAATGAAGGCAGAAGGCAGAGGCAGTTGAGCAGAACGATAGAGGGCCAGATGTATGGAAACGAGTTTGCGGGTTTGATTGCTGCTGGACAAATGTTTATATGATCTGAAAATATTGATTCCGGATATTTGTTACTCGTAGCTCCTGATTCCCACGGCTCAAGGGATCCTAGAGTGGGATCAGGACTATGGATGTGACTCTAGATGTTATAGTGTTATGGCTATTACATACTACATAGCTACGCCAGCCTTGGTAACTCAGAACAGAAGCAGCAGAAACGCGGTGGAGTAGAGGTTACCGACTAACACGTGTACTATGATGACCAGTGTAGGATGTACAGGATTTAGGTTGCAATAGGTTCTCCATTTCCGTGCGGTTTTAATTGTCAGACAACTTGTGTAAGAATATTGAAAACAGTCGGAGGTTAAAATTATCTTGTAAATCAATAAATAATGCTGGACAGTTCACATATCATGATCTAGCCCCAAGCTAGGCAGAGCTTGTGTTATGGGTACTAGATAACTGATATTCTTAATACAATACATTACACTAAAATAAAAATAAACACTAGACCTAACTTGTCTCGATTCTGTTTCTGCTTTATTTATAAACGTCGAACGCTAAAACACTTTTATCATGTGTGATGTAGTGAAATTTAAGTGTATTGCGTGTCTTTTCGAAATGGTGGATTTTTCCCTGTAAAAACTCAGTTTTTCTGCTACTATTTAACTGGGTTATGACTTGACGGAGACTCTTGAAGACTTGACTATAAAAATATAATAATTATATCACTTGACATTGGCTAAATTGTTGCGAATAATGCACAGAAGCCATTACCTAAGATAAGAAGAAGAAGTAACGGTCTGACTTTCGGTCTGGTATACAGGCGATTATTAATGCAACACGCAGTATGATAATAAAATGATATCAAACATAATGTTTAATTACCTCCTCAGCCGGAACCGGTAGCCGACGAAGATGAGGAAGGTGAAAAGAAGGAAACAGAAGAAAGCCAGGAGAACGGCGACGCAGAACCAGAAGGAAACTCTGAAGATTCAGACACAGAGAAGAAAGCTCCTGTGAAACGACCGGCACAGACCAAGGAATCTGGACCACAGAAGAAGAAGAATAAGCAGGAACAGCAAAAGTAAGTATTGTATAACTAACACAGTTCGATCCTAGGCTCCGCACCAATGACTTTTCTAAGTTATGTGTGGATTTCCATCGCTCTGTGCTTCGGAGGGCACGTTAAGCTGTCGGTCCCGGCTGTTATTGATTAATAGCAGTCGATAAGCCATGTCAGAGGCCCTCGGGCGGCTTGACAAACTCTGACACCAGAGGCCAGCACTACCTCATACGAAACGACGACGACTAACACAATCAAAAGCATTATCTAAAGCTTAACAGCGCTATCTCGGTCCTTTTCATATCAATTCATTAGAAAGGACTCATGATTTCTTAAGCGCAATTTAGCTTTAAACACCAGTGCTAACATAATTTTAAATCATAGTAGGACAGATAACATTGGTTCAATGCTGACCAAGAGGCAAAAATCTCCGGCCGTTTTCCAGTACTTGAATTATCCCACTAATTACATAGATGCGATAGATCGGATGTTTACATGTTAGGAATGTTGTTTACAGTTACATTATATACATTGTGAATTTATTCAGTGAAATCTACACGAATATTCTAAAGAGGAAAGATTTGTATTTATGTGTTTGTAATGAATAAACACAAAAACTACTGTGCCGATTTCAAAAATTCTTTCACCATTGGAAAGCTACTTTTACCCTGAGTGACATAGACTACCAGGGGGGGGGGGATAGGAGGGGGGGGGGGGGGGGGCTGTTTTTCATCCTGAAACTACCCGTGCGAAGCCGGGACGTGTCGCTAGTTGTAAATAAATCAACGTCCTCTATCCATAATTCCGTAAACTACACGAAGAGCCTTTGTAAAATATCTTCATTGTACAAGTACAGTTGAAAAAGTTTGCAAGAGATAAGTTGCATGCTATTTTAAACTCTATTTGAGCTGGATACGGACGATATTTATGTATCAGTGAAAAACTATAGTTCGTCGCTTGGTCTGCGCTGACCCAACAGTATCTGCCGTCTACAGGAACATTTCTTTCAGTTATGTTAGCACTGGTGTTGATTCTGAGTAACATTCTCAAGCTAAATTGCGCTTAAAAAATCGCGAGCCCTTTCTAATGGGCTGCCATGAAAAAGACCGAGATAGTTTAAGCGCTGTTTAAATTTTGTGAATACTGCATATAATGTTATAGAGACATACGACGTTAAGTTTAAGTTCAGACAATGTTACGTGGCGAGATCAGTTTTTTTTAAATACCATGTCTACCTGAAATAACATAATAACAATCTAATTCGTAATTTCAGACTACAACAAAAAGAGAACCAAGCAGCTACAGCTAACAATAAAAAGAAAAAACAAAAAAACAAGAAAAATAAACAAAACAAAGACACACAGCCTCAACCTACCAGCGGACAGCCTGAAGGCGAAAATGTGAATCAGTTTAAGCAAAGTAAGAAAACAAAGGGTTCTAACGATAAAAATGAACAGAAAACACAAGAAAGTGTCAAAAAGACACAGAAACAGAATGCACAAAGTACAATTAGTGATAAAGATACACTGAAGAAGAATATACAAAGTCCGGTTAATGACACACAGAGCCCAGGTAGAAAAAATAAAAAGAAGAATAAAAAAAGAAACGCGCCACCCCAATCTAACCCGGCACAAGTGACTGAAAGCAAACCTGTGGCTAGTCCAGTCAATTCCAATCAAGGAAAACCAAATAAAAATAAAAAGAATAAAAAGGGAAACGTCTCGAGACAAGCGAGTCAATCTAATGATAAGGCACAACTGACTGAAAGCAAAACTGTAGCTAGTCCAGTCAAGTCAAATCCAGTCACACCCAACCTTAATAAAAAGGATAAAAAGGTAAACGCCTCTACAAGCAAAGTGAGCCAAACTAAAGCCTTTGTTAAAATCACAGAGACCCTTGAAAAGAAAGTTGCACACAAACTGAAAAATAAAAATAAAACGAAGCAAATAGGACAGCTCAACGCAAATAAAGGGAAACAGACGAAGCCTGGACAAGGAGTAGGTAAAAAGTTTAAGAAGAATTAAGTATTAGCTTAGCTAAAAGTTATAATGGAATATTATTTTAATAATAAAGTTATACTAATTTTTATTTAATGTTTTTCTATCTGTCTAGATACACTTCGTAATAACTACTAACAGCTTTATGGATACAAAAACAGAAGTATTGTAAAAAACCTTTAATAAATCGGTAAATACAAACAATTACACATAGCATAATATAATAACACTAGCGGCCCGCTCGCGACTTCGTGGTTCCTGTGACTCGACTGCAGCGTCACTTACCGGGTCCAGTTGTCATAATATCATAATAATACACAAAAAAAAACATCAAAATTTGTCAAGCCGTTTCTGAGTTTTAGCGAGACTAAGATCCAGTCTCGAGCACCGCCGTAAGGTTGCATGCCTATCGATCTTCTATAGGTTACATTTCGGGGAATGCTCCCAGGAACTGCACGATCTGATCCCGCCATCTCCTTTTCACCATAGGACGAGCAGGCGTACGGCTCAGTACCATCCTTACCTCATTAGTATACCTTCTATACGCACTAAACGTTTCATTTCTACCTTTATAATGCGAACTGCTAAGGAGTGGAATATACTACCGTCGTCTGTCTTTCCTGAAAACTATAATCTGGGTCTCTTCAAGTCTAGAGTGAATAGGTGCCTTCTAGACCTTTGTGCTCCATCTTCGGCCACATCGTCACTTACTAACAGGTGACATCGTGGTCATACAAAACAGCAATTTTTTATACATAAGACTAGGATTCCCTGTGTTGTTGGTATCAGGAACTACGAGTACCATGGTACAACAACATCCAGACCCGGAACAAATATTTGAAGATCAACAAACATTTGTACCGCAACGGGGATCGAACCCGCAACCTCTCGAGGCCGGCTACTCGTGCACAGCGCTACAGAGGTCGTCAAACTACAAATTAAAATGATAAGTTATTTAATCCTAATTAAATTCCTGCGATGCGATTGTTCTTGAGAGCCGTTCGGATCTCGTGTAGGACATCCTCAGCGTAGTGGTGGGATGTCCTACACAAGATCCGAACCTCTGTAGCGCGGCGGACGTGTAGCCGCCTGAGACGCGAGAGGTTGCGGGTTCGATTCCCGTTGCGGTACAAATGTTTGTGTGATCGTCAAATATTTGTTCCGGGTCTGGGTGTTGTGGTACCATGGTACTTGTAGTTCCTGATACCCACGACAGGGAATTGCACGGCACGCGGGTCTGACGTGCTCTTGCATCGGTATTCGTGTCACGATCAGGAGCGATGAGATTGCAAAAAGGAGGACAGATCGAACTTTTTGTCCTAACTGTCACCCTAGGGGGAGACAGAGCAGGGTGACAAATGGGAATAATTCGTGTATCTAATAACAACCATTTAGTTATTAGAGTCCGCGCCACGACTGAAGTCCGACGGCCTTTTGAGGAACTAACGGATAATGGAGGTAGATTTTCGCTTTTGCACTTTTGCGCATAGAAACTAGCGCTCCAGTCACCGGACTCAGTCGTGGCGCGGGCTCTACACAATCATTTAGAAATTACCAAGCTTTAGGGTGAACACTTTTGTCTTGGACATGTTCATTTTCAAGCCCACTCTTCCAAGGAGGCATCGAAGTTCTTTGAGCAACAACAAACATACCTAGAACCTCTGATCGAAGCGTAGAACATACAAACGCCGCATCCTGCAATAATAATCTTATTATTATTATATTGCAATTAGACCTCGCTTCGTTTGGTCAAATACACAAAAAATAAATCTAAACATTTTAAAAACAAAGTTCATAGAACTACTAGCTATAAGGATACAAAAACATAAGTATTGTTAAAACCTTTATTACTTAACTCGGTGAAGACAAACCTAAAATAAAATATTTATAAAATATATTTTAAATTACAAAATATTAAAGTAAACATTAAAAAAATAAAGTCCATAAATCAAAAATGTGATGTTTCGTATTGTGTGAAATTTAAATCAGTAACAGAGATAGATTCCTCTGGCTGTGTCTCTGTTTCATAAAGTGATGCGGACTGTGGTCCTTCTGCCATTGTATGTTTACGTTCAGCCATCATTTGTTCGTGTTCTTTCAACCGGTTCTGCTTTGTATAGATACTCAGATGATATTGTTCTAGCCTATCCGCCAAGTATCTGACAGGATCAGCTGGCTGGATCGCCACAGCTTCTGTTATACATATCTTCAACGCGGCCCCAACAGTCTCCCTCAGATATATGCTTTCATGAGTCACCATAGGCCCTGGATGACAGGTATTGTAGGTAGATATATTGTCACGAATCCGCACTAGATTGCCGTGACCGTCATTTTGATATTCCTCGTTAGATTCTTTGTCTTTGTAGATTCTTACACCTTCCGCGTTGATGTAGTACCAACCTAGGTTATCGTACAGATGTTCCACCCCGTTTTCAACCTCTCTCACTTTGTGCATGAGCCCTTCTTTGTGTAGGACATAATCGCTAGCGTTATCGTGAGCCTTGTACACTCGTTCTCGGATATTATTCAAGAAGTACCGACCACACTCGTCAAAAAAATACACGTGCTTTTCGTCATCTTTCACAGGTACGAGTTCGTTTTGGTCATTGACTTGATAGAGTTGCTCGTCGTTGTCAAATGTGTATATTTTCCTGCCGTACTTGTCAACAGAGAAACGCCCCATCTCGTCTGCGAAAACTTCCTTTAAATCGGCAGAACTCAATATGGATATGATGGATTTGCGATTTAGATCTTTGCCTGTTATTATAGCTGTGTTCCAGAGGTTCACCAGGTGGTCAACGAGGCGATGCCGCTCGGGTTGCGGTAGCAAATGATTGAAAATATGCAGTTCATCTTCGTCCACAGTACCATCTCTGCGAATGACACATCTCGGAATCTTAAGACTGTTCAAAGATAACTTTAGATTATGTAAAGATAGTAATCGTTCTTCTAAATACATCGTTTTATGCTCGAGTGCCATAACAGCGGACGAATCTTCTATTTTCAATCGATTTATGCGATCTTCGAGTTTTTTTATTTTCTCGATGACCTTGCATATTTCCATCCCATGAAGTCGATCCGCAGAGCCCAGTGTCTTAGGTTTGTAAGCAAATTCTTTGTCCGCTTCTTGAGATCCAGGTTTGAGGCAGTTGTCTAACTCGTCTATGATTTCTTGGAGAGTTTTGTCAAGGTCGCCGGGCAGCAGTGGCAATTTCAGATTTAGAACTTTACTAAACTGGATAGCAAGGTGGTCATAGATTATATCCAGCCAATTCATGAGCTCTTCCACTTCGTTCATTATGATGACATAGAAGTCTCCTTTGTCTGCCTGATAGAGGAGGTATTCTTTTTTCTCGACGAGGGCGTACTTGATTACTTCGTACATGTCTCCTATTATTTGTATGTCGGCTTGCATCATGTTTTTATTTTCCTGTATCATAGTTTTCTGGGACTCTTCGACGAATCGTTGGAAGTATTTGTGCCTCTTCTTCATGCATTCTATCGTGTAATCTAAGGTTTTGAGAATAGATTCTCTCGGTGTGTCTTTGGCTCTTTTCTTGAAGTTTTCTATATCCTGGACGGCTTGGAGCCACTCGAGATGGAAGCTGTTAACGATTTCTGCGACTTCTTCTGGCTGTGCATTCTCCAACATGGCAGTGCGCATAGTTACCAAGGTATTGAATATACAATTGGCATAATCTTTTAGAGTGAGTAGTATGACAGGGCTCTCGAATGATCGCTTTATTTCCCTGGCTATTATGAACATGAACTTCACGGGTTCTTGTGTATTCATTGTATTTAAACGGTTACAAAAATAAATAATGACAAAACTAAATACAAAAAAGTGTACCATAAAAAACACAACAAGTATTATGTACTAGACAAAGAGTAATAAGTAAAACAAGTCAAGTTGTTTGTGAATGGTCAACGTAGGTAGGTAGTGATTTTTTCCTCTATTGTAGGTACCTACGTAGAGGGAAGATTTTTAGTTACTCTTTCTCTCTACAAAAAACAGACACACGCCTTTTTCCCGAAAGGGTAGGCAGAGCCGCAATTTGCCTCTTTTCACCGTGGGTTGCAAACAAGACCTGATGGAAGTTTACCAAACAAGACCCATACATTAAATTTGGACTTGGCCTCCCTATGAGCCCCCCTCACATGCCTTTGTAGGTACTTGATTGAGAACGTTTGAGATAGTAGTGTAGAGCTTTTTTGTGAAAGAGTTCGTCCGGGCACAAAATAAATAATAGTACGGGAAGTACTACCACTATACCTATTTCTGCCGCAAAGCAGTAGAGCTCGTATTGCTGTGTTCCGGTTTAAAGGGTATGGTTGCCGGTGAAATTACGGATACCTACATGAGACTTTTCATCGTTATGTCTCAGGGTGGCGGGCGCAGTGCAATGCCACATAGGGTGCGTCCTAGGTGGACGTGATTTTTGTGATATGCACTGTTCATAGGCAGAGGGTATACCGTTTAACATCAGGTGGGCTATCTGCCTGATCCGTTATTCAATGTTGTATAAAAATAAAACCGCCTAAGTGCGAGTCGGACTCGCGCACGAAGAATTCCGTACCATTATCTATAAAAACGGCAAAAAAAAAACACGTCTGTTGTACGGGAGCCCCCCTAAAATATTGGTTTTATTTTAATTTAATTAATTATCTTTAAAGTGAATATATAATTAAATATTCTGTGAATATTTCAAGCGTGTACCTGTTGCCGTTATCAATATCGAGCAAAAACGATCAAAAAAATCACTGTTGTTGTATGGGAGCCCCCTTAAATATTTATTTTATTCTGTTTTTTAGTATTTGATGTAATAACGGCAACAGAAATACACCATTTATAAAAATTTCAACTGTCTAACTATCACGGTTCATGAGATACAGCATGGTGTCAGACAGACAGACAGCGGAGTCTTAGTAATTGGGTCCCGTTTTACCTTTTGGGTACGGAACCCTAAAAAATAACTTCTTTCTTTTTTAAGAAGTCTGGGAAAAGAGTGAGTGATACTTGAACTCTGAGGATTCCGAATTCCGATCCGCAAAGTATTTTGAAATCGTCCGAGCCCTTTTCGATTTTCAGTTATTTTTTCCTACCGATTTTACAATATATATTGGGGGCAAAAAAACAAAATTCTATAGGTTACTTTTTTCCTTTATTTGGGTCCCAAAACATCTTATCATTACAAATTCTTTATAATTGGTATACATTTCAAGTTGATACCTTTAGCCGTTCCTGTGCCGTTCCTGAGAAAAAGGGTATCGACAGACAGACGGTCGGACAACAAAGTGATCTTAGAATGATTCCGTTGGTACCTTTTCAGGTAAGGAACCCTAAAAATAGATTCGCTCACAAATATAGGAACACTTAATGCATGCCTTAAAGTTTAAATGAACTCCAGGTACAAGGAAGTTGCTCACTGGTCACTGGAGGACTTTTGGTCACTGCATTGTTCATGTCATTGTTAAAGGGATCCTATTTGGAAGGCGCAGTAAGTATCTAGTAGCTCGGCGGTGTGGGTCCTGTCTGCGGGGCTAGCGGACCCGGGTTCTAATCTGGATACATTTTTGTTTTTGTTTAAATGCGTGTTTCTTTCCACTTTACCACCTTAGTATAGTATAAATTCTTTATATGCCGTAAGTCTATAGCGGCCCTAGGTTTTGCTGACTATATAATTCAAATCATATTCAAATATTAATAATAGTTAACTGTCAATAGTCATGTTATATGTTACTGTCAATAGTGTGTTTTATATGTATTCATAGTAAACAGTTAAATATGAATACGAGTAAATTCTATATTTTGGCCTCTGAGATAATAAACTAGGAGTAACTAGTTTATTCCAAAGTAAACTTGGTAACCAACCATGCAAGCATCCGGGATTATACGTTAGAATCAGCTTACTTAAATATTGCAAAATGATGCATCTTGCGTCAGGTATTAGAAGCGCTCAATATATAAATACTTTACGGTAGTCAAAGTTCATGATTAGGCAATGAGTTTGTTTTATTATCATACACACCTATGCTACATATTTCAGCGGGAAATATGTAGCATTGCGAGTCAATAACTTGCAAGAGGCCCTCTGTAGTAACCGCTGAATGTGTGACGGCACGTAAATTCAGTAGCTGTACTCTCGTAGCCCGGTGCGTTGTAGGTAGGTACATTATTACATATCGCGTAACCCGTAGCTCCATAGTAAACGCTTATAAACATCAAGTATAACATTTTCCCACGGGCTCGCTGGGATAAATCAGAAGCTTTCCCTCACCCCCGGGGCGGCGACCAGAGCTACGCCGTAGCTCGCTGCTGGTGTCAGAATATTGGGCTACGGCGAATGTTTGCGTTTTGTGTCTCTGTCTCTCGTTTGACGAATGATACACACAAACAGAGACGCACAACGCGATCATTCGCCGTGGTCCGATAATGTGGTCCCAGCATCTACCGCGCGCAGCCCCGCGCGTCTGAAGCTGCTGCCGGCAGTCGGTAGTCGGTCGCGGGACGCGCTAACGAAGACACCTCTGTCACGTCTCGTATCCTACTCTTGTACGCTCCTATTCAACATTTTATGAGAAATAATAACTAAAAGTGTGTTTTATATCTAGTTTCATAAATAATAGTGCTTGTTCCGTTTCATTTGGTGCAGTATTGACCGGAAGTAAGTAGGGTGGGTCGCTTTGTGCTACGCCCGGGAGGCTGTGGCGCGCAGCATCCGCTCGCCATGTTGATCTCGTAGCCGATCGTAGTACCTTTTGTATTAAATGTGCCCTACTTCAGCTCTGAAGCTGAATTAAACACAGATTTATCTTACAGCATCTCGAAATAATAGATTTAATTATAAGCCTTATCTTTCAGCAGCCGTAGCTACTTAGATGTAGATAAGATCTGAGAGCATTGACCCGCAAACAAATATTCCTATAACTACCTAAGTAGAGGTTTTGAATGAAATAACACAAGATGGCCTACATTTGTAGATACAAACCTACGTAGGTAGGTACATGATATCGAAATTAAAAGTAAATACGACATTGAAAACGTACAAACATTATAAGCACTTAGTTTCATGGACAATTCAACACCTGATATAACAGAAAAGTTTAATTTAAAAATTGAAGCCGATTTAAACTGAATTTATAAATAAACTAGCACCTCGTCCTGACTTCGCACGGGTAGTGGCGGGACCCCTACAAACAATTGCGATAAGAAAATATTTCTATATCAAATACGTTTTGTATTTTATGTATCGATAGTATCAATAATATAGTATCAATAAATAAAATGTACCTACCAACCTAGAAAACAAAGTCAATTGCCCTTTACGTGTGTCTGTCTGTGCTGGCTATCTCGAGAACTCTATGTAGCTCCATTTTCATTAAAACTGCGTCCAAATTAACATATTTCGCTCGTGCACGCTGATGATACGCGGATACGTGGTGTCAGCTTCTCTGAAACATCTATCAGTTCAAAACACCTTAGAAACACACAAATCAAATGGCCTAATAGCGAATCTCGTATTGTTTTTTTTATACTACTTGGAATGACTGATCAAGCAGACGGATCAACCTCTGCCTATGAACAGTGCATTACCTACCTCATAGGTCATGTCCACCTAGGACGCACCCTATCTGGCATTGCACTGCGCCTGCCACCCTGAGACATAAAGATGAAAAGTCTCATGTGCCTGTAATTTCACCGGCATCCTTCAAACCGGAACACAGCAATGCGAGCACTATTGCTTTGCGGCAGAAATTGGTATGATGGTAGTACTTCCCCGGACGAACTCTTTCACAAAAAAGCTCTACTACTACTAAATCAATGGATTACGTGGGCTGGGTGCAGACGGACCGCTCGTGATCAGCAGTCGCTGTCGCAGCAGTGTAGGCTTCACGAGCAAGGATAATCGGCGTTACTTATATTTTGCTTTGGCATTTGGCTAAACAAACATGTCGGCTAGTTGTAAATAGAATAGATTAATTGCGTACACAGGGATTTTAAAGTTATTTGTTGATTAGCTAGCCGCGCATGAAGAAGCGCCAATGAGCTGTCTTGAACAAAAACACAAAAAAAAGAGGGGAAGCACGATCGGGTCGTGCCTCAATTTTTGACGTAATGAACAGATTCGGATTCGTGATTCGGGAGGTCTGGTTGGGTGGGTTCCAGTAAGCCGATTGCAATGATTTTTGACTTAATCGACACCTCTTAGTCTGATCTCTGTCTTTAAGTTTATTTGCTTAGATTTTTGATGCATCCCTCTTAGTATTCTTCGATTTTGCGCGCGCCATGGCTATTAGCTAAACTTCAACGACTCATAGTTATCAAAGTGAATGAAACATTTTTAAATTTACTTTTCAATAGATTTACTATACACGTTCGCTATGGCATCAATTTTTGCATACTTTCCGTTCCTGCGGCACGAGGTGTTATCGGCCCGCACCGTGACCAGACGTTGGGGTGACACGCGGTCTATTAGACCCCACCTCCCTTAACAGACTAAAATCCATCTTCTGGCGCGAAATCAAAGATAAATGAGAATGTTGGTCTTTATTAATATAGACAGTGAATTGATGAACCCTAATCTACCAAAGCCCCGGGATCTGCTAGCTAGTTTAGGAATTATAGGCAAAACAAAATATGGGATCTTATTCACCTTGTAACGCACTGAAATAGGGAAAATTTTCGCTGAGATTAGTTATGGGAAAAATAATATCGACGTGTTAAATTTAAACTGTTTATTGAAGATATCTACTACAAGCCACTCATAACTCCTCAATGATTTGACCGATTTCGATCAATTATATCTCATTAGGTTCTTTTTGAGGGCAAAACAAAGCTATCAAAGGATTCATAATTTTATAAAAATAATCAAAATTGCGCTTCAAGGCGCCATAAAGAACAAAAAGATTTAAAAAAAAAAACCTATACCTTCGAGTATCATATAAATGGGTATCAAAATAACAGAAAAACACGCGCAGAACAACACGTGGCTTTAAAAAGCTAGTACAAAAATAATCACAATTTAAGCGACGCACAACACTGGTCGCGGGGAGCTCGCGTAGGGTGCGGTACGAGGTCAGGGAGGGTATGGGACGTTCTTAGCCTCGTTCCGCACTGCATTAAAATTATATTAATTCAGTGCGGCACGAGGCCTAAGACATCCGGTACCAATTTAGGTATACCACCGAGTCCGGGACCATTAGCACATCTCAAATATATATTTATCTCTTTCCTACACTGGACCAAACCGAAGTTATGCCCGTCGCTCGCACGACTGAGAAGTTCACGTTTTTCCTTGCCGCACCACAGGGAAGTTGCATGAGGGATGATTTAGGCCTCGTTACGCACTTTACAACGATATCTCCTTTATAACTGTAGCACAATATTTAACAAAGTTATCTGCGTTTGAAATATTTTCAAAGTTTTTTTTTTCTAAAATTCACATCTACGCGTTGACTAATAACTTGTGACGTCACTATCGTATACGAACTCAATTAGTCTTTGTGTGATTGAGCAACTTTCTTCTAACGATAGACACCTGTGGCTCGGTGCTCGGCTCGCGGGTGACTGAAGGGGACGCGGTCACGCGGCGAATATATTTGGTGTCGGTTTTCGTCAGCGCGATCCGGCCGACCGAGAGTGGAAGACAGGAATCCCTGTCAAAAAAAACTACCCACAAAGTGCGCCATCCACCTATGTGTTGCAGCATAACAATCACATGACTAAATCACTCGATCTTGACCTAGCGAGAGCTGTCTGTTAGTCCCGATGACAAAATATATGTAAGTATTTAAGTGCTGCTGTCGGTCTCAACTGCTCCAAGCTATTCGTCTGTTCCCAGCCTAATTGATTCAAGATAATCTGATCAACTAGCGAAGGCGTTCGAATGAAGTAGCGGCTGAAGTTACAAATTAATTCGAAATAGTTGGCGCGTATATATCTACGTAATGTTTCCATGAGAAAAGGGGATATTGGATAGGTTAGTAAGTAACTAAGGTACTCTTATCTACCTTTGTTTTGTGATGGTTCTATTTACTTGGTTTCCTTACTTATTAACCCCCGACTAAAAAGAGGAGTGTTAAAAGTTTGTTTGTCTGTCTGTTTGCCTGTGGCCTCATAGCTCCGGAGCGGCTGCTCTGCTTTCAATGCGGTTTTTTTATGAAAGCTGGTGTTTGCAAGATGGTTCGTCTTTGTTTGGTGGAAATTGGTGTAGCCGTTTCCAGGATCATCAGCTCGCAACAATGTTTTTGAAGGTAACTCTGTCATTTTGGAGCGAGAACCTTCGGATTGAGCTGAAAATTTTATTTTTTTCACGACACAGTCTCCAATGATTACTAGCATAGGATGAACAGGATATAGGGTACTACTCAAGCTGAATCTACCAGTTTGAGCTCAGACGTCAAATTAAGATGCATGACATGTCTTCCTCACGCAGACTCCAGGGTCAGATGATGACCAGCACACTATGAATATGATCTAAGGGTGCAATAGGTGCTCTGATTTCAATGCGGTTTTATTTGTATGGAAACTGGTGTAAGAACATTGAAAACAGAAGGGGGACTTCATTTTGTATGAAATTTACTTCTATAGAGTTGTTAAGACTCTCTTTTCGGACGTCTCTTTTCGGTTAATTACAAAGCTAAGGCCAAACCGACGCGTTCAGCCCGCGTCCGCGGTGGCGTGCACGGTGGCGATCAATGGTAATACAATGGATCGCCACCGTGGACGCCACCACGGACGCGGGCTGAGCACATCGGTTTGTTTACCTACTCTATCTGCATCTACCAGCACCTTAGATTACGGGCTCCTTTCGTTTTATAGTTCTCCACTATAAAATCTAAAGTTATTGTACTAACTCAGGTTTTAGTGATTTGAAACTGCAGTGGGTATCAAGGTGACTGATCCACTCATTGAGGTATTGGCTTGATTTGCCTCGCCGACATTGATAATGGTTTATTCTGATTTAAGGGAATGTTTCCTCAATTACCCAACGAAATGCATTGTGAGAGTTGGATCTTAAGAACGTAATCTCAAAATAGGTATCTGGTATGCCGATAAGAATAAATTTCAAATTGCCTCACTCCTAAATTAAAATTATAATTCCATATCCTAAAAATTTATGCAATTGAAATATCCGATTCGCCAATATCATTAAAGCCTAAATCGTCTTAAAATTATCAAAATTCACAATAAGGGTTTGGTCTAATTTTTTTTGTGACAAGTTTATTTTTTTGTTAAAAAACGTGCCCGTCCCTGTATACAGCAAGAGGGAGGCCATATTGAACATTTATTGCGATAGTTTTATTAACGTAGGTACCAGTTACTTACAAATTGTATGTGAAAACATTTAATTAAATTTGACGAACTTCTACTGCTCCATTTTTTCCCAATACAATGAAATAATCCTTACAGGAAACTGAGTTGATACACATAAAAAAAAACTTGATCATAACAACTCATTTTTACGGAGAACTCACGCTTGACCAAAAAAATAACTACTACAAAATCTTTTTCAAACAAAATTAGTAAATGGTTCCAAAGACAGTTTTCCCGTATATCCGATTTGGATATGCCCATACTAACCAAGTGAAAAAAAAACACTCTGTATATAAGTATCCCACATCGTGTGGTGCCTTACCTACTACCTTTATCCTTTTAGTAGTAGTAGAGCTTTTTTGTGAAAGAGTTCGTCCGTGGAAGTACTACCGCCATACCTATTTCTGCCGCAAAGCAGAAGTGCTCACATTGCTGTGTTCCGGTTTGAAGGGTATGGTTGCCGGTGAAACTACAGGCACATGAGACTTTTCATCTTTATGTCTCAGGGTGGCGGGCGCAGTGCAATGCCGCATAGGGCGCATCCTAGGTGGATGTGACCTATGAGGTAATGCACTGTTCATAGGCAAAGGGTATCGCTTAACATCAGGTGGACCATCAGCTTGATCCGTTATTCCAAGTAGTATAAAAAAACATCTCGAAATTTTATGCGGCAACATACTAAGTTTTGCATACCTACTAATAATATCGACCTTGAGACATTTCCAAATGATCACATAATTAATTATTGAGATGATGCGACTTTTACAAAACGCTACATATCAATAAGCATATTAATAAGCATAATAGAAAAACAGTCGACTTTAAGATCTTACACAACTTTCACTGGCTAGTTCCTAGCGTCCGTCCGCTCGTGTATTCAACTAAGGCCTGCTATCTGCTAAAGCGATGCATATTTACGTGGCATTCTATACCTGTAGGTTTGTCATCATGAAGGATGCTCGTGACTCGTGACATGGCGCAAGCAACGTATCCGCTCTGTAGATAGATGAGGGAACATCAACCTGGCTTTTTGAAAAGTTGTACAGGTTGATTTTTGTATCTCTTAACTCGTTTGTAGTACAAAGGTATTTATGAATGTTGCGTAATGCGTATAACGTTTCAATTTTTCCAAAACATGCACGAAACAACAGAAAATGAGGTTGTTTTGATGGGTCAAATCATAAAATTGAAGAAATTTACTTCTACGACTCCTTTTTAACGTTATACGTAAGAAACAATAGTAAAATAAAAGTAAAAAACTACAGAATTAAAAAAAATATATTTAGAATCTCTCTACGAAGCAAAAAAGCGTAAATTAAAGCCGAGCACTTGTCCAGTCAGCTACGCTTCAGTGAACAGTTGGTCTAAGTTGCATAAGCCAAATAGTCATAAGGAACTGTGATGGAGAATGTCGGACGAATGGAGAGTATATAACATTAATTTGGTAAATTAGTGCGAAATTATGATGGTAAATTTTATGCGATGGATCTAATAATGCTACCAAGCGATCACCAATCATAAAGTTTTTATGATGAACAAACAGCAACCTCATTGGACGAAGAATTCCGTCACTATATAACTCATTAAAATTAAGGTAAGTTACAAAGTGATAGAATAGCGCTCGCGAAACGAATAGTGACAGAAAACACGAAAAAAAAGCTCACGAATTGAGAAACTCCTCCTTTTGAGAAGTCGGTTAAAAAAACGTTAAAAATAATTAGGAAAATCATTTGCAATACATAATAATGCAGGATCGCTCGGCGTTGTGTTATTTAATATGATTGATAGTTTAGGAGATAAATGGTAGTTACTACGAAATCATAGGGTACTTTTCAAATTGATTTCTGATAATATTAATGTTTTCTGACAAATTTTTAATGGCGGGGGTGTTTTGTATTATGTAGATTAACAAATATTTATATGTTGTAAGTTTTTGATAAAGATTACGGAGAACAAAAGGTTTTAATATACTGCATTTCACATAATATATCTACTCTTAACGGAGGAGGCGGGCATTCTTGCGACACAATATTGCATTTCGCGGGTATCGTAATTTTTCATTTGATTCTGTACTATTTATAGTCAACACTAATACGAGTATTATAGAGTTTTTAACAGACTTCACAAAAAAGGAAGAGGTTTTCAATTCCGTGTGCATTTTTTTTGTATGGTAGTGCATTTGTTTGTAATGGATAAACACAAATACAACGTAATTAACCGGCTACGCTCGCGTATTTGCGTTTGTTTATAATGGATAAACTCAAAAACTGATTATTTGAAGAATTATTTCACCCGTAGAAAGCTACATTATCGCTGTAGGGTATGGTTTATTAACTTGACGCCCGCGGCTACGCTCGCGTTGTGTAGATTCAGTCAACTCCTTCACGGATTTTGATGGTATTTGGTGTAGGGGATGTATGGGGACGGGTCTACTTGCTAGCATTCAAAAAATCAGTTGACCTTTTCACCAACTCGTCGTCGTCGTCGTCTGGTTGGTAGACGTAAATACTAACAACGAAAGATGCATTGAAAATGCAACAAACTTTATTTTATTGACAAACGTCCGCAAACTCACCCAAACCTACGCAAACATCCTATCCACACGTTTTTTTGTAGAGGTTGGCCTTAGTTTGCCAAACATGTGGAGGCACCTTAAAATTGATGATTTTCGACATTTGTATAGGTACCATTTCAAATGAAAATCCAATATGACATCATTTCTCGACCTCCCATTTGTTGGAATCTGATAACGTTCCAACAAATGGGAGGTACAGTTTGGTTGGACACATATATCTTCGATTACCTACACGAAACTTTATAATGATGCCTATAGTTTTCCTGTATTACTGTTAGGTTACTTACCTACATCGCGTGTATTCGCAAGGTCTTAGTTCGGGGCGAAGCACTAGTATGTATATATGACGTATGTGTAAATAGAACCAAAGTGATAGTCAATAACGAAACAGCTGCCAACTAATAAACTATTTAAATTTCACTTTAGTGTATTCAAGTGTTGTATATATCCTTCGCCCAAGGTAACGTAGCGGTCGCCATCATTATATTAATACCATCATTATCATGAGCAGCCTTTGGAAGTCCACTGCTGGACGAGGCCTCCCCCAATCAATGCAATGGGGGGACTGCCATAATTACCACGCTTGGCAGGCAGATTGGTGCTCGCAGCAATGGAATTAAGTACCTACTCAGATGGAGTACGATGACGCCGCCCATCCCGTGGTGTAATCACTTAGTCAGCTTTTACGACATCCATGGGAGGAGACGGAGGGGTCTATTCTAAGGCAGACTCACCACGGCCAATAATAATAATTCATCGTTAAACATTGAAAGCAAAAAAAAACTGAATTCTCAAGTGTCACAGTGTCGCAGTTAACGTTGGGCCCCCAAAACTTATTTTTTTGGTAGTGAAACATTTTAAAGCCATCATTAAATGAGCATCGAAAGGAGGTTTTAAGAGCGAGTGCAGTCCAGAACAAGAAGTTACTCGCAGATTGCAAGTCTGCGAGTCCCTTTGAGCTTTGCGCCCCTCGCAGCCGCCCCCGCGGTCAGCCCTTGCTACGGTACTGCTTGGTCCCAAAGAGGCCTGCAATGCTCTAAGGTCCCAACCTAGGAAGATGGACTAAAGGCATGGAACTAAGGCTAAAAACGAAACGGTATCGATTATACCAGTCTCATTCTTTTATATGAATGTATTCATGTGTTGGAATGAGACAAGCATATATCTATCTTTTTTATTTGTGTAACTCGTACCAGGCCAAATGTCAAATTACAACTACATTCATGGTAACAATCTAGCAAGATGTATATGCATGGTGCCAATATTCAGGGTACGGAACGGAAAAACGACTGTCGTCTGACAATATATTTGTTTCTCTCTAACATAGGATGGCAAGCTATCTTCTAGGATTCAAGGAATTTTTATTATCTTTTAGGTTCCTTCTTACTCCTGTAAGAAGGAACACTCTATGCTATTTTAGCACTCACTCCATACTATTATACCTCCATGGTCCCAACTCACTTCATGACCTATCACAAGAGCAACCGATCTTTCATTTGCTTTCGCAGTGAGATCGATGACTGAATACTTTGATGAATTACAAACAAGAACAAACGGCAACAGTTTTACTTAGTTCTTTCGTTTTACATTCAATGAGGCTGTAACATTTTGGCTTCTGTCCAAGTTTTCAATTGAGAGATAAACATAACAATTTATTTCAGAAAGTTGCTCGAGGATATTCTCATTATGTCGTAATGATCCTCTCTCCTGGGGATGTTTTAATGAGCTCTGTAGATGTGGAGTTGATTTCATACTTATTAATCCTGTGTTAGCTGTTCATTATTTCAGGTTCTTATCTGGCTCAACGTTTTGCCATTCAGCGTGGCAATGCAGCCAGCATCTTAGTTACGCTTCCGGCTGGAAGGGATTTGAATTAGTTGAGCTATCTGTCGATTCTTTGTAAAGGTCTTTCGATAGCTCAACTGTTTTTTTTTTGTATATACATACCTAATTGTACTTATATTCATTGTATTATTATTTATTTCAGTAAGTCTGTAAAATGATAATCTAAACTATCATTTTACAGACATAGAATATTTTACAAAAATAGAAAAACAAACTATTTTTAAGAAATACTACCTCTATCTATTTCTCTACTAACTATTTAATCATGTAGACTTCTTATACCTATTAGAGGCCAAATCCGATTTCAGGCCAACATTGTTAATCCTAGGTCAAACCGGTTTATCCTACGGGTGTCAGAATAAAGTAGTTTGTCCTAGGACTTACTAGTTTATCCTGAAAACTTTAAACTTGGTTAGCTTAGGCCGAACTGATTGAATCGTTGTGAAAAAATAATTACGTCAGAACCTGTTAATGCGGGGATTCCCCTCACCCGGGCCCCTTCTTTCATGATTTCGTTTTAGGATGGATCGTAAGTGCAAAAGCTTAGAAAATAGGGAAATGGTATGCTTAGGATAAACCGGTTTGGCCTGAATTGGTTTTGGCCGGTAACATAAACATGATTGCCTAGATAAGGATGAAGGAATGAATATTTTAAATTTAAAACCCAATTGACATAATATTATTGAATGTTTTTGAATACTTAAATACTATTGCATGCTTCGACCAAAGTAAAATAAATGGACTGGCCTTACCCTTACAAAACGTCCGTGAAAAATAAGACAATTCGGATTTAGGGTACGGTCAACAAATAAACTATCTATCTATCTATCTATCTATCCAGCCACTGCTGAGTAAAGGCCTCTTCTCTATAGCGCCACTCCTGGCGGTCTTGTAAATAAACTAGGTGAAATTAAATTATTAAACTTCTTAAAAACTGTATTTTTTTAATACTTAATACTTTAACAGATGCAATGTGTTTACTAAAGTTATTTCAGTAGGTTTATAGCACAAAAAATCGCCGAAAAAAATGCAATTATTGAATGAAACTTTTACAAAAATACATGGTTCCCTTCTGTTTTATGTAGTTACGTATCTATTTTTCAGCTCTCAAACATACACAATATAAATCAATAGAAAAGCAAGTCCACCTAAGGTCTTCAGCTCAATCAATTTGTGAAAAATATATTTTTCATCACTCAATAAACTAAGAAAATATCATAAAAATCGTACGGAAACATAAATGTATAAAAATTCCAGTATTTAAGAAACTGCAGAGTGCAGTTTTAAGAATTTTGCACAATGAGTTTTTTTATACTACTTGGAATGACAGATCAAGAAGATGGCCCACCTGATGTTAAGTGGTACCCTCTGCCTATGAACAGTGCATTACCTCAGGTCACGTCCACCCAGGACGCGCCCTATGTGACATTCCACTGCGCCCGCCACCCTGAAACATAAAGATGAAAAGTCCCATGTGGCCGTAATTTCATCGGCACCCTTACCCTTCAAACCGGAACACAGCAATGCGAGCACTACTGCTTTGCGGCAGAAACAGGTATGGTGGTAGTACTTCCCCGGACGAACTCTTTTACAAAAAAGCTCTACTACTACTAACCGTTTTTTGGCGTATAGAATTCATTGTGTAGAAAATGATCAGAGCAAATACGGGAAAATATATTCCACTTCCAAAAGTCGTCTGTTCTTGCTCGTCTTATGACTTCTATCCATTTTTGTTTACCTTAGATTTTTTTTGGAAAGCTATAAGGTTAATTAACATGCCATTACATATTATATGCAATTACCTAAAGCGACGTGCTTAGCAATGTTTTGACGTAAATAATGCAAATTACAATTCTAAATCAATTCGATACCCCTTAGGCATCAGATTTTTTTGCAGTCTGTACCGGACCATCCGTCATGCGTGAAGTCTTGTCAAATATTTCGTCGCTGTAGTTGGAAAACTAAATAAGTAATAACAACAACAAAACCAACATCGCGAGAAAAACGCGATTTACTGTTTTATTGCGTCAAAAATGGCAATAGCTTTTTTATCGTAACTAATTTTTCAGTCCGTGTTTTGATATGTTATAGATTGGTACTGTATCTATTTTCGAATTTAATGATAATACATTTTAGTTCTTTTGATTAAGAGAAAAAAATAAAAAAACTACTATGTATTTTTCCCTCGCCAAAGTTTTGAATAATTGAAATGATCTATTATTTACTTATTTGAATATGACAATCCTATCCATGGGTATATATTTATATAATATTAAAATACATTTTCTTTTCTTTTTATCAAGACTGAATATTAGAAAACTACTGAAACACCTACATTATTTTAGCAGACTTATAAATTCAAAGTAAGTGACATAACAAACTTATCATACGACTAATGCTTATAAAATCAACAAAATGAAATCAATTTGTGGAACACAATAATTCTAAGTATCAAAAAGAAAAAGGTATGTCGACTAAAATTAAAACTATCTACGAGTATAAACTTGTGTCTGTTAACTTTCATTCAGAGTGGGGAACATTGAGATAATGTCCTGGGGCGTAGTCCTCCTTGTCGCTCGTCCTCTAGTGCAAGACGTGTCCATCGACATGTATGGGCCATCATAACCATGCAATAAAGTCGATTTCGCAAAATGTGTTACTTATGTAGTTTTCCTACCACACGACGATTTATAAGTTTTTTATCAATTGATGAAAATTATATTACAAAACCTTTACTTACGAATGAAATGCGATGCCTGAAGCTTTATTTGTATTTCTTGTGTTGTTTGCACTTGCAGAAAAGCACAGGAAGGCATTGTATTACCAAGGTATCTAATTTTGGTATTTTTCAGCATAGCTGTCACTCGTTGCCGTGACAAAGACTGACTGAAGCGAAGTATACTAGCTAGGTCTGTTTAGAAGCTTCAAAATTATCGTTCCCTAAGGCCCGTCCATTCATTTTATTTACGTCGATGATTGCATGTCCAAAATGGATTCAATGTGTGACACCTATTCTAGTGTAATTACGACCTACTATGTACCACATTGTTGCAATAAAGATTATGAATTATTATTATGAATTAAGAAAGAAGCACTGATTCTCAACGCCAAATTGAATGTCAAAATAATTGAAATACATAGATGCGTTAATTTTGATCATGAGCTCATACTATTATCGAGAGGTAAATTAATTCTACACGCGTTTAACTTTCTCGACACACGCGCCTCCCAATCTGCACTTTGCAATCACAAGCAGGAGAATGTTTATTGATAAATACCTACCTTTATTTATTTCTACCTATTCGTATTCCAGTGAGACCAAGTTTCGTAATACAAAAACATTATTAAGTCTCATTTCTGCTTAGAGTTGCGCTCTAGTTTTCTAAACTTTTGATGCCAACTAACGTGCCGTTATTTCCATAGAAATTAATTGATATAATGTCTTTAATCTATCTATCTACTTATATTCCATACATTTAAATACAAATTAAATGTTGTTTGTTGGTAAGCGCAACTAGTTGGTAAACTGATCAAAATGAGCTCAAACACAGCCAGTCTACTATTAACCATCGAGGTGTTCCATTGTCTCCATCATCAGATCAGCTTGCTGTCACCATAATATTTTATTGAAATCGGAACTTGACAGGTTCGCAGAATTTCAGCTAAATAAGATGTCCCGAAGTGGTTCTAATTCAGCTTGCGAGATTTGGCCTACTTAAACAAATTAACATACATTGCAAAGCTTGTAAAAATCGATAATTTAACACGCTTAGTTTAACTCTACCCCAATATTAGGCAGCGTAGACCTTGCTACGCGTTTCGTAGACCATAGTCATTCGCTACGGTACAAGGTCGAAGGTTCTATTATTATAGGCTCTATAGGGCTCTATTTAATTCCTTAATAGAAAGTCTTTTGTTGATTTTCGTTTTGTGTGAAAGTTAGCGGTTCGAATGACTTTACGTAGTTATGTTGCTTCGTGTTGAATGTTTTATAAATTCGCTTCGCGAAATTGAGGAGGACCTTTACCTTGTTTGTTAAAACTTTATTACTCAACCTAGATATTTGATGAAAGTGTTATTTAGGAATTTAATTAGAATTTGCTGTTGAGAATAAAAAGACTGTAGTTAACCTAATCTTGCTGTTAATGTGGACGATACGTTTACATAGTGCAAAACAATGGTAATAAAAGCCATACGCTTCTCACCTTTCTCCATGAATGTATGTAGTACATCTTCCTTGCCTTTGTCTTTGTGACTTTGTTTTGTAAAAATACGTCAAAAAATTCTACAAACTACTCAACGATAATAAAGTGTCGGAATACAAAATAAAATAAAAAACTACCAAATAACGACTCGGGTTTGAAGATAACTCTGAATAACTAGTTACTTTTATTTTTTCACTACCTAACTTCACTTTCAAAACATACCCTTTCACCGAAATTAATTTACCATTAAATACGCTCAAACCTAACGACGCAAACGTTTAGCTGGAGCCCAAAATCAGTCGCGTGACTTGTCGCAGGAAAATATATTTTGTGTCTTAGTGCTTAGAGTTATTTTGGCATATCGTAAAGGATCCCAGGGGTGGTGAGCTTGGAATACAATCAAGTGGGTACTTGAGGGAGTCCTTTCTGTGAGATGGCCACTTTCCTTTGAGACGTATTACACTTACGTTGCAAGGGAGCGCAAACGGAGCGATAATCTTTTCCGATTTTGCTCTTACTTCCCTCTGTAGGTAATTAAAACCTTTCGGATAGAGAATTCAGCTTTTCAGTATGAGAATTACACCTATTTTAAATATCGTTTCGTCTTCTGATATGCATAGATTGCAGAAACTGACTTTTGACGTGAATACGTCTTTAAATTTACTTCCATAGTCGGAGGCAATTCAGAAAACGGCAGATAACAAAATCGGTAAGATGTAAAATCGGTAAAATACAGTATGATGTCGCAGTTACATATCTATCATGTAGATCCAAAATTTAATTACACCACTCGATAACTAAGGGAGAATTCATTACTTTGAGTGAGGAATGTGACGCATCACGCACTGTGGAGGAAGAACGTCGCCATTTTGAGGTCGTTACATTGCGTCGCATAATTTCAGTTTAGTTTAAATTTTGATTCGGAGAAACTACGACGTTCGTTTGAGTTCCAATAATCAGCTCTCGACAAGATATATCGATTGCGTATATAAAATATTAGTGTGAAATGGTTATAGTGCATATTCATCATCATCATCATCGATAGCCTGACTTCACCCACTGCTGAGTATAGGCCTCTCTTTGCCTGTTCCTTTCCTTATATAGTGGATATTATATAGTGTTAAAGTACAAAATAAATATAAAAAATGCAATGTCGGCCTGTATTCGTCAAAAAGCCAAATCAAAATATAGAGCTCGTATACGTTTGGAAAGGGCTTCTCAAGAGCATAAGACAGAGTGAAGCGGTGCCAGGAACGTAAAAGAATGAAGGCGTCCGAGCGGATCAACTACCTTAGTGTTCAAAAATGTTTATGACATACACATAATACGCTCAACGGAAATATTACCCGCGTCGTACACGTATTCACGTAAAACACACGGCCATGTCCACGACACAGCCACATCCCGTGTTTTCTTCGCCTTGTGTTCGTGACAGGTTTTATCATAATATGATAACGTGGACATCGGGAACGTTTTTAATTATTTTATTATTTTCCCGTCGTCCACGTTAACGTTGACAAGCTCAACGTGGACAACGGTAATGAACAATTTTCAAGATATGACTTTTACATGCGTAAGTTTACCCGTAAGCTAAGTATTGGTTGGTGTAAATTACATTATCGAATGTACTAGCCTGTCAATGTCAGATTGATAAAAATATTTTGTCATGATGTGTGTTTTGAAGAAATTAGGGATAGGTATGATAGGAAGACTCAATCAGACATTTTTAAAAGAAACGTCGTCGTATGTTTTTTCGTTTCATTTCGTGTAATTTTGGTGGCATTTTAACCGGGGTAACTTACATAAAGAGCATATGTGTGGTGTAGTTAAACATAAGTGTCTTCGGATTACTGGATTTTGTCCTTCAGAAACAGGACTTGACGGAGACTCTTGACGACTTTTCTAATTTTATTACAATCATATCACTTGACATTGGCGAAATTGTTTGGAGTATTCCATAGAAGCCTTTAAAAGAAGAGAAGAAGGATGAATTAAGGGACGTTTGTTTGATTCCTACCTGTTGTCTGTTTATTTATTGGTTTGAAACGAAATTAGTATTAGTAAGTTGGCACCCGCCATGGAGTATTTACAGGTGCCAACTTACGATGAATGGTTCGGCTCGTTCACCATAAGATGACACCTGTAAATACTCCATTTACATAATTTTCACTAGAAACGGGATATTTACCATGATTTTTGAGTTTTAAATGTTGCCGATATTGTGCTTTATTTTGCTGTGGGAGTTCGTACATTGGCCAAACGAAACGTACGATAGCGTGTCGGGTTAAGGAGCACATACGAGCGGTCAAGAACAGGGACATACATAAGTTAGCGATAGCAGAGCACCTTTTGAAATACGGCTCAAATCATTGGATCGAGCTACACAGTCCGCAGGTAATCTCAACAGAGCGACATTACATACCAAGAATGGTACAAGAGGCAATTGAGATTACTAAGTACAGAAATTTCAATAGAGAAGATGGTTTTCAATTATCTGGAGTATGGAAGCCTGTGGTGAGAATGTGTAAGAATAAAAAAAGTGTGGTACCTGCTACGCGTCCGGATACCGTTAGTGTTGTGTGTCGAGTTGGTGTAAAGTGTGACAATGAAACCGATGGTAGTGGTATCGTTCGTAATAAAAGAGTGAGAAAGGGAGTAGATCGATATATCTGCCAATAACATCTACTCGCAAAGACTTTAGTTAGTTCTCCCGTGATCGCATGCAACTGTGCCGAAATATCGGGAACATTTAAAACTCAAAAATCATGGTAAATATCCCGTTTCTAATGAAAATTATGTACATAACCATGATAGTTTCAAAAGTTACTCCATTTACAGGTGCCATCTTACGGTGAACGAGCAGTATAATGCGCGTCATGTAAAAAAAAACGCTGGCGGTCAAGCTTCTTCAGGCGTTCCAGCGTTCTTTTTAAGAGATTACTTACTTTTCTACTTATTTAAGAGATGTATACCTATGCATTGAATGAGTGCCTACCTAGTTTACTACAAATAATGTACAATTATAGTACGCGTCATGTAAACAGAACGCTGGAACGCCTGTAGAAGCTTGACCGCCAGCGTTATTTTTACATGACGCGCACTATATGTACACTGTAATTTGATACACTGTGACAGATTCAAACCAGTATTAAAACAGTGGATACTTTTAATCCCGAAACTCAGTCCCCTTGGGTGAAAATCGAAGGCAACCAGAAATATTTAATAAAAATTTAAACGTAAATGTGTCAGTAAAAAATGCTGTCTCATAAATTTTAACGCTACAATTAGTCACGAATTAAATTAATCCCCTGGTTAATTAGCAAAATGACCTGTCACATTGTCAGGTCCCAGTCCCCTAGCATGTCACGGCGAGGAGTGTCTCCTTTCATGTCATTTCCTCTAATGACGCCATTTCCGGTGAGAATTTTATAAAAATGACTACGAGACTGTTTACAGTCATTTAGTCACCCTCTTGTTGATTCTATCGGTGAATGATTTTAGAACACCGGGCAGCCCCTCCATTCGGAACCATTGGTTTCGGCTAACTTAACAATATATGAGAAATAATAATCAAAAAGTATTTTATTTTAATAAATGTTCGCATAATATGGGCAGGTATCACGTCGGCTGCGGATTTAATTGTCAATACAAAACGTATAATATAAAACGCAAACTTGTGTGTTTTCTAGCAGCGAACGTGTACGAGCAATATTTGTACCTTTATGTTTTGAGATCTCTAAAACGGCTGTAACGATTTCGATGAAATTTGCTATGTGGGGGTTTAGAGGGTGACAAATCGATCTAGCTAGGTCTCATCTCTGCTCTGGGAAAACACAATTTTACACAAAAAAAGAATGGGAAATTGGTGTACCTTGAAAAATACACATCATTAAATATATATAAACCTACATTTAATAAATTCATAATAATATATAATACATACCTACACCCTTAGATCATTTATACCCACCCCTAGATCAATATGGATGCACCCATCCTACATTAAACTAAAATCATATAGCTACCTACTGATAAGTAAAACATAATAACATACATGAAGTAAAGAGCAAAAGTGATCGTTATGTCACTCGAGTTTTTTGGTCGCGCTGCGTAAAGTTGTATAAATATTAATATTATTTATGTTCATTGCAGACGAAATGCGAAGTTAGAATACGTGCCGCGGGACGGATCGCTGCGTAGGAGAGCCTTCCCCAATACTGATTTGAGGCCACAACAAATTGTCCTCTTCCTCACACCTAGACCACTCAACTGTCCCTCTTATAACCTTCACGATAAGACTCATTTTAAATTTGCAAGGGAATGGGAACAGTTGCACAGATCACCGGGATGACGAACTATTGCAGTATAAAATAATGCTTTGTCCGTATTATATTAATGTCAGGCGGTTGATTAATGTTGGGAAAGAGCAAGGTATTAATCACTGCTGAATAGAAATCTATATGCAAAGAAATTGTGAAAAAAATGCTGAGTAATTTGGTATCTTCCTGATTTCGCCACAAGGCCTCATGAAAAATTGTGGAAGTTTCTAAACTTGCTAGAAGTTTCTTAATGCTAACGTGTTATTTAGACAATTGGTGAGCTCATCGCCGCCATTGCTTCCCGTGTTGTAGTTTAGCTTCGGTCTAGCTAGCATTTGTCTCTTTTCTTCAAGTATAACCATAGAAATCACGACTGATTTATATAGGTGTAACGCTATACCGAATATATTTAGGTACATAATATACATTAAGTCACGCTTAAGAACCTTGATTTGACGAATGTAGTAATTTGATGAAAGAAATTTGACGAATGTCGTGGCTAAAAGTACCATTTTTATTTTTCTATCATATAAGTTTTATCTTTCCGAGTTCGATCAGTTGAGCTACCTTTAGATCGCTTGCAGCGGTCTTCCGGTAGCACAACTGTTTCATATGTATTTTGTACATACTTTGTATTATTCTTTCTGTAAATAAATGTCTTTCCGATAAGTAAGTACCTACTTGTGATTGAAATAGGCAGAAACCTTTGCTCTATCATGCATAGGGCAAAGGCTTCTGCCTATTTCGATATAGCAATATGTAATATTCTATTGTGTCAAAAAAGATTGATTTATTATTATTGTTATGTATTTTCCTCAATCTATTTGCAATCAGAATATCCTTTCATTCAGGATTCATAGAATCTTGACGGAACCTTGCTCTACTGACTCAGATTTTACTTCCACACTGACATTTACCGAGGGCGTTAATTAAAAAGTTATTGACAGGTTCCTGTTGGGGGAGTTGGGTAAAATATTTCGTAAAAATGAGGTGGCTATTTTAGTTTAGATCTTTAGCATGCGAAAATGTAGACAATATAACTTCAACTGATAGACACATGATAGCTATGTCCTCTTAGCTTAGTCTAAACGTGCAACTACATACATAGGCACACGCCTTTTTCTCCGAAGGGAGGTAGGTAGAGCCTCAATGGGCCTCTTTTTACAGTGGGTTGCACCATCGTGAAATATACACGTGACAATTGGTGAGCTCATCGCCGCCATTGCTTCCCACGACTGACTCGGCAAACGCTTTCTTCCAGTAATAACACATTCCTTAATAAGCTAACAGCCAGGACAAATGTTATACCAACGAATCTTATCAACAAGTCCGGGTAAAAATTCTGAAAAAAAACATAGTTCTGGATATTATCTAATTCTAAAACACGATAAAAACATAGGTCAGGATATTATCTAATTCTAAAACAAGATAAAAACATAGGTCAGGATATTATCTAATTCTAAAACACGATAAAAACATAGGTAGGATATTATCTAACTCGAAAACAAGATAAAAACATAGGTCAGGATATTATCTAATTCTAAAACAAGATAAAAACATAGGTCAGGATATTATCTAATTCTAAAACACGGTAAAAACATAGGTCAGGATATTATCTAATTCTAAAACACGATAAAAACATAGGTCAGGATATTATCTAATTCTAAAACACGATAAAAACATAGGTCAGGAACACCTACTTACGCAGCAGCATCTACCTGAGTACTCAGCACCAATACTGCGATCACCATTCCGCCTGCCAAGCGTGCTGATTATGGCAAATCCCCCTATTGTATTCTACGGGGAGGCCTCGTCCAGCAGTGGACTTCTATAGGCTGCTTGCTGATGATGACGATGATGACACTCGGACCACGATAGCTTACGTTAGTAAATACGTAGTTTGCCCCCGCATTTTTCACCGCTCTCTAATTAAATAATGAGTTGGGTTTCCTTTATGGGCGCGGCAGTAAATCTAAGCCATCCTCCACTCCTCACACTCAATCAACTACGAAACAGCGTGAGAGAAAAAAAAAACTGGCCATGTGCGAGTCGGACTCGCGCATGAAGGGTTCCGTACCATTATCTATAAAAACGGCAAAAAAACACGATTGTGGTTTGGGAGCCCCCTTAAATATTTATTTTATTCTGGTTGTTGTTATAGCGGCAACAGATATACATCATGTGTGAAAATTTCAATTGTCTTAGTATCACGGTTCATGAGATACTTCCTGGTCTATAAAAACGGCAAAAAAATCACGATTGTTATATGGGAGCGCCCTTAAATATTTATTAAATTATTATTTTTTGTGTTTGTTGTGTTGCCACAGAAATATATCATCTGTGATATAACTATCACGGTTCATGAGATACAGCTTGGTGACAGACGGACAGACAGACAGACAGACGGACAGCCAAGCCTTAGTAATAGGGTCCCGTTTTACCCTCTGGGTACGGAACCCTAAAAATGGTGTGTGTCAGCTCTGAGGCGCAAGTGCAGTTTTCTCTAGTCCAGTATAAAATGCTCGAATATGTTGCGCAGAGGGAAGAGTTAACAGTCTTCACTTTTTGTTAACGCTCGAATTTGCGCTCCGCTTCTATTTGCGTACCGTGGCACGGATTAGATAATAGTTGGCTTTATATGAAAATCAATTATTAAGGTTGCTTTTGTTTTTTTTTCAAGAATCATTATTACTATGAGTTGCGGAGATATCGAGTAAGCATATACACAAAAAATACAAACAAATTCAAACATCCTCCTTTTTTGAAGTCAGTTAATTAAAAATACATTCCACATAACCATGAATATGAAAAAAACCTTTAGAAAGTACGCGCGCCGAGGTCTCCCGGATAATGGTGTGCTGAAGGACTGACGAGCCGAGAGGCTCGAGCCTCGTAAATGAGGACACGACTCTTGAGCCTGCGCCGATGGCAGGACTTTACGATGGCTGTTGTGAAGTTGCAACTCTCTGCCTTGCTTGCCTACTAAGCTGAATTTGAATTTGTGTTTGGTTCAGTGAAAGATATCATTTTACAACCACATAAAATAATAACTTTTGAAACTATCATGGTTATGTGCATAATTTTCACTAGAAACGTTATATCGTGGTATCGTTCGTAATAAGAGTGAGAAAGAGGGTAGATCGATATATCTGCCAATAACATCTACTCGCAAAGACTTTAGTCAGTTCTCCCGTGATCATGGCGCATGCAACTGTGCCGAAATATCGGGAACATATAAAACTCAAAAATCATGGTAAATATCCCGTTTCTAGTGAAAATTATACATAAAATAATGATCAGAAAAAAAAAAACGCGTTCAAAAAGAATTAACTTTTCGCTATACTAACGTAATATTTTGACTTTGGCCTTTATACCTTAGTTATAAAAGCCTACCTCTGGGGACAAGACTGATTGAAAGTAGATAATGCTAGTGAAGTGAAGACCAAATTGAAAAGCTTTCATTCAATAACACTCAACAACACAAATTGGGACCCTGATTAAATTATAGATGGTATTACGTAGTAAATAGGTAGGTACTATTATTTTCTCCGTGACTGCGATTTGGTACATAGAAAAATATTTGTATACTTTTGCCACGGTAATAACATAACACACCCAACAGTCACATTATATTCCTGATCCTAGACTAGGATTCCCTGTATCTTGGGTGCCAGGAACTACGAGTACCATGGTACCACAACACCCACTTGAACTTCTAGTTTAGTAGTTACTTCCAACTTCTCACTAGGCTAAGTACCTAGCTTTATGTAAAACATTTAAGTAGTAAGTGAGTCATGTAGTGTAAGGTATGTAGTTCGTGGTATTGGTGTCATAATTACTAATACTTTTTAGTTATATATGTTAAAGTATATATATTTATCAGAAACACGTATTAAACTAAGAAGAAACAGATAGTATGAAGGTACGAGGTGCAATTTAATACGTTTTTTGTTGAAAAATACATACATACACACGCCTCTTTAGACGCCGCCTATTTTATTTTAGTCGTAATATCATTTCTATTCCCAGATATTCTGAAGCGTAACCTAAACTTTCGTCTCAATTGTTACTTCAACAAAGGAAAATTACAGACGTTCTTAAAATGCAAATGGGTACTTGGAGAAAATTGCAAAGAAACGACTTCTTTCTTTCAGTACCGAAGTACCTTCGAAGAGACCATTCTGATACATTTCGCTTCTATAACTACAAATGAGCTCACCACTCGTCATGTCTATATTCCACGATGGTGCAACCCACTGTGAAAAGAGACCCATTGAGGCTCTGCCTACCACTTCGAGGAAAAAGACGTGTGTGTATGTATGTAGAGCGAGAGAGTTCATAAGGTATTTGAAAGGCTTGTGTTGTTGCTGAGGTTTGGGCTATTTTATTAAAAGAGTTTTGTCCTACTTGCTCGGAAATATATATCCATTGTATGCACTATACGCACGCCAACAATTTCAAACACGACCATAATAGAGATTGCTGGACAGTAGCGAGGTTATTTTTAGAGCACACTAACATAAATTAGGTTATTTTAGGTACACGATATTGATTAATAAAGGCTGAATGTGCATTTATTTTCAAAATAGAAAAATAAAAAAATAAAAAAAACGAAAAAAAAAACGAAGAAATCTTTCTACCGAAAGCTGGAGTCTGCCTGTACGTTCGTGGGGATGTTTGTTGTCGTCGTCTAAACGGCCTTGAAGCAAAAGATCAGTCGTGTCTCTGGGCGCGTGTGGATTACGGTGGTCAATCTTGCCATATAGCTGACAGGGTCGAGTGGGCTCTTGGGCAGTACCCCAAAGCAGAGTTGGTCATTCTTGGGGACTTTAACGCTCACCACGTTGATTGGTTGGGTTCCCAACGCACTGATCATGCTGGGAGAACTGTCCAAGACCTTGCACTTACACATGGCCTCACTCAGTTGGTCTCCAGTCCAAGCAGGATACCTGATATTGTGGGTCATGAACCATCTTTGCTGGATCTCGTTCTGACTACTCATCCGGACCAATATCAGGTAATGGTAAAGCCTCCTCTTGGTTCCTCCGATCATTGCCTCGTATCAACATCTGTGCCAATTGTTCGCCCCGGTCTTGACACTCTTCTTAGGAAGCGAAAGGTATGGCACTTCCGGTCAGCCGATTGGGACGGATTGCGTGAATTCTACGCATCCTACCAATGGGGGCAGTTATGTTTTTCAACGGACGATCCTAACACTTGTGCTGACTCCGTGGCCGACGTTATACTTCAGGGAATGGAATGTTTTATTCCTAACTCTGTGGTACGCGTTGGCCGTCCGAGTCAACCTTGGTTCAACAGGTCTTGCGCCGATTCTGTTGCTAGCAAACTTGCAGCATTCAGGATCTGGATCAAGGCGCGTGAGTGCAAGGACCCAAATGCTTTCGTTTTGAAGAAAAAGTTTAATGATGCCTCCAGACACAGCAAAAAAATTATGGCGACAGCGAAGAAGCAACACGTAAGCAGAATAAGTGACCAACTGGCAGAGTATCCTTCTGGAAGTAGGGCATTTTGGTCTCTCGCCAAAGCTGCCGAGGGTAACTTTTGCCAGTCTTCTCTGCCACCCCTACTGCAGCCGGACGGCTCTATGGCCAATAGTGCAAAGGAGAAAGCTGACCTTCTGGGATCTCTCTTTGCCTCGAACTCGACTCTCCATGATCGGGGTGCCACACCTCCAGTCCCCACCTCCTGTCCCCAGTGTACGAGCTCCATGCCGGAAGTACATTTTTTTCATAAAGTGGTACGGAAGGAACTCTCGTCCCTTGATGTGAGAAAGTCGAGTGGGCCCGATGGCATTCCGGCTGTAGTACTGAAAAGGTGTGCTCCTGAGCTGTGCTCCGTTCTATCGCACCTTTTTAGGGTTCCGTAGTCAAAGACAAGGAACCCTTATGGATTCGTCATGTCTGTCTGTCTGTCTGTCTGTCCGTGTATGTCACAGCCTTTTTTTTCCGAAACTATAAGAGCTATACTGTTGAACTTGGTAGGTAGATGTATTCTGTGAACCGCATTAAGATTTTTACACAAAAATAAAAAAAAAACAATTATTTTTGGGGTTCCCCATACTTAGAACTGAAACTCAAAAAAAAAAAAATTCATCAAACCTTTACGTGGATAGGTATATGGATAGGTCTTCAAAAATGATGTCGAGGTTTCTAATATTTTTTTTTCTAAACTGAATAGTTTGCACGAAAGACACTTCCAAAGTGGTAAAAAGTGTTTCCCCCCCCGTAACTTTTAAAATAAGAGAATGATAAAACTAAAAAAAATATATGATGTACATTACCATATAAACTTTCACTCAAAATTGGTTTGAACGAGATCTAGTAAGTAGTTTTTTTTAATACGTCATTAATCGTAATCCATCCAAGAACTTTTATATTATGTTACTTGCTGCTACGGAACCCTTCATGGGCGAGTGCGACACGCACTTGGCCGCTTTTTGATCTGTCTTACGCCTCTGGTATCGTGCCGACTTCGTGGAAAATGGCCCATGTTCACCCTGTCCCCAAAAAAGGCGATCGAACCAACCCGTCCAACTAAAGGCCCATTGCGATAACCTCTCTACTCTGTAAGGTGATGCAGCGAGTGATAAACACTCGGCTTCTGGGATACCTGGAGGAGCACCAGCTGATCAGTGATCATCAATACGGCCTCCGTCATGGGCGATCGGCTGGTGATCTTCTGGTCTATCTCACTCACCGTTGGGCTGAAGCCGTTGAGAGTACAGGGGAAGCCCTGGCAGGTAGCCTTGATATCGCTAAGGCTTTTGATCGGGTTTGGCATGGGGCACTTCTTACAAAGTTACCATCTTATGGCCTTTCAGAGGGGCTTTGCAAATGGGTTGCCAGCTTTTTATCCGGGCGGAGCATCAAGGCTGTTGTTGATGGATCATGTTCAGATCCGAAGTCTATCAATGCTGGTGTTCCGCAAGGATCAGTGCTTACCCCCACGCTATTCATTATGCACATCAATGACATGCTGCAAATTAGTGGTCTTCATTGTTATGCAGATGATAGCACGGGTGACACCTTTTATTCTGGCCGTGCTAATGCCTCTCGTTCTGAGGTTGATGAGAACAGGCGAAAACTTGTGTCCGAAGTTGAGAGCTCCTTAGAGCAAGTTTCCGATTGGGGTGACTGGAACTTAGTCACCTTTAACCCTACGAAGACGCAGGTTTGTGCGTTCTCGCCTAAGAAGGCCCCGTTCGATGTGTCGCCGCGTTTCCAAGACATTCCCTTATCCATCTCGGCAAGTATTGGGATTCTCGGGGTCGAGATATCTAATGAGGTCCAATATGCGAGTCATCTCGAAGCAAAAGCTGCACTGACTTCCAAAAAGCTTGGAGTGCTAAACCATGCCAAACAGTATTTTACGCCGAATCAACGGATATTGCTTCACAAAGCACAAGTTAGGCCGCACGTAGAATATTGTTCCCATCTATAGCATGGGGCACCCAAGTACCAGCTGCTTCGTTTTGATTCCCTACAGAGAAGAGCCATTAGAATCATCAGCGACCCAAAACTCTCTGATACTCTAGAACCGCTTAGCCAACGCAGAGCCATCGGATCTCTTTGCGTGTTCTATTACCGCCTCTACAACGGGGAATGTTCCGACGAGCTTTTCGATCTCATCCCGGCATCGAGATTTTACCATCGCTCTTCCCGACACCGTGACAAGGCTCATCCGCACATCGATCCCTGGGTTTATCGAACGACTCGCTTCTCGAGATCGTTTCTTCCCCATACTTACAAACTATGAAATGAGCTTCCATCTGAGGTTTTCCCGCTTGGTTACGACATGTGTCGCTTCAAGAAAAATGTTCATAAATTCCTTCAGGGTAGGCAGCGCATCTACTATACCCTGGGTGTTGCCGGTGTCTATAAGCGACGATGACCACTTCACATCAGGTGGGCCGAATGCTAGTTTGCCTATTTATTTCATAAAAAAAAAAATAGAACAAAGACCGTGCGCGCGCTTTCGAATTGGCGGAAATGAAAATCAGATGCCTACTCTGTAGTCTGTATTGTGAATGTTATGTTTTCATAAGTTTATCACAATTTAAATTAAATAAATAATGAGTTAGATGGTTGGAAGGTGAATTAGATTCAACGCCACCAGACATAACTGAAGAAGCAATATAAATGAAACTTCTGTTTCTTGAATTAATTTTCTGGAAAATAAAAGAAAAGTTATATAAAAGACTCGGCTGAAAAATCAATTAACGGCTTCGTTTATTTGAAATCACTTCGTAAGAAGTCTGCTTCACCTCGTCCTTCCAATATTACTCGCCCGTCAATTGCTTAGTTTCTGGTCTGGACATCATGTGGTCTGGATGTAATTTGAAATCCATTATTGCTGGCATCCGAAGCTGAAATTTGGCATAGGTTCATGGCATAGGTTCACTTTCACCATAATATTGTATTGTCATCGGAACTTGACTGCTTTAAAATTCAGGTGCCAGATTCCACCCGGACATACTATATACTTATAAAGCTTGTAAAAATAAGCACTGGAATTTACCTACGTTTATCAGTGGAAGGGTAATGGAGATGGTGCAATGATAGGGTTTTTCTGTCTATCTATAAAAGCAATAAGTACCTATGTATTGAACCATCCTCAGTTCTAAGTAGGTATAGGAACAGCGTAGCGAAAATTCTACGTCTATGATAGGAACTATGGGTAGTTTGATTTCCTTTTCTCTTCAGTTAGAGACTTTCAGTTTCATGTATGCGAATAAGTTTACCCAGCATGTGCGTCATTTCACGTGGAAATGGAAAGTTGCTTCAATGTATCAGAGCTTGGAGAGACAATTGCACAATGCAGATCCTATTAGGTGATGGCGACTGTCGCAGAACCACAGAATAAATAACAGTACAATGAACTAAGCAATTAGCAGGTGCTGGCATGATAGACTGCATGCATTGTGAAATCGCGTTGCTTATAGTTTTTCTAAGGTGCAGGATTACAAAATTGTCGCTAAAAAAACGGCCAAGTGCGTGTAGGACTCGCACAAGAAGGGTTTCATAAAAAACGTTTATTATATGGTGACTTTAATTTAATTAATTTAATCGGTTCGCCTGCGACGCAGGAGGTTGCGGGTTCGATTCCCGCCTCGGAACAAATAATTTGTGCGTTCTGCACATATTTGTTCAGGGTGTTCTGGGTGTTTTCTATGCATAATAAAAATATCTATCTATGTAATGTATTATATTAAGTATATCAGTTACTCTAGTACCCATAACACAAGCTCTGGCTTAGCTTGGGGCTAGATAATGTTGTGTGAACAATTTTAGCATTATTTATTATTTATTTATTTATTAAAAAAAAAAAATAATAATAATAATAATAATAGTAATAATAATAATAATAATTAGCATCATGCGGGATAGTGACATCAACAAGTATCGCCCGGCGTTCCGACCGGTCTACCAGCACGATATCAGGCTTATTGGCAACAATAGTCCTATCCGTGATGATAGACCGGTCCCAGTAGAGCGTGGCACGGCCATTTTCAAGAACCGGCTGAGGCACGTACTTATAGTACGGCACCTCAGGTCCCACAAGGTCGTATCGGAGGGCAAGTTGCTGGTGAATGATCCTGGCTACTTGGTTGTGTCTGTGCAGATACTCTGAGTTAGCAAGATGCGAACAACCCGAAAGCACATGCCTGAGGGATTCTCCGGGACGGTGACATGCTCTACAGATATCAACCGTCCCATCCTTCATGATGTACTTTCGATAGTTGTTCGTCTTGATAACCTCATCCATAATCGCACAGACAAAACCCTCGGTTTCCCCAAAGAGGTCACCGAAACGTAACCAGTTTACTGAAGCGAGCAGATCTACATCGGGCCCTGTGAGGGCCTTGTAAAACCGCCCGTGCAGTTCCTTGCTCTCCCATACGGTCTTGCGTTCCTGAGTGCTCAGGGCTGATGGTTTACGCCAGTTCTCTTTTGCTAAGGAGAGCGGGGTAAAGTTCTTATCAACTGCAACGACATCGTGATGCATCCCGTACTCGGCATGGAGGAAGTACTCCCTGAGATTGCACACCTCGCGGTTGTGGAGAGTCTTGGCATTTAAAAAGCCTCGACCTCCATCCTTCCGCGGGATGTACATTCTCATAACCGACGAACGAGGGTGTCGCATGCGATGGGTCGTTAATAGATGACGAACTCTACAATCCAGGGCATCTAACTCTGTCTGTGTCCACCTTAATATGCCGAAGGTGTATATGAGCAGAGGCATAACCCAGCCGTTAAACGCGCGAACCTTGTTGCCACCCGACAAAAGACTGTTAAGTACTTTTGTCAAGCGGCAAAAGAAACGCTCCTTCACCGACTGCTTTATGTCCCTATCTACCATGCCTAACGACTCCGACATACCAAGGTATTTGTAGGTTTCGACTTCGGAGAGAGATCTGAGTGACATTGTCTCAGAAAGCTGCAAGTTCGTGGAATTTACAACTTTCCCCCGCTGTACTTGCATGACCGCACACTTATCTACACCAAACTCCATACTGATAGCGTTGCTGAATACCTGTGTGATATTTAACAAAGCTACCAGCTCCGGTTTTTTTGGTGCAAAAAGCTTGAGGTCATCCATGTACAGAAGGTGAGAAATGATCTCACCCTCTCTTCGAAGTCGATAGCCTAGACCTGAATCCTTCAGTAGAGTGCTGAGAGGATTCAGTGCTAGGCAAAACCACAAAGGACTCAGACTATCGCCCTGAAATATACCCCGCTCAATCCTTATTAGGTCTTGCGGAGCAGAGGGATCCAATCGGCTACCTGGATGTTGAAGGACTGTTTTCCACTGCCTCATACATGATCCTAGGAAGAATCTTAGAGTTGCATCCACTTTATACAATTCCAAGACCCTCTCCAGCCATGTATGAGGCACCGAATCGTAGGCCTTCTTATAGTCAATCCAGGCAGCCGAGAGATTCCCCTTGCTCCTCCTGACCTGCTGGCTAATGGCCATGTCAATGAGGAGGAGCTCCTTAGTACCGCGGGACCCAATCCTACATCCATTCTGAGCAGGAGCCAAAATATTATTCGCAACAATATGCGAGTTAATTTTTACGGTCAGAATGGATGTAAGGAGCTTGTAGATGGTAGGCAAGCATGTGATGGGTCTATAGTTCTTAGCTTCCGCGGTACTACCGGACTTATGGAGCAGGAAGGTGACACCTGTAGTTAGGAAACTTGGAAGAGATCCCAGTTCGAGGGCTTCCTGGAATTGCTTGGCGAGCACCGAGTGTGAACACCGAAACCACTTTAGCCAAAAGTTGTGTAATCCATCCGGCCCAGGACTTTTCCAGTTCTGAGCTGAACGGATCGCACTACTTACGTCCAAGGGGCAGATGGTAACAGCCTCCATGGTTTCAATCGGTTCACACTCGGCCCTCACCACACTCATCCAGTCACCCTCCGTGTGTTCGACGGGCGCAGACCAGATGCCTCGCCAGAAGTTATTCGCGACTTCAGCGTCCGGCATACCCCCGTCGTGCACACTTTGGTCCGGTTTCTCCCAACTTCGGTACACCTTCCTTTGGTCACTTTGGAAGTTGCGGTTCTGCCAGTATCTATCCACACGCTCTCTATAGCGGCGGATACGGCTTGCCCACGCAGAGACTTTCTGCTTCAGAAAGTCGATGCGCTCAGTGACACAGGCCATGTAGTCCTGGGGCCGTGTTTCAGTCCCTGCATAAGCCTGAGTCACGAAGCGCATCACTCGGGGGCGATGGTTACCCCCTTTGAAGCAAATTAGTTTTGCAATGAGGGTCCTGAACGTACTGATACGTCTCTCGATCCGTAATTGCCAGGGGGGTGTGCTAGCGGCAGGTCGCGGCACTCGGTCTGTGTCCGGGAACTTGACGCGAGCAACGCGGCACGCCGCAATGGCCCCACAGTACAGGATCGAATGGGTATCAGCTAGGTCTTTGCTAGTCAATAAATATGGGACTAGCAAAGGGTTCAGGGCCCCAATTAACACCAAATTCCGTCTATACGTGGGCAAGCGAGGTAGACGCGGCTTCTCCTCGAGAGGTGCGGACCGATACGACGAAATCGCATCCCCCAGAGCCCTCCTCAGTTGCTCATTCTCCTGGGTACTCACACTGGTAATCTCACAATCGACGTCATCAGCTACGGGGTCCGCCTGTGTAATCGCCGATGCTGACGGTGTTGCAACCGACGGCGAGACAGTCGGGCCTCGTTGCGAGTGGTCAACCACAAGAGCACTCAGCGTTTCGGAGCGTAACCGATCAAGCACAGTGTCATCCAACAGTTTCAACCGTTGGATGGCACGTACCTGATCCGACAGTCGCTGTGCAGTGACGGACACAGTTGGTTCAAGGTCCTGAAACAAAGGAAGCATCCGGACTCGATACGCGGTCAGGTAGGTTCCTGCCTGTGTAGCCCTATAAAATGCGCGCATGACGTTTTCATTGTGTTGTGTTGTCCATCTCATGCGACGCACTATGCCGTCGACTGCGGAGGCCGGGCACGGGGCAGGCTGCCCCGCAGGCCCCAAGCGAGCCGACAGCGGTGGCCGCCCTCGTCGCGCAGGTGGTCGCGGCGGCGGAGGCGGTTGCGGCTCGCTCTCGTCGCTCGACGCGCTGGTATCCGGGGGGGTGCCGTACTCCTCATCCCCGGACGACGACGCGGAGCTCGACGAGGCGAGCGGCGGTGGTGGTGGGCGTGCGCTAGTTGTTTCCGCTCTTTTAGATCTCGTTTGCATTTAATTATTCCTGTTTATGAATTGGTGAAAATTTTCCTTTATGGTCCATGATTGACAGAAAGTATATGTCATTGATTTCATCGTGAAATTCACAGAGCACTTTTAGTATGTAAATATATGCCGGATAAAAGGTAAAAATAGGCGATTTTCGAAAAGTAGATGCAGGTAAATGAATCTGTTGTTAATTTTCTTATATTGCACTGGGATAAATTGAATAAAATAAATAATTTTAGAAAATCTCGGATAAAATCCGTGTGACATGAGCGGTGTCAATTTTTTTTTTTTTGACTTGGCTCACGAGATTACCGCCATGTGGGATGTGGATTCAACGATTATCGTCCCGATAGTCGTTTCAGTGAATGGACTGATTGCGAAGAGCTTCGACCAGTACCTTAAGAAGCTCTCGCTAAATAGTTGGATCAAGGGTCAGATTCAGAAGGCGGTACTCCTGGACTCGGCACGTATAGTCAGGAGGTTCCTCTCTCTGCAGCCCTAGCCCCCGACCGTTTGGGCCTCGCTCCGCGGTCGGTGGTTCCCCGTTTTGATTTATATTTTTTACTATAATGTTTTTTACTATTTATTTTTTTGTAGATAGTATTGCTTTATAGTGAAAAATATATTTTTTTACGAGATTTTTAATAAATGAGTGATATAATAATAATAATAATTTAAATTACTTGTTGTTATAGCAGCTGATTTACTACCTATAGGTTTCTGAAAATGTTATGTGTATTATTACGGATCAAGAGACCAGATACAGCCATTGTTAAGGTTGATCAAAAAAGCTGACTTTGACGGCCTCTCATGAATTTGTTTTCCATTACTTTTCAAATAAAAAATACAGACTTACTCTACATAATGAGCTCTAAAAAATTATACCTCACATGCTGGGGTAGGGTACATTTTTTTGGTGCCTCCTTTTACTTGTACTGTATAAGGGTCCCCCCTTTAATTTCATTTTTATTTACATTCAATTTAATAGATTAAATTAAGCGACTCATTTTGCGTGAATGAAATCAAGCCTGTCTGCCTCACCATAAATTAAAAAAATATACAGATCCAAAGATATTAAAAATTACAGCAAGTTAAAATAATACTATACTAGTAGTTAATGGATAGGTAGAGGATACCGCTTAACATCGAGTTGCCATTAACCATCTGTTTGTTCCACCATTCACAAACTTAAAAAAAAACATGAATTTTTAACTTTGGGTCGTATATTCTGTTTCAATTCAGGACATATTGATGTGGTGAAGGTTTTTCTGTACGTACCTAGTCTTAGATAGTTCATTGTGTCCTATCTTGGAGACTATAAATAATCCTTCAAGGTGTGCTACATTGTCAATGTGGGGGGTTTATCTTGGGTCGTTAACGTAACATCTATTTAAAGGACTACCTTTTACGACTCGTGTAAGAGGCGATAAAGTTCACTCTCTAAAGCTACTTTAGCGCCACTGCTTCCTTTTAATTTAATAGGTAGGTAAGCAGAAATGTTTAAGTTGGTAGAGTTATGCTCCGTGGTCACCTGCGTAGCTTTTGGTACCAACCAACCTACTAAGTAAATCAAAAACCTTAATCAAATCCAAACATCCGCATATCGAAACATTCAAACTATGACATTTTATGATAGGTACTTATTTATTAGTGGGATGAAGTTGGGGTAGGTACATACTTTATGTTGTTGGGGTAGGTACATACTTTATGTTGTCGGGGTAGATACATACTTTATGTTATTGGGGTAGGTACATACTTTATGTTGTTGGGGTAGGTACATGCTTTATGTTGTCGGTTTAGATACAAGTTTGATAATAAACTTAATGCTGATTTACACTTCATAAGTATTGGCGAGTTAAGTTCTTATCATCGTTTGGACAGGGATTTGCCAGTTATTAGGGACAGGTAATAGAATGATGTTCTATTTTTTCGGCAAGCCAAGTGCAAGTTCACCCCGCCCGTGCGTCATTACCCCGCCCTAAACTCGCCGCGAATGTAGCCGGCGATTTGGTACAAGTTCACAAGTTGACAGGTCGCCCCATATGCATTTAGCATATCCATTCTATTAAAATTGAAAGAAATTAAATTTCAAATTTCTTCGACAAGAACAAGCACTATTCTTCTATGATTAGAAGAATGATTTTATGATTATTTCTCTGATTAGAAGAAATATGCAATAATCGCTTGATTGATTCTAGGCAAAACGATCAACTCATGTTGTTAAGGCGCTATAGGCTCAACAAGTTTCAACGAACATTTTTGTACGAGGCGAAGAAGGCGAGCGCATGCTTTTTGTGCATACATAAATAATATTAAAAATGCCCCTTAGAGTTTTGTTAAATTTTGTTGATGACTTCACTAACTCAAATAATAGTTAATATGTTACCAAATGTTTCAAAACATAAAACGTGTAAGAAGTAAGTCTAAAATGGTATTTCAATTTTACAAAGGCAGTACCTATCTATGATATTTTTTTTATCAAGTGAAGTAATTCAAATAGTGTATTGAATTTATAATTTCACTGATAAAAAGCATAAGAATACCATATAATTTATTCTTCTTGAAAACTGTAAGAACTCTAATTTAAACTTTAACTTAACTTCTTTATCATAAACTTAAACATTCTAGAGCTCATTATAGGTATGCTGGTGAACCTATTGCTACTGTATATATTCTGTGCTATTGCGCCTTAATGGTAGGTAGGTATTATAAGTCAAACTATGTTTTCTGACGTAGAATCAGTATGTACAAGTTTACTTTCTCATACAAAGTTAAAGTGATACAGGTATCATCAAACATAGATTAAACTCAGTTATTAATAGACATTAGCGGAACTCATGAATAACTTAGCGATTCCAGAAAGCTAACATGGCGTATCTAATACGTTTATTCCCGTCTATTTTAGGCGCAACTTGTGGTCAGCGCTGTTTGGATTACAAACAGCAGGAACATCAGTTACAGAGCCCTCGTGTCAGTCCCTTCCTCCCCGCTACGGTATAGCACAAAGAGAACAGCCGTCTCACTCTACCCGGATGTCATAAACCATCGTTGAATACTGCAATAAGTCTACTGGTGTTTAGACTGTACAGAATTATCTAAAGCTACTAGTATAGTATTACGCAGATCTACGTGTCCCGCGTCTTCTTCGACGTGAAGGCCGCAGAAGTGGTGGAGTACGTCAAGAGGAAAGTCGGAGTGGGATTGAGGGTCGTGAAGTTGGACTCTCGTCATAATGTGGGCTTTAGCTCTTTTATGGTGAGGGTCCTGACGGAGGATGTGAAGATCTACTTGAGCCCTGATTTCTCTCAAAATAAATCGCATTAATATTATCTTGGGCTCTTATTTCCGATTTCACTACTAGAAAGAGGTGCAGCCGTATTGATCCCACGGATTCATCCCACGAATATTTATTTCCGGATTCATATCAAAATGTGGGCCGTATTCATCCCACGAATAATAAAGGGCTCGCAATGGTTTTGGTGCAGTTTCGATTTAGAAAAGGGTTAATCCATCTAGTTCTACAATTTGTTATAAGATAGAACAGACTACACACACTCACACTATCTCCCTCTCTCTCTCTATCTATCTCTCTCTCTCTCTCTCTCTCTCTCTCTCACACACACACACACACATACATACATACATACACACAACAACATTCACACACGCACAAAAAAGACACTGACCGATCTTTGATGTGTTCAGCAAGATACGGGTATTCATGGGATTGTACTCGCGTTGGCCGAGCCAGTTGTGACCCGAATTCTTGATGTTTTGATGATAGCCGCTGTTTAACATACATCGTTGTGGCCGGAATTGAGGTAGATACAGCCAAGAAGCGAGAGGAACTGTTTTTGCATTCATGTGATTAGCAGAATCCGCGATTGCTCGCATTTTAAAATGAATAGGTACGTACTGTGATGATAGAGTGGTTCGGCTGTTTAATTTGGGCGATGTCCACGTCAAGCGAATGCTAAGCAATGGTAGGGGCAGGACAACGTCCTTCCTCGTAGTTTCGTGCTGATGTGCTTGCTCTTTATCGCCTGTCCTAGACTAATTGCGTTTCGTTGTATCAAACATAGCATTAAAATTTCAGGCCAATCAGTTTGATTTATGTACCTTCCGGTCAATACCCTCGTCCTTTATTTGAGGAAACGGAACGAGCTAGAGAACCATTCGTGTAGAAAGCTGGTCACCGGTGCCTGTTCGCACTATGCCGGGACATAACTTGCACGTAACGTGGGGCTTTGTACGCAGTCGCCGGTAACCCGCTTTCTTCGTACTTCTAGACTAAACGATAAATAACTACCACTTTAATCGCTTCCAGGTCCCAGTTAATCCTTTGAACCCAGTTTACCAAGAAGCAATTGGATTTTAGCAAATCGTGCGTAACTGTGAAGTGACTCCTTCGAACCAATCGATAGTGATTTTATCGTCGAATCGTTGAGAGACTACCGACTTTGCGTATCCTCCGATTCTCGGAGGGTTGTGAGTGGTTGTGCTAGCAGCCAAAGTGTCTCCGATAAAGTTGTCTGCTATGGACAGTAACTCGGTGTCGCCAATGCCGGAACTAGCGCCGATCGCGGAGTTCGACAAGTCGCCACCATCGCCGCCCAACGAGGAGGTGCCGATGGATGACCTGCCGCCGCCGCCTGCCACCATCTCCCACCCTGAGGGCAAGAAGATCAAGAAGGACAAGTGAGTACATCGTACTTTATAGTACCTATTGCATTGTATTTTAAGCCCTGACTAAAATGAGGGGTGTTATATATTTGAGGCGCTATGGCCTCAAACAGTAACAGTTTTTTATGTATCTGTCTGTCTTCATTTCATGTCTCAGGGTGGCGGGCGCAGTGCAATGCCACATAAGGTGCGCCCTAGGTGGACGTGACCTATGAGTTAATGCATTGTTAAAGGCAGAGGTTACCGCTTTTCATCAGGTGGAGCATCCGACTGTTCCGCCATTCACGTAGATAAAAAAAACTCTGTATTGCCAAGTAGCTCAGGCCTGGGTGCTCTGATTTAAATGTGTTTTTTATGAAAGACGGTGTTTGCGAGATGGTTTTTAGCTATGTTTGGTTGGTGCAGCCGTAGCCGTTACCAGAATCATCAGCTCGCAATTTTTTGTGAAGGATGGCAGCTGATAGTTCCTTCTATTTTTTCCTGTAGCAACATCTAGTCGTGAATAGGGTAAACACTGAAAATAGACGGGGCGTTAAATTTTTATGAAATTATCTTGTATGATTCCTAGACGCGCTCTGCAGTAGGTCACGCACCTATCACGCACTAGCGCGATAAATAGTGTGTGATACAAGCTGTCTGATGCTTGCTTAGAGCAATGCATTTTAGTAGTAGTAGACCTTTTTTGTGTAAGAGTTTCCCGGTGTTTTCTGGGGAAGTACTAACTACCACCATACCTATTTCTGCCGCAAAGCAGTAGTGCTCGCATTGCTGTGTTCCGGTTTGAAGGGTATGGTTGCCGGTGAAATTACAGGCACATGAGACTTTTCATCTTTATGTCTCAAGGTGGCGGGTGCAGTGCAATGCTACATAGGGTCCTAGGTGGACGTGACCTATGTGGTAATGCACTGTTCATAGGCAGAGGATACCGACCGCTTAACATCAGGTGGGTCATCTGCTTGATCTGTTATTCCAAGTAATATAGAAAATAAAAAAACAGCCCCATTTCCGTGTTTCTCGATGGCTGCTAAGCTGGGCTTTCTCTTTGTGAAGTGAGTGAAAGGATGCTTGCGAATAAACTAAAGTGGCGAGCAAAGCAAGCCTGTCCTAATCACGCTATGCGATGGAGGTGAAAAAATATTTGCACGTTAATATGGTATATGGTGAACCTACGAGTATCTAATGATTTATTCAAAGCTGTAATATACTTATTTTTTGAAGAACGTCATGTAATAAATGACTAAGTTATGATGTTTGGATGTATATGTATATGTTTGTTTCTCAAGTACGCCGAAATAGCTGAACCGATTTCGATGAAATTTTATACACAGAGAGATAACCTGGATTGAGCTGTAGGCTATTTTATATCCCGGTAAAAAGTGAGCGAAGCCGCGGACGGATATCAATTGCAGATAAATTACTAAGTTGCCACGTTAGTATTTCTTACTTTTCAGTCTGTTAGAGTACAGTACGAGTTACGAGATGAAATAAAATCCGAGAGCTCGTGGCTCGAAGTTTACTCTGAACGACTTTAGAATGGAAATATCTTGCTCTTACAAATGCGAGCTGAAATTATTGTACGTATTATTTTCTAACTTTATTTTTCATTTTTCTTTTTCGTCGTTCGCATTCTGTCTCGCATGCTGAAGTTTTCAGGATGTTTTACCGACATTTATTGTACTTAGGCCCAAGTTCACGAACAAATAAATCGGTGGTTACCGTAACCAATCGTCAAAGTGACAGATAACGTATGAAAACATCTGTCAAAAAGAGTTGTTTAAGCGAAACAGCCGTTTAAACGTCCGTTAATGTGTTGGTGAACAGTGGCCTTAGTCTAGCTCGCAATGTGTTAGTGAATTTAAAAGGAGCTGTAATAATTTTATGTTGTATCTGTACCTATAATGATATAATATGTTCGAGCGTTTACGTCAGAATCACTGAAATATTGTGGCAGTGTTGATAGCATTTGCAGACTTAACAGTCTCAAGGTTAACGATAGTTATCTTGCTTGCAGACATCTTCGACCCTATAATTACTTAAAATAGGTAGGTACTGGACGTGAAATAGGTAGCGATTAATCTGTACTTCTGTCATTATTCTGCGTTTGTTTCGATGTATTGCAACGCTAAAGGGATACAAAATTCAGGTAACCCCAAATATTCGCCACAATGAACCGAGTTTAATTTATTATTGCTGCTTTTGGCGAACCCTGAACAAACAGACTGAAAAAGGCAACTTTTTCAAACAGGTGTGATAAATTATTAATGACGTAAGTACCTACCTACTAAATTAAAGCAGGTGTGGACATATCTAAATAAAGGACGACATGAGTCGTTGAAGACATGAACCTTCGGTAAGGAACAACAGAACAAAGTCATAGGAAGAGGTTCTATCTAAGCTCTAGACTGAATATTAGTAACTACCTACCTATTGCTACCTTACCTAGTGATAACAATAGCTGGGATGCTAATTATCCTTCTTCATTCATGTTCTTACAACAAGCCTGTTTCACAAGCCTGCAAAAGACATCAAGATCTGAATCGGGACTAATTCAGAGATGTGGTTGCGATATCAAACTAGAATACAAGTTTTTTTACTTGGTAGGTACTTGATTTAGAAATGTTCATTTAATTAATGCACGTAGTACCTAGGTCCTACAGGGAGAGACCCCTTCTTTCGATCCTAAATTCTCGTTTTGTATACGAAAAATGTATACCTATGCGCACAATACCAAGTACCTACCTCACCCAGATCCGGAAAAAAATATTTTCAAAACACGCAAACATTTGTCCAGCAGCGGGAATTGAACCCTGCACGATCGCGTCATCATAACTCGTCGTCAAGGCATGACCTAGAACCAAAAATTAGAAGACATATGACATAGGTACCTACTTATGCATCTATAACAAATCTCTAAGTATTAACAATACCGTTTTCTTCACCAGCGGCAACAGACTTGGCACTATTCAGGGCCACCATACGTACCTGAAGCTTGTCTGATCTATAGCAATGTGCCCAAATAAGAACAATTATCTGAACTAGAAGAAGATCGTGGAAATAGCAATTCGTGGAAGAAGATCGGAGTTCGAGCATAAATCTACTCTAGAATATGTAGGTAGAGTTGACATAGGTAGTTGTAGAAATTCTCCCTTAGCGATGAATAATGTATCGTACAAGTTATTTTGTGTTATTTTTTATTTTGCGACAGAAAAGTTACGAGTCCTATAGTCACAGAATTTCCACTGGAAAAGGCAAAAAACAAACCAATTTCAATTCCTCAAGTAGAGCCATCTAAACGAATCGAATAATACTAGTTGCAGGTAGCTTTGTGTAGAGCTAACGTAGTTTCTGCTAGTTACTACAGATGGCGCTAGTTCAGCTATAGATCATTTATCTCAATGCCATCAAGATATAACTCGAATTCTGAGTTACAATAAATTATAAAACAACATAAATTCTTGGAAAAACTACCACTGTTACTAAAATATAATTTAAAAACATATTACCACAAAATACCATCAGAACTGTTGCATAGGCTGCCTCTTTCTGTCGCGTGTTATTATATTATGCTGTCTCTTTCTAATGCAATACTGGTTATACCGAAGTAGGGCGCTCGCTAGTGGTTCTGTGTCCGGATTGAGTCGAGATCTTGTCTTGGTGAGTGCACACGGACCTCGCGGGAATGTTCATGTGACTGATTGCCGCCAAATTTTAATTCGAATTTCGTACTTTTATATTATTCCGAACGATTTGTGTTAAGTGCACGGTGATTTTTTATTACCGACCAGTGTTATTTTGTCTGTGACCTCAATTATTTGGAAAAATGGCGCGTGGAAAGGGACAAACGTATGTTTATTTTGATTTAATCATTAAATATATTTAATTAGATCACTTAGGTACATTATAAATATAGGTATAAACACTCGTCTAAGAACTCGTTTATTTTATGGGTAACTAAAACTACCTAGTACGAATCTTTAGAATAGATATTTTGGATCGTTAAAAACATCTTTATATTCGCTATTAATTTAATTTAATACAATCGGTAAAAGTAGTTTAAAGTAGTTAAAGTATCAAAATTAAAATAATTAATTAGGTAAGTACCTAAAGGTAGGGCACATAGATCATGACCTGGACTGATTTAATAAGTGGGTAACTTTTTATCCCGGTAGATAAAACGCAAGCAAACCCGTGGGTAGATACTAAATAATTCATAAAATTGAATATCACCAAAACAGTAGAAAAGTAGCGTGGTAGACACTTTCTTTCTCAAAGCTATCTTATCAATTCAAATGTATGGTAATTTTATATTAAAGGTTACTCAAGGTATGCCTTTTACATTCATTTTGAAATAAAATAGGAATACTTACCTAGTTTCATTTCCGAAAGAAACGAGTTACCTACAGTAGGTAGGACAAACTAGACCAAAAGTACTTATTTATTTGTTGAAAGTAACATATAAAATTATAGGTATCCTATCTGTAGTTTAAGGATGGATAGTCCAAAACTTAATAGATAAGCGGTATGTTCGGCAATATCCCAGTTATTAAAAAAAACTTATAGTATTCAAATGATTTTTTCATACAAACATAATTTTAACATAATAGTAAGTATTTTTTACGTAGGTACAGTAAAACACTGGTGATGAAATTATACCTATTTTATCAACGACATTAGTTCCACAAAGTTTTGTATGGGAAACTGTTTTGGAACATCTACCCTATGATGTGAGAGACAGAATTAATTTATATTTTAAACCTTAACGTAGGAGACAGTTTCTATCTGTTGCATGCCCAACAAGTAATTAGGGGAGTAGAGGGCGATAATAACACAGGAAACACGCAATTACGGCCCTCCGACTTGTTCACGAAGGTAATGTTAGTACGCACTTGTACTATTACTTATTCTGTGGTATGGATATGCTAGTTGAAAGCCCTGACTTAGATCAGTATTTAGTAGTATTATTATGTAGAGACAATAAATTAAGGGTCACTACTGACACACTTTTGACATCTGTATGATTTCGGTTGCAAGCCAGGCCGACATTTTTGATGCAACGAATGCAAGGAAACTACGATTCTGATACACTGAGCTAATTATTTTTTTCTAAAACACGGGTCATTCGAAAGCGGTTCAAAACGTAATCTGTGTACCCTTAGAGCATTGCAGGGTGTTGCTCGATGTCTGCACCCTTAGAGCATTGCAGGGTGTTGCTCGATGTCTGTACCCTTAGTTAGAGCATTGCAGGGTGTTGCTCGATGTCTGTACCCTTAGAGCATTGCAGGGTGTTGCTCGATGTCTGTATCCTTAGAGCATTGCAGGGTGTTGCTCGATGTCTGCACCCTAAGAGCATTGCAGGGTGTTGCTAGATGTCTGCACCCTTAGAGCATTGCAGGGTGTTGCTCGATGTTTTTACTGTACCCTTAGAGCATTGCAGGGTGTTGCTTGATGTCTGTACTCTTAGAGCATTGCAGGGTGTTGCTCGATGTCTGTACTGTACCCTTAGAGCATTGCAGGGTGTTGCTTGATGTCTGTACCTAAACTATCTGACTGTATGGGCCCATAACAAAGTGACTGATCTTAGAAAAAATAGAGCAGACAAGATGAAAACGAATAAAATACTAGGTTAAGCTTTTATTGAATTACAAATAAACGAGCGAGCCTTACAGTAGTCGCATTATGGTGTGTAACATCTGAAATCACACCTCCTTGGTAATAAGTACATGGCTGATAGAAAAATCCTTAATGGATAAAACAGGAATAAAAACTAATTAAAATAATGTTTTTAAATTGATCCATTGGACAATGGATCAGTCAGGAACAAAATTATAGGTATAATGGATCAAACAGGACAACGGATCAATCTCAATAGATCAAACAGGAACTACTCGATAGTACCAACCTCTCGGAAAAATGCGCGCTTCCTGTTACACTCATCCGTCCCTTTTCACGAAATCACTCCCTCAGATTCATAAATAAGAAAGCGAGAAGAAAGATGTTACACATCAACAACTAAAAGTTCGGAGTATCTAAAAGAATTACAGACGTGCATCTTTTTTTTTAACTAGTGGGATGCCGGCGACTTTGTCCGCTTGGAGTTTTATCCATACACCTCTTTAGGGTGTCAATTTCTGGAATTCCTTAGTCAGTGTTCCCCTAGACCACAAAAGGAATGTGCCCTCCTTTCAGGACCTTAGGACTTACGGCGTCAGTCAGTCAGCCATGCATCGGTTTTATATATTGATACACGACAAACCTTTCCCACAATTAATGCAAGCTGTTACCACTGATAGACCATTTGACGTGGCATTGCATTGAATCAGATACCATACGGGTACATTGGTACTGGGACACTCGTCTTATTAACCGATCCCGCCGCATAGGGAGCGCTCAGGAAATGGGATGAAATTGATGCTTATTGCCAACCAGGCATGAGACCGTGAAATGTGGGTGGCTCTACTAATCGACAGTAAAAAGTAGACTTTTTGTGATCCTTTGTAGCTGTAGTACACCGTTTTAGAGTTCCGTAGTCAACAAAACAAGGAACCTTTAAAGTTTCACCATATCCTTTCGTCTGTCTGTCTGTCACCTAGTACTAGAAAGCTGTAATTTGGCATGGGTATAAATATTAACCCCAGGACCCCCCAGGGTGTCGTTGAATAGGTCATTCAAAAATATTATGAGTGGGGTAAAACCATTTTACGATTCAGGGACCCGTCTGTGAAATATTAAGCTTTAAAGTGCAAATTTATGTTAGAAACAAATTGTCTAAAAAAAGGAATATACATTTATTTACAGAAAGAATATTACAACTAATAAAGGATATATACAAAAAAATTGACCTACCAACATATAGATCGCTAGCAACGGTCTTCTAAAAAAATAAGTAACTTCTTGCTGATACTATTAACACATATTAAATAGTTGTGTTACCTAAAGACTTTTGCAAACGGTCTAAAGATAGCTCAAATGATCCAAATCATTACCAGACCGAAGCGTCCCTAAGATGCTGGGCTGCATTGCCGCGCTGATAGATATAAGAGAAACAATTAGTAAATGTATGGTTATTTGGAAATAATAAGATCTCACAATAACAAAAGATTGCATTGTATGTAACAACCTTGATGACGTTCACTTCAGCCATGAAAATATTTTTCAGGAGTAAACAAACATGCTCATTGCTTGTACAGAATCGCGCTATCTTATAATTTAAGAATATATTTACGACTAACTTGATTCATAATCATAACTAACTAACCATTATAATTTTGTTCTCAGAATATATCACACTAACTAATATTATGTCAAGTTACGATGTTTGGATGTTTCACAGGGAATCCTAGTAGTTACGATGTTTGGATGTTTCACAGGGAATCCTAGTGGGGATCAGGTACCTATATGTGACTGTTGAGCGTTAAGTTATGTTTGGAACTCAATCACGCCGAAACGGCTGAACCGATTTCCATGTGGTACACAGTTAGTTTATGACCTGTTTATGAGCGAATTATAGGATTTTTATCGCGATAAAATGCGAGCTAAACCGAGCGCAGACACTAGTTTTTAAACGGTTTTATTATAGAACTTGCCTTGTTTATGCGGTTCAAATCTAGTTATTTAAATTTTACCCCCTTCCTGTAGACCGATTTATATGAAATTCGGGACACACCTTTAGTTCTTATGAAGTAGTTTAGTATCATTGTAAATCTAAGATGGCCTACGCCACAAAATGGCAGATTACTATCATATTTTTTGTACAACCCTCTCTATATATATGGATATAAATGAAAGTGCTTGATTAAACCATACGTTACACCATGGAAAAAATAAAAATCCAAGATGGCCGCGTCTAAAAAATGGCGGATTACATACTTTTTTCAACCCCCTTATTATAGATAGGTATTAAATGAAAAGGCTTGACTTGTAGAATACAAAGTACACCATGAAAAAATACCAAATCCAAGGTGGCGTCCGAAATATAATGGCGGACCATAGAGTTTAGTTTTTTAATAAATAATTTTGAGCTATTAGTATCTACATTATTTGCATCATTATTTTTAATTTTTGTTGACTCATGGTTTTTGTAATTTAAACCTTACTTTATTAAATATTTTTTGTGATAAACGCTTATCACTATGCTAACGTCACGTAACGCCTCTAATCAGGTTCACCCATCAAAACTAGCCACGGGTGGGTGATGGTAATGTCTACAGGTGAGGGTGGCACTTAGGTGTCTGTTTGTGACAAATTATCACTTGTAGATAAAATCAGAATAACTAGTTTGTTTAGGGGTGTTATGATTTTCACGATTACCAGTTAGCTGTTTCAAAAACATTGCAGTCGTGAATACGAGGTTATATATAACCTGAGGCACAATTCTCGCAATAAAAAATAGTCACAATAAATTTCAGATCATGTTCCAATCTAGGTAGTGTCGATGTCATAAATGTCACATGGTTCTCCTTAACTGACAATACAAAACGGAAAGATTAGGTAAGTACCTACATCGAATTGTGACTGAAACATGAACGCGTCTCTCTTTACTCTTTCCAAGTATATATAACACTATCCTACTCACATCTATGGTCACCATGAATTGAAAGTAGGTAGACCTCTGTAGCGCGGTGGGCGTAGGTTCGCCTGCGACGCAGGAGGTTGCGGGTTCGATTCTCGCCTCGGAACAAATATTTGTACGATCTGCAGATATTTGTTCAGGGAGTTTTGGGTATTTTCTATGCATAATAAAAATATCTATCTATGTAATGTATTGTATTAAGTATATCAGTTATCTAGTACCCATAACACAAGCTCTGCTTAGCTTGGGGCTAGTTAATGTAGTGTGAACTGTCCAGCATTATTTATTTATTTATTTAATGCCAGTCTCGATTCAGCCAACTATTAGAGTGTTTGAGAATTGGCCTTATGATTTCAGCAATCGTCCCTCATCTAACTTTAGGAGATCAAGTAACCATTTTTGATGACAGATTCAAAAAGAACGAACATATAGTAAAGAGGAACAACCAAGTACATATTTCTTTGTTAAACAAAATAACACAGAGAAACCGAGCTTTTACAAAACGCCAGCTTAAAAGATCACCGCTATTCTTTTTAGTTACTAGAGACAGTTCTACGAGTTGCTGGAAAACAAACTGAAGAAGTCTAACCAAGTTAATGTTCCGTGTCACGTCTGCTGAGTATTATGGAAGAGTAAACTCTAGTATTTAAATTATTTGTATTGGGTCTGTGGTACCTTCAGAAATACAGGAATACAATTTATTTGTAAAACCAATTTACATGTCAAAAAAATAATTACAATATAAATAAAAATCACAATCATACTTTCATCAACTTGTAGATAATGTGTGTGATAAGATGGGATAAAGAACCAAAGATACGTTTCAATGGAAAACTCGCTATCATCACTTTCATGAGTGTAAAGGTGATTTTGACTATGAATATAATTGTAATGACAATATCTCATAACGAGTTACATAGGTAAATGAAGTAACAGGCAGTTCTATCCACTTAGGACATTAAGGCAAACATCTATCATGCTCCAAACCTTGATTCAGATATATTGTATCCTCCTCATGTGTTTATCACACCCACTTCAGATTATTCGCTATTCTCTTATTACGATCTTGTGAAGCCAACTCACCAGCAGTCTAGGTACCTACTAATAAAGTAGAATGTCATTCCTATCAAAATAGACCGACAAGAAAAATAAAAGTGGAACTGGTCAAAAGTTAAATGAGTACTAAGTGTTAATTTTCGCAATACTCGCAAGGAACAGGCGTATATTCAACTAGTTGATACGACGATTAAAAATATTCCTTGTGATTTCATGAATTGAATACTTTTTAATTATTGCCTTCACAAATACGTACAAAATAAACCTGCAAAATGACCCACTTGGCAAGTCAATTAAATAACTGATTTGATTTCATAACTTATGATAGTCGTATCGAATAAAAGTTTACTTGGGCTTATAACTCAGTTCTAATCTCAGATAGATGTGATTTCAAACAAGTTATGAACTGAAATATATACCCCTCAATTTAACTTTGCGCTGGAATTGAGTTCCAGAATGGAACGGTTCCCGGAAGCAGGCGTCTCACGCCGGAATATGATCAGAGCCGGAAAAATCTTGGAAAAATCTCGATGCATTTCTAACTCGTAGCAATTCAAGCTTGCGGTTCTTATGTGAAGGAATTCAGGTTGTATTTCCGCCTTCAAATATGAAATTCTGTGTTGTGTGACGGGCGGTATATTGAAATGTTTTATATTATTGGTAAAGTTTTGATTGAGTAGCTGGTATAACTGGTATAACTGGTATTTGACGACCTCTGTGGCGCGGCGGGCGAAGCCTGGCCTGCGACGCAGGAGGTTGCGGGTGCGATTCCTGCCTCGGAAGAAATATTTGTGCGATCGCAGATATTTGTTCAGGGTGTTCTGGGTATTTTCTATGTATAATAAAAAATATCTATCTATGTTATATATTGTATTAAGTATATCAGTTATTTAGTACCCATAACACAAGCTCTGCTTAGCTTGCGGCTACATAATGTTGTGTGAACTGTCCAACATTATTTATTTATTTATTTTTATTTATAACAGTTATTCAATTATTTCGAACAATACATGATCTTCAGAAAATAAGTAGATACCTAGTTATATTTTATGTTCTTCATATTCGGACACTCTTGATGGACTCTTGGTCGTGGTAATTCAGGTCTTGCTTGAGTGTTGGCTCTTGCGATACGGATCCACTCGGCTCTATTAGCAGCATTGCGAGAAACATTCGAGTAGTCCCTGTTCGATCCATTCAGTCTTCGACCAAAGTAACATTCAGTCATATTCATTTGTGTGACGGAGATGGACTTGATTTGGAGACCAACCACGTTGTCTCTTACCTTGCAGTATAAGACATTGGTTATTCATTGTGTATTAGGTACGGAAGAACTTTTCATTACAAACGGGATATTTCCCATGATTTTTGAGTTTTGATTGTTCCCGATATTTCGGCAGTTGCATGCGCCAAAATATGTACATAACCAAGATAGTTTTCAAAAGTTATATTGTATCCAAAGAACTTAAGTATTCGTATTTGAACAGATGACGATATTATTTATTTTAAGTACTTGTAAAATCACAATAGCACAGGATCGTAGTAACTGGAGGATACGGGGGGAGGCCTTTGCTCAACAATGGGGTGATTAGGTCAAAATCGGTCGCAGAGTGTCACACTGCACTTCAGAGACTGACTGAGAAGTATAATGTCACAATCAAATGGACGGAAAGCCATGGCCATTGTCTTGGAAATGACAGGGCTGACTCCCTAGCTAGGGAAGGGGCTAAACTTATCCCGACTCAAGCTGACATCAGCCTATCGAAACCACCAACAGTGGAAATCAAAAACAAGCTAAGATTGCATTCAGAAATGGATCACCACAAGCTATGGGAACGAAGGTCGGACTGTAAGCACACAAAACATATTCCCAAAACCTGACAAGAAAATGACGAATACACTGCTTAAAATGAAACGCGAGGACCTGCGTATGGTGGTGGGCATCATAACAGGACACTGCGACCTCAACCATCACCTGCACAAAATTGGAGCTACTGACAGCGGGCTGTGTCGGGCTGCTTGCAGGAAGAAGAGACGGTGGAGCACGTCATCCTAAATTGTGCGGCCACAAAAGACGCCAGGGCCAAGACGGGTTTGCAGGAGCTACTTGGATCCTGCTCTCCATCATCGACGCCTTCGGACACACTTCAACAGTGTTGCCATCAACCCAAAGTCCTGCTCCGTTACTTTAAGGAGCTGGGCTGGCTGGGGTAGGGTTAGCACAGGGGGATAATGCACAATACACCCCACAGCGGGATGTCTGTGCAGATCTTAGCACCCCCACGTAGAATTAGAATTAGAATTAGAATTAGATGGGGTGATTCAGGCTAACAGTAACAGTAACAGTAACTTGTAAAATAGATACCTTGGTACTGTGCGCCGTCCAGGATATCCCCAGGAGTCGCCGCTAGCACCACATTTCCAGTGCATTGATCTTGCTCCGGTCTTTTAGTCTCATTGTCCAAGTCTCAGCTCCGTGAGAAAGATTGGAAAGACAACTTATCATGAGCCCATCCCATACCTATACCACCTATAACTATTACTAAAATGGTATGTATCACCTACCCTTTCATACAAAGTCTATATTATAGATGCAGAAAAAACTGCGTACGGTTTATAGTAAGAAATCTTGGAAAGTAGCTACTAAGTACTCGTTAGAACTTGAAACTAACTTTAACTGCTCTTTTAACTTTCGCACTGCGCTGCCTTTTAATTGGAGTGGCGCATGCTTTCGTCAGTTGACTCAATTTGTGCTGTCGACGGGTCTAGTTAGTAGTAAGGAAGGGAGCACACATTGGACAGCGTTTGCATGATTAGACGAGTTTCCTGAAAATGTTGAGAACCATTGGAATTGTGCGACACATAATATGATAACAAACTGAAAACTTGGAAAATTTAAGAACCACAGTTTAGATTGTGTTTGTCGCCATCGATTTTTCAACGCTATTCTGAACAAACAAACAAATCTGTAAAAACAGATTGTTGTCAAAAATATGTACTTATTTTACAAGCTGGGCAAACATTAAGTTGGTTTCAGAATTTGTACATAGGGTTACGAACCCAGTCCTAATCAAAATTGTATATTCGAAATAAACTCGAGATTCTAAGAACCTAGGTACAGATGGCCATGTTAATTATTTACCCCCATCTCACATAATTATTATGAAGCAAATTGTCTCTATCAGGTGACTTAGAAAGTGACAGAATTGCGCTCGCGAAACTAAAAGCTAGCGAAAACCTCGAAAAACAATATTTAAACAAATATTTGCTGCGTAATCAAAAATATATGTAATCAATTTGACTCTTCACTTCAGTATAGATAATATTATTTGTTACTCATAATTTAACTTTTCAGTAATTTTTCTCATGAAATCCGCCTTTTCATTGTTCAAAGAATGTTGTGTTTCTTATCGTGTACATCGCCTGTTTTCTGTTAACCTACCTTGTTAACTGACACTACCTACTCATTTGTATAATGATACTGATGCGAAGTGTTTTTTGCATTTAAAAGTATTTTCCACCTAGATTTTTCTTATGAAAATGGTAGACAAACTAGCTTACGGCCCACGGCCACCTGATGTAAAGTGGCCGCTGTCGTTCATGGTACCTACGGGCAACACCGGGGGCATTGTCGATGCGTTGTATACCTCAGGACTGAGTATATTTTTAATCCCAGAGCACAGAATATATAATAGCCCAAGAGCAAAAAGAGGGCTGTTATAAGTTTGACCGCTATATATATGTCTGTCTGTGGCACCGTAGCTCTTAAGCAGGTGAACCGATTTGAATGCATTTTTTTTTATTTGAAAGCAAGTTTTCTAGCGATGGTTCTTAGACAGTCTTATCAAGATCGGCTCAGCCGTTTCATTGAAATGGGGTTTTTAAATTTGTTATTTCCTTGTTGTCGTATCTAAGCGGGATATCCACAACTACCGACAACATGTGTTATCGTTATCGAAAGCCGTTATTAAAAGCCGTTGGAATTTGATGTGAATACTTCAGAGTTTACAATGTTTGAATGCCAATGACTTTTCGTTTCGATGTATTCTTCAACCACCTACTTGTGGATGCTTCACTGTACTGTTCTACTCTGTGCAGTATTTGGTTTTACTGTTCTGAGTACGTAACCTTGCCGGGTACATAATCAATTCAAACAGGTCCAGCGATGCAGAACCGTTGCCGAATTGCGGGCATTATTGTGACACGTCTGATTGCGACTACTGAGTTTGTAAATTGTATCTCTCATAGTTGTGATACAATCTTTGATTGATATCTTTATGAAAAAGTTGATACATATTTGTATCTGTGTACAAATGAAAAGAAAGAGCTGCAACTATAGCCATAAAGTAACTACGCTGAAGGCACGAGAACAATTCAGCATGTACAGGAGTTTTTTTGGGATATTACCTATTTGTTTCCTCACACTTTGATAACAACAAAATGTTCATAAAAAATACTTAAATTTAGTCAATAAATTTATTAAAAAAAAAAAAACGAATAATAAAAAACATCATGAATCCGGTAGATTTTGCAGCATCCTCTACACGCAAACAAAGTACCTATCTGGAAGTATAAAGTGAGTTCCTACATCTTGCGTCCTTTCCATACATTTTAATAGTCAATTGGACGTGCGAGTGGACCATCCCGTGTACAATTTGCATAAATTGATTGCACGTCAGGAGCGGGTGTGCGTATGACCGCGCACGGCGGCGCGCCCGCAGTCGCGCGCCCAACCGACGAACTGATACACGTTTAATTACATCCTCACTCGTACCTACGAGCCACCTAATTGTCGGTCAATTTACCACATTTACGCTAAATTACTCAATTTCTAACAGTAGCGGACCTACAGTCAAACGCGAAAGTTTCTAATGGCACTAGCGGAGCGTCCCGCGCGGTTATGAAATAGCCCATGTTGTTGTGATCTCGCCTTTTCGTCCTCCTGTCACTCACGATGCGTCAGCGGTACCAACTGGAACAGAAACTGTACGTATTCTGGTGCGCATAACATGCAGCTGACCTAATGGTCACTTCTCGAAACGTGACGTGCCTTTAAGCTGATATCTGATAGCGTAGTTTGAATGCGTATACAAAATGCTTTTTGAATACAATGGGTAGAAAGTAACACACCAGTTGTCCTAAACAAAGGAATTCCGTAACGCATACTCTCTAAGGTCGACAATAACATGGAGTTTCAGAGGCAAGATTTTCATGGTTTTGGTAAATCGCATTGATTCGTCAATTGTGTTCAAATTGAATCGATCGATTATATAGTTCGACATGAATTGAGCTAATTTGGTCACACAGGCCTCATAATAAGATTGAAAATTGTAAGGTGACCTAAGCTAGCTACAGGTTGAAAATTGTGGTTTTGTCTCCGTTACGTTGCTGGCGGTCGATTATGCAGGTATGTTTTGTAATACGAAACATTGTTTGAAGGAAATGTTGATGAGAGCATAAACAGCTAATCGAGTTTCAAAGCATTGGACCACGCAGGAGTAACTACCTAACATCGGCCAAATCACTTCACTTATCTACTGGCATTTTACTTTTCAATAGTGTTGATGTCTTCTTGAAATCCTCTGTTTTAGGCAATCTTTCCAGGAAGGCATATTGTTGTTATATAAAAATTGTAGCCACTAAAGATCAATAGATTTAATTTGATTATCCCACTTCTTATGTGGATGATATATGACACCGTATCAAATTTTTGTGGCATTTTCACGGCATGAAACTAATAATTTTGTGTTTCTCTTTCAGGTAAGTTGATCCTCTTGAGTTTTGTTTACAGCGGAAACTGAGTAAGTGCGAAATCTTTTAATAGTCACCTGTCAGCTTCTTATCTGTTGTTGACGGAATCATAACGCATTCTTTTTAAAGAGTTGTATTCAGGAGTTGTTTTTTACCGAATAAAAGTCAGGGTGAAATTTCGGCGCAGCTCGTACCTAATATTGGGGATTGTATCTCAAATGTAACCAATGGGAAAAAATACTTCTATTTTTCCTTTACTTTGATTTGAATATTGCCTATTTTAGACATAAGCGAACTACACTAACTCTCTCTTGAATATAAAGTGTGTTTAATTTATAATAAATAAAAATGAAATGCTTTTTGTTTATAATCGCATCACTTGAGAACGGCTGGACCGAATTGGCTGTTTCATATTTTTAGTTTTCGATACAGTCCTAATTAGATTTCGGGTTTTCGGTTAAAATTCGGGAAAAACTAAGCTGCTTTTTTCTTTGGAGTTTTTGTATGAACTCGGACAACGGATTTTGATGATATTTGGAGTGTGGATGGATTCTGTGGGGAGGAGGAAGGAGATAGATAGATAGAAACCACTTTATTGTACAACACAGAAAATAGGCTATTTTAAAAATTAATACATAAACTAAACACGGAAGTACAATGGGCGGTCTTATCGCTATAAGCGATCTCTGCCAGACAACCTTGGGATGGACTGGAATTATATGTATGACATAGAACGGTGGCTTATTATCTGGATAAGTAATATACAATAGGTAGGATGTAGGGTCAGGAGAGGGTGAGATTATCACGACGTACTCAGTCCACCGCAGCCTGCACGTGAATAGTTAGGTGTTCATGTAAGAGTCCTTAATTGTTATGAGCGTGACTTTGTCGATATGGTTCGTTAAACGGTCACGGTTCAAGATTAATCTGCCCGACTATAAACTTTATTGCTCTAACGCATGTGAGTTGCAGGCATTTCAGATATTCAACGATCAAAAAGGTACAGGTAGACTAGATAGAAACCTAGGAAAATAATTTGCCGCTAGATATTTCTTCTACTGAGACACTTATAACACACACACATACACCTTATGAGACACTAATAAAATAAACGGACAAGTGCGAGCGAGACTCGCGCCTTGAGGGTTCCGTATTGCCAAAGCGTAAGAATTGTAACTTTTTCCTACAAACTTCACCATCCACTGTACCACTGGAACAGCCATACACAGGAAAACAAGCGATCCCATCTTAGGGTTCTAAATTCCTCAATTTAAGAGTTTTTTTTCTTTATTTTAGTCACTACGCCTCCTAGAATTGTTTTAATTGTGAGGAATTCTCCTAGAATTGTTTTAAGTCCATATTTTTTCTATACAAAAATCAGATATTCATTGCCATAATATTTAACGCATTGGTTTAGAAGTTAGTTTTTTTACGGCATTATAAGCTCATCATCATCAATGGTATTTACAGTGTTTTTTTGTTTCAAGCACATTCATAGCCAAACTAATGATATTTATGTGATACTATGAATTAAAACTTGTGTGTTAGATCATATAATTACCGGCAACATTAGTTATCTGAAGAAGTGTTGATTAGCTGTGATGAGCAAAAAACACGAAAAAAATTTGAATTTCGCGCCACATGTGAAAGCAAGCTTAAGTTTTTACTCGTTTTAATTTTTTTTAATGTCTGGTCTATGGCTCACGCTCGCTACATGGCATGCGCGATAGAGTGGTGTTTTTTTATGCTTATTCATTTGCTGCAGTTACGTTATTTATGATTTTTCATGTGCTTTGTTGGTGATACAAAAGTTTTATTGCATGAGTCTAGATAAAGATATGAAACTGCACATAACTAGTATTAAAACACTCGTGTGAAACGAACTCACACTCGTGTTTTAATAACTCGTGTTATGTAACTGTTTCATAAACTACTATTTTGTTATAGAACTGGGTAATTGCCATTTTTAACCCCCGACGCAAAAACGACGGGGTGTTATAAGTTTGACGTGTCTGTGTGTGTGTGTGTGTGTGTGTGTGTGTATCTGTCTGTGGCATCGTAGCTCCCGAACGGATGAACCGATATCGATTTTTTGTTTGTTTGAAAGGTGAGTTTGTCTGGAGTGTTCTTAGCTATGTTTGATCAAAATCGGTTTAGCCGTTTCATTGCGTTGAGGGATTTTTTAATTTTTACAAAATTAATTACTTGTGTTATTAGTTTTTAATTCAACACTAGTGATTAAATTTTATCTATTATTTCACCAACATTGGTTCCTCAAAAGTTTTGTATGAGAAACTGTTTTGGACTTGCTTTCTTCGCAAAGGGCCACAGTTGCAACACAAGCCTGGGCCTGCCCTCCGGCCAAGGGGCCACAGTTGCAACACAAGCCTGGGCCTGCCCTCCGGCCAAGGGGCCACAGTTGCACCAAGAATGCGGAATGCAAAATTACAAACCAATCTGGTACTTACTCGCTATTACATAATTTAGTAATCTGGTACCTGCTCTACCGAAGCCACTATTATTATAATCTGTGTACTAGTAAAAGGGCTCGTTCGTTTAGTTTCTTGCATAGGCAGTTCACGCTTTGATAAGTCTGTTGGTTATTTAATAGTTTTTGTGCTTACGTTGAGCGATTAGCAGTGTCTTGGCATTTTTGACTTGCAACAGTCAAAATTGCCATTTAAATAATGTCAATCAATTGATTGTATGCACGCACGCAAGAAAGAATTGACCTTTTTATTTTTTTTTTTAACTGCTTGAATGATGGATCAAACAAATGTGCCTGTAATTTCATTGGCACCCATACCCTTCAAACAGGAACACAGCAATGCGAGCACTACTGCTTTGCGAAAAAATAGGTATGGTGGTAGTAGGTACTTCCCCGGACGAACTCTTTCAGAAAAAAGCTCTACTACACTAAACTAAATCTACTCATAGATTGGTGTTTGATGCACCATAGTTTGGAAACTATAAATCATATCAAAATGAATGTCAGTACTTATTTGTAGGAAATTTATTGAAAAATAATTCAGTTGACCATTTTGTCCTAGCTTGTATAGTTTTCCTGAAAATTGAGAGAATCTGTAAAACGGGACACTTTTCAAGGGGGGGAGGGTGTAAGGCTTGCGGGGGGGGGAAGAGTCGTGTATTTGAATGTACTCGTATATAGGTATAACACAGCAGCATCAAATTATAATTATACAAATTTTTTTGTATTTTTATTTTATTTTATTATTAAATTAAAAAATAAATAAATTTTGCCGTTTTCGTCTTGCCCATACATTGTAATTTAGAATTAATATACTATTATAACAACATTCTGACATACTTCACATTTTAGTCACACGAGCAGTTAACTGGTTAAACGTTGATATCCGAAATTGAGCGTGAAAGTCGTAGGAATTTCGGTCAGATTTCGGCACACCGAGTCAACGTGTTCAATTACCGGCCCGGCATCATAACTGTTCAATTGGCTAGAAATGGACCAGATACACCAATTGTTGTTGTAAAAATGGGTTATGTAGATTGGGTGTCGCCTGTGCCAATTCTGATACGGCAGGATGATGTCAAGCTTATTTACAACTTCATGTACGGACCGCATGTTAGAGGTAAAAAAAAACAGATTTACAAACATTTTAAACTATCCTGTGGTGTTCGCACTAGGCAAGCCTGAATCGCGAACACCAAAAAGCCGATTTACAAAACGGGTTAGCATTAATCTCGGTGCCTATGCACAAACAGCTTTCGGTCTTGAATAGGACACTCGGTAAAGCTAAGGCCAAACCAACGCGTTCAGCCCGCGTCCTCAGTGACGTGCACGATGGCGATCAGTGGTAAGACCACCACCACCACCGTGCACGCCACCGCGGACGCGGGCTGAACGCGTTGGTCTGACCTTAGCCTTCATGATCAATATTTTGAACCAGGCCATAAATGTCACCTCACACTTCTATTATAAATAAACACATCAGCGTTGGTCATCGGTAATCAATTTTGGGCCTATGATTATTAATGGAGTCCTTTTAAGAAGGTACTTAGCACTTATTCTACGACTTCAAATGATGTCAGTGTTTCATGTTTGGACTAGGAGGCCTAGGAGTTCACGTGGTTAGCACTCAGTGGCATGATTCTAATTGAATAAGGTGTACTTATACTATACTTTAGTTTTTAGTAGTAGTAGAGATTTTTTGTTAATCAGTTTGTCCGGGGAAGAACTACCACCATACCTATTTCTGCCGCAAAGCAGAAGTGCTCGCAATGCTGTATTCGGTTTGAAAAAAAAGTATGCGACATTAAGAATTTTGCGGATCAGACATTTGTCGACTCAAAATCAATATTTATTTACGCTTGATCTTTTGGGATAAGTTTCAATTGAGTCTACCGTATCCCCCGACGAAATTACAAATTAAGTTTTTTTTCTATGAATCAGCTTCTCCTCTTTCTTTAAGCACCACTTTATAGGCACTTTCCAACTAGAACTAAGAAGGATCCTAAATAGAAGAATGAAGGTTTAATGTCCGCCTATCATAAACTGTCTGAAAGCGAGCGGTGGAGAATTTACCCTACATTTTTTCGGTGAGGAATTTAAACGATGACGAAAAACCCCTTCAAAACGATCCTGATAAAATATTGTTCAATTTGTATGTACCTACCATAACGTATTGTGTATTCCTGTTAAATAAATCCCAGTTTATTCCACTCAGTTGTATGTATTTTATTGATACTCCTTCACTACGGTATGAAAAGTATTAACTGCAAAAGAAATCACTATAAAGTGCAAAAAAAAACATTTAGCGCCGGATGTAGTTAAGTGAGCCCGGTTTAACCAGGACTTCAAGATTAGCACAGAGATATCTTGATTGAAAGTGGTACACTCAACCCACATCGATGATTGCTTTCTGTATTAAATTCTCTAGGAGTAAGATTTTAGACATCACGTCATTGTATGGGTGAGGAGACGCGGTTTGTTCTCCATATATTTTTCATGTATTCCCCTGTTTTCTCCTCCAAAACTGGACCGATTTTAACTTTTGTAAAGAATTTATGTATGACTGTGAGTGTATTCCTTTAATTAGTTATGTTATTTAATATTATGTTTTTAAACCCCGACGTAAAAACGACGGGGTGTTATAAGTTTGACGTGTCTGTGTGTGTGTGTGTCTGTCTGTGGTATCGTAGCTCCCGAACGGATGAACTGATTTCGTTTTTTGTTTGTTTGTATGGTGAATTTTTCGGGAGTGTTCTTAGCTATATTTGATCAAAATCGTTGAGGGTTTTTTTTTTATTTTTACAAAATTAATTACTTGTATTCAATTAATTTGTGGTAAAAATATAACATCAGTAGTATATATAGATTGTAAAATAAAAAATATTTGCTCTAATGTTATTATCCAGGGAGGAAACGTGGAATTCGTTTGTATGGAATAAGCCCGCATTTCCTACTTATTTACACTTCTACGTATACAGTACCTACACTCACAAACTATTTTATATTTCTTTTAAACAACAGGAACCCACTGCCAAGTCTAATAAGATACTTAGTTCCAAACTTACCCATTCCCAGTCCACAAATTAACACGTACCCTGGGGCATTCCGAGCACAAAACACACACGTTGTCACAGAATAGAGCACAGTACTCACGTGTCAGCAAAATTCTGCTTCGATTGAGATTCATAAGAGATGGAAATGTGGACGGGAATAAGGTTTGAGAACAATCGTTTCGGCTGATACCGAAATGTTAGGTCAAAATCTAAAAATAATTAAAACTCAGATTCCATCAGTTCAGGATACAAAATTGAGTACAGTCATGAAGTTGGTAAGTTAGCCGAGAAATGCTGAAACTGAAAACTGTTGGACAGTACCAAGACCAAGTACCACCAACCAACCAAGTACCAACTACTACGATCCAATTAGCACGAGTGGAAGAGCTACGCGTGGAATGGAACTTTGCAGCTAAGCTTTGGCTAAAAGGACCGCGGTTTAGCGAAGGTTATTACTCTGAAAGGGTTAAAATTAAACCCTTTTTAAAATATCCGGCATTTATATTTTTGCATCTTTAACGATTACGAAAAGGGCGAAGGTTCACCTCGAGCGGCTTGCCAGAAACCGAGCTGCCAAGAGGTTGCGAGTTTGATTCCCACTGCGGAATAAATGTTTCCATGATCTGCAAATATTTGCTCCGGGCCTGGGTGTTGTGGTACCATGGTACTCGTAGTTCCTAATACATACGACAGGGAATCCTATTGTGGGATCAGGACTATGTTTGTTACTTTTGGGTGATCTGAGAAGTCACTTTACTCGTTCATATAGCCATATATAGACAATTATCTTTTCTGCGCTATATTCCGTCATATCACGTTCGCCTTTGACCAGGGCCACATGAAGCCACAGGAGGTCTCCAGTCTAGTTGCAGGATGCGGCGTTTGTATGTAAGTTTGTGTTTGTTTGTCTGACGATAACTGCAGAACCGTTGATCCAATCTGGATGAAACTTGGTTGGAAGTTGTGAATGTAGTTTTTAAGTTCGAAAATGAGCTTTATCGTTACATCTTTATGAGCTACGCGGATCGCGACGTCACGTCCGAGTCGAAATTAGCTATTGTTTTATGTGACTGCGACTGTAAGTGATCCTGAATCGTTTGTCATCTCTATGTTCCCCTATTACTCTCTTCCTGATAAGTTATAGTCACGGTGCTTTGGTCATTTCATGATAGCTGTTAGTCATTAATCTTCGCCCTATTATTATTTCCCTTCTCTCTTGTAATTAGTCTGACTTTTATTATGTTTTCTATGCTTAGCGATAGTAAGACGCATCTACCTCGTCTCTATACCTCCTTGAAATCAGTTGTCAGTTCAGGATGTCTCCATAAGGACACATTGACAATAAATATCAATAGGGTCCGTACAAATAAACCGGCCAATTGCTTTTGGGGAACGCATAGCGTAGGGTTAAAAAATTACTATAAGTACAAGATTCAATCTAAAATATAGTGCCTTTAAAAGTTGATTAGCTACTACTGATTTTGAGATTACAATCAATGTTTGATCAATATCGACAATTTGAATAATGCTATTGTGATTAGTACTAGAATGCACGCTAAGCACCTTTCAAGGCAGTCTGGTTAATGAAGGCAGGAAGAATGCAACACTCTGTTTCTGCCTTGTCCGACCTTGTGGGAACTATATTTACCATTGAGGCGCTGATCAACTAATATTGATAACTCTTTAATAAAAATATAAGGCTCCTAAAACACCAGTCAAGTGCGAGTCAGATTAGCGTGCAGAACATTAGGTACGTACAAGAAGGCTACCATAGTAACCTAGACTAATTAAACTTAGTAGTTCTCGGTGACATTAAACAACACATTTCTGTTCACGAATATTATCCCTTTCCCGTGGGAATTTAAAGACTTCAGTGGGATTTTACTTTTGGTATTCCTAAATTTGAGTTTTTTGCTAAACAACTTGAAATGACGGAAGCAGCAGCTGACCCACCTGATGTTACGCTGATGTTGCCCTCTGCGTAATAACGGTGAACCTGAACTATGTGATAATGCACTGTAAATAGGCAGAGGGTACCGCTTAACATAAGGAGGGCCATCTGCTTGAACTGTCATAAAAAAAGCGTATAATAAAAAAAAGAGCGTGCATAACTCTATTAACATTCTAGTCTAGTAAAAATGAACCAAACCTTTATTCTGTGATCTGATCTTTAGGAACATAATATTTATCCTAGTTGCTTAGCAGTTCTGATTGTGACTGCCTCAACATTTAACGCTTTCTAAATGTACTTGTTTCGAAAAATACAGATTAGGTACTGACATATCAAGAGCCTAGACATTATTCCTAGAAGCAATTTGTAACATTTACTGGCTAATAAGCTTACAAATTACGCCCGAGGCTGTAATTGACAGGCTTACAATTTCTGCACCTCATTAGTTAAGCTGCTTAATTAATAGGTACTTACAAAAGATTTAAAGATAACATGGACTACTGCTTCAAGCATCAATAAGATATTTAGTTTTTAGGGTTCCGTACCCAAAGGTTAAAACGGGGCCCTATTACTAAGACTCCGCTGTCCGTCTGTCACCAGACTGTATCTCATGAACCGTGATAGTAAGACAGTTGAAATTTTCACAGATGATGTATTTCAGTTGCCTTTATAATAACAAATACTAAAATATAGAATAAAATAAATATTTAAGGGGCTCGCATACAATAAACGTGTTTTTTTTGCCGTTTTTATAGATAATGGTACGGAACCCTTCGTCCACGACTCCGACTCGCAATTGGCTGGTTTTTTGAATATCTTAAATGTTTGATATTGCATGTCAGTGTTTCAAAAGAAGTGGCGACGTCCTTTGTTAGTAAAATAGTGGCGCCTGACGGACCAGTCACCCAGTTGAAAATGGCGTGTTCTCAGGTCAGGTGTTCGCCAGTATATTTCTAGTTTTAGACAGCTAACCACAATTTACCTCCAATATTACCTTACAGATTGTTTATTGCGTCACTGTATCTAGTAGTATAGATATGACTTGTGAGATGAAGCGCGTTGAAGTCTTTCCCTATAATTTTTAACCCCCGACGCAAAAACGACGGGGTGTTATAAGTTCGACGTGTCTGTCTGTCTGTGTGTGTGTGTGTCTGTCTGTGGCATCGTAGCTCCCGAACGGATGAACCGTTTTTTTGTTCTTTTGTTTGAAAGTTGAATTAGTCGGGAGTGTTCTTAGCTATGTTTGATCAAAATCGGTTCAGCCGTTTCATTGCGTTGAGGGTTTTTTAATTTTTACAATATTAATTTTTTGTGTAGTATTCTTTTATATTGGTGGGCCCAAGAATAGACCCCTTCATCTCCTCCCGTGGATGTCGTAAAATCCAACTACGGGATTACCCAGATTTGTTTGTAAGATTCGTTGGTATAAGATTTGTCCTGGCTGCTAGCTTATTTAAGGAATGAGTTATTACTGGAAGAAAGCGTTAGCAGAGTCAGTCGTGGGAAGAAATGGCTCAGCACTTGTCACGTCTATTTTCCACGATGGTTGCACCCCACGTGAAAAGAGGCCCATTTGAGGCTCTGCCTACCCTTTTGGAGATAAAGGCGTGTGTCTGTGTTATGTGTGTCTATGTATACATATATATATTATTTCTTATTTTTTGTTTACTTTTACCTGCGTTATTTAGCAAAGTAATTTAATTTTCAGCTATCATTTAGGTATATTCCACTTACTGTTGGTATTTCGCAGTCGTCTTGTGTTTCAAAGGTGTGGAGATCCTCCGGCCAAACACGCCTTCTTACTCCTTTCTGGACAGCGAAAGGTCAGATGGTACTGGACTATCTCTACCTACATTCAATTATTCAATTTTGAGTCTTGTTCCAAGGAACTACAGTTCAAAAGCTTCTTTAGTAATTGATAATGATGTACGGTTACGTTGGATGTCTGGGCGTTGCATAACCGTCTCTATAGGAATTCCGAGATAATAGATGATTAATTGTTAATTGTATTGTATAATAATCGCAGGTGCTTCATTATCAAACATACATACTTCATTTACTTTAGGATTTAGGTCACATCCGACAGATTTCACTTTCGTCAGAAGTAAAAAATAATATATTAGTTCACTTTGGTCAAGAAATTTGTCCTAAATCCTTTTTAGGGTGTCAAACGGGACCCTATTAGGTACTAAGTCAACACCGTCCGTCCATCTGTCATAGGGTTATATCTCAGCAGCCAGTAGAAGTAATCAACAGTAAATCGTGGTCAAACAAAGGTCAATCAATGTTAAAAAAAAACTGTTGAAGATTTTGTGTTGTATAGGCATGAACCACAATCAAGTTGAATCTGGCGGAAGTGACCTAACTAAAAAAGTATTTAGGACACATTCGTCAAATTCCACGTTCACCATAAAACAAAAAAAAACTAGGTATTTTAGCTTACTTTGGTCATAAATGACAAATAAGAAAAACGACCGAAGACACTTTCCCCAGATTCCATATGTAAAACAAAACAAAAAAAAAGAAGATTTCTGTTTTCAAATTAGTGATTGGAACCGTCTGCTGATCGAAATGAGCATAAACACGGCTAGTCTACTATTATCCATCGAGGTGTTCCGTTGTCCACCTTTCGTCTCACCGTCTGCTGATCGAAATGAGCATAAACACGGCTAGTCTACTATTATCCATCGAGGTGTTCCGTTGTCCACCTTTCGTCTCACCGTCTGCTGATCGAAATGAGCATAAACACGGCTAGTCTACTATTATCCATCGAGGTGTTCCGTTGTCCACCTTTCGTCTCACCGTCTGCTGATCGAAATGAGCATAAACACGGCTAGTCTACTATTATCCATCGAGGTGTTCCGTTGTCCACCTTTCGTCTCACCGTCTGCTGATCGAAATGAGCATAAACACGGCTAGTCTACTATTATCCATCGAGGTGTTCCGTTGTCCACCTTTCGTCTCACCGTCTGCTGATCGAAATGAGCATAAACACGGCTAGTCTACTATTATCCATCGAGGTGTTCCGTTGTCCACCTTTCGTCTCACCGTCTGCTGATCGAAATGAGCATAAACACGGCTAGTCTACTATTATCCATCGAGGTGTTCCGTTGTCCACCTTTCGTCTCCGTCATCAGATCAGCTCGCTGTCACCATTAGTACTTGGTACTTGACAGGTACGCAAACTTTCATCTCAATCGGTAGAGGATGACTGCTTTAAAACTCAGTTGCAAGATTTAACCCCAACATAATACTTACATTACATACAGACAAAAGCTTGTAAAACATGGACGTTTTAGTACCCCAACCTACTGGTTGGTTGGTTAAACTTTACTTACAAAACAAATTAAGTTATCTTCCAGTTTTCACTTCGATAATACGGCACATGAGTTCCAGAGGGACTCGCCTCAACAAACTCAATTATCGCTGACCTCTGATCCCTTAGGAGCCGGGGACCACAGATACAGACATTGTTACTATAGGAACAAACACAGATGTAATAATAGTTACTGTAGCAGCCGTTAGCGTAGGCATACCTAGTGTACCTACCTAGTTAGTCTTACTTAGAACCGGGAACACAGATGTAGATAGTTACTTTGTAAGCCCGCTTCTCTATCCCTTAGGAGCCGAGGACCACAGATTCAGACATTGTTACTATAGGAACAAACACAGATGTAATAATAGTTACTGTAGCAGCCGTTAGCGTAGGCATACCTAGTGTACCTACCTATATAGATAGTCTTACTTGGAACCGGGAACACAGATGTAGATAGTTACTTTGTAAGCCCGCTTTAGAGACCATTCATCCCGCTTCTGTCGGTATGTGCATGGTACATATAAGTAATGTGGAGGGTACATAATTTGTAAAGGTAGGTAAGGTACCTACCTATATCTAATTACGTTTCGTGTGGTTGGCTTTGGCTTAAGACTTTTTTTGGAAATTAAAACGAATTTGCTTTTGAGACTATTTTAATTTAATTTTATCCTAAAATCGTAGTCTAATGAGAGGTTTGTCTCACATTTGTATTAAAATTGATTTCAATCGATGGGCGGTACCTATTATATCTTGTAGTTTTGTTAACTTTCAATACCAGTAGAGATAACAATAATTCAATATGGTTATTACATACATACATAGACACACGCCTTTTTTCCCGACAGGGTAGACAGTGCCTCAAATGGGCCTCTTTTCATCAGTTCAGTTATTATTTATAGACAAAGCTTAATTCAAAAAATTTTTAAAAACTAATTCTACGAAGCTACGACGTCGAATTCTGATAATTTTATACTGATCTAGTTTGAATTTTTCCCTGGTACGTAATGTACGATCAAAACATGTTAGTTTCAGTAGTATTAGAGTTTTGTTGTGAAAAAGTTTGTCCGGGGAAGTACTATTTCTGCCGCAAAGCAGTAATGCTTTGCTCCTGTTTGAACGGTATAGGGCCGGTGAAACTACAGGCACACGAGACTTGTATATGTCTCAGAGTGGCGGGCGCAGTGCAATGCCACATAGGTTGCGTCCTAGGTGGACGTTGTTGAGGAGATGCATTGTTACAGGCAGATGATATCGTCATCTGCTTGTTCCGTCATTCATTCAGTAAAAAAGCGGCCAAGTGCGAGTCAAACTCGCCCATGAAGGGTTCCGTAGCAGCGAGTAACATAATATAAAAGTTCTTGGATGGTTTGCGATTTATGACTTATTAAAAAAAACTACTTACTAGATCTCGTTTAAACCAATTTTCTGTGGAAGTTTACATGGTAATGTAATTTTTTTTTAAGTTTTATCATTCTCTTACACTTTGGAAGTGTCACTCGCGCAAACTATTCAGTTTAGAAAAAAATTATATTAGAAACCTCAATATCATTTTTGAAGACCTATCCATAAATATCAGACACGTATGGGTTTTGATGAAAAAAAAACATTGAGTTTCAGTTCTGAGTACGGGGAACCCCAAAATTTTATGTTTTTTTTCTATTTTAAAAAAGTGTGAAAATCTTAACTCGGTTCACAAAATACATCTACTTACCAAGTTTCAACAGCATAGCTCTTATAGTATCGGAAAATAGCGGCTGTGTTTTTTGCCATTTGGCTGTGGAACCCTAAAAACAAAAACTAAAATTTGCTGGAATAAACTTCCAACTGCTACAAAGATAAACTCATTCGGCTTTGCAGTGGCGGGTAAAATGTGCAAATTAAATTTATCCAGGGCATCAAAGACCGAGGGAGCAGGCTTATTTAAATTTGCATGGCTACAGAGTAATCTACAATTTTCATGAATAATGGGATGATCGCTGTGAAATATTGACGCGTTTCAGAAATATGTGAAATATTGACAGAAAGAGATAGTCAACCATTGAAATAAAAGTTTTTTTTTTCAAGAATCTGATGCGTTTCCTTCTTGTAGTGGTTTGGATCAGATGAGCTACCTTTAGATCGTTTACAACGAACTTTAGGCAGCTCATCTGTGTTTTTGAAATGTTGTACGTACCTCCTGTTTGGGCTCATTTTGATCAGCTTACGGTTCCGATAAGGTACAAATATAAAAAAACTGTATTAAAAAAAAAAAACATTTCAATAATAAACTTACTATGAATGATGAAAAACTTGAAGTGATCATTAAGTTATTAACACCTAGTGTTTGAAACAATTTTTTTATCTAGACGATGCATACCTAATTTATGAGATGTAGGCGGTAAATTCACGAAAACCATTACTACGGCATGCATACTCTCCCACATAGTCTAATGGGACATTGTTTCGTTAAATGACCACTTTTCCCATAAACTTTCGCTTCGTGCATGTTCTGATAACTCTCTTCTTAAGGATTACGTCAGTATAATCAACTGTCTTGAGGCATAGTTGTCTTAAGCATGAGAGTATTGCAGATGAACAGATAGGTAAATATTTTTTTGTAGATATTGAATACAAATGGCTTTGTCAAACGACGCCAAACTTTTATTTTTGTATAAAGATTTTCGTTTGGGGTTGGCGCACCCTTTCCCTAAAGATAGGTACCGAATCTATGAGATAGTGGTTTGACACACATAAGTGCCCCTCATATAGCTTTATTATATTGATTTTTAACCCAATAATCTTCGCCATATAGAGAAACAATCGAATGTAGCCAAAAGTTAGAACTTTGTGTTTTGTTTTCTATCGATTTAACACGTTTAAACTGCGGCACCAGTTTTTGCATACTTCAGATCCTGCGGCACGAGGTGTTATCGGCCCGCACCGTGACTAGACGTTGAGGCGACACACGGTCTATTAGACTCCACCTCCCTTAAAGACTAAAATCCATTTTCTGGCGCGAAATCAAAGATAAATGAGAATGTTGGTCTTTAATAATATAGACAGTGAATTGATGAACCCTAATCTACCGTAGCCCCGGGATCTGCTAGCTAGTTAAGGAATTATAGGCAAAACAAAATATGGGATCTTATTCACCTCGTAACGCACTGAAATAGGGCAAATTTTCGCTGAGATTAGTGATGGGAAAAATAATATCGACGTGTTATATTGAAAATATCTACTAAAAGCCACTAATAACTCCTCAATGACTTGACCGATTTTGATCAATTATATCTCATTAGATTCGTTTTGAGGGCAAAACACAAAGCTATCATAGGATACAGAAATTTATAAAAATAATCAAAATTGCGTTTCAAGGCGCCATAAAGAGGAAAAATATTTAAAAATCTTCCTATATAATCATCATTTATCTCAAATATATATTTATCTCTTTCCTACACTGGACCAAACCGAAGTTATGTGCGTCGCACGACAGAGAAGTTCACGTTTTTCCTTGCCGCACCACAGGGAAATTATCGACACAGTCGAGAATTGAAATAAAATAAACTTTTATTTCAATTTTCGACTACCTCTTTCTGTCGTGACTTGCTGCTTTCCCGTCAGTATTCACAAACACGTCAATATTTCACAGGGATCATCCCATTATTCATGAAAACTGTAGATTTCCTGTCCTAACTGTTTCCTTGCCGCACCACAGGGAAGTTGCATGAGGGATGATTTAGGCCTCGTTACGCACTTAACGTGTTAATATTGTCTTGTTTTGGTTAGAGTGATTCCTCGGAATTATAATGTAACCATGCATATTTTGAATCTGAATATTGTATTTGAGTAAAACTCAGTTATAAATCATATCTAAGATTTGATTTATTCATTATCTTAAGGTAGCCTAAAGCTTCGGTCTCGCGATCATAACGCACAACGCTACGGTACGCGGCTCCACCGCAGCGTCACGACTTACTACTGACCGCTGACGCATACTGCGACGGAACAACAGACCATTCTAGACGTTTTTCATACAACTATGTGTCCGACTCCGCACACCGTATACCGCAGTGTTGTGCGTTATGATCGCGAGACCGAAGCTTTGGTTGGTATGTATTGTAAGTAACACTAATCTTTCCTTCTTTTATAGCAGATGTCGCTGCTGTAATCATTTCATCTGTCACGTATCAGTCTAACAAACTCTTTAATTTACGCGTTTATTTAGATTAATGTAATTCAAACGCGTTTATTAGTATGGCATAACCGCGATTATAACAGGTCAATTACCCCGGTTTCACTTTCATAAGCTATCTTACTTGTAATGGCTCGCCACGCTGGTTGCCTTTCCTAATGATGCAACCAACACCATAATCTAAGTTTCCCATTTCAAGAAAAACTGTTTATTATGATTATCACTGAAAGAAAGTGGTTTCCTTTCATAAACTATACAGAGTTGGGTGAAATAAATGAAAACATTTCTTAACTCGAACAAGTAAATGCTGCATGTCTGCTTGTAATATTAGGTATTTATATTATAACAGGTTTTCTTTGAATTAAGTAAATGCTAAGTGCTAGCGCGGGCAATGACCGCCTTCTATTGTTTACGAACTTATCTCCCAGTTATAATGAGCGGCTGGTTTAAATATACCTACCTGCACTACATTGACTACTAATCACTAGGTACACGTACCCAATCACAGAAATATTTTATAGACGCACTACACTCTACGGTCCCTAAAAACGGTAAATCTTCAAATGAATTGCTGTTCGTAAGTCTCGCTAAAACTCAGAAACAGCTTGACCGATTTGTATGTTTTTTTTTTGTGTTTTTATTTGGTGGGCCCCTGGATGGTTAAGATTCACAACTGGAACTCGACTTTGCTGCAGTCGGGTCACCGGGACCACGCGAAAGAAGTCACGAGCGGGCCGCTAGTATTTAATAAATAACATTAAAAAAGTATCGTGTGAAATATTTTCAAATTCACAGCGTTATTCTCCTAACAATCTCTTTGAGCTCATAGGGCTGGTTTGTGCCCGTAAAATGAAGCGTGCGTGTTCTGAAATAAATTTTCCCACTAGAGCCTAAGTCCATCACGACACAAAGCTGGACTCAGTTGATGCGCTGATGGCACAGGAAATACTCACTCTTCAACAATAGCACCTTGATTACGGTTGCATCTCTCGCGTTCCTTGATTGTAATCATACGTTGCAGATAGAGTAGCTCTGATTTTTTATTTACAAGCTTATTGTGAAATAAAGCTCAATCAAGCTTAATGTAGGGATCTACTACCTATACAAAAATCCTAATTTATCTGAACTGTAACAGGTGCCTCAAAAAACTCAAATTTTACCTACGATATGCTAACGCGTTTTCACTCCAAATATTTTAGATAATTAAACTGAATTCTCTAGAGTCTATAATTTCACTGGACTCTACCATGTAGATAGGTAACTTCTCGTAACAGCAAAATCGTTTATAATGTCTTCGGAAACCGGCGTTTTGTATCGCACATAATAGTACGCTTGGATTCTATCAACAGGATATATGAGTGAAAGTAAATTCTATAGCTATTTTCCTTGTACGCAAAATTCTACAAGTAACCGTTTTATCTGAGATTTCGTAACAGGAATGGACAGTGCTTATAGAGAAAGAACACAGTACAGTTTCTTGGTATGAAAAAGAGACGGATTTACAATGCAGTTTATTGTGCCTCTGACTACTGAGCAACACCTGCTTATAACACAAAATGTAGTGTACTACGGAGAAATCATACTGCAGCTGTTGTTTGTTACTGCTTGAACAATGATAACATCACGTTGCATAAATATCACAATCCCGTCAGAAAATTGCTATATCATTGAGACTTACAAACCATCAATAGGTAGCTTTCTTCAATAGAAAGCTGGTACTAACTGCCTCTTAGCTTCGAGAACTCAAACGAAATAGTCCCTGCTCTTTTAGAGAATATTTCCCTTCGGAGAAACTCTGGGATCTCTTCTATTTCGTTCGTTCGTAATGTCACTACGGGTCTAGCGCTTAACTGAGTCAGTCCCTGAGGTATGGGAGCGGTACAGGAGGGGTGTTTTTATTTACATTATGTCACATGTCATCTGATAATTTGAGACGAAAACACCCCTCCCGTACCGCTCCATACCTCAGGGACTGACTCAGTTAAGCGCTAGACCTGTAGTTCTTTATAAGACACCCTGAGCAAGGACAGTGACCAAGTTGAGATATGGTGACCCTGAAAAGGGCCTTGTGATTTATGGTGAAATAACCACCGTGGTAATAAGATTCAGTGCGCCTTGCAGAAAGTTTGGAGTTCATAGTGAAATGTGAATGTACCTGTGTATGTGAGACCTTCGAACACACATTCAATGAAATAGAATTAGCGTATTCATGACTCTTTTCTAACAATAACAGGATTCCCTTGTACCCAGCCCACAGATTACCCACAAAGCTTATACATGTTTCGTAATACGGCATCTGTCGCGAATAGTTGATTTATGCGCATACCCTTCGACCAAAGTAAAATAAATGGACTGGCCTTACCCATACAAAACGTCCGTGAAAAATAAGACAATTCGGATTTAGGGTACGGTCAACAAATAAACTATCTATCTATCTATCCAGCCACTGCTGAGTAAAGGCCTCTTCTCTATAGCGCCACTCCTGGCGGTCTTGTAAATAAACTAGGTGAAATTAAATTATTGAACTTATTAAAAACTGTATTTTTTTAATACTTAATACTTTAACAGATGCAATGTGTTTTCTAAAGTTATTTCAGTAGGTTTATAGTACAAAAAATCGCCGAAAAAAATGCAATTATTGAATGAAACTTTTACAAAAATACATGGTTCCCTTCTGTTTTATGTAGTTACGTATCTATTTTTCAGCTCTCAAACATACACAATATAAATCAATAGAAAAGCAAGTCCACCTAAGGTCTTCAGCTCAATCAATTTGTGAAAAATATTTTTTTCATCTCTCAATAAACTAAGAAAAAATCATAAAAATCGTACGGAAACATAAATGTATAAAAATTCCAGTATTTAAGAAACTGCAGAGTGCAGTTTTAAGAATTTTGCACAATGAGTTTTTTTATACTACTTGGAATGACAGATCAAGAAGATGGCCCACCTGATGTTAAGTGGTACCTTCTGCCTATGAACAGTCCATTACCTCAGGTCACGTCCACCTAGGACGCGCCCTATGTGGCATTCCACTGCACCCGCCACCCTGAAACATAAAGATGAAAAGTCCCATGTGGCCGTAATTTCATCGGCACCCTTACCCTTCAAACCGGAACACAGCAATGCGAGCACTACTGCTTTGCGGCAGAAACAGGTATGGTGGTAGTACTTCCCCGGACGAACTCTTTTACAAAAAAGCTCTACTACTACTAACCGTTTTTTGGCGTATAGAATTCATTGTGTAGAAAATGATCAGAGCAAATACGGGAAAATGTATTCTACTTCCAAAAGTCGTCTGTTCTTGCTCGTCTTATGACTTCTATCCATTTTGGTTTACCTTAGATTTTTTTTGGAAAGCTATAAGGTTAATTAACATGCCATTACATATTATATGCAATTACCTAAAGCGACGTGCTTAGCAATGTTTTGACGTAAATAATGCAAATTACAATTCTAAATCAATACGATACCCCTTAGGCATCAGATTTTTTTGCAGTCTGTACCGGACCATCCGTCATGCGTGAAGTCTTGTCAAATATTTCGTCGCTGTAGTTGGAAAACTAAATAAGTAATAACAACAACAAAACCAACATCGCGAGAAAAACGCGATTTACTGTTTTATTGCGTCAAAAAAGGCAATAACTTTTTTATCGTAACTAATTTTTCAGTCCGTGTTTTGATATGTTATAGATTGGTACGTTGGATTGGATATGTTATTAATTGAAATGATCTATTATTTACTTATTAGAATATGACAATCCTATCCATGGGTATTATATATAGGATTTATATAATATTAAAATACATTTTAAAATAAAACCAACTTATAATCATTTCTTTTTATCAAGACTGAATATTAGAAAACTACTGAAACACCTACATTATTTTAGCAGACTTATAAATTCAAAGTAAGTGACATAACTGTAGTGTAATGATACGACAGAGTCTGGTTAACAACTAGTTTATTCAATATCCGAGGGTACTTAGGATACTACATTTGCCTACCCACAACATCTTCCCCTAAATAAATAAGTTAACAAATTACGTAACTACTCAAACTAAAGTTAAGACTAGTTAGGTAGGCATACCCTACTATAACTAGGTACATACTTACTAGATACGCTTGACAATTATCTATTCTCTCGGTCAGAGATACTTTTTTACTTTAGTCGAAGGTCGGAGACATGGAGGTGAACATTCAAAGCTTTCACCCAATTCCCTACTCGGTTCATACTCCTCTCCTTCTTCCTCTGATTCATATGTATCATCCGATGTAACAATAGAACTAGGACTTTGTTTTTGACTTTCTGCCTGTTTACTATTTTGCGCCAGATTTTGAATTAAATGTCGTCGATTGCGTCGATAAATACCAATCCTGTTCTTTACAATATAAGAACGCGGGGTGGCTGCTTTTCCCAAAACAGTACCACGAATTTTTTTGTTATTATTTTCCAACATGATTACGTCATCGCCAACATTTAATTCAGGAAGCTCTTTGCAATGTTGATCATAATAGATCTTACTATTGTTTTGCTTATCTAGTAACATTTTATGCTGTGATTTATCGTTATAATTATAACTTTGTTTTAACAAGTCTGGATGAACAGGCAATCTACAATTTAATCGTCGGCCCATCATCAGTTGTGCAGGAGAATCCAAGTTATCTCGCGGCGTGTTTCTATAGCTTAGCAAATTTAAATAAAAATCCGTGTTACTATCTATGGATTTTTTTAACATTTTTTTAACAGTTTGTACTGCCCTTTCACTTTTTCCGTTCGATTGGGCAAAATACGGGGATGATGTAATGTGGCTGAAAGCCCATTCGTCTGCAAATTTTTTAAAGTTATGGCATGAAAACTGTGGACCGTTATCACTAATCACAGTTTCGGGGATCCCATACCTAGCAAAATTTTCTTTCATAACGGTCATTACAGACTTAGCTGACGTATCTCTTAGATGACTTACTTCAACAAATCCAGAGAAATAATCCACCAAAATTAAATATGATTTCTTTTGATACTCAAATAAATCAGTTCCAATTTTATTCCATGGCAATTTCGGTATAGGAACCGGAATCATGGGCTCTTTACTTGGTTTGTTTGTATTCTCCTGACAAACTTTACATTTTTTTACATAACATTCAATATCGTTTGTTATTCCCGGCCAAAACAATACTTCACGCGCGCGTCTCTTACAACGATCTATTCCCATGTGCCCATCATGAATCAGCTTTAACATTTCATTTTTTAGTGAATCTGGAATCAATACCTGCTTATTTTTAAAGATAACACTATCAACACAATACAATTCATCTCGAATAGACCAAAAATACCATAAGTCACTCTGAACATTATATTTATGATTGGGCCAACCCTGGGTAATATAACAAAGCAACTGTTTCAATACCTCATCTTTAACCGTCTCCTGTTTCACAAGAGAAAGTTTGTTCTGGGACATTGGGATGCTACCAATGACCATCTTCAATTGATACAGAATTGCCCTACTTATCTTATCATCATATAAGTCAGGAAGAGGCGCGCGTGATAATGTATCAGGTATGTACATAAACTTTCCTGGCTTATAAATAATAGTTAAATCGTAACCTTGAAGTTTTAACATCATTCGCTGCAAGCGTGCTGGGATCGAATCTAAAGGCTTCTTAAAAATGCTTTCGAGCGGTTTGTGGTCCGATTCCACGAGCACGCGTTTTTTTCCATATATATATTGATGGAACTTTTCACATGCAAAAACGATCGCAAGTAGTTCCTTCTCGATCTGTGCGTACCTAACCTGTGTGTCCGTGAGTGTACGTGAGGCGTACTCGACTGGTCGGCCGCCCTGCATCAGCACGGCGCCGAGCGCCACACTGCTCGCGTCTACTGATAACAGAACTGGCTGCCGCACGTCATACAATTCTAAAACAGGTGCCTTGCAAATAAGGTTTTTTAAATTTTCGAACGCCTCTTTATGCCCATGTTCCCAACTCCACATTATATCTTTTTTTAATAACCTCGTTAACGGAAATGTATGATTCGAATAATTTGGTATATATCTGGAAAGATAATTAACTACCCCTAAAAATCGTTCCAAGCTCTTACGATCCGTTGGTTCAGGCATATTTAGTACGGCTCTTACTTTTTCCGTATCTACTTTCATTCCATCCTTGCTAAAGACATGACCCAAGTATCTCACTTCCTCTAATGCAATTCGACATTTTTCTCTATTGAATTTTAAATTAATTTCTCGTGCCCTTTTAAATAACTCATTCAGCCGTGTGTCATGCTCCTTTCTAGTTCTTCCCCAGCAAATTATATCATCAATAAATGATTCTACTCCCTCCAAGCCTTCTAAAAGCTGTTTCATCTGTGCATGAAACACTTCACTCGCGCAATTTAGTCCGAACGGTAAACGTAGGTACTGGTACCTAGCAAATGGCGTATTAAAAGTACATAGATCTGCACTTTCTTTGTCTAGTTTCACTGCCCAGAAACCAGAATTGGCATCTAGAACCGAAAAATACCTAGCGCCATGAAGTTTAGTCGCGAGCTCATTTATTGTTGGTAATTGAAAATGCGCGCGTTGTATAGCTATATTGAGAGGCCTCGGGTCCAGACACACACGTAACTGTCCATTTTTTTTAGCTACTATCACTAACGAATTTACCCATGGCGTGGGATGGGTCACCTTTCTAATGACTCCTAGTTGCGTCATCCTATCCAATTCTTCCTTTAATTTATCGGTTAGCCCTAAAGGTACCTTGCGTGGGGAACACACTACCGGTGTCACACTCTTATCGACCACTATATGGTATTCACCAGGTAAACAGCCTAACCCATTGAATAAATCCTCATTTTCAGTTATTTTAATATTTTGGATTCTTTGAATTAACCCCAACGTTACACAAGCCTGTAATCCCAGCACACTCTGACAGTTAATTGCAGCAATTGCAAATTTTAAATTATACGGTGCCTTTTTATATCTCCACACTAAGTTACAAATTCCTTTTATGGGAATATATTCACCGCTGTACGACTGTAATTTAACATTACAATCAGCATTCATTATTTCAGGACTATAACCCATAGCTATAAAACGAGCGTACGATAAAACATTAATATCAGCACCGGTGTCTAATTTAAATTTTTCTGGACCGCACTCTCCACTGAGTACTTGAAACCAGTCCTCTGACAAAGTGTTTACTCCGGAAACACTATATAGCATCGATATAAAAAACGACTCACAGTCATCTTCTTCGTCCGATTTGTCCTCGCACAATCCAATGTCATACATTTTTTTCACATTTTTGTGTACCTTGCACATTCTTGCAAAATGACCATGATTTTGACACACATAGCACTGCACAGAAATAGCGGGACACTCCGCCGGTACACTGCACTCTCCTCCACACCTGAGACAATGTGGTGATGATGCAGCCTGCGCACGTCGCACGGCCCCGCCGGCGCCGCCGCTGTACCCGGCTGAGGGCTGGCCGCGCCCGCGTAGGCCTCCGCGGCCTCCGCGCACGGCCCGCCAGCGCCCCCGGCCGCCGGACCCGCCCCGCACGCCGATACTATCCACCTGCGCCGCCGACCCCTGGCCGTGACGCGTCTCCAACATACGGCTACTATCACACGATATTTCGTTGGCCTGAACAATCTTGATAGCTTTATCCAACGTCAAATCTTCCGTTCTCAGTAAGCGATCCCGCACAATTGTATTATTCAAGCCACAAACAATCCGGTCTCGAATAAGCTCCTCTTCTAAGATTTTAAACTCACAATTTCTGCTTAACAATTTTAATGCGGTGACGTACTGATTTATCGACTCGCCGACTTCTTGACTTCTAGTGAAAAAGTTATATCTTGATAGCGTTATATTTGGTTTCACTGCAAAATATTCGTCAAACTTTTTCAATAACAAGGTGACGTCATCTTTTTCCGTGTCATTGCTAAAAGTAAAAGTCTCGTAAACATCGAACCCCTCGGGTCCAATCAAGTTGCCCAGTAGACTAGCCTGCACGCCGCCTTCTTCTTTATGCACCCCAGATGCTTTTAAAAACAGACTAAACTGCGTTTTCCACCGCTTCCATGCGTCAGCCCGGCTGACGGGGCTGCCATCCAGACTCAGTTCTGGCGGTGGTCGAGCGTGTTCCATTATTGTAACACAACACTTACACGTTACGGAACACTATTACACAATAAACAAATTGTTTAATTGTATTTTCACGCTAATATTTAGTAAAAATCACCGCTGTCACCATGTAGTGTAATGATACGACAGAGTCTGGTTAACAACTAGTTTATTCAATATCCGAGGGTACTTAGGATACTACATTTGCCTACCCACAACAATAACAAACTTATCATACGACTAATGCTTATAAAATCAACAAAATGAAAAAAATTTGTGGAACACAATAATTCTAAGTATCAAAAAGAAAAATGTATGTCGACTAAAATTAAAACTATCTACGAGTATAAACTTGTGTCTGTTAACTTTCATTCAGAGTTGAGATAATGTCCTGGGGCGTAGTCCTCCTTGTCGCTCGTCCTCTAGAGCAAGACGTGTCCATCGACATGTATGGGCCATCATAACCATGCAATAAAGTCGATTTCGCAAAATGTGTTACTTATGTAGTTTTCCTACCACACGACGATTTATAAGTTTTTTATCAATTGATGAAAATTATATTACAAAACCTTTACTTACGAATTAAATGCGATGCCTGAAGCTTTATTTGTATTTCTTGTGTTGTTTGCACTTGCAGAAAAGCACAGGAAGGCATTGTATCACCAAGGTATCTAATTTTGGTATTTTTCAGCATAGCTGTCACTCGTTGCCGTGACAAAGACTGACTGAAGCGAAGTATACTAGCTAGGTCTGTTTAGAAGCTTCAAAACTATCGTTCCCTAAGGCCCGTCCATTCATTTTATTTACGTCGATGCGCATACCTACCTACGCAATCGTGTTTACGTTCTCGTACAAATGTACGAATACAATGATGAGATCTTATCGGTTGCGGTGTGATGCAGAAGCGTGAAATGTACCTGCCGCGTGTAAGCTTTAGTAGTTTCAGAAGTTTATTTTTATTTTTATAATTGCCGTCATCGACCACGACATTTTTTTGGGGTGCCTTCACATTAGGTCGGTTGTAGTGCGGCAGCAACGCGGCAGCAGCGCGGCAGCAGCGGATGCCTTCTCATAACAAATACAGCCGCGCGACTTGCTTAGATTAGGGTGGCCAGTTTATTTCAATAATGGACTCCAACGAGGTGCGACTGACCGCACGAGGCTGCCGCGCTGCCGTCCGCTATGAAAAATCACGTGTCGCGCGCGCGGCTGTCGCGCTGCTCTTTTTAATATACACGGATAGAAGTAGCAGCGTGACAGCCGCGCGTCCGTCGCGCTGCTATTGTCGCGCTTCTGCCGCACTGCTGAATGTGAAGGCACCCTTGAGCCGCATTTTTTATTTGCAAATCTGTCATGAAAAATTGCGAACGAATTTCCAAAATAATTTTGTTTGAGTGTGACTTGATAAGGAACACATCTTCTCACGTAATCTCATATTTCTACGACCAGTGGTTTTGCGTTGTCTGTCAGTCAGTCGGAACACTTTGATTTTTATCACGGATTTTACGTTGAAAATAGAAAAAAAAACAATGGGTAACTGTGATTGACTTTGCAGTAAATCGGAGAAAAGAAGTCGAAAAAAAATAATAATTTATATTTATAAGGTAGCTCTTCGTTTGCCGCATTGGCGACAAGACAATGACACATACCCTAATTTGTTTAAACGCGTTACGTAAAACCAAAGAACATACAAACAACTACCTTTTGTTATCATCTCGGCAAGGTCGCGATACATTATCACTGTCATCTTAAACAACATTATATCTCTCGAATCTCAGATCAGAGATGATCAGGGACAGTTTTCTAAAACAAACTTTATATCCATAGACACAAAGTTCAAACAGTCTGGAGGTTTGTCTGTATGAAAATGACGAGTGACCTTGGCTAATCATTTACCATGGAAACTCAGGTGTTATGATGGATTATGTTGAAACAGTCTGGGTGGGGTAAGCATGTGATTTTAGTTCGTCTACCGCATTTTACTATGGTTTGATTAGATTCCAAGAAACATTAATAGAATGTACGCTAAAATGATATCATCAGTAGCTAAGTAGTTTCTATCAGTAAAGGCAAATAGCGTTAAAATAGTAGTAGAACTCGTAAATCACAGAAGATAAGAGTAAGTAGGTAAACAATACGACGAGATTCGAAGGAGAGAATTCTCGAAGAAAATATGAAAAGCTTACACAAGGAAGCGTTCATTAAGAGAATAAGACAAAGTCAAAAACAGAAGGCCATTATTCAACTTAAGACTCTATACAGGGCGTCCCAAGAATATGCGACATGAAGGGAAAGTACCTTAAATATTGTAGATAGGATATTTTGCTGAAACGAGACTTTATTTTATTTTTAAAACTCAGTAATACTGCATTCAAATATTTTCTAAAAATTACTTAACGCGTCTGGGAATCGAACATACTTAAATGTGAAAAAAAAATAACCCGTGTTTTTATGATGCCAATCGAAAGAATAGTCAACAAAAAAACTCTCTTAAGTAACATAGTATCTTAAAACAAAGGAATAATCTAAAATTAAGCATTTTAATTTTATTTATTTATTTATGTTGGTTCGATTCCCAGACGCAGTAAGTAATTTTTAGTAAATCTTTAAATGCAGTATTACCTACTAAGTTTTAAAAATAAAATTAAGTCTCCTTTCAGTAAATTATCCTAACTACAATATTTAAGGTACTTTCCCTTCATGTCGCATAGTCTTGGGACGCCCTGTATACTATCATATTAAAAAACAGTCAGACCCACAATAGAGAGCTCGAACCAAAGCTACCAATTTGTGAAAATTACATGCGAGACGACGGTGGCGTCCATATTAATGAGATTGGAGTCGTGGAGACTGAAACTAATGCACTGACACTCAACTAATGTAACCTAGAAATTAGACAGAACACTTAGGTATATAAAACTCTTCTAGTGATCGTAATTCCAAAGATGTTATTAATAAGAGCTGTGTTTATTTACCTAATTTTGTTTTACAAAGATGAAATCTGGCAACTTTTGGTACTATAATGTTTTTGAAGGTAATTTGAATTCGTGATATGCAGCCAAAGTTACTTTTTTCATAAATAGCGGCACATTTAATACTTACCACGTCAAACACAAACACACTCTGCAAGTCAGTATAATTTATTATGTCAAGCACGTTATCCTTGTCGTGGCACATATTGAAAATTCCTTTTACTATTCTCGAAAGTCGACGTGAAAAGTACAAGAAACTACTTCGTATTCGTAATAAAAACGGTAAACTCAAGAAAATTGAGTTCGTTCCAATAAAATCAATGTCATCTACTTTTTCTTGAACTAATGGCCTGTTCGTTTTTCTAATCAAATAATTTTTCAAAAATAACTTAACCCTGATGTATTTATGCATGTTTAGGTCAAATCTTGCAAGCAGAATTAGAGCAACTTCTCGACATCCGATTGAGCTGAAATTTAGCATACCTGTCAAGTTTCGATGACAATACAAATAATACTATGGTGACAACGAGCTGATCTGACGATGGAAACGAGGATCATTTTTATCAGCGCACGGTTCCGATCACTAAATTTATAAAAGCTATTATTGGTTGTATGCTGTGTAAAACAGCGTAAATATACGTATTTATTGGTTATTTACTAAATAGCTATTTGCGAGTAGGTACTTCGTCGATTCTAGTCCTCGTTTAGATGCTAATTTATATTGGTAGTGTTATGTATTTGCAACCCTAATGCAATAACCAGCCATGATGAGAGTGGACATTGATAGATACATAATTAAAACCAATTTCTGCATTGATTCAGCTTATAAGCACCAGCTAGAACATGCATTTCAATGTGATCTAGTCGCTTTCCATTGATTTCCAAGACCAAGCATATTCTTAATTCCAAGTTCAGTTGATCTTGAATAATGATTTAGAGTTTCAAGTCTCCACATTTCGAAGTTTACAGGATCTAAGTGCCCTACAATTCGAAACTTTTACAGCAGGTCGGTTGCCCAGCTGTTCATTACATAACTCATCAGTTGAATGTGTTTCTTACTCGAACCACGCCAGTCTTATCCGTTGCTCGTCTGTGCTGAGCATTGAATGCAGCGGCAATCGTCAGACAGCCTTAATTTTGCCGAATAGGTTTTATATCTTTAGCACAAGATTATGCTAATGATGATGTAATGATGGCTCTACCTCTTGTTAAACCCTGGCTCAAAAAGAGCAGAGTTTTCAATATGACTTAGATCTGGACGTTATCCAATAAGGACTTCAATCCGCCATTTTTAAAAGAAAGAATGACTTAATGGACTCTACTACATCTAATTACAACTCATTAGCCCTAATTAATGCCATGCTTCCTTAACCTGCACTCGACGAACGTGTGATAATTAGGTACACTAATCACCTAGCGCAAATGTGTGCAAAATCTACGATTGATTTATCCAAAGAACCTATGTGAGGAAAGGATTCATTCAAGGCAAGGTGAATCCCTACTACTGATAGATATAAGTGTAATGCGTGTCTTTTATGAATGGTGTATTTTGTCCTACAAAACCTTGGTTATTCTGCTGCCATTTTAACGTAGGTTATGACTTGAAGGAGACTCTTGACTCACTTGACTTTGGCTAAATTGTTGTTTGGAATATCCCTTCTTTCTTAAGCCTTATTTAAAAGTTAATACTTCCAACTTTGACAAGGCATATAATGTAACTACGAGTATAAGAAATTTATTTTGATAGTAACGTTAGGAACAGATCTTTTAGAAAAACAAGAACTGGGTCCTAATAAAATATCAAAACAATATTGAGACAGAAACACACAAGAGCTTCCTGATAATGGTTATTGTATACTCACACTCCCAATAGGTAGGTTGGATATTGATTAATAGATAGAGATTGTTAGATAGAACATGCAGGCATGTAGGTACCTACCTATATATAATGCAGTACACAAGAATTGTCTGTAATGTGAAAGCTCCATGCCATACATCTTCCCATGGTTATTACGAATTGTGTATTAGCTACATTGCGTGTTATTGGTTCTCACCAAAACCTTTTTCTGAAGCTGATCTTAATCAGTCTGAGATTGTTATCGGATGATGGAGTTACAGTCTACACTAATATTATAAACAGGAAAGATTTTATTTTTTGTATATTTGTTTGTAACTCAAAAACTAATAAACAGTTTTTTTTTATTATTAAAAAAATAAAAACACCTATAGAAAGCTACATAATATCCCTGAGAGCTTATAGCCTATGCTTTATTAGATTCCTCCCTCGGCTACGCTCGCGTTTTTGTATGTTTGTTAGTTTGTAATGGATTTTAAAAATTGATTCATCCAATAAAAATCTACATTGTTTTACCCCGTTTGCTATAGGATATAATATAGGGTATGGTTTACTAGCTTCCACCCGTGGCTACGCTCGCCTTATGTGTAGCTCTACTCAACTCCGTAACGGTTTAGTGGATTTTGATGGTGTTTTTAACATATATCGCGGTAATTCAGGGGATTTTCGTCAAGACTACCGCTACTGGGACATTTATAGTATTTTAACTCTTATATTTGCCCAGCTTTGGAGCCACATCGTTTGTCTTGCATACATTAGTGTTTCTTGGTATTTACTGACCTACTTTGTCTTCCCGCATCTATTCAAAGAGCTTGTTGTATTGGAGAGAGCACGTGCAAACAAGACTTGAACACGTGTCTCTCATCGCCTTTCTTCCTACTTGTGCATTTGAATCGTAAGCAGGAACTTCAGTCCTGTTTTTTTTAACTTTAACTTGAATGAATAAACTTCATATTCAAAAACTTTTAAAACGTTTTTTAAACGTATGTTTTCCTTGTCTATGTAAATAAATAAATGAATAATGCTGGACAGTTCCCACAACATTATCTAGCGCCAAGCTAAGCAGAGCCTGTGTTAAGTATGCGTACTAGATAACTGATATACTTAATACAATACATTACACAGATATAGACATAGAAAATACCATGAACAAATATCTGCAGATCGTACAAATATTTGTTCCGGGGCGGGAATCGAACCCGCAACCTCCTGCGTCGCAGGCGAACCTTCACCCGCCGCGCCACAGAGGTTGTCAGATGTCTAATTGTAGTTATCTCTTTGGAGGAACCAATTTCTTGTCTCCAGTGCTCAAAGTTTTTTAATGACTCTTATTAGTTTCACTCTCCTATACTCCTTCTAAACATAAATTTGGTAATATTACCTATTCCCATAGCTGAAGGTGAAGTTCCTACTCTATCTACCTTTCTCAACTCCTCTAAAGCTATCAAACTTGACCAATCAAATAAGATAATCTATAATGAAAACTTCCAAGATCCGACTACTCGAGAACTTTCAAGGGCCAGATCAAAACATAGATAAACGCTCGACAGGTTCCTACAAACCGATAGTGAAATCAACGTCATGGCGCGTCGTACCGTTAGCGGCCAGTGGGCCACTTTTTACCATTATTGGCCGCTAAACTATCGGTCATACTCCGGCGTGTTGGTTAACCGTCTACCTACGTGAAGTAGGACGTTGTTGATACAAAGTTTGTGAAGGAAAACGTAGCGCTAAAGAAATGCAAGGTGGATGACACCTACATTGATATGGAGGTAAGTGCACCGGAGATATCCTGGTTAGCGAACAAACCGGACTACGCAGTGTAGGATGTACCGATGATACTTTAAAGGTAGCAGGAATTTGGTGGATGAAGGCGGCTCTAGACCTTTCATAGATTATAATAGAATATAAAATACTTTATTGTTTAAGATAACAACAAAAAATACATAACTCAACATAATAATAAAAGTACAATGGGCGGTCTTATCGCTTAGAAGCGTTTTCTTCCAGAAACCGTTGGATGGAGAGAAATCATCATTCATTCATCGTGGCATACTATGGTGTATTATACTTCTACAGCGTGAGAATGATGATTCTGCTTTATATTACAAATATGAAAGTCTTGACGTTTCTTTGTTACTCACGCCATAACAACAGAACCGATTTCGATGAAATTTCGTAAACAGATAGATTATGACCTGGATTGTGCTATAGGGTAGTTTTTAGACTTTTTATCCCGGTATAACGTGAGCAAAGCCGGGGCGGTTACTATAGTAGCTTAGGTAGATACATAAGTTGTTTAGCAAATCTCTTTGTATTTTAGTACCTAACTTTACAGGGGCAAACTATCTTCAAGCTTCATCCGTACTGCCGGATATTGGAATTTCCACTTACAAAACAGATCTCAAGGGATCGTTACTCCGCCATCCCAAGTCCTAATACCTACATGATACATTTAGCAAAATATATGGATAAAAGAAGATATAGAAAGAGATCGATCAAATGGTTCGAAGGTTCGCCTGCGACGCAGGAGGTTGCGGGTTCGGTTCCCGCCTCGGAACAAATATTTGTGCGATCTGCAGATAGTTCAGGGTGTTCTGGGTATTTTCTATGTATGGTAAAAAAATATCTACCTATGTAATGTATTGTAATTAGTATATCAGTTATCTGTTACTGAGAAATCTTAAAATATTTAAATTAAAAAAAAGTAAATGTTAGATTTTTTATAGCATGTTTTAAAATTAAGGAATATACTTGCATGAAATGTTTAAATTAAAATTATATTTATTAAGGAAAATAAATAGCTTAAATAAATAAATATCAGTTACCTACTAGATAGGTACCCATAACACAAGCTCTGCTTTGTTTGGGGCTAGATAATGTTAGATAATTTTATGAATAAATAAATAAATAAATGTTGTGTGAACTGTCCAGCATTATTTATTTATTTTAAACAAGAGTGAATAAGATAGTTCTATTAGACAAGCGTGCGCTCCACCTTAGACCTCATCGACACTTACAATCAGGAGAGATGGCGGACAAAGTCTCGACTATCTTCAATAAATTAATAAAAATACCCTTTTCGTCTAAGTGTACGAGTATAAGCGTTTGACGACCTCGTCGTATTTTTCTCCCAAGCTTTACTAGTTTCACCAAATCAGCCAGTAATCTCAATTACAATAACAGTTACTTTGATAGCCCTGATCGGACTATCAAAACATCGTTTAGCGTTACGGCCGCATGATTGCCCATCATCAAACCCGTACATTGGAGGTTGGAGGCCTTGACATTACGATGCAACACTGAAGAACACAGTTTGACTATTTATGTGAGTACTACACAATTGGACACAGTGCACTAGAGTTGCCAGTACCTCGATTGAAAAATGCCGGACTGACACGCATCAGCATCAATAGAGGTCCAACCTTACTTATCTTACTTGCTTATCTATACCAACATACCAAGTTTTATCAAGATTGGATCAACGTTTCTGCAGTTATTGTCGGACAAACAAACATACTCACAAACATACATAAAAACGCTGCAGCCTGCAATTAGACTCTGGAGAGCTAGCTTAGCTCGGTCAACTGTCAATATTGACCTACAAAAATATTAAAATATACTACGTCAACGGGTGAAAGAAAAATCAAACAAGGTTTCTAATAAGCTGCCATGCAGGCAACCCTACTGCAAACACTTCCCACGATATTATAATGTACAAGCAGCGCCCCGCGGTTTCACCCGCGTGAGTCTCGATCCCGTGGGAATATCGGGATAAAAATATGCCTATGTGTTATTCCGGGAGTCCAGTTATCTCCATTCCAAATTTAATCCAAATCCATCCAGTAGTTTTTACGTGAAAGAGTAACAAACATCCTTTCATCCATCCATACTTACAAACTTTCGCGTTTATAATATTAGTAGGATAGGATGTACAGACCATTCACCGTAAGTTGGCATCTGCTATTTATTACTGTATTTACAGGTGCCATCTTACGGTGAACGATCCGTACGCCATTTTCTAAAGAAGATGTCGTCTACTTTTATTTTATTTTATTTCCAAGTGTTTTTATAAGTTATTTCGTTTAATTTGGTGGCATTTTAACCAATGTACCTCGTTTATAAAGCACAAGTGCAGTGAAATTAAATGGAAGTGTATTGCGTGACTTTTCAAATTGGTGGAAATCGTCTACCAACTTTTAAGTAAAAGTGCCAGCGTTTTTCTAAAACATGACTTTTCTGAGACTTTAAGGATAATCGTCTTGATTACTAAAAGCTCGGTTCACGGTAGATGGCGTGGAAACTTATTGTATTACTTTTTTATTTTTTGTGCTAAATTCGGGCGTCTTTCGTGTTTTATTTTATCGTTCGCGGCTAAGTTGTAGTTGTAAGAATTTAATTCAGTATGAATTTCCTTTAAACAGTCATTTGAAAGTTCAAATTACCTAGAAATAAGATCGTTCACTTTTCTGATGTAATTACACGCACGCACACATACATATTCACTGTTTTGGTTTTCATTAGATGGCGTTGTTATTGTCCAAGAGCATTGGCATGGACGTTAGATAGATGGCGTTAAATAAATAGCTTGGTATCTGTTTATAGATCGCGTTGAATAAAATTGTTAGAATGATAAAAGGTATTTCAGAGAAAAACTCGGAAAATTATTGTTTACAAGAATAAAACTTATTTTTCTAATGTCCAAAATGTACACGAGTGTAAGTAACTGACCTGCATCATTGCAGTAGGTAGGTAGGTACCCATAATTATCATAGTTTGCCCCGTGAACCCATGACGGTTTTTCATTATCATCAGCCTACAGAAGTCCACTGCTGGACATGGACCTCCCCATAGAATGTCAAGACAAACGGTCTTGAGCAGCCTCCATCTACCGCCTTTCCGCAACCCCTTCTGTGGCGTGTCCGGCAAGATAGGATGTTGCATAAGAATGTTTCGTTTTACAGAAATGAACAAAAAAAAAAAAAGGTTTTAAATTGTTTTATATTACAACTTCTGCTTACACTAGAAATATTAGGTATACAATAAAAAAACATCATCAATAACTAAATACATTTTGCCTTCGTTTTTTGTATTCATTGCTCGAAGATTCTGTACCCGTACCTAAATCCGAAACATCCGTAAAAGAACCAGGATCATATAGCTTTATGTCTAGCCCATTGCCACTTCAACTTGCTAATTTAGAGACCTATGTCAGTGAGCCGGTGGACTTGGATCTACAGGCTGATGTTTGTACCACCATCCATTTAGAATGCGTAGTACGAATAGATAGGTACCTACTCTAGGTAGGTACCTACTACCTATTCTACGCGCGGACATTGTTCAGCTAGTCTAATATAAAACCATTTTACTGACTTCAAGCCAATGTAGACGGTTGATCATCATCATCATCAGTCTACAGAAGTCCACTGCTGGACAACGGTTTCCTCTCTAAAATGCCACGACGAACTCTCTTGAGCCTGCATCTACCAACTTTCTGCTGATTATAATATCTTTGGTGCATGGAAAGAGGGGTCTTCCTCTACCTTCATCAGGTTTGTAGGTACCACTCGAGAACCTTTATTCACATAATATGGTTGTTAGTTCTGCGAACTATAAAGCCATTTTTTTTATTTATTTTTTAACTTTGATAGACTTTTGTTTGACCACGATCTCACCTGTTGGTAAGTGACGATGTGGCCGAAGATGGAGCACAAAGGTCTAGAAGGAACCTATTCACTCTAGTCTTGAAGATACCCAGATTATAGTTTTCAGGAAAGACAGACGACGGTAGTGTATTCCACTCCTTAGCAGTTCGCATTATAAAGGTAGAATTGAAACGTTTAGTACGAAAAGAGGGTATACTAATGAGGTAAGGGTGGTACCAAGCCGTGCGCCTGCTCGTCCATGATGAAAAGGAGATAGTGGGATCAGATCATGAAGTTCCTGGGAGCATTCCCCAAAATGTAACCTATATATAGAAGATCGAAAGGCACGCAACCTTACGGCGGTGCTCGAGAGACTCTAGTCTCCGCCATATGTTGCCCACCTATAAGCCTGAACGCTCTGCTCTCTGAACGTTCGATCGAGTCCAAGGCAGCAAGCTAGTGTTTGGCCGAGCCAGCCATCCCAAACGTGGTAGGAGTACTTCATACCAGCCCGGACTTGTGCTTTGTACAGACTTAGAAGGCTTCATGGAGGCAGTTTTTGCCTTAGACTCGATGTAGGAGCCAAGTTGAGAGTAGGCGTGAGTGAAACGCCTAAGAGCTCGAGGTGATCTCCTATAGCTACAGGTATATCTCGGAAGACAGGAACTTGGAGAAACTTACTTTTTTCGCGGAGAAGAGACAAGCCTGCGTTTTAGAGGCGTTGAACTTGACTAGATTGGCATCACCCCAATCGGAAACAGCCTTGAGAATCAAATTCAGACGCTGCAGCATCTCATCTCTTAACTCCAGAATTTAATTCTGCCTAGCACGCGCATTGGAAACGTATCTCTCCACAACTGTGCTGTCGTCTGCATACCCAATGATACTGGGCAGTAGCAGATCATTTATATGCAGCAGAAACAGTGTGGCAGGTAGCACTGACCCCTGAGGTACCCCGGCGTTTATAGCCATTTGATCCGACGAGCACCCGTCAACAACTTACTCGAATGGATCTTTCCCTCAGAAAGTCTGCGAGGCAGGCCTTCGAGACGTCTAATGAAACAGCCAGTGCTTCACCATGATCTCGATGGCCTCTCTCCAAATGTGCGTGGCATACACAAGAAGGTCCCCAGTAGACCGATTTCGGCGAAATATCCTCGATCCGTCGAGGTATGCAAGGACCTTCCTATTCTGTACACGCTCCATACATTTACATAGTAGGGAGGTGACCTAGATAGGGCGGTAGTTCAAAGGGTCAGCACGACTGCCTTTCTTGGGCACAGGTTGCACGTTAGCGAGCTTCCAAGACTTGGGGACTTCACCAGTATTCAAAGAGAGGCGGAAAAGTTGCGTGTATATTGAAGACAACTCAGGTTCACAGGTTTTTAATACTACGGCCGAGATACCATCCGGACCGCTAGCTTTATTCACGTCGAGACTACGTAGCGTTTTGAGCACTTCCTTTTGCTGGATGCGAATTCTTGCATTGAAGCTTTGCACCGAGGAAGGCTGGGTGGAGTTTCGCCAGAGGCGTCAAGACGCGAAGCCTCCGCAAATTGAGTGGCAAATAAATTTGCTTTCTCAACCGCAGCGTGAGTTTGGGACCCGTCCGGTTTCAGTAGTTGGGTTTAGTGAAGGGCGGCTGAAGTTCGCTTCCACCGACTTAGCCAGAGACCAGAAAGCTTTACTTCCCGCAGGGTATGCGGCAAACTTAGCCCCCAGATAGCCAATCCGATTGAAGCGAGCCTTCTGTAACACCTTCTTGCAGGACTTGGTGGCTTTGTTATAGGCTTTCTTCATAATCCGTGCATCCGAGGTTTAACCGTTTCTTGCGTCAACGCAAGCTAGGTATGCAACACTTGGGCCCCCTACAACCTGCAGTCAGCCAGCGGAGAACCGTGCTTCGGATCCCGCTACCTTCCAAGCCTAGCCAACCGGCACACTTGCACTGCTGCGGTCTCTAAAACGCACATGCTGAATCCAGTGCACGAACTGCCGTGGTATTCGGGGCCGCATGAAGCCTCACGTGAATATTCACGATTTGCGCAGTAAGAAATCTGCACTCTGTAAAGTTCAGCGTGTAACGCGTATCGCGCAACGCGTGAATTAGATGACACAAATAGGAAGTGAATTGGCTCAAATCACGGTACACAGTGGAACGATTTTGAAGTTTCGTAATTTCTGTCTAAAAAAAATTGCAACTGATAGGAAATTGTATGGTGATTAAAAGATATTCTATTAAATTTTCAAAAAAAGACACTCCTTTATAGGTTAAAATAATAGTTCAGAAAAAATGTATGGAAAGATTTATATTATATTGTTTTTCTCAGAAATAAGAAGTTTGTTCAAGAAAAAACCTATAATAGCTTAAAGTAGCTACCGTCTTCTACAAATGGGCATATAGGGTTCTGGACGGTTTAACCCTGCAGCATTGGCAGTTAAGGGGAATTAAACTCTTAAAAAATATTGTTTATTTTGATACGAGCATCTGATAGGAAATGTAGTGCTTGTTAAAAGTTATTCTATACAATTTTCCATAAAAATGAGTCTGTGATATTATAAAAATGTATTTCTGAAAAAATGCAATGAAATATAAATCAACATATTTTTTCTCGGAATTTTAAATCATAAGAAACTTACACTACTTAAGTTCTATACAACAACGAAATATTCGTTTTTGGCTAAACGCTGTTGCAGTGGTGTTTAAATGGGATCAAACTTTACAAATATATGATTTAATGTTAAATGTTAATGGAAAATGGTTCAATTTCTGTCATTCGCTCAGTCTTATCTAAGTAAAATGAATAAATCATAATAAAATCTAGTGTAAAAAACTTCTAAGTCTAACTATTGGCTTCGTAATTATCTCCAAATAATTTGCCAATTTTTCCGATACTCGACATTTCTGACCTTATAGGTAGGTACCCGATACTTTTCATTGCTACAGTTCTTCCACTGAGCATTACATTCATAAAAGTAATAAATCAATATACAATCTAGTGTCAAAAAGTACAAAGATCTAAGAGATTAAGAGATTGTCTTATTAATTATCTCCAAATAACTTAAATAACTTGCCAATTGTGTTGTTATATCCAAAAGGACTTGTAACTTAATCTTTGCCTCCGTTATTTCAACACCTACTGTAGGGTAGTATCTTTTTTTGGCTTCTAATATCTTGTAGTAGAAGGGCAATACAGATATGCTGGAATCTGATAACATTGTCCTCAGGGATAAGTATTTTCATTTCGTTAGATTCAGCGAAGTTGAAAGAGCAAGAGCACTATCTTCATCAGAGAAATCATCGCATCCAATGAATAAAATCAGAGCATCACAACAAAACTTTACAGATCTGTTAATATGATTTACCCTCTTACCATTTTAAAATAGTCCGGAATTCCCAGCAGCCATTTTTCATAAAACATATGATAGATATTTTAGTATCGATGTAACTAAAATATTTCCCAAATAAAGTTAATAATGACAAAAATCCCCTTAAAACTAGAAGCAACCTTCGTAAAACTAGTAATCACTTACTGGAAAGATCCACCAAATTATCAGTAGAACCATTTACTTACCTACATTTTTCTATCATCTACATACATTAAATTCTACAGATAAGTTGGTGGGTCTCTAACAATGAAAGGAATCTAGTACCTTCCTACAAGGTCAGTCATTAGGCTCAAGTATCGGGACCATTATTAATAATACGTGGCAAATTATTTCAAGATAAGTAATAGGGGGCGTTCAAGTATTATGTAAGCGCTTGAGGGGGGCGGGGGGGTCTTTGTTTTGCTTATTTTTGATGACATGGTCGATATCGTGATTACGTCAGCAGTTATTATTTACTTATTTTACACAAATGGCAACCCACAAATTGTCTATGCTTGAAAATAAAACTCACATGTCGGGGATTCACACAAATAAAGAATACGTTATAGGTACTCGCCTAGAAGCGAGTGGGGATTACCGCGCGCACTTGTCACGTCTTTATTTCTTCCATCAATCTATTGTTTCGTTTCGATTCGAATGACGATTTGACGTATTGTAAGCAAATCAAAGCAAGTTAATTTTTGTTTTAACCGGTGATCCATTTTCGCCCAAGCTTAACTGTTTAACATGTCGTTTCAAATAAACAAATCCAAGTTATATCAAAAATTATTCGAAAGTTTTAAAAAATCTCATACAAATACAAAAGTACAAAATGTACAGAAGTTAGTTAAGCCTATTTGCTAACTACTGCTCACGAATCAATAAAAAAACAGAATACATTAAAAGAAAAATGCATATAGGTACCAATTATTAAGTAAGCATGGGAGGGGGGGAAGAGGTTTGCTTACTTTTGCTTACACAGCTTACACAGAAGGGGTGGGCATAGTGCGCGTCATGTAAAAAGAACGCTGGCGGTCAAGCTTCTACAGGCGTTCCAGCGTTCTTTTTACATGACGCGTACTATAATGGTACATTATTTGTAGTAAACTAGGCAGGCACTCATTCAATGTATAGGTATACATCTCTTAAATAAGTAGAAAAGTAAGTAATCTCTTAAAAAGAACGCTGGAACGCCTGAAGAAGCTTGACCGCCAGCGTTCTTTTTACATGACGCGCATTATAAATAGTTGTAAAAAATCTGCTTACGTAATACTTGAATGGCCCCATACGACAATCGCTAACTTTGTAGTTTTTGTCTCTAGTGACTCTAGAGTCTAGATGATATGGTGATTTACTTTTATGAAAGTAATACTCAGTGGAAGTACTGTAACAATGAAAGGTATCTGGTACTTAACCTACAAGGTCAGTCATTAGGCTCAGGTATCGGAAAAATTGGCAAGTTATTTGGAGATAATTATTAAGACTATAGCGATCTTTGTACTTTTTGACACTAGATTTTATTTTGATTTATTACTATTATGAACGTAATACTCAGTGAAAGTACTGTAGCAATGAAAAATATCTGGTACCTACCTACAAGGTCAGAAATGTCGAGTATCGGAAAAATTGGCAAGTTATTTGGAGATAATTACTAAGCCAGTAGTTAGACTTAGAAGTTTTTTACACTAGATTTTATTATGATTTATTCATTTTACTTAGATAAGACTGAGCGAATGACAGAAATTGAACCATTTTCCATTAACATTTAACATTAAATCATATATTTTTAAAGTTTGATCCCATTTAAATACCGCTGCAACAGCGTTAAGCCAAAAACGATTATTTATTTTTTGTAAAGAACTTAAGTAGTGTAAGTTTCTTATGAAAACCTTTTAAAATTCCGAGAAAAAATATGTTGATTTATATTTCATCGCATTTTTCAGAAATATGTTTTTATAATATCACAGACTCATTGTTATGGAAAATTGTATTGAATAACTTTTAACAAGCACTACATTTCCTATCAGATGCTCGTATCAAAATAAACATTTTTTTTCAAGAGGTTAACCCCCTTAACTGCCAATGCTGCAGGGTTAACAGAACCCTATATGACCCATTTGTAGAAGACGGCAGCTACTTTAAGCTATTGTTGTTTTTTTTTAACAAACTTCTTATTTTTGAGAAAAACAATATAATATAAATCTTTCCATACATTTTTTTCTAAACTATTTTTTTAACCCATGAAGAAGTGCCTTTTTTTGCAAATTGAATAGAATATGTTTCAATCACCATACAATTTCCTATCAGTTGCAATTTTTTCAGACCGAAATTACGAAATTTGTTCCTACGTCCACCTTTTTTCAAAATCGCCCCACTGTGCGGTACCCCGAATACCATAGCTGCTCAAACCCGTCACTTCCACGATGGCTACACTGGACATCAGTCCGAAACACGACAATGTCGCTTCACGGACTAGCTATGTCCATGGGGTGGTGATAAGCCACGGCCGAAGCCTACCACCAGAAATGTTGTTACCCGTTTGACACCACCCAGAGATCACGTGTAGGGACGCGAGGGTATTTTCCTATGGACGCGAGCAACTCCAATCTCCAAATTTCCGAGCGTACTCTTAGATGATCTATATACCTGCACACCAGTACCTTAGATGATGATGATAATGACGACGACGTTGTTAATGTTCATCACCACCGCCATCATCATCATCATCATCACCACCACCATCATCATCATCTAAGGTATTGTCGTGCATGTGATGATGATGATGATGATGATGATGATGGTTGTGGTGGTGATGATGATGGTGGTGACCATCACCGCCATCATCATCATCATAATCACCTGCACGCTAATCTCCTAGATGATGATGATGATGATGATGATGATGGTGGTGGTGATGATGATGGAGGTGGTGATGAATATTAACAACATCATGAAGATGGTGATGATGGTGGTGACCATCAACATCACCACCATCACCATCATCATCATCACCTGAACGCCAATACCCTAGATGATGATGATGATGATGATGACGATGATGTTGTTAATGTTCATCACCACCACCATCATCATCATCATCACCACCACCATCATCATCATCATCATCATCATCATAATCACCTGCACGCTAATATGCTAGATGATGATGATGATGATGATGATGATGGTGGTGGTGATGGTGATGATGATGGCGGTGGTGATGAATATTAACAACATTATGAAGATATATTATATTAACCACCATCACCATCATCATCATCATCACCTGCACGCCAATACTCTAGATGAAGATGATGATGATGTTAGTGGTGGTGATGGTGATGAAGGCGGTGGTGATGAACATTAAAAACATCATGATCATCATCATCATCATCACCTGCACGCGTATACCCTAGATGAGGATGATGATGGTGATGGTGATGATGATGGTGGTGGTGATGAACATTAACAACATCATCGTCATCATCATCATCATCATCATCTAGGGTATTGGCGTTCAGGTGTTGGTTCTGGTTCGCTGCGGGCCCTGCTGACTACTGAGCCACGCTCGCCTTCGGCTCGCTCGCAGCTTTCGTGGTGATCACTGTTCTCTAGTGTTTTAAATCCATGTTGTACTTTCACTCATTTTGAAATATAAGACTATTCAAAATTCGTAGAATCGTGCATCATACTATCATTGATTCTGGCCAAGTTTTCACGAATTCTTTCGTTGTTTTATTTTTAACACCTCACATAGTAACTTAAAACTTGGGTAGGCTACCTAAATTGAAATAAAGTATTTTCTAGCACTATAATGCTATTGCAAAGTTTAAAGAACGTAGTTGTAAAATAAATTAGAATACATTATTATAAGTACAGTTGGCAACCCTATCAGAACTAGCTCGCTATAGTAGAAGTTACGGCCAACTTATAAAAAGTATTGTGTGTTCACACTAGTAACGGTTTGGCAACGTCGCTTTTAAACTTTTGCTGACGGAGCGGCAACATATCAAAGTCAAAGTCAAAAAGTATTTTATTCATTGAAATCACAAGGATCATTTTGAATCGTCTTAAAAAATAAATTTACATTTACTCCTGTTCCAACGCAACCAGACCTAGAAGAATCAGGCAACAAACACGGTCTGTTTTTCTTTTGATGATCCTTATATGAGGACATATGAGGACGCCGTGATCATGGTGGTGGGGATGGGGTTGAGAAGAGAAGACTGCGTCCCTGCAGAAGACTGCTTCCACCCCCAATTAGTGGGATACAAGTTGACTTCCCGCCAGTTCAGCAATTGCTTGGAGGTAGCATATTGACGACCTCTGTGGCGCGGCGGGCGAAGGTTGGCCTGCGACGCAGGAGGTTGCGGGTGCGATTCCCGGAACATTTGTTCATTTTGTTCATAGGAACAAATATTTGTGCGATCGCAGATATTTGTTCAGGGTGTTCTGGGTATTTTCTATGCATAATAAAAAATATCTATCTATGTAATATGTTGTATTAAGTATATCAGTTATCTAGTATCCATAACACAAGCTCTGCTTAGCTTGGGGCTAGATAATGTTGTGTGAACTGTGAATACATCACTTTTATTATTTAGCGCCATCTCTATCATGTTTACTTACTATCTTACACAAAACTCTTGTGTTTGAAGGTCAATTTAGCGCCATCACTGTCATCTTTAATTAAACTGGGTGCTCTGCTGCTTAAAAGTATCTCACTACGATAATAGATGTCAGTGCAAAATAAACTCACACATTTGTAAAAATTGTCGTATTTCAAACCTGTTTTAAAAATTCCCTATTGTATATTTTTGTTTGGAACGACCATTCGCGATAACTATTATCATTAGGAAGTCTAAAAAATAAGTCAATTTATAAAATGACAATCTGTGGTTTGAGTAACGGCCTAAAGTATTTTGTATGGGCAAGGAAACTTGAACATTCACCTTAACGACTTGGAATGAGTGTAACATAGAAAATACCCGTTTCTGATACCCGCGACACTGGGAATCCTAGTATGGGACCAGGACTATGTATGTGACTGTTGGGTGTTATATTATGTTATATTTCGAACACATATCTAGCTTAGCTCCCATATCGCTGCAGGCGATATTCCCGACTGTGGATTCAATTTTACGCTCGCCCCCGCTTCCAATTAATATTGTTTATTGACTCATTACAGCTCCATTGAAAGCACATTGAAACTGCACTCGACGGTAATCATCTACAAAATAAACAAGCCGATTTTTAATAACGCAGTAATAAGTATTTTCTTAAAGAAACTAGAGACTGATTTGATGTTTATAAATATTGACGTCGGATTTCATCAACTCGTTCCAAAGTTAGAAACAAAAGTTCTAGAATTGATGCGTAGGTTATGCGTAATTTTTGAGTTTTAAGTGAAAAACTTAGATCCCAGAAATCATGTAGCTCTTTTCATGCAAGAGGTGTCTCAGGAACTTAACATTTTGTATACCTATGCGTTTTCTCTTCAGGGTTTTAGTAGGGGTCGGAGAAACTAATGATTTAGTCCGGCCTCATCTGTGAGTTTAGGTGGTTACATACATCGACGTAAATAAAATGAATGGACGGGCCTTAGGGAACGATAGTTTTGAAGCTTCTAAACAGACCTAGCTAGTACACTTCGCTTCAGTCAGTCTTTGTCACGGCAACGAGTGACAGCTATGCTGAAAAATACCAAAATTAGATACCTTGGTGATACAATGCCTTCCTGTGCTTTTCTGCAAGTGCAAACAACACAAGAAATACAAATAAAGCTCCAGGCATCGCATTTCATTCGTAAGTAAAGGTTTTGTAATATAATTTTCATCAATTGATAAAAAACTTATAAATCGTCGTGTAGTAGGAAAACTACATAAGTAACACATTTTGCGAAATCGACTTTATTGCATGGTTATGATGGCCCATACATGTCGATGGACACGTCTTGCTCTAGACGACGAGCGACAAGGAGGACGCCCCAGGACATTATCTCAATGTGGGGAACATTCAACAACAACTCTGAATGATAGTTAACAGACACAAGTTTATACTCGTAGATAGTTTTGATTTTAGTCGACATACCTTTTTCTTTTTGATACTTAGAATTATTGTGTTCCACAAATTGATTTCATTTTGTTGATTTTATAAGCATTAGTCGTATGATAAGTTTGTTATGTCACTTACTTTGAATTTATAAGTCTGCTAAAATAATGTAGGTGTTTCAGTAGTTTTCTAATATTCATTCTTGATAAAAAGAAATGATTATGAAGACGACCTCTGTGGCGCGGCGGGTGAACGTTCGCCTGCGACGCTGGAGGTTGCGGGTTCGATTCCCGCCTCGGAACAAATACTTGTGCGATCCGCAGATATTTATTCAGGGTGTTCTGGGTATTTTCTATGTATAATAAAAAATATCTATCTATGTTAATATTGTATTAAGTGTATCAGTTGTCTAGTACCCATAACACAAGCTCTGCTTAGCTTGGGGCTAGATAATGTTGTGTGAACTGTCCAGAAATATTTATTTATTTATTATAAGTTGTTTTTTTTTTTAAATGTATTTTAATATTATTTAAATCTATACCCATGGATAGGATTGTCATATTCAAATAAGTAAATAATAGATAATTTCATGATTTCACTATTATGGGAAAATTAAATAATGGCACTTATCATTAGCTTTTTGAACCTCAGTGGAGATCATTGACGAACGAAAACTAAACAATTGACATGCAAAAATAAATAACTGCATCAATTATTCAAAACTTTGGCGAGGGAAAAATACATAGTCTTTTTTTTTCTCTTAATCAAAAGAACTAAAATGTATTATCATTAAATTCAAAAATAGATACAGTACCAATCTATAACATATCAAAACACGGACTGCAAAATTAGTTACGATAAAAAAGTTATTGCCATTTTTGACGCAATAAAACAGTAAATCGCGTTTTTCTCGCGATTTTGGTTTTGTTGTTGTTATTAGTTGTTTAGTTTTCCAACTACAGCGACGAAATATTTGACAAGACTTCACGCATGACGGATGGTCCGGTACAGACTGCAAAAAAATCTGATGCCTAAGGGGTATCGTATTGATTTAGAATTGTAATTTGCATTATTTACGTCAAAACATTGCTAAGCACGTCGCTTTAGGTAATTGCATATAATATGTAATGGCATGTTAATTAACCTTATAGCTTTCCAAAAGAAATCTAAGGTAAACAAAAATGGATAGAAGTCATAAGACGAGCAAGAACAGACGACTTTTGGAAGTGGAATACATTTTCCCGTATTTGCTCTGATAATTTTCTACACAATGAATTTTATACGCCAAAAAACGGTTAGTAGTAGTAGAGCTTTTTTGCGAAAGAGTTCGTCCGGGGAAGTACTACCACCATACCTGTTTCTGCCGCAAAGCAGTAGTGCTCGCATTGCTGTGTTCCGGTTTAAAGGGTAAGGGTGCCGATGAAATTACGGCCACATGGGACTTTTCATCTTTCAGGGTGGCGGGCGCAGTGGAATGCCACATAGGGCACTGTTCATAGGCAGAGGGTACCACTTAACATCAGGTGGGCCATCTTCTTGATCTGTCATTCCAAGTAGTATAAAAAAACTCATTGTGCAAAAGTCTTAAAACTGCACTCTGCAGTTTCTTAAATACTGGATTTTTTATACATTTATGTTTCCGTACGATTTTTATGATATTTTCTTAGTTTAAAATATATTTTTCACAAATTTATTGAGCTGAAGACCTTAGGTGGACTTGCTTTTCTATTGATTTATATTGTGTATGTTTGATAGCTGAAAAATAGATACGTAAATACATAAAACAGAAGGGAACCATGTATTTTTGTAAAAGTTTCATTCAATAATTGCATTTTTTTCGGCGATTTTTTGTACTATAAACCTACTGAAATAACTTTAGAAAACACATTGCATCTGTTAAAGTATTAAGTATTAAAAAAATACAGTTTTTAAGAAGTTCAATAATTTAATTTCACCTAGTTTATTAACAAGACCGCCAGGAGTGGCGCTATAGAGAAGAGGCCTTTACTCAGCAGTGGCTGGATAGATAGATAGATAGATAGATAGTTTATTTGTTGACCGTACCCTAAATCCGAATTGTCTTATTTTTCACGGACGTTTTGTATGGGTAAGGCCAGTCCATTTATTTTACTTTGGTCGAAGGTTACATATGTAAATGTACTGATGTATGAATAAGTAGTTCGAGGTAGGCCTAATGAAGACTCTATTTGTCGAGTAGATTTAATTAACTCTACATTGTTCAACCTGTCTGCGCTGTGTACCTATGATGTGTTGTACTTAGAACGTATTGCGATATGATTCGTTGTTATTAAGAACGTGGGAGACGTGGTGAAATACGATGAAGCAGTCCAAGAGATAAGACGTCGTCAACAACGCGTATTTTTCTCATCACACTACGCACTAGACGTGTTTTTCTTTTCATTCAACTGCATATAAAGGTTGCATGGAAATATTGCTGTTAGCGATATGGCGGCCGTTATTTATATCATCTATAACTAGATAGAAGATTTAAGGGCCGCTTTTTGTGGTGCATAATAGTCGCTTGTGATGATTATTATTTTACTGTCAAAGATTAGAGTCCCAGGCATTAACATCGCTCCTTCGAGCCGGATAAGCGAATTTACAGAGAATTGACTGTTCTGGTACAAGTACAGCTCATTCACAGTATGATGGCACCTGTAAATAATCCCTGGCAGGTGCCAACTTACGGTAAACGGTCTGTAGTATTTTAGTTTTCACTTTCATGTTTAAAAGACTTATCAAGAAAATTTGGCTTTTAGATTATTAGTTCCCTACCTAACACTTTACTTTGAAGTTGATTGGTTATTATTATTATTACTTGCATTTTAGTTACGGATATAAGTTAATTTAGATTACTTATTACGCCGTACTAGTTGGTTTCCGAGAAATAAAATGCTAAGTGAATGGAAATAAAATTAACATGACTAATGCAACACGTGCTATTATAACATAGTCATTCATAACTCATACACGAAACTGTACTAAGATAAAATCAAAAGTAATAGCTACATTACTTTATACACGGATAAATTAATACCTACCTATCCGTATATAAAGTAATGTGTTACTTACTGTTGTTGTCTTGTGTGTTACTTTTGATTTTATCTTAGTAATATATATTATGACATGTTATCTAAAATGTTACTTCGTATATTCATATAACAGTAGTAGATCCGAGATATTTCGTAATAACATTTTTGGCTAAGTATTACTAGAGTTGCAACAACAAGGCCTTTTTAGAACTAACCAAACGGCCAAACATATTGTGTCCTATTAATATTTATACCATCAATTTGTACATATGTTTAAGCAAATAAATTATCTTTATCTTTATCTTCTTTATCTTTAGCCGGACGTTATACTGTTTCAAAACTAGTAGGCCAATCAGCACGAATGTTTATTTTGATGTTTTAGTAAATTCGGTATGGTAACACATATGTAGCCAGGCCAAAAATGATCCAACGGTGAATGCAACGGCGATGTCAACAGTGAATGACGTCTAAAATAAATAAGAGAAAGGGAGAGAGTGATAGACTTTTTATCTTTATGTCTCAAGGTGGCGGGTGCAGTGCAATGCCTCATAGGGTGCATCTTAGGTGGACGTGACTATGAGGTAATGCATTGTCAAAGGCAGAGGTTATCACCTAATTAAATTAAATCAGGTGGACCATCAGTTAGAAACGTCATTCATTCACTTAAAAAAAAATGCTGGTACTACTGAAACCATTTTTTTAAAACTTAGTTTACAGATACCTACCTAGATTTAAGGATGTTCTAAAATTATATTTCTAATGGCCTTAGCTAATGACATAAATAGATGACCCATAAAACCCCACCCATATCTGCATATTTGTAATGTGCAGATATTTCGGCTTCTGATTCATCTATTGGAAACCCTAACAACAAGTTTTTCTAGAGCACTTCCTCATTAATGGAGCTCGCTCGTTTGAGCGACAAAAGCTCCCACAGGAACAAACAAACAATGCTGCAGTCGAGTTGATGGTCACTGATGCGTTTCAGTTATGTTTTTTTGTAGTTTTATTCAATGAACATAAAGTGAGTTTATCAGCCTCCTGTGCTAGTCTCAGAAAAACTTCACAGGAGCATTTTTTGGGCCTCTCGAGCATGTCACCGGTTCTTGTTACGTTAGTTCAGAGGTCAACTTGAGGTAATGTGGTCTGATAATGACATAATGACAAAAAAAAAAAGTCTATGGTGAAAGAATCTGTGTGATAAAAGTATTGAGTGCGCCTCGTAGAGGCTCATCGCCCGAGAGGATGAAAGGATTGCATTGTTGAAGGCAGAGGTTACGGCTTAACATCAGGCGAGCCATCAGCTAGTTCCGTCATTAATGCAGATAAAAAATAGGAATTACATCTTATTTAATTACAGCTTTGCTTAGCTTGGGGCCACATAATGTTGTGTGAACTGTCCAGCATTATTTAGTATTAATTTATTTAATTTTTAAATTAACCTCTATCTTATAGGTACTTTTTAAGTGTTACCTTGGGACTTACTAAGATTTTATAATATCCCACACTCCACCCGTTTCCACGATGGTAATGTGGCAACGTAAATGTACCTAAATATTATATCTGATTGAAAAGTCAAAGTAGTGTTTTATTAATTGAAACCACAAGGATAATTTCTAATCGTCTTTTATAAACTAATTTTACTTCGGATCCAACGCGACCAAACCCAGAAGAAACTGGCGAAAAACACGGCGCGGGCTTTATTTGAGAATCCTAGAAAGAAGTTAGTTGTTAGTTAGTTATAGGAAACTATGGATAGGTATTTTGGCAATAAGCAGCCAAAGTATAGGCCTGAAAATCCTGAAATGAAAAGATACTTTTACTTATGGAATGGAATAATAATAATAGGTAATTGGTGCGCTAAAGTAACTTTTGAACCTATTTATACTTGTTTTCGGTGATTCTGTATCTAGATATACCCATTTGGTGCACTAAGTTTTGCCAACTACCAAGCTAAACATATGAAAATGTTAGCTAACACGTTTCATCGAAATATTACACAGAATTATTCGCATTCGCATTTCCCATGTACAAACATACAACTCAAAGCCCGCATCATTACTTTCTACTTCAAACATAGAAATCTCGGGTCGATGTTTCCAGAAACAGCTGTCTTGATCCGTTACGGAGAGACGTCTTCGTATTTTAGTTACTAGTATCTACTAGTACCTAGTACTTACTTATCATGAATACCACTAGTACTCCTCACAATCATGAAAGAGTAGGTGCATGACAAAGCTCAGAGACAGGCTGCCCGAGCCTGAATTACATAAAATAATTATTGGAAAAATTTTGATTTTTAGCAAAATGTTGATTATTTGATAATGCACGAACTTATTCAGGCTCAACCGGGGCTCCAATTGCGCTAATTTACCAAAACAAAACCACAAGCAAAACGTTGCGTTTTGCACATTTTGTATCGCGCTTATCATTTGAACGTGAACGTTTTAGCTTCGTTTTGGAAGATACAAACTATCGAATTTTTCACTATAGGTACCTATATAAAATTGCGCGATACTAAACCCAATAAACTTTATGTTCGTACGTTTGAAACTTTCAAAATAGCGGGGCTCAATCAAATCAATGAAGACTCCACCTAGTATTATATTGAATTTAAACTCTTTTCCTGAAGACTGGGGACGGTAGTAAGTAGTTATTTTTGAGTACACGTAGATAATGTCGGGGACACTAAAAAGAAGAAAATTGTTCTTATAAGTCAACACCAGCATTCTAAAAGTTCATAGAACCTGCTAAGTAGTCTAACAGATAACAGCAAACATTAAACTACATGCGAATTTGTTCAATAACTGTCGATCTACATTTTACCTATATCTACCTCAAAAGGAGGACATCGAGGTTATATCTACCGTTACTTTTTAAAGCGTAATAGTTTATGCAATTAAGAGATAACAATCATTGAATCTATTTAAGAAACGTTCTAACAAAAGATTATTTATGGCAACAAAATTGCATAAGATTTTAGTTAGGGCCGAGCTTGAAGTCTATTCGATTTTTTCCGTCTGGCTTAGGTACTGAAATAAACGATTGAGGTCTATTTTGCTAGATTCCTTATTGGACGGATCCCGTTTCTTTAGATAAACCAGACTGACTGATCAATTTTTAAGGTGCAATTATTCATTCCACTTTGCAGTGATATCATTATTCACTACTTGATCATTTCTCAGCAGTTGAAACCAAACTGATCCTTCATAACTTACCACAGCGTTCAAAAGTACATGCAATTTGAATGGCCCTTCAGCCTTTGCTCGACTGGCAAATTAATTACAGGCTAAGGACGCTCAAGCCGAGACTGGGAGAAGTTCTGGGAAGTTTCAGAAAGAATGTGGTTAATTTAACGGTGCTCTTACAGTTGCGAAATCTTAGAACAGTGGTTGGAGTGGCTTACGAGAAAGTAACAACTTGCAATGTTTGCGTTTTTGATGTAGAACGCTTTCCAAGTCACATTAAAAGTTACAACTTTTAATAAAGCTATAGGCATCCTCTTCCTTTATCGAAATTGCGTGTCAATTTGTGCAAATCCAGTTGCTTTGAAACATTATTCGTTGGGAAAAGGATAGGGGAAGTCATTGAATTTGCGGAACAAGAAAAGTGCTTGAAATGTTGTTTACTTTCAAGCAAGTTTACATTAGCCGAGTAAACTCCTAAGAGGAGTTCAAAATCCCAATTTCTAATTACGAATCCCCATGTTCAATAATGTAAATACCAGTTATGGCAAGTCATGTGTTTCTTCGATTCCATGTAGGCTAGGAGTACCATGGTCGGAGAGGTCGATGACCGACCCCCTCCCTTCATCTGGGCCCTGAGCTACTACATTTAATTTTCTCCTATCGAGTCCAATGCCCGTGCTATCCGCTATAGGTACTTTGCTACATTGTAGTGACGTTTTCTGCAACTTTGTAGTTTGAAGTTACTTGACTTGGTTCCACTGATCGTGTCTTTGAAATGTTGCTGCTAATGTGTGAATAGGTACTTTTTAATAGCCAGTGGAAAGTTTCCTCATATTCATTGTTCGCTCGTAAGTTCTTTTATTCTGTGAATACCGGCTTATTTACTATACTAAGTAGAACTTGCACTTTTCTGTGCCAAACTACATAGTCTGGCAGTTCAACATTTCCGAGTCAAGTTTGGTAGGCAGTCCAGATTTGGGACTTGCCTCTGATCTAGTTTCAGAGGTACCTGTTTGTCAAGTCAACCGCAAGTGCACACAGTTCGATGCACCAATTAGTCTACCTACACAGACTGGTCAGTGGATCTTGACTCAGTCATTCGTCAATGGATGAGGTTAATCGAGTTAATCGCTAAGACTGTCGGCTCATGGCCCACGGATGGAATTAATTGCCCATTTCCTCCTTGATTGGTGCTATCGTCTGGAAAATTTACGTACCTACTTCGTGTTTTCATGAATTTTCAAAGGAATCAGAATAACAATTATATCTTTTCACTTGGTTTTCAATAGGCACAAGTCCAATCTAATTGGATTCGGTATGCCAGCGAACATAAGTTTTAATATCAAATAACCTCTTCTATTCTTAGCTCATTTGCTTTCTGTATTGTGATTGTGACTTGCATTATTTTCCCTCTCATATAAAGTGATTTCTCAAGAGTCGATTTGTATTTGTGCCTTCATACATTTTCCAATCAGTTTTATTTGATTGAATCTAGGTTGATTATCCATCAAGCCCTTTCCTATACCTTCTGCTATTTATGTGTTTTCAAGCTAAGTGGCGTTTCTTTACAATGGTTAAATACTGCGAAACAAAATTTGACTTAACTGAAAATTGTGATGGTTCAGTCTTCCAAACCTCACGATTCTCAAGTTACTTGGCTCCTAAGTCCTATATATGTTCGCAGGTGTAATGACTAGCTTACTTTCACGTGACCCATCACGAGTGGTCACCTCGCTTCGTGGCCGTAGCAAATTGCTCTTGCATAGACTCAATGACTTACGCAAACTCTTTGTGGACGAGTGAGACGAAATCTCGGAATCATCTTTAAGATAATACCTACTCAAAAGCGTTTGTGTAGAATGGAATGCCTTGAACACGCTGTTTTTGGTCCCGTTTCAAAACAGTTTGTTATCTCACTAATACATATCATAAACGCCAAGTTACGATGTTTGGAAGTTTGTTACTCAATCACGCCGAAACGGCTGAACCGATTTCAATGTTTTTTTTTACTAATCTTATGATAATAATCTATCTATGTATGAGATATGATATTAGAATATATGATATAGAATATGATATTAGAATAAATCTTTTAAGAATCCATACTTGAGCTAGTCACTGATCCCAACCATGGTGACAATGAAAGGACCAGTGATGAAGAAAAACTTCGGAATCATCGTAATTAAATTTGTTTCGATACCTTACTTTTATAAAATTATATGGACGTACCTAATGTTTTTATTGAATACCTAATATTGTATTCTGATGTGGGTTTTTATAGGGAACATCCACCCGATTTCCAGGTAGGAACTCACGAAATTCCGGGTAAAGAATGTTGGTGGATATTTCATTACAACGCAAGAATTCATTACGGGATGAGGTTTTATTGTAAACCTCCTACATACTGACCTGAATAAAATATGGAAGAGCGTGCTGTATTTTAAATTACTTATAGCCCAAACGGGAGACGCATGACGGAAATAATGCAGGTATTAGATTGCAATCATCACCATCATCATAAGCCGTTAGACGTCCACTGCTGGATGAGGCCACCCCTTTAGAATACTATGGGGGGATTTGTCATGATCACCACGCTTGGCAGTCGCATATACGTGATCGCAGTATAAGTGTCGATTACTCAGGTGGATTCTGCTGCCTATCCCTTAGTCAGCTTTTGGACGACATCCACGGGAGGAGGCAGAGGGGTCTATAGGGGTCAAATTGATATAGTATGTATGAAAACACTTGCCGCCTGCTGCATGCTCTACATCGGTTAGCTAATTATTGTATTCGAGTTATTCCCGTTTGTACCGCTTGTCCAAAATGTTGCAACAGTTTTATAATTCAAAAACAAGTTTTAATAAACCAAAAAACCTTCCAATAGGTGTACGATACCCAAAAAATGCGCTAAAAAGATAAAAAACTTAAGAAGTGGACACCTAACTGATAATGGCGATGAGCAAAACCGTGAGCTGATCAAAATGACCCCAAACACGGCTATCCATCGAGCAGTTCCTTAGTCCACCAGTCTGCATTATCATATCAACTCGCTGTCAACATAATATTAAATTGTCATCCAAAACCAAGGTTTCAGAAATGTTCATCGACAAAAAACCCTAGTTTCTCTGATTCGATTTCAAACAAACAAACAAGCAAAAGACTGTAATAACCGCAGTAGATATATTGTAATTTTATTCACGTGCTTTACTGACGGCGACGTATGAAAACATCAACTAATTTAATAGAGTCGGGAGAGTCAATTTCTTTGATATCAATTGACATCTTGCAGACAGGGCCTCGTCTGGTGAAATGGACTCTTGAATCTCTGACCCTTGACCTATCAATGACTGGACATCCACGACATTATAATTAGGCATAACCTTTCATGGCCATAACCAAAGACATTCTAATAACTCTGCGATGGACTCAGCATTGTCCATCGCAGAGTTATTAGAATGTCTTTGGTTATGGCCATGAAAGGTTATGCCTAATTATAATGTCGTGGATGTCCAGCATTCCACACTATGAACGCCAAAATATGGCATCATTAAAAATTCGCCTTTATAGGACCATTCGGTTGATTTTGCATCGAACGCTGACAAATGAGTTCAATACATTGCTGGTGCACACTCTAGTTCTTCAAATGTGTTCAATAATCAAGCAGCAATGGACGGATAAAACTTGTCAGAATTGACTCTCTACATGCGTTTTATCTCTCTTTTTGTTCAAACAATTTTTAATTCAGACCCGAAGTCCATAATATATACTTTTGGTCATAACATTTACGTTTTAAAATTGCATAATTAAGTAGTTAAATTTAAATTATAATATTCATAATCAAATCACCCTGTAAAAGTCCAAGATGACCGGTCTTGATCCGCCTCCATCCACCGACTTCCTACGATCTTAATAATCTCCTTGGTCCATCGATCGAAAGGCGGGCTTTTTTCTACTGCGTCGTCCGGTTTGTGGTCGCCAAGGTTCTCGAACCTTTCGTGAGGCATAGATAGCCTCACAGTTAGTGAGGCAGTCGGAGATCTTGGTTCTTCTACGGATTTCCTCATTTCGGATTCTATCGTAGTGTTAATTCAAATGTGACCCCAAAAAATCGATACAGCGGGACTCGAACCCACATCTTCGCCTCTAACCGACAATGCTTACGTACTATTTAGCCATAGGTAATACCTTGTACCTACTTATCTTGGCGCGGAAGTTATCTTGTCTTGAAGTAGTGCTGGTGAAACACCCAAGTTAGCTGTAGGTACCTACTTACCTAAACAACAACCCAAGGCAAACAGGTAGGTATGGCTAAACGTGGTATGAATCCGGAATAATTATTATTACTTTTAGCTTGTGGGATGTATTTCTGGGATCAATACGGATGCACCCGACTACTTATGACATTTTGTAGCGTGTATTAGGTACCTACCTACCTACCTAACGCTGCTACTTAGAACGTTTCATCTCTTTGTATGTAAAGGATACCAGAGTTGCTCACCTACTTCTGGTCATGTTCATTAGTTCTGGCTGATTTCTTTATAAATTAAAACCTTTGAAATTGCACCGGATTTCCTCGTTCTTAGTACCGCAAACGAATTTAGCCATTTACCGATATGGATATATGGAAACATTAATCCTTGTGTTCATCGATCCGTAAAGCCTATAATCGATTGTGAAAAATTATTTTTAGTTAGCTAGGTAGGTACGTATTTAGGTATAATATTTATTGTAAAGTATTAGTAATTATGTATTGATAACCTATAAAGATTAAAATTAGGCAGATATGTATACTTACCTTCTGTATAGAATGGTCATCGTTTTTGGTTGAAATAAAAAAACAACTATTTACATTAACCTTCATATACTTATACTTAAGTAGGTAATGTGAAACCTAAAATTACCGAAAAAAAATTTTTTTATCTGCGTGCCATTCCCTCAAATATATAGTTATTCCCTTAAAAACCATCATAATAGGGCAGATACCTATCGTCCCCTATGTAGCCAACGCAACATTTAGTCCAAGACGTCCCTTTGTGCTATAGAAAAAGCTCATGACCCATCGTTCCGGGACAAGACTCCACGCATCCGGCGGCGCTCGTCAACGATCTGCTATCTGACACCCCTGTGAGGTTCCCTTACAGTTTATAACGTAACGTTACGTGTAGGTAGCTATAGTCCCTCTCTAGTGTGCTCAATGCACACTAAGCGTACAAATGTATGTACCTACCTAACTCTCTTTTCAGCGGTAGTTAGCAGACTAGACCATCTAGGTCGGTACTCGCAAGAGCACATGTAGCTCGTGACTCCAGCCCGTTGACAGTTTACCAGCTGGTAAACAGCAGAGGACGTGAGAGGTATTGGCTCGATTCCCGCTGAAGGACTTTATCCATGTTCTACAATTAGTTGTTCAGAATATGGGTATTGTTGTACCATGTGGTATATAGTTCCTGATATCCACGACACATGATATCCAAGTGAGGGATCGAGCTCTTATAGGTATCCATTCAGTTCAAAAAACTATTCGTCAGCTTGCAATATCTATAGACTTCTGCGATTAAAGTTCTTCAACGATGAATAATGTCAACGACGAACCGATATTTTGTACTGAAAATAGCTTTTGAACTGAATGACTATAAGAGCTGGGCTATGTATCTACGTACCTAGGTACTATGAATCGTTATGTAGTAGGTAGTTAAAATACGCAAGACGCAACAAGCTCAATTAAGTGCAATCAACTGCTCCACCATTGACAACCAAAGTGGTTAACAAATACTTTCTTACGCCAAGCTTCCTACCCGCAAGCTTTGGTCGAAGCCCATAAGGTTTAATAAGTAAGGTGGACGAATTTAACGCCAACCAAACCTAGATAGCAACGCCACACAATTGTCGTCCGCTTGTGAGGACAAGATAAGCAGTAGGTACCTACAACAAAACTTTTATCATGCAAGCTTCTGTATCAATGGAGCTGCGGTTTCCTGTCGCAAACCTGCGTACTAAGACTCTATTCAATCAAACTGGTTTATGAGCCAAAGACCTCTGAATGACTTCAGAATGTAAGTGATAGTAAGTAAGTGAGCAGCGTATATTATGAAAATGGCTGACTTTGTATGCAGTTTGCAGAGTGCAGTTTCAGAGAGGGAGCGTTATTATGTGAGAGAGCTTTGGTGAATTAATTGTCTCTCCGAATATTAGTGAGTTTGATATCCGTAAAATAAATGGTTAAGTGGCTGAGCATTTTCTGTTTCCGTTTAATATACAGAACAACCATTTTCTTACCATTTTCTTCACATGCTTAGTCCACGTTCCAAAAATCTATTTTCTTTTTTCTTTTAAGCACTATGACATTATTGTTGGGTTGTCGGTATACCACAAGCCTTTCAATTTTGGTTCTTATTCATCATGATCATCATCATCAACATCAGCAGCAGCCTCCCCCATGTAATTATATGGGAGGATTTGCCATACTCACTAAGCTTGGCACGCGGATTGGTGTTTGCAGTATTGGTGTTGAATACTCAGGTGAATGCTGCTGACCATCCTCTGGTCATCCTGGTCTGCTGTTCATCCCTTAGTCAGCTTTTACGACGTCCACGGGAAGAGATGGATGGGTCTATTCACAGGCCGGACACACCACGACGTGGTTCCTAATAGGGAAGAGCTGAAATAGTTTAATAGATAGTTTTTTTTGTAAAAGAGTTCGTCCGGGGAAGTTCTACCACCATAACTATTTCTGCCGCAAAGCAGTACTGCTCGCATTACTGTGTTCCTGTTTGAAGGGTATAGTTACCGGTGAAATTACAGGCACATGAGACTTCATCATTATATCTCAGGGTGGCGGGCGCAGTGCAATGCCACATAGGATGTGTCCTAGGTGGATGTGACCTATGTGGTAATGCACTGTTCATAGGCAGAGGGTACCGCTTAACATCAGGTGGACCATCTTCTTGATACGTAATACCTAGTAGTATGAAAAAAAAACTCTCACTCATCTTTACTAGACTCGAATCGCTCAGGAAACAAGGAGTTTTTGTTGTCCACTAAGTCTGCTGCCCTATTAGCAAACAAGTTCTTACGCATTTATTTTCCTATTTCAGACAACGCAGACGTTCGTACGATGCGGACGAGCCAGAGAGAACAGCGTGCCAATGGTGCGAGTACGCGCTGGTCATCACACTGGCCACCATCCTCCTGATTGGCGTGTCAGCTCTGACCGTATTCTGGGTGTTCTACTACCGCGATGGCTACGCCTGGGCCGATGAATCGCCTGACAAGCAGTTCAACCTGCATCCGACGCTCATGGTGGCTGGATTCATCACTTTCAGCGGCTTTTGTAAGTACCATGGCAAACATAGTAAACATTATGGCATCCAAAATCAGGCAATTAACCTTTTAAATTCTTACTTATCCAATAGAGTACAAAAAGTTGACGTTGGTGGTGAAAGGTCTTCAGGATCGTCTATTGTTATGGGAGTGCCCCAGGGTTCAATACTAGGCCCATTTCTATTTTTAGTATACATTAACGATCTCCCTTTTTATGTAAAAGACATATGTGATATAGTTTTATTTGCTGACGATACGTCTTTAATTTTCAAAGTTGATAGGTCAAAAGCTAATTACGATGATCTAAATAAATCACTATCGCGAGTTCTTGATTGGTTCACAGTAAATAATCTGTTGCTTAATGCTAAAAAAACGAAATGCATTAAATTCACTTTGCCAAATGTAAAACATTACCCAACTAATATTAAAGTAAATGGCGAGACACTCAATCTTGTAAACTCTACTGTTTTCTTAGGACTTAATATTGATGCAAGTTTGCAGTGGGGACCACAAATTGAGGCACTTGCGGGTAGACTTAGTTCCGCTGCATATGCAGTTCGTACGATAAGGCAGCTTACTGATGAAGCTACAGCTAGGCTAGTTTATTTTGGCTACTTCCATAGCGTTATGTCATATGGCATCATTCTGTGGGGAAAAGCAGCAGACATCCAAGCAATATTTGTTTTACAAAAACGGGCAATACGTGCCATTTATAAAATGAAGCCACGTGACTCCTTGAGGGAGCGTTTTAAGGAAATTAACATTCTCACCGTAATATCGCAATACATCTACGAAACCTTGTTATATACACATAAACACTTAGATAGATTTATGAAAAAAAGTGACGTGCATTGTTTTAACACGAGAAATAAAAATAAACTGAGTATTCCCAAATTTAGATTAAAAAAAGTAAGTGGGTCTTTTATGGGGAATTCTGTTCGGTTCTATAATAAACTTCCAGAAAGTGCTTCTAAACTTTCGATTCGAAGATTTAAATCTTACATAAAGAATAATTTAATTAAGAAAGCTTATTACACACTACATGACTATGTTAATGATAAAGCCGCGTGGCCTGATGTCGCTCTGCCCCTCGACACCTAATTTGTCAATTTGCAATGTCTGTACCTGCATATAATTTATTACTGATGTGTTATTTATGTGTATATCAAGCGTAGTGTGTGCTACCTTATGAACTTTTGCTGATTCTCTCTATCACCTTACTTTTGACTGCCTACCTAAGTAAGGCTTTTAATTTGGTTTTCCTTTTTTCCTTGAATCAGCTTCCACTTGTTCTCGAGGCACCACACAGGCGCTCTCCACCTAGTAGTAAGAAGGATCATCAAAAGAAAAACAGACCGTGTTTGTTGCCTGATTCTTCTAGGTCTGGTTGCGTTGGAACAGGAGTAACTGTAAATTTATTTTTTAAGACGATTCAAAATGATCCTTGTGATTTCAATGAATAAAATACTTTTGACTTTGACTTTGACTTTGACCTATTCCTTGTACCCTTCTGCTTATCGGCGTGCCAGACCTTACTGTCTTCTGGGTGTTCTACTACCATCACGATGGCTGTCTGGGTCGACGACTCTCCCGAAAAGAAAGTAGTTCAATCTCTCACGTCTCTGTTGCTTTTAAACAACCTTTTAAACAAAAAAATATTCTTATTTGCCTTATTTGCATATTGCTATACACAAAATCTTGATCAGGGTCCTGCAAAAGCAATATGCAAATTAGGCAAATAAGAATAAAAATGTTGATCTAAATTTTTGGCCTGCAGGACTTTTCATTGCTGTTATCTTTAGTGTAAAGTAACGCTTGCAACTTTTTACAAAGTTAAGAATACGGTAGTTTACCTAACTACGGGCTCAAATAGAGAAAGACTAAATTGAAAGATCAGCTTCTACATTTTCCAGCCAACAGACATCACTTGATCTGTTTTGGGCACATTGGCTCATTGGCATTATATGGCCACCCATTCGAATCACTCCACTCCACTAAACAAGTACCTACCTACTAAGAGGAACAGTATTGTTGGAGCTTTTATCCGCTTTTATACATATAGGTGGCGTTTACCTACCTACTCTAGGCCGCACCACCATACCGCAAGCAAGTATTGAGCAGATGAGAATAAACATCTTGGAGCAACCTACACGCCTAGACCATTTTAACCGATACCTATTAAAAATTTGACGACCTCTGTGGCGCGGCGGGCGAAGCTTGGCCTGCGACGCAGGAGGTTGCAGGTTCGATTCCCGCCTTGGAACAAATATTTGTGCGATCGCAGATATTTGTTCAGGGTGTTCTGGGTATTTTATATGTATAATAAAAAATATCTATCTATGTAATAAGTATATCAGTTATCTAGTACCCATAACACAAGCTCTGCTTAGCTTGGGGCTAGATAATGTTGTGTGAACTGTCCAGCATTATTTATTTTATTTTTATTTAATACCCAAATTGATAGGTTATGTTTGTATTTCCAGCGATTCTCCTGTACCGTATCTGCCGCTGCATCCGCCGCATCTACGTGAAGCTGCTCCACGCGATCTTCCACGCGCTCGCCTTTCCGTGCATCGTCATCGGGTTCCTGGCCGTGTTGGACTACCACAATAAGAAGGGCATCAACAACTTCTATTCGCTGCACAGCTGGATTGGCTTCGTTGCCATGGGACTGTTTGGACTACAGGTAGGTACATTCCCTTTTTAGCCGAATTCATAAAAAAACTTTTTTTTTAATGTTTGTTAGGTGGATCTTCTCTTATCTCCGTCGTTTCGTTTATGAACCGATTTTTTTTTTTAGTTGGCTCGATATACTGCCACATTCTTTCCATTTTCATCAAAATCCGGTTCTGATAATGGGATCCATGATGAATTGAGGGACCTCCTCAAATATTATAGGCACAGATATAGCGATTTCGGTATTTTCAGCAACAAGTCAGGCATGTGCATTCAGAAAGTGCCATTTGGTGAAGTGGAACTGATGAAGAAGACCAGAGATGGCAAAATCATCAAATTGGGGATAAAGTCTTAAAGCTTCGAAGTCGTTTTTTTTCGAAAAGAACTATAGAGTAATGTGTGGCACCTTTGATAGTGCAAACTACGTGAACCGAGGGCTTAGTAAGAACTTTAGCTGTATTTTTCACAGTTGGGAATAACAGCCATTTATTTCGTCTTTTATTCATTTTTATTCATAGTACACACAGCAAATAGTTACAAATACTAATAACACTGAACACAAATTGATATATAATTATTTTATGACTGTATGAAGTCACCGTATATAAGTGTTGTCGATAAGCCAGCGATTTAGTCTGGTTTTGAACACGGTGCAGTTTGGTGCATCTTTCATGGACTCTGGCAGCTTATTGTACACTGCTGGGCCCATAACTTCCCGAGAGTCCACGGCAATGACACAGCATACCGACATAATACCCAGCAGTCTCATACATAGTCCAGACTAGGATTCCCTATATCGTGGGAATCAGGAACTCCAAGTACCATGGTACCACAACATCCAGACACAGAACAAACATTTACAGACCATAAAAACATTTGTCCTGCAGCGGGAATCGTACCCGCAACCTCTCGCATCTCAGTCGGCTACTCGTCTGCTGCGCCGCAGAGGTCTTGAGGTCGTTTATGTATGACACCCTTGATAGAGCAATTATATGCACTTCGTATTTTAGACCACTTCCTGATAGGTATCCGATCATGCTGAAATTTTGCACACACCTTTGGTTATGAAGACAATACCTACATTAATTGATGGTACATCCAATATTTTCATAAAAGCTTGTTTAGAAAAAGATATTGTTAACTAAAAAATTCAAGTTAATGTTTTTTTTTCTTAAACCACTTCGATTCTTGGAATTTATAATATTAGTAATCGGAACCGTGTGCTGATCACAACGAGCCTAAACACGACTAGTCTACTATTATCCATCGAGGAGTTCCGTTGTTCACGTTCACCTTCCGTCTCCATCATCAGATCAGCTCGCTGTCACCATCATATTGTATTGTCATTGGAACTAGACAGATATGCCAAATTTCAGCTCAATAGGAAATCGGAAAGTCACCCTTAAGTCGCCACCCGCGAAATACTTATCATCATTGAGTAGCTCCAATGGCCATATCTGTTTTTATGTTGTTTCATGTAGAAAAAATAAATTTTAAAAAAACAAAAAGAACCTCCTTTTTTGTGAAGTCGGTTAAAAAACAAAACAACACAACAAAGCAACCAGCAATAAATTTAAATTATTGTTAAGAGGATAGATACCCAAAATGACATCAGAATCCACGATTCAATTTAAAAGCAGTAGTTTCTAAGCAAGGTCTTCTTTATTTAGGAACATATTCTCACACAGTGTTAGTAAATTATCATCAAGAGATAAAAACTCATATAGACGTACTACGTGAGATGAGCTGGCACAGGATGTTCCGCAAATTGAGCAATTTAATAAATAACGCTCGCGGTATCTCTCGCGTCACCAGGTAGGTTTTCAAGGACCGCTTCATCACTATACAATTGCAGTGGTACGTGGAGGTGACGTTACGGGGTGTAATCCAGCCTTTCATAATCTGCGTTCACCGAGGCGTTATGCTATTTAAGTGCCTGTTAATCACCTATAAGGCATTTATTTTTAGTCGTCAGGATTTAGGTAATCGCATCTATATTCAAATTCATCAAAAGTGCAAAACGCTTAAGCCCGTGTTTTTTTGTGTAAAATATTTTTTTACATAAGTACCTACAAGCTAGTAAGCCTAAACACGGTCAGTCTACTATTATCATTCATTTCATTTCATTTCATTTATTCACAAACAATTAAAAATCGTGTCGGAAATTAGGAACAATTTAAATAAATAAAAAAAAATTACACAAGATCATTAAAACGCGTTTACAAAAATTCATAATGTCAGAAGAAATAAAATAATATAATAAACCCTATTCAAAATTATCACATGTCAAGAATTCGTCAACTGAGTAGAAACACCCTTTCAACAGTAGCTTTGTAAGACTTACTTTAAATACGTTAACACTATCAATAACTTTCAACTCTGTAGGAAGTATGTTAAAAAGTTTTACAGCTTGATACCGGGAGCCATGCTTTACAACATTCAACCTCGGGTGCAAAGGTGCCTCAAGATCTTTACGTCTTGTAATTAACCTATTTTTCCTTTGTTCCATCGTCTCATATTTGAAGGGATTTTTTACAATGTCCATAAGAAGTACCAAAATGTACAGACATGGAACGGTCAAAATGTTAAGATTCTGAAAATATTCTTTGCATGATTCCCATTGTGGAATGCGCACTATGGTACGAATGGCTCTTTTTTGCATAACAAACGCCTAGTGCATATTATATTCATAACTCCTTCCCCTTATCCATCGAGGAGTTCCGTTATCCACCTTCCATCTCCATCTCTCCATAATCAGATCAGCTAGCATTCACCATAATATAGTATCATCATCGGAACTTACACAGGTATGCAGGAAATGTATGCAAAATTTCAGCTCAATTGATTGAAGTTAACAGGTTCAAATTTCAGTTGCAAGATTTGACCCGAACGTACATAATTACATTGCATGTTAAAATATAGGAAAGTAAAAGTTTATTTTGATTAAAACCATACACGGTACCTAGTACAGTATTATTTTATCTGTGTATTTTTATATTACATGCTAAGATATAAACTGTGCCGTGTAATAGTGCTGTCAAAAAGTGTTTGCGCTCAGCATAATGCTGCAGTAAACTGCAGCGCCGGTTTTCAGCACGGACCTCGGTTGACGCACGATTAACAACACCAAAAATTGTACAATATGTATTCTTGAAACAGAGCAAGCTAAATAAAAGCTAAGCTTAGCTGCTTTTTTTGTTAAATAAAAGCTTGTAAAATTGGTATGAGTCAAATGAAATTACAGGCACATGAGACTTTTCATCTTTATGTCTCAGGGTGGCGGGCGCAGTGCAATGCCACATAGGGTGCGTCCTAGGTGGACGTGACTTATGAGGTAATGCACTGTTCATAGGCAGAGGTTACCGCTTAACATCAGGTGGGCCTCTTGCTTGTTCCGTCATCCAAGTACTTAGTATATAAAAATAAAATAAAAAATGACATGATCAAGTTTCCTTACCATTTCAGTACGCAGTCGGTTTCTTCAGCTTCCTCCTGCTGCTGATCTGCAATAAAGGCACTGCCAGCTTCCGCGCTTGCCTGGTGCCCGTGCACGCGGCCTTCGGGATCCTCACCTTCGTGCTCGGAGTCGCTGCTTGCTTGACCGGCCTCACTGAGAAGGCCATCTTCGGACTTGGGTACGTGGAAACTATAGCCAAGGGGGTCAGACAAGGCGAAGTTGCGAAGTTTATAATGATCTCAATCTCAACTAATTTGTCTAACCCCGCACTGGCAGATAGATATACCTACAGGTTGTGGCAAGATAATGGGACTCTCAGGGTAAGTACCTTTTCTGTTGTACTTAGAGAGATTTGGTAGGAAACAAATGCAACGGAAACAAAACAAATGGTGAATTTTGCAGAAAACTAAAATTGCATATTTGTTTTCTGAAGACTTTATCCAGTCAGCCAGAAAAATTAGATATCTCAAAACAACAACTTGGGCTCAATCGACTGTATTTATCGCCAGGGTACGAAGTATGGATCGGTAATTCCATAAGTTTGACATTTAAATTAGACTAATAGGTAGTAAGTAATGTTTTTTCGAATTTTAACAAAAAAATATGTTAAAACTAATCGGATCCAATACTTGGTAACTTGGTACTTTGTTGGTTGAATTACTTGGTACCCTGGCGAGAAATAGAGTCGATTGAGCCCAACTCGTTTTTTTGTTGAGATAAGTATGTAATTTTTCAGACTGACTGGATAAATTTTTCAGATACCAAATATGCTATTTTTATTTTCTTCTTCTTGGTAAGAAATAGTAATGATTGAGACCAACTTTTTTTTTTAAGATCTGTCCTTAGGTTTGTTATTTTTCAGGCTGACTAGAAAATTTTCAAAAAAACTAAGTTGCTATTTTATTTTCTTCAAAATCACTTTATCTATCCTAAATACACACCTCTCTAACTGCAACAGAAAAGATTACCCCGAGGGTCCCATTATTTTGCCACATCCTATACATTGCCAACACCCGACCGGGAACACACCGGATCGTGCATACTCGCCAGACGTGTTACGAAGTGTACGTGAGACGAACACCCGAGTGTTACCTCCATATAAACTTAGTACTTCAGAAAATGTGTTCGGACGTGTTCTCGGGCAGCATTGTATACCTGCGGGGGGCGATTCTCGGATTGTAGACATTGATGTCGAATAGGGATATATCGAAACAAGATGGCGAATCTTGAATAAAATCTCGACCTTCGCCATCTTGTTTCGACATTATCTCTATTCGACAACAATGTCTACAATCCGAGAATCGCCCTATATCGCGGCTTATTATGTTCTTGTCTACCATTTAGTTCTATATCTTGAGCATCTCTTTAGTGCTTTTTAATTTGTTTGTTGTAATAGTTTACTTGGAGAATGCACTGCACCATCATGATAGAAAAATACATAATATTGTTTTGCACCGTGTATTATTCAAGAAGTATTTTTTCTATGGTCAAATGCACTTTTGTGTCTGTTTTTCACGTATTTGTGCACGTCACGCATGTGTTAAATAATTTTCAATTCTAATTTCACTTGATTAAGTACATTGTTTTAGGAGCTTGATTCACCTGTTCCTCATACATAACACTCCGTTCATCACAAGTTGTGGTGTTAGTGGTTCCAATTACCAGGAACTGGTGAAAATTGCTCTCATGGTAGTAGGCCAAAGATAGCAAGATACTTAGGTATATCTATTCTTGGTCAGTTTGGAAGTGTCTATTGTATCACCAATCCCATATCTTTCTACCTTTGGTCTGCTGTTCTAAAGGCCAAAGCAGACAGATACGCGCACGCGTTTTGCGTCGTGACCCGTCATGATTCGTGAGCGATGAGTGATAACATTTACGCGTTCTTTATGTTTTGGCCTTGTGTTGTTGCAACCGTCATTGCTTGTGTGCCAGTCGCTTGTATGTGTGCGTATCCACAGTGCGGAGAGATACAGCAACATGGTCGACGAGGGGATCATCATTAACGCGATCGGAGTGACCATGGTGGCGATACTGGCTGTCGTCATGTATATTCTATCCAGAGACAAGTTCAAGGCGCCGGAATCAAGAGAAGCGAGGGCTTCCATCGATCTTTAGATTAAGTTGAAACAACTAAAGAAGCCATTTCAAAATGGAGACCCGTAGTAGGAAACTAAATTACTTATTGAACAGGTTGACATACGAGAACTTTGGCGTCACTATAGCATAGGGAATCTGACGAATGTGCCCGAGATCATCATAGGGTCTCCTAACCAATCAAAAATGAATAAGAATAATAGGTATGGCGCTTTAATTGTCCAATCAGAGGGCTCTTGAAGCACTTGTGCCCTCCTTGTAATTCCTTGCACTTGTAATTCCTCCTTTTTGAGGTATGTTGAATGTGTAACTAATCAATTTTAATATGGAGATTTAAATTCAAAGCGAGTAAATGTAAACTGCATTTAGTTATCAATATAGGTACTTGTGTACCTTACAATTTTTAAGATATGCGAGAGAGAATATAGCGTTATTAATTTAGGAATTTCAAAGTAATTTTGATAAGTTTAGATTACTTTTAGGTATTTAATTTTGAAGTAGGCATTATATTGATTGTATTATAGCATAAGTTAACTTGAAAACAACAATACGCAAATCACATACAGAAACGAGGCTTATAGAGTAAGTAGCTTGAATATTTGGTCTGTATCAGACCAATAATTGATTTTTACAAAAGTATACAAATAAAATAGAAAATAGGTAACCAATCACTATATGTTATTGCATAAAATAAATTGTTTGTAAGTTATCAGACTTTGTTTTACCTTAGATACTGCTTATTACTTATTAGCCAATTATTTTACCTACGTCATTATCAAAACATAGGATAGGTATAGGTAGGTACTAACCTTTTTTCATATAAATAACCTAATAGAAGTGATGAGAGAAGTCTCTGCGAGGCGCACTGAATCCTAGGTCACTATGGCCTTTTCAGGGCCACCATACCTCAAGATGGTCCTCTAACTTATAGCAGGGTGACCAAGAAACTATGACACGAAGTAAAGTACTTGGTGACTAGTACTTAACAAGTACTCTACAAGTAAAGTGACTAGGTAGTAAAAAGTGAATAATTAAACATTGTTTACGATCCAAGAATAGACCCCTCCATCTCCTCCAGTGGATGTCGTAAAAGCCGACTAAGGGATTACCCAGACTTGTTTGTAAGATTCGTTGGTATGACATTTGTCCCGGCTGCTAGCTTATATAAGGAATGGGTTATTACTGGAAGAAAGCGTTAGCAGAGTCACTCGTGGCGGCGATGAGCTCACCACTTGTCACGTCTATCTAGGTATATCCCACGATGGTGCAGCCCACGGTGAAAAGAGGCCCATTTGAGGTTCTGCCTACCCTTTCGGGGAAAAAGGCGTGTGTCTATGAGGTATGTAAACATACATTCCCAAATTCACGAACTTTTTATTAAGTACTTCTTCCTGCGTTAGGTTAGAAGAGCAAATACTTTCTAATAACTCGATGGACGTACATTCCATGCACTATCAACGCCAAAAAATGGCACCTTTGAAAATTCGAACGATGACAAATGTGTTCATAACCAGTTCACGCTCTAGTCCCTCAAATGTGTTCAATAATCAAGCAGCAATGGACGGATAGAACTTGACATAATTTTTTATTTTTATGCGTTTTGTTTCTCTTTTTGTTCGGACACTTTTTGAGCGCAGGCTGACCCGAAGTCCACTTACTTTGATATCAGTGGGTCAGAGACTAGCTTGATGTATGGTGGTCCTGAATGGAGCCTGATGAAGAACCAGTGGTGAAAGAACCAGTGAGTTGAAAGGTTCAGTTTTTAATGTTTGTGTAGTTTCTTATATTTTCCAGTCTTTAAATGATTAGGTATATAAAAGTTTATAGAATAACATTAGAAAATGTCTTGTAGACTTTTTGAGATTGATCGAAGATAGGCTAATAATTTCTATCATCACTATTTTCAGAGCAGGTGAGTACCTATATTTAACTGTGGGTAAATGTCGTTTGCTTGAATCCGCATTTCCATATTGCATGTTATTTGTAATTAGGTTAAAAGGTTACTTTTCGCTTGCATGTTTATATACAATCACACTATTTAAAATTAATTATTATGTTTTTTTTCCACATATTTATTATACTGTTAGGTATCAATAGACAAAGAAAAAACTTATTGATTAGATTATGGTGCACCTATATCTACACAACACATTTTTTACACATAATAAAAAAATCGTTCTTAGCACAAGACCCTTAATTTTATTTTTGAAAAAATCTGATATCAACTTTTTTTAATAAATAGGAAATTTAAATTTTATTGATATTTATTATACTTTATATATATTTTTTCCAACTAACTAACTAACCGGGGTGCATGCGGTGTGCAGGAGCGAGGTCTACGCGACTCTGCCGACAGAGGGCATCATCATCAACGCCATCGGGATATCCATCGTCGCCGTCGCCATCGTGGTGCTGTACACCGTGCGCGGCACCGGCGGCTATCGCATGCGCAAGGTCAAGTGCCAGCACCCCAGCTAAACGTCTAATGGATCGAAATTTTGTGACAAATTGAAATATTTACAAAGTACTGCCCGATTTACACTTCCGCCATATTGGATTTTTGGTTCCGCCATATTGGATTTAGTGGCGTCAAATACACAGTGATACCCCTGGGATAGCTACAGGCGACTCTAACGACACACCATTAATAAAACGTACATATTTGTGTTGTAGATTGCAAAGGGTTGCAAGAACTTATAGATTTTTGCCAGAGATCACTTTGCGATTCAATGTTTGATAGAGAAGTGCGCAGTAGCGTCGCGCCAACTCTGACAACAACAGTGGTCAATATGAAATTCTAAAAGACAGGTTAAAGTAAAGATTGTGACTAAACTCAAAACAATTTGTTTTTAAACTCAAAAAGTTTCGTGTGAACGTCCTCACTACATGAGCATTCATAATGTAATGAGCTCTTTTTCCAAGGTTTTCATGCAAGGATCTTTGGCAATGATTTGTTTGTTGGCAACTAAATTTAAATAAAAAAATTGCATTAATAAGTGACGACCCAGTCCTTTTAAAATGTACAATGCATTCAAAATTTACAAATAAATATTACAATTTGTCACCAAACGCAATTTAAAAACCAACCAAAGTGTATTCGTTTTTATGCTCGAAAACTGTAACACCATGACGTAGACGTAATGTTAAGCATAAAATCGAATGTTCAATCTCTTCCATTATTTGGTAAATAATTTTAATTCACGAATACATTGATTCCTGTAACTTATCGATCATAATTATATTAAGTCAAATTATTTGAATTGTAAAGATTATTTACTTAGCTAATTTGTTGACTTTAGGTTTCAAATTATATTGTGGAGTTATTGATCATGGGTTGTGCGTTGTTCCAATTTGACAGTGAGGGACTTTGTACTTTCACCCTCATAAAGCCATAACTTGAGATGGTCTAAGTATAGCCCTTGTTGTAAAATATCCGTCTCTTTCTGGGATATGACATTAAAAAGTGACAGGGATAATTTTAACCTGGGTTTACCTGACTTGATCTCACGTAATAAGAGATTTAGTCCATTTCTAAGAGCATTGTCCACATAGAACTAGCTGGAAGTTCTATGCATTGACCAGTGTACTATACGAGAAGTTGCTCAAAACGTGTGGTCTATGCAATGAATGCAGCCAGCTTTCTCGAACTTGGGATTCGCAGCGTGTGAAGTCCCAAATGCAAAATTTGACTGATGTTACTGCCAGTAGTATTGGTTCTTGAGTTCTTGTTGATTAGTTTTTTAAATTCATAAGTTTCAAAATTTGGTCATGCCGCATGAAACGAATATGAATGGATATTGTATTGTATTTACTTCGAAGCTATTAAGCTTATTCTCGCTATTCTGATGTAATATAATATATACCTACTACTGAGTTAGGATTAGGTCAGTAATGAGAAGTGTACACAAGGAATGCAGTCAGAGAGGAATGGTTTGTTTAACATAATCACAATATTCATGTTTCAGAAATAAAGTCAGAGGCCATATTTATACACATAAACTTTGATACTTTTTAAGTATCATTCCAGTAGTTTGATAGCTTTAGATGTAACTTGTATATATTTTAATATAATTGAATGTAATGTGCGAGTGTTCGATAGCTGTAGATGTGGTGAATCCGTAGATAAATTACCATTTAAATATTTAAAGATCAGTGAATGACGTAGATGCGATATTTCAGTCTTTATTAGATGAATGAAACATCTGTAAGCTTTATATTTTACTTGTGAAAGTAACTATATTGATATGTTTACATCTGCATTATTGTAGGGTTTTAAGAGTGTTCATCAATGTTGCCAAATTCGGTGTAAAGTCAAGTGGTATGTCGGTTATTCAATTACTGTGTATTAATAATACCTAATGATAGGTAGTAGCATGTTTATTGATAATATTAGGATAATGCTCAAGGTGTTTCATTTTGTAAGAGAGGTACCTACGCATTTTTCATTCTTATGTATAAAATCTATACTATTTAATTATACAAATACGTATATCTAAGTATTCATTTTTATAAAATTGCATTCCAAAAAACATTCGATGGATTTTAAATTAATTTTGGAGAATATACAATCCGTACTAAGACTGCATTTGTAGTAGGTTTTTAGTGACCACTGGATTTGCAAATCATTTTTGGCACATATTTTTCTTCGAATTTACAAGTTTAATATTCCAGAATTTGTGGATCCCTTTTTCGAACACTGGGGCCAAATTTTTATATTATTATAGATTTTCCAAGTGTACAGAGTCAGGTTATGTTTTTTAGACTCTAATTGGAGTGAAATAGTATTATCACAGATAAAATAATACTATCCTAGTAGTATTATATAGACTCCATTGAAGAATCATGTTAGAATGTTTATTTTTACTAACCTGTTTGAACGGTACCTGCTTATTGATGTAATAGTAATAGATATATTATGAACAGTACCTACTACATATTCCAATTATCTGAAGTAGCAATGCAATTTAATTAGTTACTTTGTGTATTAAAACATAATTTCGCATACTTGGTTAATGGTTATGTTAATCGCAGTTATATTGGTTGAAATATAAATTTTATCACTGTTTTACATTTTGAAATATTTATACGGCATACATTAAGGTACATTAAATACTTGTATTAAACTATTGGTCGTTTCATTTATCAACAAATTCCTATGATTAAATAAAAATTAATTGCTAACAGTAAATACCCAAACATGCGTAGCGACCCACGCATAATCACAGTCACATGCGTTAAAACATTCGTATATTGTTCGAATGTTTTTACGCATGTGAGGGGGCGCCTGGGTATTTTATTAGCGGATATGCCCTTTCGTTGGCTGGTTCCGTATTGGCTCCCCTAACAAGGATCCCCTGGGGGATTCATTTAATATGCAATGTTATTCCTTAGGTCTTGAAGTTAACTTAGTCACATCACAACTAGATGTTGCGACTGAAATAGTTAGAATGCGCTATCGCTGTCATTCCTTGTTGGACCTCCTCTATGTACGGGTGATGTGTGATGGCGACCTGCTAGGCGCAAGCCAGACAGAACCGGCACGGCGCGGCACGCATGCGCCCGTGGCACGCTCACGACGGGACGGTGTGCTCGCGGCGCGGCGCGTTGCAACCGTGGTCAAGCGTGCAAGCGTTGCGCCGTCAATACACCTTTCCAATGTTCTGTCATACAAAATGTAGCAGAGAGACGTGATGCGAAACAGATAGATGCGCTGATAGCGTGCCAGGCGCACCATGCCCGCGCCGTTTCCAACTAGCTTGCGCCTTATACAGTTGCCGAGATAGCCCTGTGACAGAATCCAGACGGAGCGTGGGCTTAGTAATAGGGTCTTACCTACAGATACGATTAAAATTAAACTTGAATGACGAGATAATATTCTTCTTTATTCGTAGTATAGGTAGATTTCTGATCTAAACATGAATCTAAACAAAATATCAGAAATCACACACATACACATAAAAATGATGGTATACTATAAAGTCAGTATAAAACAAGAGCCTATTATTTGTGCAATAAATTATATGATAATACAGGATTAGCGCTTAACTGAGTCAGTCATTGAGGTATGGGAGTGGTATGGGAGGGGTGTTTTCATCGTCTTCGTCATTATGTCACATGTCATCAGATAATTTGAGACGAAAACACCCCTCCCTTACCGCTCCCATACCTCAGGGACCGACTCAATTAAGCGCTAGACCTGTAACATAGTATACGATGATACCTTTAGATTATATATAATGCTGATTGAAAAACATTCACAATTTAAATGACACACTGACATGCGAAAAGCTCAAACCTAAATAGTTCTAACCTAAATAAAGTATTCACACAAATAAATACATTAAAATTTGGCTGCAATTTGAGCATCATTTCAATAATATGGGAACAATCATTTCACAAATGAGTAACTAGGCCAACGATATTTAAATTTAATTTTAAGATCCAATAACTTTCAAGTATAGTAAAATATGTAGAATAACCATGAGATAAGTATTTTTTTTATAAATTTTCATATAGATTTATCTAATGATGAAAGTTGAGCTCAATAGTTTTTTTTTAAATATTTACATTTATTTATTTCAAGTTTTTATATTTTTGACTGAAACTGACTACAACACAAAATTTATTCTATGAATTCATTTACAGTAAGTAAATGTTATGACTAGTATTATAATGAATCTAGATGTATAACAATCAAATTTAGGATAATATTAGATTCCATTAAGTACCCTGAAATGTTGGTCGACGAATAAAACATCAAGGTATTGGTGTCGTATCTATGCAGCATTCTTAAAATTTAAACCTTGTTTAAATTATCGCGGTACCTTTCTTTTCAGCCTATTAGAACTAGAATAGTTTTAGCGCGGTTTAAATTTAGAGAATGCTGCAAAAAGGACTCCATTATAAAAAATAGGAATATATCGAAAAATATCATTTAAAATCTGAATATGAAGTTATAACAAATAATCTCTGGTAACACATTTCTATAATTATAAGCATAATGATTTATGAATCATGCTAAATATAGTGTTAAATATAGTTTTTACATCTGAAGAGTTCATCAAGTTTTTTGTAGAAAATGTATTATTCAAAACAAGCTTTTAAGAAGTAGACATCGGACTGATGATGACGATGGTGAAATTATTAAGCAGAATCGTGTGCTGATCAAAATGAGCCTAAACACGGCCAGTCTACTATTATCCATCGAGGAGTTTCGTTGTCTTCATCATCAGATCAGCTCGGTGTCACCATAATCTTTCACCATAAAATTTCAGCTCAATCAGATGTCAAGAAGTGGTTCGGCTTGCAAGATACATTGCAGCAAGCTAATTAAAAGCTTAAAAAGTTTCAAACAGAGCATTTTTGAGAGTTACAAAAAAATTAGAATGTTCTAACAATACTTCGTGTTTCGCGAGTTCAATATCGTGTAACTTACATTAATGTTTATTTTTTAGTAAATAATTCCGTCCTAGGACAGAATAACAATGGAAAATATCTTAACCTTTGCAAGGGTACAGGTACCTTTTTATATTCTAGGGTAATGTCCGACTAGTAAATTACATATATCAGATAAGTACATCTAGTGCAAAGAAGTAAATTAGGCCTAAAAGTAACATGCCTATGAAACTTACATTGAAACTTTTGTCTGTTGGCCCCGGTTGCCCGGTTGTTGGCCACTGGTACACAAATCAAATTTAATTAAAATGTAAATTTATTTAAGCTTAGGCCGAACAAATGCACTTAGCGGAATGTGAGGTATGTAAATAGTTTGTGGATCACTCATTTTTAAAGCTGATAATTGACTATCCGTCTTAGTAAAGAAGGAGATTAACTATCCGATAAAAACCGGAATGTGTGCAAGTGCACTGCAAGTAATAAATACAGGTGTGGCAAGATAACGGACAATTAAAATTTTATCAAAAATAGGGACTTTTGAAAGCAATATTTGATTTCATTCTAATTGTACAATTTCTTTGTTTCTTTTTTTAAAACTCTATAATCAAGGTTTTTTTTTAATTTGACTTTATGTTAACAAAACTCTCTAACAACAAAGGAAGTTATTCTGAGAGTCCTGTTATAATGCCACAATCTGGGCCCCAATTACACTAATTTACCCTTCACGTTATTTCATGTCTGCATCCTATCTTGAATCGGCCTGAAACTCAGCGGATCTTAAGAGCATTAATGCTCGGATTCAGGAACTTACAGGTCAATTCAAACATGGATCCCTCAATCCAGACGTGCTAAATAACGTTAACGGTACCGGTTTTGTTTTAGTAAAGTACGTTTAAAATTAGCTGGATTGGGGCCCTGAACATACCGGTAACTACATTCATATTTTTCACAACAATTTCTTTTAGAATATAACTATTAAACATTTTGATTCTTGAAGGCTTCCTAACTTTATAATATCAGAAAATCTTTGGTAAGATAAATGGCACACCTAAGGTGCTATTCTAAATATATTTGATAACTATATAATCATAAAGCTACACTAATATTGCATTGAATGAAAGAAACAATAAAAAATATATAATTAATAACCTTGGTATTGCGAATATTGGCGACAGCATAGCCTTTGCAATAGATACTAAGGCGAAACATTATGTTAAGCTTAAACTCATCAACCGCCTTAAGGCGCTATAGATTCAACGAAAACTAAAATTTGTATGACGCGAAGAAGGCGTGCGCACGCTCAGATACCGTGTTTTTGTGTAAAAATAATATAAAATGCACTTTAAAGTTTTGTTAAATTTTGTTTGCTTTAACTCAATTAATAATTATCAAGTTACTAAATATTTCAAAAAACTAAAACATGTAAGAAGTCTGAAATTTAATTTCAATTTTAAAAAGGTTCATCTTTGTTTTGTTTATCGATTAATTTGTAATTTTTTCAGCAGTGTAATCGTGTAACTCTAATAGTGTATGGAATTTATGATTTCAAAATATAAAAAGTTTAAGGGTTCCATATATTTTTTCTTCTTGGAAACTACAATAAGAACTCTTAGAAAACCTTTTAAATTTTAGTCAAAAAAAAAAGTCAAAAGTCAAAAGTATTTTATTCATTGAAATCACAAGGATCATTTTGAATCGTCTTAAAAAATAAATTTACATTTACTCCTGTTCCAACGCAACCAGACCTAGAAGAATCAGGCAACAAACACGGTCTGTTTTTCTTTTGATGATCCTTCTTACTACTAGGTGGGGAGCGCTTGTGTGGTGCCTCGAGAACAAGTGGAAGCTGATTCAAGGAAAAAAGGAAAACCAAATTAAAAGCCTTACTTAGGTAGGCAGTCAAAAGTAAGATGATAGAGAGAATCAGCAAAAGTTCATAAGGCAGCACACACTACGCTTGATATACTCTCATAGAGCTCATTATAGACTTTTCGTGAACCTAAAGCGCCTCCACAGATAAACGAAGCCTCTCCCATAAAACGCAATGGGAGGATTTGTCATAATCACCACATTTGGCAAGCGGATTGGTGGTCTCAGTATTGGTGTTGAGTACTCAGGTGGATGCTGCTGCCCATCCCCTTGGTGTGATCCCTTTCGGCTTTTACTTCATCCACGGGAAGATACGGAGGGGTCTAGTTGGGTTTAGATAAACATGTTTTGTCTATAATTATACATTTAGAGCTTTGCCTATCCTCAGAAGAGAAGAATTGGAAACTGTAATCCGATAACGAAAACCGAATTGTGAGTCGAAATGACGTTTTTGTATGCAGAAAATGATAAGCGCCCCTAGCGGACTTGTTGAGACACTCATTAAAACCATACATAAAAACAAAATACCGACTCGCAATTCGATAGTCGGGACACTGAACGCAAAACTTAGACAAACCTGTACTAAGCCCTTGAAACGTATCACTCGTGTAAAGATACGAGATTTGACATCGAGATGAACATTAATTATTTGCAGCCTCACCCGATCACGAGATCACCTCGTTCTGAATCACGTGATCAGAAGGGGCGTGACCGGTTTCACTAAACTTAAAAACTACCATCTAAGCTCAAAATCTTACATGTTGACGAGATCGTTTCGACACAAATCAGTTAGTATAGGTATTTCGATGTTATGGCTAACACAAAACTAGCACAGCCTAACCACACACATTTAGCACATAATTACATCGTAAATAACAAAGAGCAAACGCTATAGAAACAAATACGATGCGCGATGGATATTTTTTTTGAGAAAGACGATCATGTTAATTACTTAAATAGCGTGTAATCGCAAAACCGTCATTCCAACAGAAAGAGTATTTAAACCGATAGCAACTAATATAGTATTTAAGTATTCGCGCCATAGAATAATTTTAAGGCAAATTAGTTCATGAGCTATTTATTGTTATTATCTATTTTGTAGTTAGTATAGAGCACGCCAACCATTGTTTCCATCCTCATGGATGACTGGCAGAAAATGCTGCTTAGCATTAAGTCCTCCATTTGAACAATTTTCTTGTGATTATTTGTGCAAGAAACTTTTGTGAATTAAATTAAATAAATAAAAGTGTAACACATAGGTAATATTACGTCAAGCATCGGCTTGTATGCAAAGTTAGGGCCGTGGCACTCAATGAACGCAACCTTAGTTATATCTAACTAGCGACCCGCTCCGGCGCCGCACGGGTGTAATATAGACAAAAAAATAAAGCGTGAAGTTACTGCCCGTGTGAAGCCGGGGTGAGTGCCCAATACATATATACACATACACTGTGGGTTGCACGTCTATACGTGACAAGGGGTGGGCTCATCGCCGCCATGGCTTCCCACTGACTCGGCTAACACTTTCCTCCAGCAATAACACATTCCTTAATAAGCAGCCAGGACAAACCTTATACCAACGAATCTTACTACCACGGCGGGTAATCCCTTAGTCGGCATTTATGACATCCACGGGAGGAGACGGAGGGATATATTCTTAGGCCGGAAACACATATTATTGTGAATTAGACCTCAATTAGGAAATACAACTAGCAACTGTAAGCCTGGTTGGATATAGCGTGTGCAGGCGTCTGGTCGTCGCGGCTCGACTCGCTTTCCTCGCGAAGTTGGTATACGGTCGCGCAACGAGTTATGAGCGCTGACCTTCAATGCGCAGTAATTTTTTGGGTCCGTTTAGCGAATGCGCGAATGTACACATGCGCAATCAACCCCACCACTTTCGCCGAGCGCGCATAACTTGATGCGCGACCTGTACATACATCGTCCGAAATATTTCCAACTTTGAAATACATTTAGCACGTTTTAGCTGTACTTTGTCCAATAGATCCCTTCTAAGTTCATAGCGAGTAACACTAGCCTGTAAGTTAAGCCTTGAAGAAGTGCGGGAACTCGTTGGAGATGGCTCGTACGAGCGCCTGGTCGTCGCGGCTCGCGTCGCCCTCCTCGCAGAAGATGCGCGCGAAACAGCGCAGCAGGTCGTCTCTGCGGTGTAAATGCGCCCCGTAGTCTGTGTGCCGAATGATGCCTTGCAAGATGCGCAGGTACTCTTGGCGACGCTGTGTCACAAACAAGCAGGTATAAGGTTTGGAACTGACGTCCTCTTGGAACTGATATGGAGAAGTTTACTGCTGGACAAAGGCCATACGGCCAAATAGGGGCTGGCTGGACCCATAGAATGCCAAGACAAACGGTGTTGAGCCACCTCTATCCACCAACTTCCTGCGACCCTTAAAACTTCGTCGGTCCATCGCCATCCTCCTGCGTCGTAAGGTTCGCCACTCGAGAATGTACGTGCCTGAATGGCCTGCCCATTGCCACTAACTTGCTAATTACGTATTCATCCCCTACTCCTGTTTCGAAGTCGGTTCAGTACGTACAGTGTCGCCGGGTGACAAGTCGGTTCAGTACGTGCCGTGTCGCTGGGTGACAAGTCGGTTCAGTACGTGCTGTGTCGCCGGGTGATAAGTCGGTTCAGTACGTACCGTGTCGCCGGGTGACAAGGCGGTTCAGTACGTACCGAGTCGCCGGGTGACAAGTCGGTTTAGTACGTACCGAGTCGCCGGGTGACAAGTCGGTTCAGTACGTACCGTGTCGCCGGGTGACAAGTCAGCGAGCTGCCTCACTATGATATCGATGGCCACCTTCACGTCGTTCGTGTAGAAGTGTTCGGCCGTCTTCTTGCGACTGAATAGATCTATGGCCAGCTTGAGCACGGCGTGCGCAGGCGCAGGCTCGTGGTCGAATATATGCACTGGGTCTTCTGCAAATAAAATTATATCCTGTACTACACACATTGTCTAGGGATATTTCATTTCGAAAGGATTTGCTTGAAAGCTTTTAGCTATAAAAAAAGTTTGTACATGGAGTTAAACCTCCATTTTCAAAATTATAAACAAGAAAAAATACGGAACCCTAAAAACAATGCAATAAACAAAAGGTAGTGCGAAAATGATTTGAATTTTGCAACAATTGTTTTGCAGATTCATTTACTTCTATTGTATTAATTAATATAACAAGTGTTTTAACTTATCTTTGTTCCATCTTTATAATGTCGTGGAACGTCAACATTTAAGCAGAGTAATTATAAGAGCGATAGGTGTGCTAAAAGCCGGTGCTATCCAACGCGTGGTTGCCGATACCCTAAACGCCAATCAAGACGCAATTTCTCGATTGTGGTTACGTCGATTATAGTTACGTTATACTGGGGAAATAGCAGAGCCAAACTGATTTAAAAAAAAAGGCCAAGTGCGAGTCAGACTCGCGCACGAAGGGTTCCGTACCATTATCTATTTAACACCCAAAAAAACACGTTTGTTGTATGGGAGCCCCCTTAAATATTTATTTTATTCTGTTTTTTTGTATTTGATGTTATAGCCGCAACAGAAATCTGTGAAAAATAAATTTGATTACAGAAATTTCAACTGTCTTACTGTCACGGTTCATGAGATACAGCTTGGTCGTTTTCTTCAAAATTCCGCCAGGGAAGTTTAAGTTCCGTGGGAACTTAATCTCACGGCGGTGCAGCTAGTGCAAAGGTGCCAGTCAGACCACCAGCTTTTAGTAAGCGACCAATCAGTTAGAAGAAGGGTACATGAGGTTGATCTTCATTCTCGCAGACTGCTTCGTGTTCCAGCTCTACTAGGCAATATAGGGTATAGTGTATTTTAGTATCGCTATAGTAGTGTGGCCATCGTGTGTTGCAGTGTTGCAGTGTCTTATATCAGGGTGTCACAATCATATGTTGCTCTAGCTAGTAGTAGTAGTAGAGCTTTTTTGTGAAAGAGTTTGTCCGGGGAATTACTACCACCATACCTATTTCTGCCGCAAAGCAGTAGTGCTCGCATTGCTGTGTTCCGGTTTGAAGGGTAATGGTGCCGGTCCGGTGAAATTACAGGCACATGAGACTTTTCATCTTTATGTCTCAGGGTGGCGGGCGCAGTGCAATGCCACATAGGGTGCGTCCTAGGTGGAAGTGACCGATGTGGTAATACACTGTTCATAGGCAGAGGGTACCACTTAACATCAGGTGGGGGTATCTGCTTGATCCGTCATTCCAAGTAGTATAAAAAAAATGTATTGAAAATGACACATACCTTCACGATTCAGCAACAGAAGTATCTTCTCGCAGAATGTTTTGGCCATATCCTGCGCCTCCAGCGCGTTCAGCAGAAGGTTCTCGCTCATGACCTCGAACTGCAGGTTGTACGCGAGCAGCAGAGTGAGGAATAAATCTGGGATTTGTTCATCCACGTCTGTTTCAGGTGGGTTCTCTATCAAGTCGAGCAGGAACTGCGCGAAACCCACTCCAAGTTGCTCTGGAAGTGACGAAGCAATATTATCAGCAAAATTTCGAGCAAATAAATAAATAAATAATGCTGGACAGTTCACACAACATTATCTAGCCCCAAGCCAAGCAGAGCTTGTGTTATGGGTACTAGATAACTGATATACTTAATACCATATATTACATAGATAGATATTTTTTTATTATACATAGAAAATACCCAAAACACCCTGAACAAATATCTGCGATCGCACAAATATTTGTTCCGAGGCGGGAATCGAACCCGCAACCTCCTGCGTCGCAGGCCAACCTTCGCCCGCCGCGCCACAGAGGATGGCCAAAGAGAGTCAGAAGCGAAGCTATATAATTGCTAGGATTAATTGCAAGCGAAGCGAGCTGCTTATACAATCATGATGCTTATAAGTATGAAGGATTGTGGCAAACGAAGCGAGCATCGTCTCACATGTGTGGCAGTTTAGCACGCTTGTGCCGTGGAGTGTCCTTGCCCAAGAACCCGTCTCCTGCAGTTAAAAGCCAACTAAGGGATTACACCAGGGGATGGGCAGCAGTATCCGATCACCAATACTCCTGCGAAACATAGTGATTATGGTAAATCCCGCGATTGCATTCTATGGAAGAGGCCTCGTCCTGCAATGGACATCTATGCCTGAATCTGATCGCGACTAAGGCGCTTCTCATGTAACAGCATAGACTTACTAATATACATTACTATACTTTGTGTCGCCGGTTCCGTTTTGCTCACCCTGCGTTAGGGCAGAGACCAGCTGAGTATGTGGTCGCCTGAAAAAGGGGCCTAGTGACCAATGGTGAAAGGAGTCAAAGCACCTTCCTAAGACTTTTTTCATGCACACGTCTTCGAACGTATGGTTCTTGGACGTGTCGGTTTCCTCACGATGTTTTCCTTCACCGTTTGCTTCGCTTTACATTGCGCACATACAGTTTTCGAGTGGAAAAATGCATTGGTACACGACTGGGATTTGAACCCACGAACCCCCTTATGATAGAAAGTTCCCCTCACTGACCATCAGTTTACTTACCAAAGTGAGTGATAGGCAGTCGATCCCCCATAGACAAGACCATAGAGAGGAGCAGAGCGGAGTGCGAGAGGCGGCTGACCGCGCGCGGGTTGTCGCGCATGTCGCGCGCTATCTCCGCCGGCAGCGCCGACAGCGCCAGCGTGCCCAGCGCAGTGCGCTCCAAGCCACACATCACGCCGAATGCCTGACAAATAACCACCTTATGAAACCCATTATGGTTGCCGGTGAAATTACCGGTGAGACTTTTCATCCTTATGTCTAAGTGTGGCGGGCACAGTCCAATGCCACTTATTCGAATGCACACCATTAGCTCTAATTTCACTGTTGCTTGGGGAGTAAAGAGCTACCTCGCCGTAACACAGTTTTCAACTAGCACGAGAGGTATGTTCCTAAACGTCATAGTGCCTATGCTGTTTTTAGTTCTTAATAGTTGTTGTAACCTTAAATATATATGCACTATGTAAAATATCCTTAAGTTATGAAATAAAACTATTCTATTCGATACATATGAACCGTCATTCCAAGTAGTATAAAAAAAACATACAAATCATACAAGCTACTATCCGAACTATCCGAGTGTTTGTTACTAGCACTTAGAAACAAACATTTTGCTGCTATACAGCGGGGCAATGCAGCTAGCATCACGAGGATCTTCCGTCTGCTATCTTTAAACCGTTAACATCGCTCTTTAGATAGATCAAAAGTTCCTTTTATTTATTGCAAATGTTGTGTTCACTTATGTTTTAATTGTTGTGCATAGCAGTGTGTCCCACGGCCATGCTACATGGAGGAAAAGTACTTTAAATATTGAAGTTAGGAAGTTTCCCATAATGGAGACTTTTTTTTTTTTTCTATAGTAAGTAATACTGCATTCACGGATATTAAAAAAGTCACTTGCCTAAGCCGGGACTCGAACTCGCTCAATTAAACAAAAACTGGATTTATGCGGCCAATTGGCCATGTGTCAGTGCCATTATGTCATTAAGTCATTATTGGCAACCACAGAATACGCAGTTACAGAATTAACTGTTTTCAGCGCCTTAATAAATGTTTAACTAGTAGCTGTCGCTTCAGTTTCACCCGCGTTATTCTCCTTTTAATGCAGGTTTTGATCTATCCTGTATACCTAAATAATTTCACCAAAATTGGTCCAGTATTTGAGCATATAAGCAAGACTAACAAACAAAACTACTCTACTATATTGGTTAAATTCCGGATACCCGGAAAATTAATACAGGATAGCGGTCCCCTATATTTCACACTTCTAGGCTTTGTTTTTCCGGATAAAAAGTATCCTTTAGCTCAATCCAGGCCATAACCTATGTGTGTACCTATTACCGAAATCGGTTCAGCCATTTTCCGAGCATTTTTTGCGGCTGCACGCGCCCGATGAGTGCTTGGGCGCGCGCCGCCGCCCCGCCATGCTCAGCCAGTCAACATCTAGAACTAACTTGATCAAATTTTCCCCAATGTCACATGCCATCCGTTTGGTTAATGTTCTCTCAGAGAACAACGTTGACATTTTTAGTCATAACCTGCCGAAACTCATGTAGATAGCACAGCTTGTTCTAGAGAATATTGAATGTAAGTAGGTAGTGATAGTATTATTGTAGGTCTATCCTCAGTAGGTAATACCTACTTATTATAAGCTTAATTGTTTTTTATTTTTATATAATTATGTGCATACAACATCGCTTTGGGTTTTTCTGTTGGTGTTGTACTTGTTTCTTAATAAATAAATAAAATTAATAAATTTTGTCGTGATTGAGATACAAACATCCAAACTTTTACCTGTAAAAGTAGCTGCCTCAACGGCCATCGCGTCTCCATCTGGTAGTATTGCACTAGGGTGGTCACGTACGCGTATTTGTGACTGCTCAGCACGTGTTGTGAGATGTTGACGTCAGCATTCGACTGTAACACATAATACACACACATAGTCACATTTTTTTTAACTTTGTGAATGACGAGACAATCATGTGGCCCACCTGATTTTAAGTGGTAACCTCTGCCTTTAACAATGCATTACCACATAGGTCACGTCATTGCACTGCGCCCGCCACCCTGAGACATAAAGACAAAAAGTCTCATGTGCCTGTAACTTATGTGTCATAGTTCTGACTCCACACTAGTATTCCCTGTGTTGTAGGTATCAGGAACTACAAGTACCATGGTACCAGAACACAGATTCGGAACAAATATTTGGAGATCATGCAACCATTTGTCGCGCAGCAGGAATGAAACCTCGCATCTCAGACGGGTACTCTCCCGCCGCGCCTCGCAGGTCGTTTGGTCGTACTCTCATTGAGATAACATAATCATGACCTCTTACACTAAGTAAGTAAACAACGTTATCTTCTTTCCGTAGGCATAATTGTGATGTGATTCACAATTTGATGTTAAGGCTACGCCAAGTCTAAACAGAAATCTTTATACAGTAAAAACGCCTAGCATCGCTCGAAAAGGACATTTTTATATAATATCGCGTAAAATATAGATAACTTTACAAAACCCTAACAATACGCCTCCGGTTTTATTGTTATATTTTTATTATCTAATTTTTGACTCCCTAATCTGCTCCATATTAAGAAACAATCGAATCTAGCCAGAGGAAACTTTGAAAAAAAAAACTATCAAGAAAAAAAATCCTATCTTGTTTTTGGTACAATGATCCCTCGGAATTATAATATAGTTCCTTGCAAATTTTTTATCTGAATATTATGACTTGATTTACTCAGTTAAAAATCAAATCTACGATTTGTAATTTTGCTGCATGCACCCTCTTAAATATCTAGATTGATAAAAGTTATTTCCCGAATCAAGGTCATAGAACAGTCATCGTAAAGTAGGAAACAATCCGCTACAGAACATCAGCTTAGTTATTGTATTGCGTACGTTCCAAATGATTACTGTAAGCATGATTGAGTTACATGTTGATACTTCGCGTTCAATACAGCCAACGAAATGGTATACCGGCTCTGGTTGGTTTCCATAGTCAATTCAATTGTATACGATGCTCAAATGGTAGAGTCGATTCTCATTAGTACACCTGTTAGCAAACTAGGTGAAGGTAACGATAAATTAATAAATGCCCAAATGCGTGTCGTACCACACAGTGTAGGGCAGGGTAGGCGAACCAATGGCACGCGTGCCATTGATGGCACGCAACACAATATTTTGGGCACGTCGCCGATCATAAAACATGTGTAAAAAATGTGTTAAGTAGTAGGTATTTTTTATTAATTTAATTTATGCGTGTGATAAAAACATTCCAAAATCTTTTGTTTACTTTATTTAATAAAGAGTTTTGATAGATAGTATTTATTATTTTTATTTTCCAAATAATCAGAAAGTCTAAATTATTTGATGGCACGTCAATGACCCCATTAAACATTTTTCAGAAAAAATGGCACGTTGATGCATAAAGGTTCGCCTACCCTGGTGTAGGGACTCTGAAGTCAAGTCACGATATCACGAAGTTTCTATCGAGTCTACTGCCCCAGCTTTGTCCATTCTTGAACACTTACCCCATACAAACCCTTACCCTTACGACAAGTATCCTATTGCTCAATACAGGTCGTTATCTATTTGTGTACCAGACCAGACTACTACTCGTAAACTAGTAAAGCCTACTTCAGCTGTGATAATTTTACTTGACCATGAGGTGACGCTCTATGGTCATACGTAGTGAGTCTATAGCAGTCTTGGGATTGTTTTTTTTTTTTTTTTTTTTTTATTTATAATACGCAGGCAGCTCTCGGAGCTGATGCGTGTATATCTTAGTTCTTATCAGTGCACTTTAAATGTTTGTCAAGTCTATTTTTAAAAGAATTCACTGAGGTGGCACTGATCACTGAGTCTGGTAGCCGGTTCCAAGTGCGCACGCCGCGATTAGGCAATATGTGCATACTCGGATTGATGGTACTAGGCCCGCGTTGCAGCTTCGTGGTTGTTTAGGATCTTGTAGGTCTCTATTAGGTCTCCACGCTCTCTACGTCGCTGAAGGGTAGTTAATCCAACAAAGCTTATTGTGATACTGCTTGCTATCCTATAATAGATAGATAGATAGATAGATAGAAAATTCTTTATTGCACAAGACAAAAAGCAGTACATAGGCATATAATACCTCCTATGACGACCTCTGTGGCGCGGCGGGCGAAGCTTGGCCTGTGACACAGGAGGTTGCGGGTTCGATTCCCGCCTCGGAACAAATATGCGATCGCAGATATTTGTTCAGGGTGTTCTGGGTATTTTCTATGTATATTGAAAAATATCTATCTATGTAATATACTGTATTAAGTATATCAGTTATTTAGTACCCATAACACAAGCTCTGCTTAGCTTGGGGCTAGATAATGTTGTGTGAACTGTACAGAATTATTTATTTATAAAAAAAAAAAAAAACAAGTTACTTACCATGACTGAGATCAGTTCAAGCAGCTGTGTTTGTATATCATGTGCGTCGTCGTGTAACGCCCAGCCGCGTTGTTGCGCGTCGTTGGCTGCTTTAGACAGGGCGTTCAGAGCCGTCATCATCCGTAGAGCGTCCGGTGCGGCATCTATGGCGTTCTTGGGACACGTGATGTTGCTGTTAGCTTCACGGAGTAGGGCGTCGATGATCGATCTAGCCGCTCCTCCGGGAAGGAACTCCTAGAATGGAAAATAAAATGGATGGCTAAAGTACCTTACTGTATGTAGAGAATGCAATCTCGCGAGATTGGGGCTCAGGCGAGATCTCGCGAGTTTATGATTATCAATACCGCGAGATCTCGCCAATTTCGAGATCTCGCGAGATTGGCAGTTTTGTGTGGTTATTTTTGCAAATAATCACAATATTTAAAACAATTAAGAAAAAGATAAAAGGAATTATAGGTATTATGAAATATAAATTTATTTTTACGATTTTTTTCAATAAACTTTTATGTAATTAACATTGTTTGACGTATCTAACAAATTTTTTTTTGAATAATCTTTTATGTAGTAAACTTTGACGTATCTAATCAAATAAGAAATCAAATAAACAACCAGTCTTCTCTTACAGTATAAAAAAAAAGATAATAAAACAGTTATTTTTTAACAAAACAACAAGAAGCCAAATACTAAAATGAAACTCACTAACTAAGTTGAGTTGACTATTAAACTGGGATATAATTATCAATTAAAGAAAACTATACCTACTCAGAGATCTATTGGAAATTAGAGATTAAATAACAAAATATACCAATCAAATGAAAGGCTTGTTCAGTTCACATCACAGGCCTTTATTACGAATTATTTTGAAAGTAGCTCCTTAAGAAGCAGGAAATTTCCAAAGAATCGTCTGCTAAACGGCTTCTTATTTTGCTAGCTAGATAACCAGCCGCTGAGAAGGCCCTTTCGGATTCAACGCTAGTTGGAACCACAGATCTCAGGCAGTTTTTTTAATTTTTAACATTGATAGACCTTTGTTTGACCACGATCTCATCTGTTGGTAAGTGACGATGTGGCCGAAGATGGAGCACAAAGGTCTAGAAGACACCTATTCACTCTAGACTTGAAGAGACACAGATTATAGTTCTCAGGAAAGACAGACGACGGTAATGTATTCCACTCCTTAGCAGTTCGCATTATAAAGGTAGAACCGAAACGTTTTGTGCGAATAGAAGGTATACCAATGAGGTAAGGATGGTACTGAGCCGTACGCCTGCTCGTCCTATGATGAAAGGCAGTCATCAGCGAACTGTAAAAGTTCGCCTTTTGACCCCCCCGGACTCGTATAAATTCATTTCCTTTTTGATTAATGACTCCAGTGAATTCGTAGTTTAGTTTGCTGTCTCTAATAGGTTCTTTGAACGCAGCAGCAATGTTTCCTGAAGTTCTTCTTGCAATGAAATACTCTTGCGTGTCTCAGAAAGAGATGAAAGCGGTTCATTATCGTTACAGTCATCATCAAATTCACCAATATAATCTCGTTAAACTCACGAGATCTCGCCCATTTTTCGGCCGAGATCAATCTCGCTAAAAAAAGGCCGAGATCTCGTGAAAACGAGATCTCGCGAGAACAAGATTGCATTCCCTAATTGTTTGTCTTTAAAATGCATAGTTGATTACTTTGTGGCACCGGTTCTTACTGCGTTAGGTCATAGATCAGCTTGAGGTGTGGTGTCCCTGAAAAGGGCCTAGTGACAAATGATGAAAGAACCAGTGTGATGAAAGATTTAGTGCGCCTCGCAGGGGCTCCTTTCATGCACATGTCACATGTCTTCCAGTTTTGTTTCTAGGACATGCAGATTTCCTCATGATGGTTTCCTTCACCGTTTAAACGCACTAATATTGCGCACATATATTATTCAAGTGTAAAAATCTATCAGTGCACGGGCGGGGTTTGAACCAACAAACCCTAGGATCGAAAGTGGCCATTAAAGTTTATAATTATAGCTCTTCACAAAAGGAAGGAGATGGAGGGGCCACAGGCCGCAGATAATGACGAATCTTTAATACCGAGCCACGTACCCTCAAGGAAATCAGCACTGTCTCGACAGCAACTTTAGACATCTCATGGCTCAGCTGTGTCTCCTTCCTGACAGCTTGCACTATCTCGTAGATGGCATTGGGTTTGATGCTCTCGCTGCTGTCTTGACTGTCATCTTGGTTGTCAGTATCGGATGATAGCTGGTTGGAAGATGTCTTGACAACAGTCTTTTTATTCTCATCTTCTATATCTGTTATAAGGGAGACTGTTATAAGTAATGTTAGATTAGGAGGCAGGATACAACTACAAAGATGATTTTAACAAAAAATAGAGGTACAGGTTGGTCCAGGCTACAGATAGAAATATGTCTGTAAAGAAAGTGCTAGAAGGACTCCCGTGTGTCAATATCTCTAATAAATAAATAGTGTGATGTGTGTACCTCACATCGGAACTTGTAGAGATTGTGTCATGTGATGTAAAATAATTATTTTGAAACAAAATTCAGGACATTATTAGAGTATGCATTCCAGATTTGGAGACTGTACTTCAAAAAAGAGCACAACATAACTACTTGAACATACTTCTTGAACGAGTACAACATAGGGCTACGAAAATGGTGCCCGTTCTTAAAGCACTTACATATGAGGAACGACTACTACCCTTACTTGAACTACCCTTCAGCAAGGTAAAGAGTGTGGAGACCTAGCAGATACCTACAAGATCCTAAACAACCACTACAGTATACCAGATTTATCACAGACACTATATACCATGAACAATAATATAGGACTCAGAGGACACTCGATGAAGCTAAGAAAAATAAATGACATTCCATCTCTACTGGGGATAATTTATCTATGTTCATGCCATATGTTTTAATATTGAATCTTACTAATGTGTTATAATTTTGATAAATGCAAAAATTTGTGTTATTCTTTGCTACTATATCACTACAACAATGGCTGAACTGATTTAGATGAACATAGGTAGAAAGATTAAGATCTGGTTTGCACATGAGCTACTCTGTATACTTATGAGCAAAGCTGTAAGGCATAATTATGCTTCATAGTTTATAAGTTATCAGCTTGGCTTCAATTATCATCTACCTGACTTGAGGGGGAGGGGAAGGATCACCTGTGCCATTGATTGATGCTGGAAACGAGCCGTTTTTTGAATGGTTTTTGTAGAAATATTTTAGAGCTATTTATTCTACACAAAAAATCTTGTGTACATGAGAAAACAGCTAATCATGGGACGTGTATGTGGGTAGGTTATGTAATAAATTAAACAACTGCATGTTGTCGGCAAGAAAGGGAGGCACAGGGCAGTTTTTCCCTGCTCAAAAATCGAGCAGATGATGTCTAAAACCAAATTGCTTTTTTGGTTTCTTATATTCGATAAAAAAAACAGTCCATCTTCAGCAAGAATGGGTGACACAGGAGATCTTCTTTCTCTCCCTCTCCACCGTGTAATCAGGTAGATGATATTTGAACTAAATAAACTGGCTGTGACAATGATCATAGTTTTACCTTTGGCAAGGCTGCTGTCTCCAGATTTGCAAGGTGATTGTGTAGCCTCCCTTTCCTCACTAATGTGTTGCTGAGAGACAACCGGCCTCAAGTCAAATGAAGGCGACACTCCGTTAGGAGGAGTGTCATCAAAGCGAGGTGGCGGCTTTGGTGCCTGCTGCTTTCGATGCGGCCTCACCAGTAACTGAATCTGCTTCTTCTTATCACTCAGCCTGGTTACCAGCTCGTGTTTTTGCGACATCGCATTGTTTTCACTCAAGCTCTCGATAGAATCGGTAAGGAAGCCTAAATAGAACTCCGGCTCCACCTAAAACATTGTAAAATTCGTAGATCATTCTAATTGGCTCCAGAAATTGTGCTAATTGAAGCAGATAGACGATGTTAGCGGCACTCACCTTGACCGCGACAACGTAATTGGAGGGAACAAACCCAACTTGACCTTTTCTATTAACGACATGCCACCAGTTTCGCTGTTTCGTGTTTGTCTGCTGGAGGTAGAATAATTCACCCTCAGTGAAGCTGAGCGTCTTAGCCAGCGTTGCTTCGAAGTCAAACAACGCTTTGAGCATTTGAAGCTCATCTAAAAATAAAGAATAATTCAGTAATTTTAATTTATTGCTGGTTCCGATCAACCGACAACGAAAATCAAATGTTCAACTTGTACCATTACCATTTTGACCATCACCCATGATACAACCGTTGGTTGAGCGGCTAAAACAACTCTCAGCCTCAATCTGCAGCACAATCTTTGTTCAAGTGATCAAAACTTAGCTAGTTTTCTTTCCGTAATTTTCAGTTTTCTTTCGTTTCACAAAATCAAAATTCAGCATAACATTGTTTTTTTTTTTTTTTCCTTATAATTGGCGCCGCGCGGCTTGTGCATTTGTATTTTCAATATATTTTGCAACGTTACACTCCTTCCAAGTCGTCAAAGTCACAGTCAAGTCATATTTTAGTAAAACGGTGGCCAATTTTACTAAAACTTTGGTAGACAATTTCCACCAATTTCAAAAGTCACGTAATTCACTTCCATTTCATTTCACTACACTTGTGCTTTTTAAACGAGCTACATTAGTTAAAATGCCACTAAAATAACACAAAATAACTCAAGAAAACACTAGGAAAATAAATAAAATAAAAGTAGACAACGTCTCTTTTCGAAAATGGCGGGAAGAGTCCTCATTGTTTGTTTTTAAAATGTTATGGATTGGATATGGTGGTGGTGGGGCTGCTGGTGGGCACTGGAAGTCAAGTCAAATAAAAAAGTTTTGTGCTGTCAATGTCAACGTCAAGTGTAATGGAACCTCATTTCAAGAGAAGAGCTCCTTTTCCTACTATTATTTATTCTGTGCATCGGTGTCTAGCACCATGAAGTTATAGGACTACCCAAATTCAAGCTTCTTGTCTAGCACGCATAGTGGAGCTTATTACTCTATTCACGAATAGATGTCGCCACAGAAAAATATAGAACGCGTTAGCTAGATGTCGCCACAGGAAAATATAGAATAGAACGCGCTATCGGTTGTCATTCCATGGTGATGATCCTGGAATGGAAACAGCTGCACTACTTTCCTTCCACCAAACATAGCTAAGAAACATCTCACATTCATACTCCCATCTAATCGTTGATCCCATCACACTAATATCATTTATGGCAAATATACGATGCTTGGATCTCCGTTACTCAACTTTGTTTGTTACACTCCGAAACATCGGCTGAACCAATTTCGATTTAGATTATGGCCTGGATTGACCTATAGGCTACTTTTTATCCTGGTGAAATGCGAGTCTTTTATACCTATAATGAAAACTATAAAAATACTACAAGTACGTACAGTCAACCAATTTGATTTGTAGGCCACCGAAGGACCGTGTCATACTAAATTCATCAATTAAAGATTTGGTGTGACAAGGTTCTACATTGGTAACAGTACCTACGTCATTTCCTTGCAGTCCAGTATGTCAACCAATTTAAATTGTAGATAATAACATAACGATGGAAACTTCTATTCTTGTCTATCGTGAATGTGACGTCGTCACTGAAGTGCCATTTGTTTCAAATTGAATTTTTTAAAATAATACCCTTCGCTAATCTATATCCTAGTCCATGGAGTTAAGGTGGTTGCTTTTTCATACAAACGTATTTGCACAAATATGGGCGAAAACAGCATCGAAATTACCTACTACAAGTAATTTCGATGTTATTTTCGCTGTTAGTCCACTGTTTTCTTCAACCAAATATGATTTGCCGCGAATGATGACCAATATAAAAGCCAACAACAGTCATTTCAGTGTAAAATTATACTCTGTTCGCCCATATTTGTGCAAATACAATTGTATGAATAAGCAACCACCTTAATTGGACTTCAATATTTTTTGTCTTGTTTCGTACTAGCACGAAAATGTCTAGTAGCGAAATATCGTCAAATATAATTTAATCATGGTGAGCTATTAAGAGTAGGTCCAATTTGATGTAGATTGGTAGTAAATGCTGTTTTTTTAGCTCGAAGAGAATACAGTAAAAAGACATGAAGTAGTAGAACATATAACGGCGAGCGGAGCGAGCCGCGAAAAAAACTGTTTTTTAAGCTCGAGGGGAGTGCAGTTATAAAGATATCCATTATCAGAACATATAACATCTTGTATTGGGGATAAGAACCTAGCTTCAGTGTTTTTACGTAAAGAAAAAATAATAATATTACTAGCCGCTGGCGAAATTGCCCGGAGTTGCCAAAAAGAGAAGAAGAAGAAGAGTTCTGAAGGTTCATCCATATAAACATACATAGGCGCTAATCTCATACCCTTCCTCACTGAAACGGGGCGTAGTAGCTTTGCTTTGCTAAGCTAAGTAGGTAGGTAGTCGGTCGTAGGCGCCCGCCCGATTTCGCGGACTTTTTAATTTTTTTTATTTACACCGGGTGTCCTTCAGCGTATTTTTAAAAATGTTGGATTACCTACTTTTTATAACGTTACGAAAAAAAAAACCGAGCCGAGTCGTTAAAATCTGAGCCAAAAATATTCAAAATATTTTTGGCTCAGATTTTAGTAGGCAGAGAGTGATTTGTTTGAAATGTTCGTAACCGTTAAGTTTTAGGGGATTTTTCAAGTTGTCGTGTATGGTTTTGGGGGGGGGGGGGGGGGGGGGTGGGGGGTTGTCATGAGCCCCGTGCCCCCCCCCCCCCCCCCCCCCCCCCTCCCCACTGATACAAACATTTGTGGCGGGAATCAAACCCGCGTCGCCCTGAGGTTTTATGGGCCTAGTCCATCCATTTCTTTCTCCAGCCAACAAAATAATGATAGCAAAACAACAACGCCTTCATAGACCTTTCCATTCCAGCCCAGACCACCTTCAGTTTAATTAGTCAAGTAAATAGTTCAGTGTTATTTCAATCAATATTTTCGTAAGGAAGGGCCAGCTGGTGTTCGCTTTCGTCTATAATTATTTACGCATGAACGTTTCACTTCCAAGTCTTGAAACATTGTAGCTGATTAGGCTTGGTGGATAGGTACCTGGGACCAGCTGAATGGGATCAGCACTTCAGCAACCAGATTATCACTTTGTGACAAGACCTACGCCGTAGGCCAATGCTACGTAAATATACCTACGTACCTACGTGCCGTAATAGTTATTTTTGTATAAGAGTGCAAAGTTGCTTTTTAACCGCATGCTCAATTTTGATGACCGAGCAAGCGAAGGATTCTAAAATTTTATCACGAGCACAGCGAGTGATCAAAAATAAGAACCCTGAGCGTTAGCGAGGGAATCAAAAGAGCACGAGGTGAAAAATCTTTGCACTCGAGTGCAACAAGTACCTTTTCATCCCACCTCGGCGAGGAAATGACAAAATGCAAAAAAAATATACACCAAGGTTCTGAGTCTGAGTTTTTAACAAACTAAAAAACGTTTTATGATAAATTCAGCACCATTGAGGTAGATGTAATGATAGGTTAATAGGACCGTTTTCCACCCCGGAGGGAAGAAAACGATTATTTCAGGTCTTGCCGAGGCTTGACCTTCGGAGATAGCCTACCCTACCCATACGTACTCACATGTCTCTACTCACCATCCTTTCATCTCTGTGTGCGTTCCCGGTACAGTGCGGAGCGTAGCGACGCGCTTGCGCGAGGGCGGCGGCTGACGCGCCACGAGAGGGCGCGTAATTTCCTCAGTACCTTACTCCGAAGAAGAGCCGGCAAGGGCTTACTCCGGTCAAGCCTCGGCAAGACCTGAAATAATCGTTTTCTTCCCTCCGGGGTGGAAAACGGTCCTATTTCAGCTCTGTGCCTTCGGCTTGACCTTCGGAGACGTGTCTATCCTCTGCCGGCGCCCTATTAATAGCGTACTGTGACAGAGGTTGTTGAAAAACAGCCATGAAAATAAACCATGATATAAAATCAAGTCAAGTTGAACTCTATTATGAAAATAATAGTAGAGTAAAACTCTTACACTCAAAAACTAAACAGCGTTTAAACAAAAATATTAATTGAGCAATAATATCAACTAATTGTCCGGACAACTATGCAGTTGCACATAATATATACATAGACTAAAATTAAGAATCACTATGAGCTTTTTAAACTAGTAAGTTCATAGGGCACTACCCCAGTCCATCAAATATAGGTTAAAACACCAACAGAATCATCTCAAAAATCTAGGAACTTAATCAAACTGCAGTGAATGAATGTTTAAGAACATTGAAGTTTTCAGTTCTAGGACACTCTACCAAACTGCAGTAGTGTTTGAAGAAATTGACTGAACCTCTCCAGTTCCCTCCTTTTAAAATATAATCTAAAGGCACGCTACTTTGATAAATATTTGACGCCACAGCTGATCTGATCGATCCTGGACTACAATTTATGCCTTAATCACGAAAAGGAATCTTAAACTAACCAGCAATTACCGGTCTTGAGCGGCCTTGACCTCATCACTTGAAGTGATAAATAAACTAAGCAAATTAAGTCGCACACTCCTTCTAGCCGCTGACAACTCTATCAAGCAATTCAGTCAATTGACCAAACTTAAATCAGGGTCTCCCAAACAAGATACCTGCTATCCCGACTGCCGGACCTAGATATTATCAGTCTTAGAGCCAAAGCTAGGCCAAAACATCATAGAGGAAGTTGATCATCCCTGGCAGTTGGAATCTCGCCATAATGTCATTTTTATTTCCTTTATGGTGAGGGTGCCGACTGACCAACTATCGACCTTTATGAATGGAGTTCTGACCGAAACGTGACAAGTTCAGGAGGTTCTTCGGAAGCTTGACATGAGTCACCGTGGAGTTGTGTCAAACGTCGCCGTATACACTTGAGTTTTTCAGGTATTTATGCAGCTATGGGCTTATTGTTTAGGTTTTGTACATTTCCCAATAAGCCTAAAATAAATAGGTATATTGATTGATTTATTGATTGATCTATCGTAAAGTTGATCGTCAATGTTTAGCAGTGTAAGGTTGTGGATACGCCGACCTAAAGCCAGTTATAAAAGCAAAGCTACATGCCGAGAAACTTGAAACATGCTACTTTGTATTCTGTTCTATGTTGGGCTGTTAGATTTTAACAATCGTAACAGATCCTCAACAAACCAGATCAGTGCCTTGGAAGATGAGGAAGTACACTGTCTAATGCATAGGACTTTGATTATTGCGGAAACTAAAGAGTGAATAGTCAACCGTTTCTCCCTCGTGGGATCAGCCAAAGTCAAAACCACTGACTTGTGAACTAAAATCGTTGAAGCTGCGAGTTTTCTAATTAGGAATAGAAACCCTAATAGAAAGCAACATCCTGAGGGCGAGTACTACCAGGACTTTTCCCATTTTGTCTGCACCACGAGACCTATTGCTTTCAGGCTGACTCATAAGCGCGCCACGTGGAATCACGCCATGCTGACTGAACAAGATCGAAATCGCCAGTATCCAAAACTCCAGGATCCAGGAACCATTACAAGATAGGTTCCTGAAGACTAGTTGGTGCTGAAGTACTCTGGGTATCAGAGGAGGAGGCGGAAAGATCCACGCTAGATTATAACGCCAAGTCTGGTTGAATGCATTGATGAATGCTGCCTGAGAGTCCCACGCTTCTATCGACGCATACGCTGGGACTACTTTCGATCGCCTGGTCTCAAACAGATCTATCTGAGGGATGCCCCAGTTTAAGAAAATTGTCGTCGTGACCTCATCTAAGACGTGTCAATCTGGAAGAATCTTCCCCCTCGATAAACAATCGACTATGGAATTGTAGCAACTCGGTAGATAAAAAAGGATGAATAGTTAATCCTAAGCTCTCCGCTATAGTAATTGGGTCTTTCTGGTCCCGTCTAACAGTGCCACAGACCTTGATCCTCCCTGATTCCTCAGGTACGAAACAACCGCCCAGTTATCGGATTTAAACATAATTGATTGACATGCCACAACGCTCTGGCACTCCTTCAGAGCTATGAAAACGGTGGACAACTCTTTCCTGTTAATGCGCCAAACAGCTTGCTCTTTTGACCATTTCCCCGACAGAAGACAATCTCCGATCCAAACATCTCAGCCTACGTCGAAAGTAACTGTCGTAACAAAAATCATGGGCTCCGGAACGAAGACCTTCATTGACTTTTTCTCGCTGAGAGTCCACCAACGACAATCGCTGGCCCCCCCAGGTGGCAAGACCAGCAACTGGTTGGGCTGATTCTGCAGAAGATTTAGACCGGCGAGATGTATCTGCCTGGTTTGCAAGTGACCTAGAGGAACCACCATGGCTCCAAACGCCAGTCGACCTATAAGCGAAGCTCCTAACCGCCACGAACATCGACCTTTCTGCAGAACATTTTCTAAATCTGCCAGTAATCAAGCTATGTCCTATTCCGGAAGGCTTCTTTTGTTTGTGTTCGTATCTCACACTATTCCTAGAAACTCTAAGCTTCTTGTAAGCTGCATCACTGATCTTTCCAAATCCACGCACCAACCCAGACTTTGCAGAAGACCTACTGCATAACTCATCTGGCCTCTCAGCACACCAGGGTCTTGATGGCTGCCTTTATGAGAAAATTGGGGATCTGAGCCTAGTTTATGTGGTGAAACTTTCGAGGGTTGAGATAAAAATGTAGGCGACGAAGATCGAAGACCTGCCTTAGTTTTCCGTTGACTTTGGAATTAGAAACAACCGAGACAAGAAACCGGTCCTGGACCAGCATTTCTCAACTACTCCTTAGATTAGAAGTTTTTTGACTCCTTAGACATTACATCAGACCATCTTGTCGCGAAACTTTCTAAATTTTCTTGTAGGGGGATGGAAGGCGGCTGTTTCACAAAGGGTATTGTAAAAATTTTTTTTTTTTTTTTTTTAGATCATGTATTGTGCCCCCTATCTTTTCCACTGTGCCCGGAACTCGAGCTACTGTCCCCCTCAAAAATTGACAATATGAACTGCGGCACCACCCCTACCCTTGCGTAGATCGAAGTTAGATGATGGTTTAACAGCTGGGATACGGGACGATGAGCGGAAGTTGGATGAATGTTGGGCAGACAGGCGGGAGCGCCAAGTAGGATTTCTGGCTTTGATTCCAGTGGGTGGTAAGAAGGCGAAAGGCATTCGCGGCGACTCTCTTACTGCTCTAAATAAAAACAGCTGACCCTTCACGGTCATCTCTAACCAAAGAAGACAGTTGCATTTCTTCAAATCGGTGCGTCGGAGACGGAGGAATGCCGTGGAGTGCACCATTGAGGAACTCATTTCTAGTCTCAAAAATCCTACGACAGAAATCAATCGTCTCAGACCGACGAGCACAAACAAACTGCAGTAGTTAGTCAGACATAAATTTGAATTTGGAGTATTCTGCCGCTAACCGGCTTAATAGTGCTGGCACTCGGACACTTTTAAATTGTGGGGTTTAAACCTCCGCAAAGGCCTTACGCTGCATTAACAACCCACGCCATACCTAACATCCCCTCTTATTTCGTTAAACATGGAGGAGGTTGAGGAGCTAGGGTCCCAATCTCAAGGGTTCACTTTAAACGCGCTAAAGACTGAAGCCGCGTACAAGAGATTCTCCACGTCCTTATATCCCACAATCTAGTTCCAGCCTACAGCGTGAACCGACGGCTCAGGTACGAGGGGGCTAGCTTCCTTAGTTGCGGGCAAGAATTCAAACTCTTTCGCGCTTCCCTCGTCTTGCCAGTCTGAATATGGATCCAAAGCAGGCGCCTTTCATGAAGGGGAGAAGACGCATTCGAAGCTGTCTCTACACAACCATCCGAATAAACATTTTGCTTGTCGGATTCTTAGCAAAATAGTTCCCGCTGTTCAAGTCTTTCCAGCAGTGAGGAAAAATGCAAAATGCAAAATGCTTCCATTAATGCATCAATTCAATTCCAATTCTTGCATCTTGCGACGTAGATGAAGGTCTACGCCTACCTGCGGGGGGCTCTTGGATTCGAGAAGTTGAAGAAGAAGCACTCCTCCTCTTCCGGTTGGGTTCTTCTGTTTCGGAAAGGCAACCTGATAGGATTCTATCAGCCTCAGATCTAGTATGTAACAGTGGTCGAAGTGCCTCGACTGATTGTCTAAAGAGCTGAGTGCGCACTGCACCTCGGAAGTGGATTGCTACAGCCGGTGGGCCAAGGATAAGCGTCCGTGTGAACGCCCAATCAAACAGCTTGCATCTTATCTCCCGATATCCCTTCTCCGAAAGGTGATCTGCCTATAGTACAAACGCGCGGGCTAGGCCCACGTTAGGCAAGGCGTAGACAAGTCTATTAAGCACACTCGACTCGATGCTCTCCCCAAAAACTTCTTCTTTCGTAGCGGTCGTAACTACCCATTGAGTCCAACCGTCCGGGAGATGCTCCTGCGCCAAAACCTTCACACGCTCCAAAATCTCTTCATCCTGGTCTTTCTTAGCATGCTCATCTAACAGCTCACCAAGGGTTATCGGGCTTCCTTGTTGAGTCATCTGAATCAAAAGGAAAAGAGGCCACCAGATAGTCTGAAGCAAGCAAGTCTACCTGCGCCGCTCAAACTTGAGGTGTGCGGCTGAAATAATCGAGCCAAGTCACACAAATTTTTGAGCTGCGCCGCCCAACCTTCGAGCGGCGCCTCCTGAATTTCGAGCCGCGCCGCCCAAACTTTGAGCGGCGCGGCCCGAATTTTGAGCGGCGCCGCCCGAATTTTGAGCGGCGCCGCCCGAATTCTGAGCCGCGCCGCCCAAATCTTGAGCCGCGCCGCTCACTGTTCGAGCGGCGCCGTCTGATTTTTGAGCTGCGCAACCATACTTGGGCCTTGAATGACAGGTGGCTGCCTGGCCGACCTGTCCATATGACCGCAATTGCAGCGTCGTGCTCGAGTAGGAAGATAGGTAGGTAGACTAATTGTGGATGGAATGTCCGACAATTATAGTAGCTACCTACAGGTACATGGTTTGTGGATGGGATGTCCGACAAACTCTATACACAGGCAATTGCAATACGCAGTCAAAAACATCTCCCCATACTAATCCGCACCTTTGAACACACAGAAACAAAAATTAAAGCAATTTTATGACTTACCTCCAATGGTAGGTAAATCCAATATCACTTTACATCACCAAACGTTACAACAACGTTAAAAATTTATTGCATTTACTAAGTAAATAGAAACATATGTGCACGCTAGGTAAATGACAAGCGTACTGAGGAAATTACGCGCCCTCTCGTGGCGCGTCAGCCGCCGCCCTCGCGCAAGCGCGTCGCTACGCTCCGCACTGTACCGGGAACGCACACAGAGATGAAAGGATGGTGAGTAGAGACATGTGAGTACGTATGGGTAGGGTAGGCTATCTCCGAAGGTCAAGCCGAAGGCACAGAGCTGAAATATAGGTTTAATGACGTTTTGAATTCAAAAACTTAGTACACACGATGTTCTAAATTCAATTTTACCTTATCCTCTAGCGGATAAAAACGGCTATTACACTCAGATATCGAAGAGCAAAAATACTCTTGCTAGCTCGTTCTAGGAGTATTTATTTTATTTTTAAAAGGTGTATATTTTATTCTGATCTGTGATATCAACGTACGTACACTTTTTTTAGGCTGCACAGGTATCTAGCATGTATTTTTGCTCAAACCTAGTAGATCAATTTGGTGCTACCTATTTCCAGTAAAAGCTTCTTGACGTTATGACAACGCTGATGGGTGTTCCGGATATAAGCGGGGCAACTGTTTTCATTTTAGAAAGACGATGCGAATAACTGCAATTTTTTTTAAGCTTCCAGCCTCTTATTTTCTTGGGAAACTTTCGATTGAATTAAGGAATCCATGAAAAATGTTTACTCTTTTTTAAATTCTCGTAGAAAATACTAAATGGACATAAGTTACGTGCTGATGGAAGCAATTACAAAAATAAAACCTTATCTTATCATATAGTAGATAATTAGTTATAGGTAAATCCGATGTCAAAGTCACACCACACAGGTAGGTACCTACTTCTCAAAGCTCTCTCATCTCAGGTAGTTTAATAACACTATAGAGCTAACACTGTCTAATAACTTATATCACTTTCCAACTTTCTCACACAATAATACTCGTACCTACATCGTATCAATATATAATAGTAGATACTAAAGCATCGATATGAAATACCTAGGTAAGTTAGAATCCATCGTTTGAAAATTGATGTCCCTCAAATGTGCCTGTGATAGATGATGAAAGGATGTAAGTAAGTAGAAAACAAACATACATTAATAAATAAATAATAAATAAATAATGCTGGACAAATTCACACAACATTATCTAGCCCCAAGCTAAGCCAGAGCTTGTATTATGGGTACTAGATAACTGATATACTTAATATAATACATTACATAGATAGATATTTTTTATTATGCATAGAAAACACCCAGAACACCCTGAACAAATATCTGCAGAACGCACAAATATTTGTTCCGAGGCGGGAATCGAACCCGCAACCTCCTGCGTCCTGTGATTAATACAGTATTGAGAACCTTGGTAGTCGGTTAAAATTACTGTTGATCATGATGATTCTTGTAACTTGTCCAAAAACGCTTTCCTTACAGTTCTTAATAAAGCTCAAAAGCGCATCAGTTAGGTAAATAGGTTAATAGTTAATTACGAAAGTGTTTAAATTTTTCCAATAAATTAACTGCTCACGTGCCGACTAGGCAACCTTTCTAACGCCTTCTGCACGCTCAGTGAACCGACAACATCGGATGGCATTGAACGTTCAATTCATAGATACTTGTATCCTTAGTTGAGCTGAAAATTAGCATACATGGGCTGTTATTCGCTATGACCATAGGAGATTACTTGACAATAACGTGTGACGTCACAATGTATTATTCTGAACGATGATTCCACGCAGATATCGTAACGAGCCCGCGCTATGTCACATTTGGCCATAGCGAATAATGGTCCTGTCAAGTTTCAATGGCAACACAAAATTATGGTAACATCAAGCTGATCTGATGATGGAGACGGTAGGGGGACAACGGAACTCCTCGATGATTAAAAGTAGCCTGGTAGTGTTTGGGCTTATTTTGATCAGCGCACGGTTCCGATCACTGATTTTATAAAAGCTTGTTTTGACAAAAGTTATTCATTGTTTCTTTCCGTGCTACACTAATAAAATTCGAATTATCCTTGTAATGGATACGTATCAAAATTTATAAATTCAAAATACATACTTTTATAATTCATAAGTTCAAAACACATAAATTTTAAAAAACCTAATTGTTTAAAATTTATAATTTCATTTGATGTAAGTTTAGAATATCGATGTTCGAAATATCGAAGTTTGAAAAACATAATGTCAAAAACAAATAACAGCTGTAATAAATAATGGCTACATAGCTTAATAGTCAAATACTTGAAGTTCAAAATGTATAACGGTAAAAAACCATTAAGCCCACCACAGATAATATATCCTACTAATATCATACATGTCAAAGTTACGATGTTTGGATGTTTGGATGTTTGTAACTTAATCACGCCAAAACGGCTGAACGGATTCCCATGAAATTTAGTATAATAAATATTTCTGGACAGTTCACACAACATTATCCAGCCCCAAGCTAAGCAGAGCTTTCCTTTCTTTCTTTATAATACAATACATTACATAGATAGATATTTTGTATTATACATAGAAAATACACAGAACACCCTGAAAATATCTACAGATCGTATAAATATTTATTCCGAGGCGGGAATCGAACCCGCAACCGAGGTCGTCACAGAGTTCACCTACTTCTCATATTAATAAAATATCCTCCCTCCAATTTGTCACATTATAGGTGATTTAAACCACTTTCAAAAACCGTACAGTAGGGATATTGAATTTATTTAATTGAACCATACGCTATTTTGATTTTCGGTATTTCGACCATTATAAATAAAATACTTTAAGGGTTTTCAATTTATTTATTTTCAATATTAGGTTTTTTAAATATATGAATTTTGAATTTATTCATTTTGGTTTGTACCCTAAATGTACACGTTTAAAATACCGAAAATCAAAATACCGTATGGCTCAAATAAATAAATTCAATATCCCAATTGTACGGTTTTTATAATGTTTGAAATACATAAAAAGTGTCAATTTGATGGGCCCAGCCACAAACTTGAAATTTGGCATGCATATTTGTGATTATGGCTTTAGGCATTTTGATCATTATACATATAGAACGGTATTGATTATAAAACTTATTTATTTTCACCATTAGGTTTTTTAAATTAATGTATTCTGAACTTATGTATTTTAAACGTATGTATTTTGAATTTATGCATTTTGATATGTACCCCCTTGGAATAGTTAGGTACACAGTGTTTTGTCTTTTTCATTTTCACAGACAGTTTCAAATTCGATTGAAAGAGACAAAACACGATCCAGGATGATCCGCGTTTATTACAAGCAGCGGCACGTAAGTCTAGCGCTGAACGATACGCGGCGGGGATAGCTGCGCATGGGTACTGTACTGCGCATCGGTACTGCGCATGGGTTTTTTACTTCTGCGCAATAACGGTCAGCGCTAAAGTTTCGTGCCGCTACTTGTAGTAGCACGGTAACTCCATATTAGGTTCAGTCGACATGACGTTGCGCGTTGTTACTATAATATAACTTCATTCACCAATACAGGAGGCTAAGCTTAGGACACAAACTCAGAATTAACAGGTTGAAGTGGCAATGGGCAAACCGTAGAGTTCGCAAAACTAATAATCATTGGGTTAGAAAGGTTCTCGAGTGGCAACCTCAAACTGGACGGCGTAAAAGAGTAATGCCCCCCTTTAGATGTAATCAAAGACATTAAAAAGGTCACAGGAAGGCGGTGGACGGAGGCGGCTCGAGACTGTTTGGCATCGCATTCTATGAGGCATATGTCCAAAAGTGGACTTCTGTAGGCTAATGTTGATGAAAGACAATCTAAACAGCCGTTCAATCACCTGTAAATGTGGCTCTAACTATAGTTCCAAAATCCATTGCAAACTTTCTATGTAAGTAGGTACATAGTTTATACTGTAACACCTAAACAATATGATTATTATTAGGCAGCAGCTCTGCAATGGATTATGGGATCTCGAAGGTCGAGCAATCCCGGGAGGGCTAAGTTTGTCGACGTTAATTTGTTAGTAGGTAACCAAGAGAGACGAAGGTTCGGGTATTCGGATATAACGGTATCTTGAGAGTTATTTTAAATATTATGGAAACAGGTATTATTACCAACAGGTGAGATCGTGGCCAAACAAAGGTCTACCAATGTAAAAAAAAAAAAAACAACGCAAATCGCCAACTTCGCTAAATTACCTAATCGGAGGTCATAATACCGTTTGGTCAACGCTCCTGGATCTTTCAATTAAATATAAATCTATATCGAGCTTTGGGAAAATATAAAGGAGTATATGCAGTCGAAGGAGGTAAAAACTCCTCAATCTGAAACGTAACAATTAAGCTACGGCGTATCGTCAGGATTGTCACAGGTCACACAACTCTTAAAGAACTCTGTAAGAAAACTCTCTAGGGTTAAGCTCGCCTTTGCACATATGTTTTGTTTTTATGTTATTTGTAATGTTTTTTGTGTGTACAATAAAGAGTTATTAAGAATAAGAACTCTATAGAAACATCTATTTACATTAGGTGTTACAGACGGCCCCCTATGCAGAGGCTCTTTAGAAGCAGACGATACGCTAGCGCACGTGCTTCTTCTTGTGTACTGGCGTGGCTTCCCAAAGAATAATCTTCCTTGGGACTGCGGAGACGCCCTGGCAGGCAAGCGTCGTCAGCGAGCTGCCGTCCTTTCTGAAGGACATCGGGTGGTGGACTATCAGTCCACACCCGTCACGCATACGGCCCACTGACAGCTTAGTTGCGAAGACGAGTCTGCTCTACAACTTTAAGTACAGTTGAGACCACCCAAATGTTGAATGATTGCACAAATATATTCCATACATTACAATCATTAAAGTAGTCAGGTTTTGTCGGGATTGACTAGTAGTGGCTAGTGAGACAGAGACGTATCTTCGATGCTAAATATAAAACACTGGTTTGCACATTTCCTACGTACGCAATTAAATATTAGTCTCTCTTTTTAGACTTTTGTCATCAGCAAACCACCACTTTACCACTTTTCTTTACCATTTTAATGTACCTAGGTACATTACAATTCTTTGAAAACTCATTACGTTAGAATTCGTTTACTCTAAGTACTCCGAGAAGTAATTTTAATCAGTTCCATTTGCTAACTGGTTCCTCCTGCTTCGCGCTACTTTGCTAATTACCTACTGGGAGCTTATGCTCGGTACTTATCTTTTTGACTGAGAAGCTGCTGTATAGTTTCATACAAATGATGCTGAGTTCGGTGACCTATTAAAATAGTATTTATATAATTAAATTACACTACCTAATATCACACACTTTGTAACATAGATTTGATTTGAAAATCAAGATGGTTTCTAAAGCGCAATGATACAAAACCGTTTTCCATACAAAACTTTAAGGAACCAATGTCGGTGATAATACAAGTAATTAATTGTGTATAAATTAAAAAACCCTTCAACGCAATGAAACGGCTGAACCGATTTTGATCAAACATAGCTAAGAACAATCCCGACTAATTCACCTTTCAAACAAAAAAAAACAAAATCAAAATCGGTTCATCCGTTCGGGAGCTACGATGCCACACACAGACGCACCCACATACACAGACACACACAGAGACTCGTCAAACTTATAACACCCCGTCGTTTTTGCGTCTGGGGTTAAAAATAGGTACATGTAATTTGTTTTATTTTAAGTAAAACCTTAGAGCATTACAGGATTTACAGGCCTCCGGCTCGATGGTAAAAACTAATTATAACTTACTAATTATACAAAGGTAATTTCCCAGTTTTTTAGTATAGAAAGTATTTTAATACTATTAAAGTTTAAATTAATGATTGTATGAGGTAATACCGTATTAGTTATAAAATATTCCATGCCATTTGCGCATGTGTTGAGAACCTAGTATTTAGGCAAACCTAACATAGATTTTAAGATACTACTAACCAAATTATACATTTCAATCAGCTTGTTTGATAAATAAATACATACATACAAAGACACGCGCCTTTTCCCCGAAAGGGTAGGCAGAGCCTCAAATAGGCCTCTTTTCACGTGGTTCTCTTTTCTATTTTCTTTTCATTTGTTTGTAAATATAAATAAATAAAAATAATAGGTTTTAAGGTTATTAATATGTATAAAAAAAATTGTAATAAAACTGGGAAATTAGTATTGTATAATTAGTTTTTACATAAAATAAAACACTAGTGATGAAATTATATATTTTTTTCACGCTGACATTGGTTCCTCAACGTTTTGTATGAGAAACTGTTTTGGACCTTAAGTAGGTACCCAGCTTCAGCAAATAAAAAAAAACTATTTATATTTCAAATCGGTAGATCTATACACAGGACACCCTAACCTGTATACGAAAAAACGAAGTTTTTTTATGCAGGTACAATAATTAATTCATACATACCTTAAGTGTCTACTTCAATAAATAAGCTGATGCCACAGAGAAAATAATACTATACTAGTAATTCTACGTCATAACCTATATACAAATAAGGAAAAAAGTTGGTGTTACCACAGATACAAAAATACCATGTGTTACGTTAGTTGAAACCTTATTTCCGCACGTGGGTATAACCTTATACCGGCGACACCTTTGACATTTGAGCAACATCTACTCTTGAATCCATTTCCTCTAACCAGCATGCATGTGTTTTATGGAAACATTGAATTTAAATATAGAGCACAGGTAAAGGATTTTGTGGCACAGAAAAAGCCTGTACGGATGGTTGATTTGCGTGACCTTCTGTTTTTCAAAGCTCATGAACTATTTCAAAGGTTTTATGTAATTCTGACACCTGAAATTTATAGCAGTTTGGGATTTAAAAAAGTCCTTTCTAACCCTGAGAACCTATTTACTGAAATGTGACATCTACCTACTTGCGTTCTACCCAATTACGAGTAATATTGCGTTAGTCTTTGCAGCTCGTTCTCTGATCGAGATCAACAAGTACCACACTGGAAAATGTTCACTGATGATTAAATGTACCTACGTAGGTACTATGTATGTACGCTGTGTTTACCAAGTCCTTCTTCCTAACCTCCTAAACCCCGTTACCCCCCTGAACCGCCTTACCCCCCTGAACCCTTGAACCCCATCCTCCATGAACCTTCGAACCCCCTCCCCCTTACCCCCCCCCCCCCGCATTCACCTACACACCGAATACCATCAAAATCCTCTAAACCGTTAGGGAGTTGAGTTACATAACGCGAGCGTAGCCGCGGGCGGTAGCTAACAAACCATAACATATATTAGCACTTAGGTATAATATACCTTTATATAGGCTTTGTGTTTATCCATTACAAACAAACATACAAATACGCGAGCGTAGCCGGGGGAGGAAGCTAACAAAACATGCCTAGCTCTCAGGAGTAATGTAGCTTTCAAAAGGTGAAATATTTTTTTTACACCACCTGCTCGACAATGTCCAATTACATACCATACAAACTCAACGTAAAGTAAAGCATAAAGTTGTATGAAACTACCTAGGGAATAAAGTGATTTGAATTTCGAATGTCAAATTTGTGTGGAAACTCGTGGAAAACTCTTAGTAAAAAAATGCCCATATGGCATTGTAAAAACTGAAAATCGAAATGGGCATCATATGCAGAAATACAAAAAAAGTTGCGTTTACAAAGAATGTGAATCAAAAGAAGTTGTTTGGTGCTGTGATTTTCAGTGAATTTGTATTGTCTCGCCATAGGTGTGAAAAGTAGAGTATGCTACTCTGGAATAAAGCCTGTCTTCGTCTTGGGCAGCTTGAACCCCTCGCTTCACTCAGGACTCTATAACTATAGAGTCCCTCGTTACTCCAGGGTTCAATATGCCGCCCGCGACGTAAGACACTGCTTTATTCCCTTAGTGCATAATCTAATATTAAAATCGTTTACGAAGTTTTTAAGTTTATCTATTTACTATTATTTATTCTGTGCAAACAAACAAACCAACAATCTGTTACCTATTTAGACTATTAGTATAGACTAGTAGTTCACCCGAACGTGACCTCGCAATGTATATAGTTTATCGATAAATTGGGGGAACTTTTGGAGCTGAAAAGCCCGTTTACCGATCAAGCTCATGTTCATACTTAAAAATTATATTCACATAACCTACCTACCTACCTAGTTTCATCAGGATTGGATAACGGTTCTGCAGTTATCGTCGGACAAACATACACTTACTAACATACATACAAACATACAATTATACTCCAAGACCTCGCATCGTTCAATCAAAATTCAAAAGTAAAAAACTATATTAATAAAAATTAAAAAAAGTCCATTTAAGTGTGTGTTTCATTTAAAGAAAACCGACGCATAAAAAACGACATGCATCACGCACGACAACGAAATTAGCATATTTCCTTTTTGTACTTACATTTTCTATTTCGACAAACTCTCACTCGAGTGGTCGTTATTTTATTAACACAGCGGAAATATATCTGGGGACACATAAAACACAATTTATTAACACATGTAAAAAAAGTATCGAGTTTTTGAAATACGCGAGTCCCATCTACGAGTTGAACCTACATAATTTGGGATTCAGCCCGCGCTTTCCGCCGGAAGCCAGGCTGTATATTTGCAATTAGATTACTTACAGCCTGTATACAGTAAGATTTAAATTATCACACGTGTAAGATACACACTTGTCTTGTGGTAACTTGTTCGGTATATTCCAGAACCCTCCATTGAAAATCTCATGAAAACTGTAGGAGCTTTTGTACGAATATCATAAATAAATGATGCGACGGCACCGTTACGGCACCCTGATGACAGAGTATCATATTATTAGTGACGAGAGATGGCTTAAGTCAGCGACGAGGCTGTTACAGTAATGTAGTGTGTGCTTAATAGTTAGGGGGCATCATTATGTGGGCTACTTAAGTGCTTCGCTCAAATACACTTAGGTACTTACGTTGTGTACGATTATGTTTGTTTCTGAGATAAATTTACACAGTAGGTTCTTAGATCGACACAATTTTCGAATATTTGTTACAGTCAAAACATATTTTGCAATGCAGGTAGTGTCGGTAAGACGGTTCAAGAACGTTCTTCTTGGAATTCCTTCCTGAACATAGCAGCTGTGGACTACTTTCGGCTGAAAATGAAGTTCAAATAGACACAAACTTTAAATAATTAGATAGATAGATAGGTACCTATGTTTATTCATAAAAAGGTTCAATAGGTAGGTACATATACCTAATTGTTTTGTCGTAACCACGTAAACCAAGGTAGATTTGTGTTAGTTGCTCACATTCGCTTGCTCGAACTAATAACTTACATTAAAGATAAGTAGGTACATAAGGGTTATCAACATTTCTTAATTAAAAAGATGTCGATAATACCAGTAGGCATAGTACCACGTATTTACTTTTGTCTTTTCTTGACTTACCTACATTAATAGCTTTAGGTAAGTTTAACACTTTTGTGTAAAAATTACTTAGGCCAGGATATTGCATTTGGATATAAACGTAGACAAGCGGTTTGGCGAGATACCCATGTGGTGTTAATAAGTAAATAAATGAAAATAATAACATCTTACAGTCAAATAATAACCATATTGTTGTTCCGGTTAAACCTACGTTGGTTTTTAATCAAGTATACGATCCGAGGTTTCAAGGAATTTTCATGCCCTTAGTCATGTATTGAGTGTTTTTTTTGTAGAGTCACATAGTAACTATTCTTGACCCCACACTAGGACCCCGTGCGTGTCGTGGGTATCAGGAACTACAACGAGTACCATGGTACCATAATACCTAGAGCTGGAACAAGTATCTGCAGCATGAAACATTTGCCCCGCAGCAAGAATCGAACCCGCGTCCCACGCGTCTCGGAAAAATGTCCCAACCATCTTTTATTTCCAAAATAGAGCTTCTAATACCATAATCTAATATTATTTTACCCAAAACCATCTTTATTACCTATTGTCTGTTTATTACCTTTACATGTACCGGCACCTCATATTTTTGTAACCTTATAAAATCGATATCCTGAATTTGAGCAAAACAACAGTTATGTAAACAAGTCGGGGCGACCCGATTTAATTAAACTTTATTTTTCATAAATATAAAATAAAATAAAATAAATAAAAAAAAGCCTTTATTTCAGCTACCCTAACACAATAAGTAGTACAGATGAATGTCTTTTCACACTATCACTTCTAAAACCTAATACAGGTACACATAATATTTTTATACATATTAAAAAACTTATATTTTATGTAGTTGTCGCCTCTGCGGCGTAGGCCTCCCCTAAATCATTCCACTTGTCCCTCTCACGCGCCTTCCTCATCCAATCTGGTCCGCATTGCTGAGTGAAAATGTCTCTCCATCTCATCCTGGGTGTCCCTTTCTTTCTTTTACATTCATATGGTATCCATTCCGTAGCCCTTTTCGCCCATCTAACACTTTCCAGTCTGCAAATGTGTCCAGCCCAACTCCATTTTAAGGATCTTATACATCTGCTATTTTTGTCCTATTCCTTATTATCTTATTGCTTACTTTGTCTGAGATCTTTAAACCAAGTATACTTCTCTCCATTCTCCTCTGACATATAGCTAGCCTTTCCTCGTCTTCCTTTCTCAATTTCATAAATATACCATCTGCCAATTAAGGCCTCTCCGCGCCATCGGCTCGCAATGGTTATGTAAATGTTAACGTTACCATGGAAATGATAACAGAGGGTTGGTTCTGTTTTGTTAAATAACAGCGCTCGTTTAGTTACCATCAGATTCCTTCTGAGAACACTGTCTGGTTTGTTTCACCGCAACGTAGTTATCGCGTATAGACTAGCCACGAGTCGTATCGGCACGCAACTCAAGCACAAAACTCAATGTTATTCCAGAAGAAGGAAGAAAATAGAAATAAATTAATAATTTCAAAAAAAAAAGTACTACTAGTAATGACGGATCAAGCAGATGGTCCACCTGATGTTAAGCGGTACCATCTGCCTATGAACAGTGCATTATCACATAGGTCACATCACCTAGGGCATTATATGACATTGCACTGCCCTATGTGGCGTTGCACTGCGCCCGCCACCCTGAGACATAAAGATAAAAAGTCTCATGTGCCTGTAATTTCACCGGCAACCATACCCTTCAAATCACGATACAAAAATGCGAGCACTACCGCTTTGCGGCAGAAATAGGTATGGTGGTAGTACTTCCCCGGACGAACTCTTAACAAACATAATTGATTTACCAGCCTAGTGCCTATGAGTAGGTACCCGACTAGTAGCTTCTTGGGGTGGAAGCGTTTATCTGCGGATTAATCATTATACACATTTGTACACTGATGTCCGCCCGCGGCTTCGCTCGCGTTTTAGCTACATAAAAAGCAGCCAATAGCTAAATCCTGCAGGTCATAAATCTGTCTGTATGCCTAATTTTGACGAAATCGGTTCAGCCATTTCGGCGTGATTGCAAAAATTTATTGCCTACATTGCTGAACCGATTTCCCTTGGTGACATTTAATTTGGATTTTGTTACGGATTTTCGATGCAATTTTCACATTTTAGTTCAAAAATTCCCCAAAATAACGGCACGGAAGCCTCAGGGCGCGAGTCTTACTCGTACTTGACCGTCTTTTGAGTCAACTCTACGTATATTTAGTGCTCAGATGATGCTCAATACCTACGAAGAAAATAATGATCAATACCTACGAAGAAAATAATGATCTGTTGATAACCTGTGTCAATTGGTTATCGCATAAATACGAGTATATTATTTTCTCGTACCTAGGGACTTTTTGCAGGGAATTCATATCACTAAAAATAAAAAAAAATATTAGGTATAGGTACAAAAGATTTGTATTTATAAGGTAGGTAGTACCTACATAAAAAGATAAAGAAAAAAAAAACATAGATTCCAAGCCTGTTCACCGCTTATTCAGAATCAGAATCAGAAATTGATTTATGGTTCAACTGTTGTACAAAAGACGGTCTAGAGGTACAAGCAACTATTATTTATTCTGTGCAAGCATAAGCAGATTGTCCATCGAGGACGTATAATTATACTTACACTAGCAGCGCCTCGCGGTGTTACCCGTCTAGGTCTCGATCCCGTGGGAATATCGGGATAAAAATGTGCCTATGTGTTATTCCGGAAGTCAAGCTATCTCTATTCCAAATTTCATTCAAATCCGTCGAGCCGTTTTAGCGTGAAGAAGTAACAAACACACGCACACTCTCATACACTCCCAAACTTTCGCATTTATAATATTAGTAGGCTGTAGGATAGATAAACGCTTTTAACAACAACCTTATACAAAGAAAGTATGAAAAGCTACTATTTTACATACTCACTATCTCTCTCATAATATTCGCTTATGTTATAGAGCATGTCTACTACCTAATAATCTCTCTAGATAGACAGAAAATGTTGTCTCCCTATTTAGAGATATTATTTCCTAGCAGGAAATTTAAAATTAGAGATTTGAATGAAAAAAAAAGACTTTTCGATAGAGATTTATCGTCCGAGATTATGCATTCAAAAATTTTCGTCCCATATAATAAGACGATTCAAAATGATCCTTGTGATTTCAATGAATAAAATACTTTTGACTTATATAACCGTCCATATTTTTCGTTTTTTTTACGTTCGAGATTTTTCATTCGAGATTTTACATCCGAGATTTTTCATTTCATATTTTTCACTTGAGATTTATCATTCGAGATCTTTATTAAGATTTATTGTCTGAGATTTTTATTCGAGATATTACGCTCGAGATTTTTCATTAAGTAGAGATTTTTCATTTGAAATTATTCATGTGTGATTTGTCATTCGAGATTTTTCGTTCGAGTTTTTCTGTTTGAGATTTTTCATTTGAGATTTTTTATTCAAGATGCTTCGTTTGAGATTTTTCATTCAAATTTATCAGTCGAGATTTTTGGTTCGCAATTTTTCATTCGAGATTTTTAATTCGAGTGGTATATAATTTTTGAGATTTTCATAAATATCAATGAATCATTAATCAATGTTTTTTTTTATTAAATACTTAATACCTACCTAATAATGTATATACCTATATAATATATATGTATCTATGTATGTACCTATATAATATATATGTATCTATATGTATATGTACAGGTAGATATTGGTTGCTACAGTCATGTACCAAACTTCTTTGAAAATCCTTAATGGGCCCAACAGGAACAAAAAACTAATTAAAATAATCATTTTAAAATGATCCATTGCAGAATGGATCAATCAGGAACAAAATTATAGGTATAATGGATCGAACAGGGCAATGGATAATTCTCAATGGATCAAACAGGAACTACTCTTTAATATAAGCCATTTTCTAAATTGATTTTTAAACAATGGTTAATATCACCCATATTATCTAACAATCCTTTATAACCAAAGCTCAGGTAGGAACTGCCTCAATGATTCTCGTCTTCTCAAGTAAGCAGTCAAGTGCTATTGAACTTCGCGAGTGCTCTGCTGTTTTGGCTTACCTTTAACGATATACATATTGTATCTAGGACTGGGACTTCTATTCTTATTTGTCGGTACTGCTGGTGACAAATTGGAATATTCCTATTTGTCACTAGTAGGTAGTAGCAAATTCCGATTTGTATAGGATGGAAACTTAGATTTGTATATTGGCGCCAGACGAAAAAAATTAATTCTCTAAGGTTGGAAAATATGAAGGGGACTTGGTATGAAAAGTACATTAAACTTTAGAGATATATTAATTTTAATTTTGGTACCTTTAATTATTTCGGAAACGTGCCACTATATGCTATCATATTGTTTATATTTTTTGTTCGTCTAAGTACCTAGATAGCTATCCTTTATCCATAAATAATAAAGGTTAACAATATTGTGCGCCGCAAGATTGAAAAAAAAAACATATGGTGGTAGACTTAATGCCAAAAAGTTCGAACCCCTTTTTGTATAGGAAACATTGTTTTGATTCTAAAATCATTTAAAATATTCAGAGCAAAATCGCTCAAGCAAGAGGTTATCTAGAAATACAGAGTGAGTTTTTTTTTTCAGGGCCACTCAGGCGAAGTTTGATACCTTGAGTGTAATCGAAAAGTGATGCTAGGAACTACAGACTCGATTTAGCGATGTTGATAAACCGTATCCATAACAAATTTTAATTATCATAAATAGGGGAACTACTTGTAATTGCACACAAATCATACATTCTAGGCAGAGACTATTTGACACGCTTCGGCCATAAATTAGGTAACATACTCTCATTCATGTTATCTAAAATACTTACCTACTTACCAATTTATATAAACAATGATGCAAGCATCACACTAGGTGATTCCCTTTGGGGTAAGTACCTCAGTTTCCTTATTATTGTCTAGAGTGGTATAAAAACCGACAACTAACTGTGCTCATTATCAGTTTGGTTCCAGCAATCGAGCAAGATGTGCAGACCCATATTGATTTTGGGAGCTTTCGCGGTGCTCTTCATCGCGACCGCTTACAGCCAACGAGTGCGGATTATTCGTCCTGTATACAGGCCGCCGCCTCAACGACCTCACTATCCTATAAGAAGAGCAAGAGAAGCAGATGTTGGAACTCTACGTCTTAGCAGCAATGATGAGCTGACCCAGCTGACAACAGAAGAGAGACCGTTATTGCTTGCCGTCGATATAGAGCCTAATGAAAGACATGTTCGAAGTCTTAGCACGCCTGGCCGTGGCAGGACCTCTGGCAGCAGCAGCAAGGGCAGCAGAGGACACGACACAGGACCAACACACCCAGGGTACAACCGACGCAACGCCAGGGAAGTGAGCAATGAACCGTTAAAAGATAACCACTTCATCCGATGGCCGTCAACCCAAGGCCCACCTATCATCTACGATGACATTAAAATGGATCCTAGCAAACGATACGTTCGGAGTCTAAGCACGCCTGGCCGCGGTAGGGCGTCTGGCAGCGGCACCAGCAGGGGCAGTAGAGGACACGACACAGGACCAACACATCCAGGGTACAACCGTCGCAACGCCAGGTCACTGCACTTCCCAACTCTGCCACCTTTCAACCCGAAGCCAAGGCCTTGGCCACCATCCATTCCAACGCAAAGGCCTCGCTTCCCTATTTACGTTTAGGGATGTTGACGTGTAGGTATCAAAACCATTTGGTAAATTTTAGTTATGTTTCACTATGCTTTGGTTACATTTCAGTTAATTATATATATTTTTTGTAATATTTACATGGTTTATTAATAAAATATAACATACTCAAATCATTTAAAAAAATCTGTTTTTGTTATTGACCAATAACTTTATTTATGACATTATAGGTTTATGAATATAATAATTCAGTGAATTAATACTGTTAATGAGTACAACTTTACAAGGTACAAGTTTCTAAATTCATAAATTTTAGAGTTTTCCCGTTTTTGTGTCACAAAAGCTACAAGCATATCAAACAGCATTGTGGGATTGCTGGAAGTACGATAGAAGTTTTTTTTTATGATTTAGATTTTCCCTAATATCACAAAAACTACATTGTCTAAAAACTAATTAATTTGTTTTTTGAAATGTACAAGCAAAGCGCTTTCATATGACACCCCATTTGATCGGACTGTCTCACTTTTATGTTTATTCCCCTCTTGGACCTCAATATCTCAACTACCCAGCGACCGATATAGCTCATAAACTTACCTACAAATTGTCCAATACTATCTACCAGGAAGTTATCCTCGTACAAACATTCATTCATACATACAAACGCCGATTCTTCCAAGTTGACTCGGAGAACTCGCTTCGCTTGTTATATAAACTTTCTTTGTTTATTTATATGGTTCCGTACCGATTCAAAATGTTTCTTGTGATTTCAAGGAATAAAGTAATTTTGACGAAACGGGTACATAAGACGAGCGTGAATGGGACTGTGGGAAGGGGAAGACCTCTGCAAACGTATTCAGACCAGGTCGGAGACGTTCTGGAAAAAGGCCAGGTCAAGAGTACCCTTAACCGACGAGCATGTATGAAGAATGTGATGAGAGTGAATGAAGCAAAAGAGGTGTGTCATGATCGTAGCAAGTGGAAATCTGTGGTCTCTGCCTACCCCGCCGGGAAACAGGCGTAAGTTTATGTATGACTTTCACTTTGACATTATGAATGTAATTTCACACATAAATGGCAAAAGCGTATGCATGCAGCCAACAAGTGTCGAATGTGTGGAACTACAATGACAGTGACGTCATATTATTAAGTTTTGCACCGTTTTTCAAGAAAGTTACAGGCGGCTTTGTAATGGCTTCGTCGTGGCATACCCTTTGTCCAGAAGTGGACTTCTTTAGGCTGATGATGATGATGATGAATCTAACATTTATTTTTCCACATTTTAGTTATTGGAGTTTACTCCATAAGAACCAATTTTCATATCTACAAAAATAGAACAACAGAATAGAACAATAGAATATTTTTGTTTCGCAGTATTTATCAACCATTACACCGTATTACACAAGTCTTACTGTAGGTAAGTGGTTTTAGTAGAAGTACTACCACCATACCTATTACACCGTATTACACAAATCTTACTGTAGGTTTTAGTAGAAGTACTACCACCATACCTATTACACCGTATTACACAAGTCTTACTGTAGGTAAGTGGTTTTAGTAGAAGTACTACCACCATACCTATTAAACCGTATTACACAAGTCTTACTGTAGGTAAGTGGTTTTAGTAGAAGTACTACCACCATACCTATTACACCGTATTACACAAGTCTTACTGTAGGTAAGTGGTTTTAGTAGAAATACTACCACCATACCTATTACACCGTATAACACAAGACTTACTGTAGGTTAGTGGTTTTAGTAGAAGTACTACCACCATACCTATTACACCGTATTACACAAGTCTTACTGTAGGTAAGTGGTTTTAGTAGAAGTACTACCACCATACCTATTACACCGTATTACACAAGTCTTACTGTAGGTAAGTGGTTTTAGTAAAAGTACTACCACCATACCTATTATACCGTATTACACAAGTTTTACTGGAGGTAAGTGGTTTTAGTAGAAGTACTACCACCATACCTATTACACCGTATTACACAAGTCTTACTGTAGGTAAGTGGTTTTAGTAGAAGTACTACCACCATACCTATTACACCGTATTACACAAGTCTTACTGTAGGTAAGTGGTTTTAGTAGAAGTACTACCACCATACCTATTAGACCGTATTACACAAGTCTTACTGTTGGTAACTGGTTTTAGTAGATGTACTACCACCATACCTATTACCTTCGACCAAAGTAAAATAAATGGACTGGCCTTACCCATACAAAACGTCCGTGAAAAATAAGACAATTCGTATTTAGGGTACGGTCAACAAATAAACTATCTATCTATCTATCTATCTATCTATCCAGCCACTGCTGAGTAAAGGCCTCTTCTCTATAGCGCCACTCCTGGCGGTCTTTTAAATAAACTAGGTGAAATTAAATTATTGAACTTCTTAAAAACTGTATTTTTTTAATACTTAATACTTTAACAGATGCAATGTGTTTTCTAAAGTTATTTCAGTAGGTTTATAGTACAAAAAATCGCCGAAAAAAAATGCAATTATTGAATGAAACTTTTACAAAAATACATGGTTCCCTTCTGTTTTATGTAGTTACGTATCTATTTTTCAGCTCTCAAACATACACAATATAAATCAATAGAAAAGCAAGTCCACCTAAGGTCTTCAGCTCAATCAATTTGTGAAAAATATATTTTTCATCACTCAATAAACTAAGAAAATATCATAAAAATCGTACGGAAACATAAATGTATAAAAATTCCAGTATTTAAGAAACTGCAGATAACAGTTTTAAGAATTTTGCACAATGATTTTTTTTATACTACTTGGAATGACAGATCAAGAAGATGGCCCACCTGATGTTAAGTGGTACCCTCTGCCTATGAACAGTGCATTACCTCAGGTCACGTCCACCTAGGACGCGCCCTATGTGGCATTCCACTGCGCCCGCCACCCTGAAACATAAAGATGAAAAGTCCCACGTGGCCGTAATTTCATCGGCACCCTTACCCTTCAAACCAGAACACAGCAATGCGAGCACTACTGCTTTGCGGCAGAAACAGGTATGGTGGTAGTTCTTCCCCGGACGAACTCTTTCACAAAAAAGCTCTACTACTACTAACCGTTTTTTGGCGTATAGAATTCATTGTGTAGAAAATGATCAGAGCAAATACGGGAAAATGTATTCCACTTCCAAAAGTCGTCCGTTCTTGCTCGTCTTATGACTTCTATCCATTTTTGTTTACCTTAGATTTTTTTTGGAAAGCTATAAGGTTAATTAACATGCCATTACATATTATATGCAATTACCTAAAGCGACGTGCTTAGCAATGTTTTGACGTAAATAATGCAAATTACAATTCTAAATCAATACGATACCCCTTAGGCATCAGATTTTTTTGCAGTCTGTACCGGACCATCCGTCATGCGTGAAGTCTTGTCAAATATTTCGTCGCTGTAGTTGGAAAACTAAATAAGTAATAAGAACAACAAAACCAACATCGCGAGAAAAACGCGATTTACTGTTTTATTGCGTCAAAAATGGCAATAACTTTTTTATCGTAACTAATTTTTCAGTCCGTGTTTTGATATGTTATAGATTGGTACTGTATCTATTTTCGAATTTAATGATAATACATTTTAGTTCTTTTAATTAAGAGAAAAAAATAAAAAAACGACTATGTATTTTTCCCTCGCCAAAGATTTGAATAATTGAAATGATCTATTATTTACTTATTTGAATATGACAATCCTATCCATGGGTATAGATTTATACAATATTAAAATACATTTTAAAATAAAACCAACTTATAATCATTTCTTTTTATCAAGACTGAATATTAGAAAACTACTGAAACACCTACATTATTTTAGCAGACTTATAAATTCAAAGTAAGTGACATAACAAACTTATCATACGACTAATGCTTATAAAATCAACAAAATGAAAAAAAAAACTGGAACACAATAATTCGAAGTATCAAAAAGAAAAAGGTATGTCGACTAAAATTAAAACTATCTACGAGTATAAACTTGTGTCTGTTAACTTTCATTCAGAGTGGGGAACATTGAGATAATGTCCTGGGGCGTAGTCCTCCTTGTCGCTCGTCCTCTAGAGCAAGACGTGTCCATCGACATGTATGGGCCATCATAACCATGCAATAAAGTCGATTTCGCAAAATGTGTTAGTTATGTAGTTTTCCTACCACACGACGATTTATAAGTTTTTTATCAATTGATGAAAATTATATTACAAAACCTTTACTTACGAATTAAATGCGATGCCTGAAGCTTTATTTGTATTTCTTGTGTTGTTTGCACTTACAGAAAAGCACAGGAAGGCATTGTATTACCAAGGTATCTAATTTTGGTATTTTTCAGCATAGCTGTCACTCGTTGCCGTGACAAAGACTGACTGAAGCGAAGTATACTAGCTAGGTCTGTTTAGAAGCTTCAAAACTATCGTTCCCTAAGGCCCGTCCATTCATTTTATTTACGTCGATGCCTATTACACCGTATTACTCAAGTCTTACTGTAGGTAGTTGGTTTTAGTAGAAGTACTACCACTATACCTATTTCTGTCGTAAAGCAATAGTGCTCGCATTGCTGTGTTCCGGTTTGACGGGTATGGGTGCCGGTGAAATTACAGGCACCTGAGACTTTTCATCTGTATAATGCCTCAGAGTGGCGGGCGCAGTGCAATGCCACATAGGACGCGTCTTAGGCGATCTATGTGGTAATGCATTGTTAAAGGCAGAGGTGGGCCATCAGCTTGTATCGACCTTTACGAACTTAAAAAAGGTAGGTAACTAGGTAATGAATTTTCTATACAAACTACCGTGGGAGCGAAAAAGCACCTCTATATCAAAGTAGCCATCTAATCTTGGAAGGCAATTCTGATTTATAAGCGAGGAAGTTTTATTACCAGGTATTTCTTATCGATAATCTTTGGCTTACAAACTGAGCTCACCGCATAAACCTTCAGGCACCACAGCTGAAAATACATCTCATCATCATGAGCAGCATTTAGACGTCCACTGCTGGACGAGGCCTCCTCCATAAAATGCAACGGGGGGATTTGCCATTATCACCACGCGGATTTGTGATCGCAGCATTTATGTTGAGTACTGAGGTGGATGCTGCTGCCCATCCTCTGGTGTAATACCTTAGTTAGCTCTTACTACAGCCATTGGAGGAGAGGGAGGGTTATATTCTAAGGCTGGACACACCACTACCAGCCTATTGATTACATAATACTAATAAATTAGAAGGCCGTTTCTGTTAAATTGTTTTAAAACCACATTGGAATGGAGACTGTATTGTGAATTGACTGAAAATTGGTATTCTGCTTTCTTCTTTCTTCATTCTTCTTTACGAAATTGAACTAAATTGATATCGCAATTTAGTTTAATTTCGGTTCATGGTGACCATAGATTAGAGTAGGGTAGTGATATATAATACGTAATTGGAAAGATTGAAAGAAAGACGGGTCGTCTACTTTGAAACGTTCAAGTTTCATTCACATTTCCGTGTTGTATGTCAGTACATGTATATATATGTATATATCATATACCACATACATGTCAGTGAATTAGAAATACCTTGTGATTTGTGATATCGACACCAGATCGCAGCATAATCTGAACTATAATTTTGTCTAATTTCTAATTCCAGAATTCTTCAGGCCCCGTTCAGGTATTTAAATGGGTTTTGTACAATGTTCACTTGTGTCGGTATTGCTGGGAAGATTTTGCAAGCCCTCTATATCGTACGTTAATAGACGGAGAGCTAGCAAAAATAACCGGGTTTCAATGATGACCTTAGTACCTATTAATCAATCAATCAATCAATCAATCAATCAATACTTTTATTTCAGGCTTAATGGAAAATGTACTAAACCTAAACAAAAAGCCCATAGCAATAAATATGTAGCAGTGTGCGTTGCTACAGAAATGCTGAATCGTGATTTGCAATACGAGCGGGCGCACACAGGCAGTCAGTCTTCTCCAGCTACCCCTACCAATAACTTGTGTGCATTATAACCGCGGAATATATTCGGTTTACGTAAAGACTCGTATTATTTGACCTTCTACATATGAGGAAAGATATCCCTTAAAGTGGTGACCCCAGACTTTGATTTTTCGGACGCGCGTTTGGCGGCTGGAGGTGATTCCCTCCCGGAAAATGCTATTTCGGGAGGTTAGAAAAATTTTTTTTACGTAAAAATTTGTAATAGAAGTGAGTCAAATTGATCCAGTGCGGCAATAACTGTGAACTTTAGACAATGTTTCAAACACCAACTAAAGCGTCGAGTACGCCCAGATCGAGATCGGCGGAAGCAGCAGCAGACAATTTCGCAAAAATGGATTCAGGAAGTAACACGGAATTGGCAGCAATCACAGTTTCGGCAAGGATACCGGAATTTTGGGCCGAAATGCCCAGGCTATGGTTCGCGCAGATGGAGAGCATTATGGCTCCACAGAAGCAGGGAGACGAGAATAAATTCAACCTGGTAATTTCCAAATTAGGACGAGACGCACTGCAGCAGGTGAGTGATATTGTTTTTTCACCACCTGACACTGACAAGTATAAAACTTTGAAAGACCGTCTAATGCTGGTATACGAGGAGAGCGCGGAAAGGCAATTCCAGAAGCTAGTGAGCGAAATGGATCTCGGCTCACAGAAACCCTCGCAACTTCTTCGACGCATGAGAGAGTTGGGCAGGAACACCCAGATATCAGACCAAACGCTACACAATCTATGGATAGCACGACTACCGACATCAGTACGTGCAGTCCTCACCGTTAGCCAGGAACAGGAGTTGGAGACTCTGGCCAAAATAGCTGATAAAATCATGGAAAACATGCGGAGCGGAGAAATAGCAGGAGTCAGCGGGAGCCGCAACAACTCCAGTAGCAACCAGTTTCCGTTGGGGGAGCTGGTCACACAGATGCACAAGCTGAACCTAGAAGTAGCATCATTACGCGAGGAGGTAAAAGTACAGCAGCATAGGCGCAGCGCCTTTCGAGGTCGTGGATCCAGAAGCGCATCAAGGCAGAGATCACAATCTCGACCAGCCAGGAATCAGGGAGATCCGAACTGGCTGTGCAGATTTCATTTCCGCTTTCGGAATAGAGCGTGGTCCTGTGAGAAACCCTGCGCATGGAAGAATTCAAGCTCGCCGGCGGGAAATCGATCTACTACGCCGGAAAACTAGATGCGGTACAGTCAACGACGGCGGGAGACTTCGTACCCAGCAGCAATCACCGCCTTAGTGTCGCGGACAGAAAAACGGGATTAACATTCTTAGTGGACACAGGTGCCAATATATCGGTTATTCCGGCATCACGGAGGCAGAAACTTTCTGGTGAGTGTTCGAATTATAAACTTTACGCGGCAAATAATAGTGAAATCAAAACATATGGTGTTCAGACAATTGATTTAAATTTAAAGTTGAGACGTCCGTATCGCTGGACTTTTGTTATAGCGGACGTAAATCAACCCATTATCGGCGCGGATTTCTTAGAATATCATAGTTTGTTAGTAGATTTAAGAAACAAAAAGATTATAGATACGGTTACTAATCTGAATGTTATAGGATCGTTGGTTAGTTTCAACAATGAATCCATTTCAACAATAATAGATAGTCATCCGTTTTATGACTTATTGAAGGAATACCCGGATATTACCAAGGCAGTTTCGTTTAGGGAGAACCCACCACACGCCGTTTACCACCACATCGAAACGACAGGTCCACCGGTTTATGCCCGTGCAAGACCATTACCGCCGGACAGATACCAAAAAGTTAAAGCAGAGTTTCAATTAATGCAAGAGATGGGCATATGTAGGCCATCGAAAAGCCCGTGGGCAAGCCCACTACATGTCGTTCCAAAAAAAGGGGGAGACATCAGACCCTGTGGTGATTACAGGCAACTGAATGCTGTAACACAACCAGATAGGTACCCGATCCCTAGATTACAGGATTTTACGTACATTTTAGCCGGGAAAAAGGTATTTTCACGAATTGACATAAACAGAGCTTATCATTGCATCATGGTACATCCAGATGATGTCCAGAAGACAGCTATCATTACACCTTTTGGACTCTGGGAGTTCAGCAGGATGATGTTTGGACTTAGGAACGCAGCACAGACCTTCCAGAGGTTCATGAATTCAACAGTCCTGCAAGGGCTGGACTTTCTTTTCTGTTTCGTAGACGATGTAATTATAGCAAGTGATAGTATGGAACAGCATAGGGACCAGTTAAGACAAGTATTCGAACGTTTCAATAAAAATGGTATAACTATTAATTTAAGCAAATGCGATTTTGGAAAAAATTAAGTAGAATTTTTGGGTTACAAAGTAACCACTGAAGGTATTCACCCTCTAGAGAGTAAAGTAAAGTTAATAGAAAATTTCCCAAAACCTGAAACCGTAGAGCAATTACGACGTTTTTTAGGCATGGTTAACTTTTATAGGTCACACATGCCAAAGGCAGTTGAATATCAAACAGAATTAAATGCTTATCTACATAATGCAAAGAAACGTGACAAAACAAAAGTAGAATGGACAAAGGCAGCTGATCAGGCATTCTTAGAATGCAAGCAACGATTGCAACAGGCTGTAACGCTATCGCATCCATTGCCTGACAGCAAGCTTGCACTTTTTACTGATGCGTCGGATACTTGTGTGGGCGCTGTGTTGCAACAACAAGTAGGTAGCAATTACGACGTTTTTTAGGCATGGTTAACTTTTATAGGTCACACATGCCAAAGGCAGTTGAATATCAAACAGAATTAAATGCTTATCTACATTATGCAAAGAAACGTGACAAAACAAAAGTAGAATGGACAAAGGCAGCTGATCAGGCATTCTTAGAATGCAAGCAACGATTGCAACAGGCTGTAACGCTATCGCATCCATTGCCTGACAGCAAGCTTGCACTTTTTACTGATGCGTCGGATACTTGTGTGGGCGCTGTGTTGCAACAACAAGTAGGTAGCAAGTGGGAACCGTTAGGTTATTATTCTAAGAAACTAACTGATGCACAAAAAAAGTATAGCACGTATGATCGCGAATTATTAGCTATATACATGTCTATACAACATTTTCACAACATTATAGAAGGCAAGGAATTTATAGTATATACCGATCACAAACCATTGACCTATGCATTCTCAAAAAAGAATAGCGAGAAAGAACTACCAAGGAGGACACGTCAATTGTTATTCGTCAGTGAGTTCACTATAGACATACGTCATGTATCAGGCGAACAAAATGTAGTGGCAGATTGTTTATCAAGAATAGAAAGTATAGTATGTCAAGCGTCAATAGATTACGAAGAATTAGCAAAGGCTCAGAGCAAAGACGAGGAATTAAAAGAAATGTTATGCAAGGACAATACGCAGCTCAGGGAAATATTTTTACCAACCTGCGGAAAGTCTATTGTATGTAATATGTTAGAAAAAAAAGCTCGTCCTTATTTACCCAAACAATTTAGAAAAACCGCATTCCGTATAATTCATGAGATAAGTCACCCGGGTATACGAACGACACGTAAAATGGTTACAGATAAATATTATTGGCCGGATATGAACAAACAAGTAGGACAGTGGGCAAAAACTTGTATTAAATGCCAACGCTCCAAGGTACAGCGTCATAACAAGTCAAGCTTAGGTAATTTTCCATTAGGTGAACGTTTTGATCACATACATGTTGATATAGTAGGACCATTACCGACAACACCCGAAGGGTATAGGTACTTAGTAACGGTAGTTGACCGCAAAACAGGGTGGCCAGAAGCTTTTCCTGTAGAAGATATTCATGCAGTAAAAATAGCTAAAGTCATATACGAAGGCTGGATAGTGAGATTCGGATGCCCGGTAAGATTAACTTCGGATCAAGGTACGCAATTTGAGAGTAAGCTCTTTAAGAATTTAATGCAATATTTAGGTATTTACAAACTGAGGACGACCAGTTTCCACCCGCAGAGTAATGGAATGGTGGAAAGATGGCATAGGTCACTAAAATCATCCCTTATGGCTAAGATGAACCACACTAATTGGATACAGGAATTAAGCACGGTAATGTACGGATTACGAGTAGTTCCTCGAACAGACACCAATGTAAGCGCAGCTGAAATGGTGTATGGTACAAATCTAAGAATTCCAGGTGAATTCTATGAAGAAACGGAAGAAGGAACATATGATGCACATGAATACGTTAAACAGCTTAGAAGAGTGATCAAGAATTTAAGACCGAAGTCAACACAACATCGTGACACAAGATAAATTTTCGTACATCCTGATTTAAAAGAGTGTAGTCAAGTTTTCGTTAGAAACGACACGGTCAGGAAGGCACTACAACCTCCTTACGACGGCCCATATAGCGTCATAAGCAGGGGCGATAAATCCTTTCTTATCCAAATGACAAACAGACGTTCACGGATTTCGGTAGACAGACTAAAACCCGCGTACATGCTAAACAACGAACATTCAGATCAGGAACCTATAAAAAAATGTAAAATAGTAAGTAAGGAAAATAATACATTTCCAAGGCAAGTTTCACAAAACAATACTGCGAGCGATCAGCTTATGACTCGCACCACACGCAGTGGCAGAGTTGTGAAACCGACCGTCAGATTTAATTGCTAAGCAATTACAGTAGGTAACATAGTAACTGTTTAAAACTTGTAAGCATAATGTATGTAGAACAATGAAATATAATGTAATTATACAAACGACCCAGAAAGTGTTAGGCAGAGATAGTAAGCATTCATTATGCACTCTGACTTGGCAAAGATCACATGTAAATACTTTTTAATTGTTTTTCAAACTGATTATCAAAATGGGAAAAACCTACAGTAAAGATGAAGAGATAATCATAGCTCAGACAGGAGCAGGCAATCAAGCCGATTATAGCTCAGTGGAGGAGCATATGCAAACCTACGGTCTAATGATGTTAGTCATTGTTTTACTATTGGTTTTTATCATCATGTATCTATGTTGCGGGACATGTCATTCCCGAGCACGAGGTTGGCTGCGGAAAGAGATGGGGAGTACCATTCAACAAATTCAATCGCAGAACCAGCAAACTGTTTAAAAAAAAAAAAAAACTAAAGTGAAAGTTTTTCTTATATAAATAAAAGTACGTACATAATGGACCACAGTGTAATCATAGAACGTGGTAAGGAAATAAGTAAAAAATCCATTGCATTTTGAAAATATTTTTTGTAGCAAGTATAATAAGCATAGTATAAAGTAAAAATGTGTTAGAATAAGAAAGTTATTTACTTGTTCTCATGAATGCAACATATTTATTTTTATTTTTTGTCTCAAAGTTTGCTGTGGGCGAATTGAGCCCACAGCCACGTAATTTAGTAGGCGTCGTTACACACGGTATCGGTGATTAATTAAATATAGCAGGTAACGACTACCCTTAAAGTTAGGTAATGTTGCACACACAAGAAAAGTAAATAATTTTAATAGTCGTAAAATACTTAGATATAACTTAAAGACACATACTTTTGTTCTAACAATCAGTAGATTCAGTTAAAAATGTAACAGTTCAAGGTATTTTCTAAAGATTTATTTTATTTTGAAGAATTATTAATCGTATTTCATTACAGTTTACTTTTCAGTGATTTGTGTAATGTATTTTTGTAAATTTGTATTTTTGGATTATTCGGAGGATTCAATCCCAGTTTATATCTAATGAGTTCATAAACTGTAGTTAGAACTCTACTCTTATTGTTTAGGTTACGATACGAAGCGCGTAATCTGATCTGCTAATAAAACACACACATCGTAAGGTAGCAATGTTGCGAAAATACGATTGTGCTTAGAACGCAGTGTAAGCTAAGTGGTTATTTAGCCAACTTTGTAATAGGAAGGTTATGTTTAATGCTAAGACTTTTATGTTCTAGACCTAAGATGTTTTTTTTCAAAAAAAAATTGTAAGGGGGAGATTACTGTAGCAGTGTGCGTTGCTACAGAAATGCTGAATCGTGATTTGCAATACGAGCGGGCGCACACAGGCAGTCAGTCTTCTCCAGCTACCCCTACCAATAACTTGTGTGCATTATAACCGCGGAATATATTCGGTTTACGTAAAGACTCGTATTATTTGACCTTCTACATATGAGGAAAGATATCCCTTAAAAATACTTTAAAAACTAACATACATATATAAAATTCTTTTTTATTTTATTTTTTATTTTTGTATTTTAGTTCTTTTTTTTTCTTTTTTTTTTCTTTCTTTATTAAGGTACCCAATTATTATTAAAATAAGTTCACTTGCAATCACTAGATTTATTTATGTTTAAAGATAAAGATAAAGAGATAAAGATAAAGATAATTTATTTGCTTAAACATATGTACAAATTGATGGTTTAAATATTAGTAGGACACAATATGTTTGGCCGCTGCCGGCGTGCAAATGGAGAGGATGGCATGCTAATTTAGTTAGTTTAAATTAATTATTTTTACATAGAAAATTTAAAAACACAACCAATTAATTTAAAATAATATCATTCAAATTCCATTATTAAATACAATTATTATGAGTCTATGTTACATTAAATAAAAATTAAAATTAGACAAATTACTAAAAATACATTTAAAAATAAAACAAAAAAATTACATTAATTAGGTACATTATATTAAAATTAAAATTTGTCATTCAGGAATTCGTCAATATTATAATAGCATTTCTCAATTAATAACTTTTTAAATTATGACTTAAATATCAACTTATTAAACAAAGGAACTTAGCATTTTTATTGACTCTATAGTTATTATTTTAAACATGTGCTATTTTATATGACAGCGGTCATTTTCCACCGAGGATATCGAGACTCTTGTACACCCCCCTGCATTATTCATGAGGGTTAAACGGACAAGAATCCCTCCGAGAGCGAAATAAACTTGCACAATAATGTTGATAGCACTGAATTTAAAACAGACGATTATTTTAATGCAGCTCTATTCATACATAAACACGCCTCTTTCCCCGAAGGGGTAGGCAGAGCCTCAATGGGCCTCTTTTCACAGTGTTTTTTTTATTTTATTTTTTTAACATTGATAGACCTGTGATAGTTGCGCCATCGTGGAATATATACGTGATGAGTGGTGAGCTCATCGCCGCCATTGCTTCCCACGACTGACTCAGTTAACGCTTTCTTCCAGTAATAACACATTCTATAAGATGCTAGCAACCAGGACAAATCTTTTGTTTGAAAGGTAAATTTGTCAGGAGTGTTCTTAGCTATGTTTGATCAAAATCGGTTCAGCCGTTTCATTGCATTGAGGGTTTTTTTAATTTTTACAATATTAATTACTTGTATTCATATTATGTTCTTCCGTTTACATTTTTTGACTTTTCCTTCATATTTTTGATTTTGTACCATGTTAAATATCAGGGTTTTTAGAATTGTAATACTTTCTGTGAATAAAAGTTATACTTTCTACCCGAACAATAAACATTTTCCAAAACTAATTTGTGTATCGTGCAAAGGCAGTATTTTGCCATCATTATTTGGCTAATTTTCGTAATTACACGACATTTTGACGGTTTTACGGTCATTAGGGGTTGTGTTGGAGCTACTCAGCTGTAACTCAGAAACGATGGTTAGACGATTAGGTACTCTTGGGATTCTACGTACGAATTAAGAAAATAATAGCATGATATTCTGTTATTCTGTGCTATAGACAGCATAATTTGTTTTTTTTATATTTATTAAGGACAACAAACAATTACACTCATGTATTACTAAAAATAGGACTAAACATAACAAGTTATATAAGAGTAACCAGCCCCGTTGTCCATCAATGATTGAATGTTCTTTCTTGTACTCCTGATATCTTCTAGAAACGACAAACAGGATTCTTCTAGTGTAAGTAATTGTAATATTATTTTTTCTGTGGTGTAATGCTCAATTCCCAAAGCAGCGGTGCGCCGTGCAGCGGCCGCGCGGTCGCCACGCGACTTCAGCCGAGCCTCTACACGAGGCGGCCATGAGAGGAAACACGTGGCCGCGAGGCATTTTCGAGCCCCTCAAGCCAAACTACTTAATTATGTATTTTAGCGATGAATATAAAGTTTAAAATGCAACAGGTATCTGAAACTGCACGCCGCTGCGCTGCTGGTAAGACCACTGTCAATTAGTTCCATGTAGAGGGCGCCAAGTGTTTGTTCCCTGCGAACTATCAATCGACATTGAAATTATATGGTTTTTAACTTGTTTTCTCGTAATACTTGAAAGATGGGTCGTTGTGTAGCTTTTGGATGTGCAGAAATAGGTGTACACAAATTTCCAAGTGATTTAGCATTAAGGAGAAAGTGGGAAAAAGCACTGAGAAGACTTTATTATAAATCAAGTGATTTTTCGAGATTATGTGGAAAACACTTCAAAGAACTGACTATGAGACCACTTCTAAGACAACAGGTATTACTGTGAAACATGTGTAGGTAATCCATTATATGCGAAGTTTCAATGTTACTGAACATTCTCCATTGTTTTAGTTTTTTTTTAAATCAATTTTGTCACTAAATTTAACTAACATTTGACGAATAAGTGTATGCTAGAATTAATAAAATGAAATTTAACCAAAACGTTGTCCTGAAAACAGCCTAAACTTAGTAAAATGGTAATTAAAATTTACGTTTCGACTAGTTCGGCTTTCTTTCCTTTCTTTTCCTTTCTTTTTTTTATGCACCTCTTATTTTCAACTCCTCCTTCAACTGGGCGATACGCCAGGTAGAATACATCACAAAATCTATTAAACAGCTCGCCAAAAACAAAACCAATGCATAGAAAATCTTAAAAGCAATGGTTTTTTTTTACCAAGATATTTTGTCAGGTAACAAACACACAGCGCACTCTGCCGGAAAAGTTTTTGGTATTCTTCCCCATTGCAGTCATGTTTTTTCCCAACAACAGACGTTGACTTCACTCATTTCCTAATTAATTTCTCATCCAGAGACCGAATTACCCTACGAAGTGTACGTACCTACCACAAATGGCGGTCGAACGTTCAAGGAGCGCCATTTCGCGTAGTTAGTGGTTTTCGCTGCGACAAAATACTTAGCTTTAGCAATTCGCTCGCTCGGTTGTGGTGATTCACTCCCAGCTTCGAGCGGATAATCTGACTGAACGGGTTTATCGGATTTTTACTTTGAGTTCCGATTTCCCTACGCTGGAAATGGTTCAAGGCTTGCTTGTAGTTAGATACTTTTTAGGGTTCCGTAGCCAAATGGCAAAGAACGGAACCCATATGGATTCGTCATGTCTGTCTGTCTGTCTGTCCATCCGTATGTCACATCCACTTTTTTCTGAAACTATAAGAACTATGCTGTTGAAACTTGGTAAGTAGCTGTATTCTGTGAACCGCATTAAGATTTTCACACAAAAATAGAAAAAAAACAATAAATTTTGGGGTTTTCCCATTCCATTCTTAGAATACTTAGAACTAAAACTCAACAATTTTTTTATCAAACCCATACGTGTGTGGTATCTATGGATAGGTCTTCAAAAATGATATTGAGGTTTCTAGTATTTTTTTTTTCTAAACTGAATAGTTTACGCGAGAGACACTTACAAAGTGATAAAATGTGCCCCCCCCCCCCCCCCCGGAACTTCTAAAATAAGAGAATGATAAAACTAAAAAAAAATATGATGTACATTACTATGTAAACTTCCATCGAATATTGGTTTGAACGAGATCTAGTTTAGAGTAGTGTTTTTTTAATACACTATTATTAAAACATCGATCAAAGTTACAGCGAACTACAAGTTCTTAACTAGTTCAAGAACTTTTATATTATGTTACTTGCCCTTCATGGGCGAATCCGAGTCGCACTTGGCCTCTTTTTATTTTCTGCACAACGCAAGAACTATACATAAATAATGGGAAGGACTGTAGTCGTAGTTATTTTTCTGTTCAAACTGTAAACCTAATAGAAATTTAATGCTCCAAACAATATTACAGCGTAACATAAATTTATACTTTATTATATCGTTAGTGTGACAAGGGTGGAAGCCGAATAGTAAGGGAATGGCCGTTAATTGACTTTCTTTCCGTTACTGTCCGTCGTAAACGTACCACATATTTATTAATTGCCTTTTTTAATTGAGAAATTACTATTACAAGCATCAATAAGTACCTTAACTTCATGTGTTGTTGTTAGTTTGTAATTACTATTACAAGCATCAATAACTTTGATAAAGTCACTTTTAAACGAATTTATTTATGAGTTTTAACGTGCGGGTATTTTAGCTAAATTACTTACATAAAACTAATAATGTATACTCGATATACCTCAAAGCATGTTAAAAAAAACTTTTTTTTAAAATCACTTATGTGTAGGTACAAAAGGTACAATAAAAGTGATAAATGCCCAAGTACTTAGGTACAGCTTTCTTCCGAAAACTTGTTTATCTCTTGTTTTCAGGAAAAAGCAAAGAAAATTCATTTCGCTCCTCTGAAAATGCTACCTTTCAGTCCTTACCTTGATTACATAATTGGATGCAGTCTGAACTCGGTGTGCAGTTAATTAAAACCTGCAAGTTTCAGCCCATATTAACCGAAAGACACGAAGTCTACAGTTAATAAAACCTGCGGACACGACGCTTAAAAAACAAAAATTAGCACTTTAAAAAATTGGTTTTGTTATTCGCAAACGGATCCCCAAAAATGGTTTTCACAAACCCGCATTATTTTTTAACGACCTATCCAACGACAACCCTCACCATGGAAACAACCATGATCACCGACATAGCTCTCAGAATTAGCGAGTTAAAGTGGCAATGGGCAGGCCATGTAGCTCACAGAACTGATAACCGTTGGGGAAAAAAGTGGCAACCATAAACAGTACAACGCAGAGAATGAGCGAAAGAGGAATGTCCCCTTTCGATGGACTAAAGACATTATAGTGGTCGCAGTAAGGCGGTGGATGGAGACGGCTCAAGACCGTTCGTCGTGGCATTCTATCGGGAGGCCTATGTCAGCAGTGGACTTCTGTGGGCAGATAATTATGATATATTTAAGAAAGAATAAATATTTAAGATAAGATAAGTTTAAGATAAATTTATTTATTCACTTAGAATAGGTCCAACAATTAATTTTCAATATTTGTTTCAAAGATGGTCTTAAGTATAATTATATGAAATTATGAGAACTTTGCCTTCCGTGCTAGTAAAAAAACTGTGTTACGGCAAGGCAACGCTTCACAAGTTCAAACCCCGTATAGAAAGGTCCATATTGGACATTATTGAGTAGGTACAATAGATAGATGCAATAATAACTTAGTAACATAATGTAGTACACAACCAAATTAAACAAGTGTTCGTTTCTAAATAATAGGTAAGCAAGTACTTAAATATTCGGATGCCCCAGTTTTAATTTAACCCATAATAGTCCAGTAACTTTGTTGTCTGAAAGTTATGGGGTAGTATGCGTCTAATCCGGTAGTTCTGATTTTTTGCAGACTTGTTTATAATGTTGGCCTAATGAATAATCCAAGTTTTTGACCTCGAGCGTCGAACGCAACCTTGTCAAAAATCGAAAAATTAGTTTTTTTTTCAAGTTTTGGCGATTATAACCCTAAAGGACTAATTTTTGTGAAAATTTTCTAAGGACGTTTTTAAAGTAGACTAAATTTGCTACAATATGATACTAGAACTGTATCTGTAGACCCAATAGTTTCTGAGATTAGGCCTTTCAAAGTTTATAATTTTTTTCTAACTTCGCAATTAACTTGACCAGTTGTAGCAGCGAAAACTCGAGACAACTGCTCACTTGCACCAACCACCCATGGGCAACCTAACGCTCAGTCTGACATGTGCAAGTGTCCCGCTAAAAAGGTATTGGCTGGTGAAAATGAGCACAAGACTCGGTTCAATACTTAGGTAGTTACCATTTAGGTCGGTAGATACGTAGGAATATGCATAAATAGTGTATAGGTAGTATTTACTCTAAACACTATTAAAGTGGATACACGCACGTGGATAGGCGCACGCTTGCGGCGCGAACTTTATGCGTGAAAATTTTGTTGTGGTTTCGATGTTTGTGCAGCACAAAGCAAAGCACATAGTAGTTTATAAGAAGGTGTGAGTTTCTTTGTTTACGACTAATTGTTTTTCTATTCAAGATTATTTTGACCAGTACACCTTTCAAACATTTGATAAAAAAAACCCTATTGAAGTTAATTTGAAAAAGCATTGGACACTAATTTCAGAGAAAGGCTTGGGAATGCCCAATGCTTCCTCTGTTGCAGTGTTTATTGGTGGAATATATTTGTCTTGGACTTTATATTGTTATTTATATGCTATACTGACAATTACAATAATTAAATTTCAGGAAAATGCCATTTGCATTAAAGAAGAAAAAGAAGCGACGCGATTAGATAACTTTCGTAAAAGGAAATAGTTGTTTTATGACGCGTCTTTAATTTTCTTTGAATTATTTAGAAGTAATAATAAGTTGTTGCTTTTTTATAGCAAGATTTGATAGTTTTGTTACGTAATATGAAGATAATTATACTAATATTATATTTGATACAATGTACAAACCTCCCGCAGTGATCCTGAACCTACCGACCACTAGGCTTGGGCACTTTTGACATGGTTCAAAACTTGTCTATTTTGAAGATTGTAACATTTTTTGAGTCAAATATGTGTCCCACAGGATTAAAAAATTAAAAGTGATTATGTCAAAAAATAACAGTTTTTAACAGTGTCCAATGCTCACCTACCTACTTTAAATAAAACTTCGAAAGATAAGGATATATTTTTAGATAAACAATATGTATGTTACGCCCGAATACTGAAACGCTACTTAAATAATTGAGATCGTCTCAACTGTTTGAGACGCCGTTATCCTAAAAATTCGTATACTGAAAAGTCAATTTGATCATCACTTAAAAATTAAACATGACAGATTTGAGTATGATTGTAATCGGCACTTATGTTCAAAACGGTATTCTCAAAGGATGATTAGCATTTGACAGCTGCGTAAGTACGCCTCAAATTCTATAAGTAGCCATCAAATATAAGAGTACTCACGACCTATCCTAAAATCTTAACCTAACAACGTAGGTATCTTTATTTTGCACTAAAAATGTCGGTATCTTTGCTATCCTCGTTGTCTGACGAAGAAGTGGTTTCCACCGGGCAGCGAAACGAAGATAAGCTAGATTCCTTTGCAAAAATGCGCCTCGATAAACAAACTGTGCTGAATTTGTGTTCTCTGTTTGGGGAACATATTCAGCCCCTGACCAGGCGAAACCGGGCGATACAAGCAGTGGACCAATTATTGATAGCGCTTCGGTTTTTTGCTACCGGCAGTTACCAGAGGCAGTTATATTGGAGACATTTTACATGTTTTTTTTTTATACTACTTTGTATGACGGATCAAGCAGATGGCCCACCTGATGTTAAGCGGTACCGTCTGCCTATGAACAGTACATTACCTATCACATAGGTCACGTCCACGTAGGACGCACCCTATGTGTTATTGCACTGCGCCCACTACCCTCAGACATAAAGATGTAAAGTCTCATGTGCCTGTAATTTCACCGGCAACCATACCCTTCAAACCAGAACACAGCAATGCTGCTCGCATTGCTACTGCTTTGTGGCAGAAATAGGTACGGTGGTAGTAGGTACTTCCCCGGACTAACTCTTTCACAAAAAAGCTCTAGGTACTACTACTGTAGAACAACCAACAGTTCACCTTATAGTCCATAGAGTGGCAACAGAAATAGCAAAGTTAAAGGGAACCTACATAAAAATGCCTACCACCAGTGAGCAACTCAGTATCGCTCATGAGTTTTATGGAAATGCTGGGATGCCTAGAATAATTGGTGCTGTGGACTGCACTCATATAAAAATCAAGTCACCTGGTATTATTTATACGTCTATGTAACTAGCGACCAGCCCGGGTGCCCGGGTATCCGAAACACTATAATAAATACATATTTTACAGCCTATAACTTGGTTTTATTTATTCCTAACTAAATGGTAACTGTTCAAATCAAACAACTGTATATTATCAGCTAACATTTATTTTCTTTGAAGCATTCTATTAATTCTAAGTTTTAGTAGCTCTCATTCCAATTTTTGTCTTTGCGAATTCTTACCCTTTTACAATATCTACAAGTATTTCTTTTTCTGAGGGTGTTAATTACACTCTCTCTTCTTTTTATTAGTTATCTCATTCATATTTTCAGAAAATAATGAAATAAACGTACGAAGCACTCCTTTTGTTTGGGATAATTTTCACAACAAAACAAACTTAGCTTTTCTTGACTGACAATGACAAGACACATTTTACGTTTCGTTACCACTTAGTAGATACATTTTATTAAAAATTATCATGTTCACTGCGTAAAACGAAACTCTCAGTCCAAAATAACAAGAAATGTAATAGGGAACAAACTTTTTGAAATAAAATTGCCATATAAAGAAAATTTAACGGGCTCTCAGCGAATCATGGTCTCAATGCTACTAAAAGGCAGTTGAGTATGCCACTTATATTTAAGTGTACGTCATAATTAAATAGCCTTTAGCTAATTTGGTCAGATGAGTAGCGTTTCAGTATTCGGGCGTTAGACTCATAAAATATGCCTATATTCCCTTACAGTTGACAGCGTAAACAAACCCCTAATTACCGTATTATACGAGTATAAGGTCCAGTTCGCTAATGACTGATGACAAATAAGAATAGTCGTCATATAAAATCGAGAAGTACTTTGGAGAAAGCATTATAAGTATTCGAGCTTTGTGAGCGAGTGAACGTTACTCTTAAGAAGCCAAAAATTAATTGGAACCACAAGGATAATTTGAAATCTTCTAAACATTACTCCTGTTCCAACGTGACCAAGCCTAGAAAAATCAGGGTAAAAATACGGCTTGCCTTTATTTGATGAACTACAACGCAAGACTAGATAATGTCTCAATTTAATGAAATGTCTAGCCAGTTACAACCAGAAGCTATCGAGTGTTCCAGTGCTAAAGATCAATCGGTCCAAAAACAAGCTGTGTTATCAAATGCAATGGTAATTATAAACATTTTATTATTTTAAATTTTACCTCACGACCAACTTAAATGTTACTGCAAACCTACATGCATGCATATATAGACACTTACTTTTCTCCCCGAAGGCGTAGGCAGAGCCTCAAAATGCGTCTTTTCAACGTGGGTGGGTGAGCTCATCACTGCCACTGCTATCTCATGAACACCTCGGCTAACGCTTTCTTCCAGTAATATAATTATAACACACTTCTCATAAACCAGCAGCCAGGACAACTCTAATATCATTGAAAGTTACCCAAAATGCACAGAACATTACCCAAATTAAACAATTATGATGATAATCCAGTTTATTATGCTTTAGAGTAAAAGTTTTTGTACATAATCAATACCATGTTTTTAGGGTTCCGTACCCAAAAGGTACAACGGGACCCTATTACTAAGACTCCGCAGTCCGTCCGTCTGTCTGTCTTTCTGTCTGTCTCTCCGTCTGTCACCAGGCTCTATCTCGTGAACCGTGAAAGTAAGACAGTTTAAATTTTCACACATGATGTATTTCTGTTGCCGCTATAACAACAAACACTAAAAAACAGAATAAAAAAATACTCAAGGGGGCTCCCATACAACAAACGTGATTTTTTTGCCGTTTTTATAGATAATGGTACGGAACCCTTCGTGCGCGAGTCCGTCTCGCACTTGGCCGGTTTTACTACTTTATTTTTTTAACTTTTGTTTCTTTTCTTTTTGATAACAGGGTACAAAATGGAATCAACCAATGCAACCAGAACACAACTACATAAGCTCAGAATATGGATCCCATAACTTCAACCATGTAAACCCTGCACTCGGGTACGACATCCCGCACTTTGTCAACATACCGCCGCCGCCGTGTCCAAGAAACGTAGTCACGAATGTCTACGACGCCGTAAACATTCCACAAAATATGTCAAATATTCCCATGATGGTCCAAAGACCGGCAAATGGGCCCAACATGGTCGCTTGGACAAACCAGCCAAACATTGGCAGCTTGGTCCAAACCACAGCATGGAAGAATAAAACCAACGTAGTAAAGAAACATAAACGCATCAGGACAGCCTTCACAAGCAATCAAATGATGGAACTCGAACATGAATATGCCAAAGCAAGGTATTTAGATCGTAACCGAAGAATAGAACTTGCAGATAAAATTCGCCTGAATGAGAGGACGATCAAGATTTGGTTCCAAAACCGTCGGATGAAAGAGAAGAAAGATAGAGCTGAAAGTATTGAAGAGCTCGATGAAGTGACCTTGACAGGGTCTCCAGAGCTTGTTATTCCAATGCCTGTTCCTCATCAATGAGGAGTACTGGTGTTGCTCTTGGAAATGACCTTGATTATATGGATGATCTTCTGACATGGCGTAAGGCAGATAATTGACAGGGGCAGCGACCTGAGGAACTGTCATTGAAGTGCTCGATAAACACTCCTTGGGGGTGGAACATTTCATTTGATGGAAACTGTTCCTGAACAGGCATTGGAATAACAAGCTCTGGAGACCCTGTCAAGGTCACTTCATCGAGCTCTTCAATACTTTCAGCTCTATCTTTCTTCTCTTTCATCCGACGGTTTTGGAACCAAATCTTGATCGTCCTCTCATTCAGGCGAATTTTATCTGCAAGTTCTATTCTTCGGTTACGATCTAAATACCTTGCTTTGGCATATTCATGTTCGAGTTCCATCATTATTATCTGCCTTACGCCATGTCAGAAGATCATCCATATAATCAAGGTAATTTCCAAGAGCAACACCAGTACTCCTCATGTAGACACTGGATAGTGCTCGATAAACACTCCTTGGGGGTGGAACATTTTGTTTGACGGAAACTGTTCCTGAACAGGCATTGGAATAACAAGCTCTGGAGACCCTGTCAAGGTTGTTTTTCTTGGCTTAGAAGTGTTAAAGACGAAGAGGAATAATCATTAGATTGAAAACGAACTAAATTAGTAGAATAAAGTTAAATTATTGTAAAGCAAAGGAATCTAACTACTACTATCCAAAAAGTGTGCAAGAAGTGTCCAAAAATTGATAAAATGTTTGTAAATAGCCTCTGACTACTCCCAGTAGATTGAATCTGAGGATACTCACGTTGATTATAGCCGTGATGTGTAACATATGTAAATAGAATGTGATTTTATTTTAAGAATTTTTAATAAAATCTATTAGTAATTTTAAAAAAGTATTTCAACATACAATAATTTGGAAAACTCTCAAAAAAATGTCGATAGGTACCTATAGTTTTCTAAGTAAGGATCCACCAACTTATCTGTAGAATCACGGGGTCTCATCCCAAAGAAAAAATATATTGTTCTATTGAAATTCAATAGATGGCGTAACAGGTATAGATTTGTTATGTGAAAAATTAATATTTGGTCCTGAAAAAAATATTTTCTAATATCAAAAAATACCCATAACACGGGAAAATTAAATAAATGCCTCTTCAATCAAGTTTAATTATTTTTCGAAAAATCTAATGATGTCGTTTTCCTGGTGGTAATCATTTGAACTAGGTTGAGGTTTGACACAGTTTGTTTGTAGTACCACAGGTAGTACAGACTTGAGAGATGGCGTTATTTAAAAAAAACAGATGACGTCATGCCCGAAATGAAAGAGAAAGCTAGTATTTCCGTCCTATTCTAAAATTTTCAAATATAATGTCAGACCTGTATACATATCATTGTAACCAAAGATGAACTAGTTATATATAAAAGGCAATGTCCTGACTGACTGACTGACCGAGTGACAACGCACAGCCCAAACCGCTGGTCATTGAGACTTGAAATTTAGAGGGTGTACCTATTCATTTTAGGGTGTAAAAGCCTACTTAGAAAGGAAAGAACTACTTAGAAGTCGCGAGCGGGTCATCTAGGTGGTCAATGTGTGGTACCTACCTATGCCGCAAGATTCCTAATCTTTCATTTGATTTTTAAAGGGCTAAATCAAGTACCTACAGTGTTTAAATTAAAAATATGCATGGATACTACATTATAATTCCGAGGGTCACTGTAACAGAAACGCGATAACTAAGACAATATTTTCTCGATATAAAAAAATCCAACGTTACATCTATTTTTTGCCTAGATTCGATTGTTTATTAAAATGGTACATATATATTATTGGGTAAAAAATCTGACAGATAATATCAATTCAACAACGCCGAGGGTTCACTGTAGGAGTTTTGTAAAATTATCTACATTTCACGAGATATTCAATAAAAACAGCTTTTTCGAGCGGCGGGTGAGAGGCGTTTTTTGTGTATGAAGATTTCTGCCTGGGGTTGACGCAGTCTTAATAAAGATGTTGAGTTAAAAAAACCATAATCGTCATAAAGGCCCGTCGCACATGGAGCTACTCAAAAATGACGGAACTAATCAGTAATTACAATAACAAACCACTTAGAAACTGTACCTCGCACACGACAGGCCCGTCGCACATGGAGCTACTCAAAAATGACGGAACTAATCAGTAATTACAATAACAAACCACTTAGAAACTGTACCTCGCACACGACCCCCCTCAATACAACTCGTTAGTATTTGAGTTAGCAATGACTACTTTAGTCATTGCTAACTAGTTCTTTTTGAGTAGCTCCATGTTAGTCATTGGTAACTAGTTCTTTTTGAGTAGCCCATCTGTTGAGTGTGTGCGCGTTTTACGCGGTAATTAGTTGCAGGTGCTAGGTGGCTCTAGCTATCAATTCCGCTGCTAGCGGCATCTAGCGCCCAGGTAAGGCAACCAAAATAGCCCGCACAATAGCCCGAGTTATGGCGGTCACGTTTCGTTGTATGGCATGAGGTATCTGTACTAGTATAGTGTTATTTTATCTGTGGTAGAATGTAGGTACATACCTTGTATTATTCTTTCTGTAAATAAATGTATTCTGTAGAATGAAACGTATTTATATGATATAAAAATGGAGGTACCAAATAAAAATGGTAAATGGTTCTACAGATAAGCTGGTGGATCTATAAAACTAAAAATTGCCTATTCGTCAATGTTCTGTCATTTAGTAATCCAGAAGTGCAATGCTCAGATTGCAGACAATAGTCCTTTTCATGAAAGAAGTCACGTGGCTAGGACGTTAGCTCAATGAACAATTTAAATCTGCTAACCGTTAGTTCCTCAAATGGCCGTGGGACTTCATTTGTGAAAATTACTCGAAATCGTCATTTTCATACAATCTGTCAGTTTTGACAGAATGTTGACTATATGTCAACTGTGTCTGGAAAAATGTCGCCCTTTCCAACCCAACTTCGGTGCTTCAAGCTTCGTCCAGTAACCCGAACTGCCTAGAACCGAAACTGCAGAACAAATCCCTATAGCACGATGGGCCAGGCCCACGGTCGCCGCTGTTAGGTCGCAGCTGCCTAGATGCGAATCATAGAGAATTTTTTTATATGATGGTACTCTAAAATGCGCAGCCACAGAATAAATAATAATAGCTTAGCTTTACTTTAGCTGTCACGCACATGGACGTAGTATACGTCCATGGTCACGCACGACCGGCGCAGCAGCCAGTGTTTCCACTTACAATTTTGGTTTAGCCCTAGATTTACTTTAAATTATCCTTAAAATACCCTAAAAAGTTGTATAAATTCCTAAATTTAGGGTGCGTAATTAAAATAAGGAATAAACATCATTACACGTTTACTACGACTAAGTTCCAATGTCTTTCATTAAGAATGGTTAGCACAATTTATGTTGCAATTGCAAACGAAAATTAGACGGCTAGCTTATTACGTATCTTGCAATAGCAATGCGATAGCAAGAATCGTGCGAGAATTGCGCGATCATCGCATCCAATTTGCAAATTCGTATTTTTATGAAATAATCGCGCAATTCTCGCTGCAAGATACATAATAAGCTAGCGGATTACATTCGTTTCGTTCGTGGGAATCCCCTTTCATCACTTGGTGAAGCAATTTTTTTTACAATGTTTAAGGCTCTGATAGGTAGCTAATAGAGTAAATAATAGGGTTACCACCTTTGATTTTGCCTCAAATTTCCCTAATTCCCTGTAAAAATATAATAGCCTTAAACCATACATAATAAGAGTCGTTTCCCGCTGAGAAAGGGCGAAATCCCTAAAAGTGGAAAAACTGGCAGTAGCGTAGAGTCATGGAGGTATAATAGTAATGGAGTGAGTGCTAAAATAGCATAGAGTGTTTCTTCTTACTCCTATCCTAGAAGATCCGTTAGAGAGAAACAAATATATTGTCACCATAGACGTAGAATTTTTTCGCTACGCTAAATAGACAAACGAAGCGTGGGAGAGAGAACTCATTTTTAAATGTACCCCGTGCAAGAAGAAAAGTGACAGCAACAATGTATTGAATGTGACATGTTTTGCTTGAGTACATGCGCATACCGGACGGTCTCTTGTGCAGTTTAACTAATTTTGTAATTATTTTAGTAATCTTACTATTAAATAACAAATATTACTTTGTATGACAATGGTGTCGTGTTCAGTTTGTGACTGTGAAGATACAAGACGTAATTACCCGGGAAAATACACGTTTCACAGGTAAATAAGAGATTATTGGTAGTTCGATTGTATTGCTTATTTTATCAATTCTGCTTTAGTAAATGGCCTAAAAACCAGTTTCATTCGTAGATTAGGACTTTCCCTTATATTTTTTAATAATATTTCGTTGCTGCACCTAGAAATAAACAATATTTTATGTAAAATATAAAAATGTTTGATTACGATAGGGCTTGACCACGTGATGACGTCAGATATATCGATAGTCCTGTTGCAGTCTATATCGTTGTATAATGCGCATCATGTAAAAAGAACGCTGGCGGTCAAGCTTCTTCAGGCGTTCCAGCGTTCTTTTTAAGAGATTACTTACTTTTCTACTTATTTGAGAGATGTATAACTATGCATTGAATGAGTGCCTATCTAGTTTACTACAAATAATGTACAATTATAGTACGCGTCATGTAAAAAGAACGCTGGAATGCCTGTAGAAGCTTGACTACCAGCGTTCTTTTTACATGACGCGCACTATACCTACCTATAAATTAAATTTTTGTCCATCCTAGAATGGAGGTTTACTTTGTTTGGAGTAAATTTGTGTGCTCTGTTAACATTTTACCGTTTTTTTTAAATCTATAATAACCAGGTGGACATTGAGGTGTGTGTTTTTGTATTGACTATTGAAAAGGTAACTTTAAAGCACCACGGGTGTTTTTATTGCAGTTTGTGTAGTTGATATTTTGGAGTAAATATTTACATTGTTGATTATTACACACGCCTTTTTCCCCGAAAGGGTATATTTATTTTTTATTTTTTATAAATAAATATTGTTTATTTCTGCTTAATAAAATAATAGGTAACAAATTAAATTTAAATATACCCCAAAAATTCCGTTCCAGCGGGACTCGAACCTGCACCCTCGCCTGTGATCAGCGATGCCTTTACTTTCGAACTTTGAATAGAAGGTTTCCAATGAAACACCTGTAGATACAGCACTGTCAACTTGGCGCTATAGCCGAGTTGATAGTGCCCACAAATTTCGTCTCCAGCGTCATATCGATCTATGGCTAAATTGTTTAAGGCATCGCCGATGACAGGCGAGGGTGCGGGTTCGAGTCCCGCTAGAACGGAATTTTTGGGTTACATTTAAATTTAATGTTATCCATAAAGCGTGGTTTACACTTGAAAAATAATAAACTTTGGGGTAACAAATTGTCTATAGATAAAGTAACAGAGTGAAAAATTATATGGGCGTAGCACGGCTGATATAAAATGTTTTTGTGCTTTCAGATTTCCAAGTAATCCTTTGCTACTAGAAAAATGGTTATCGGTTATAAGAAGAGTGGGATGGACTCAAATAAGAACTCCACTAGGTATATGCAGCAAACATTTTAAGTTTAAATTTAAAAGGGAAACTCTAAGATCCCACCTATAAATAAAACCGTAATATTTAGGGGTCAATAAATAATAAAGGTTTATTTATTAACTGTATTCAAAATTGGAATAAGAACCTTATTCTCTTTATGACGTCAAATCTGCCAAACTGTGTTCTTCATGAAAGACTTAATCTGCATTAAGATGTATTTATCTACCATACACATCACGGACGGATGATGAATTCTATCGACAATGTAAAAGTGTTGGTCGAGGACAACACTATTTTTAACTCAGACATAGACTTTCACCAACACGTGCACATATTTTTTTTGGTTCCATCTTCGATCTCTGATTGTAGATCTAGTACATATACTAAATCTATGATTGTCACACAACAGTCGTTTTTCCTTTCCGTACCACTGAATATTGGTCATAGACAATTGAAGTTTTCGATAGTGAAGGGAACATATAGAGCGTCATCGTAAATATTCTTAGTCGATTAAATAATTGTCGATGACGAAGCATTTGTCACACTGGATGCATCTGCGGTCAGGTCAAAGCGAACGCAGCCCGCATCATGTATGAACAACGTTGTCGGTCAGGGCAGAGCAATCGGTCAGCGATCCGGGCAGGGCAACCGGTCAGCGGTCCGGGCAGGCTAAAAACCGGCCTTCTTATTTCAGTTATTTGTCTGCGTGTATCAGTGGTGATCAGTTCTTTTATTGGGTTTTGATCGAGGAAAATGATAACCGAGGAAGAAGAAAATATTTTGTTATTATGGTTGCATAGCAAAAGGCGCCCGTTGCCCTCCTGCCTACACCCGTTGTCAGCCACCCGCTGCCCGTCTGCCCGCAGCCAACCGGTGTGCGTTCTTTGCTTGTGCTCGCACGGTCAGATCGCATTCTATACAATATATATTGAGACCGACAATGTTGTTCATACATGATGCGGGCTGCGTTTGCTTAGTTTCGACTTTGCTTTTAAAACAATGTAAGCTGCTGCAACGCGTATGAGTTCGTCAGCCATTGTAGCCATACTAGCCATGTATGTAGCCCATATAAAGACAAAATAATGAGCCTTACACTGCTGCAGAAATATTGCCGAGATATACATTTTCCAGCCATATGCTGCATTAAAATGTTTTTTGTATTGCCGGGATATAGTCGGCAATGTTGTAGCCACATATTTCATCAAAAGTATAGCCCGTCTGGGGGCCTCTTTAGCGATTCGATAACGTCAGAAACTTGTGGTAAGGGTACAAGTGTCGCCAATGCTGCTGCAAGAGAACGTGGCAAACATTCACTCATTGGCATAACCGTATAATAATTTACAATAAAAATAGTTACATTTTAGTAGAGCACGCTTGAATCAAGAACATTTTGTAGTCTAGAGGGCTTCGTATCGGAATTTGCGAGACAACACCCTGTACAGCTGCAATGTGGTAGGTCCACACTGTTACACTAGATAACGCAAGTGCACCTACTTTGCTTGTCACTTTGTCCGAAGTAGGTACAATGCTCCTATTAGCAAACCTCAAATCAGTTCGCTCTCGGCCGTCTTCGCTAGCAAGTCGGATGTTAACAGAAAAATGTGTAATTGCGCCATAGTGAACTGTAAAATTCTTCGAAATCAGCTAGCCGTGCGAATGGAGATATTTCGTAGCATAGTAGATAAAATAAAACGGCACGCTTGGTTTCATAAAAATATACGTGTATGCTGTGTCTATCTTGATATGTAATCTGTGGGTAGGTCGGTCGGAAGAGCAACAATTTCATAAAGGTTTTATAATTTTACAAATGCATCCTTCGAGTTGGAGTTGCGTTAGATCAGAACTTTTGGATCACATTAACATTTCAGACAGATACCTAGTTAAATTTAAATCTGACCCCTAAATTCCATTTCAGTGGGACTCGAACCCGCATCTTCGCCTCTAATCGGCGATACCCAGTTTGGCCATGGAACGAGTTAACGCTGGCGACAAAATTTGTGGGCACTATCAACGTGTGATGTGTGTAAGTGTGGTTTTGCACTTGAAAAAACAACAAACCTTGAGATACCAAGTTGTTTGACTTTACGTTTTGAATTGGTTTTGAATGGTTATAGGTAGAAACAATAGGAAATACTAAAGAATGTCCTACCAGTCTACACGATATAGTTGTGTAGAACGAAATCAATAGTACCCACGGCACAACCAATAATAGTAGTTGTGCCTTGGGGCCCGAAGGTAGCAAATACTACTTACACTACATTTTCGAGTAAATAGTGGTTTCACTTCACATTACAGAAAAAGCTAAGCGAGATTAAATTGAATAAGACCGATGAAGTTTTTCAATTTATTATATCAGATTTGGCTGTCAAGGTGTTGGCGACGCCTGGCGCGGAGTTGTAGTCACAGGAGACGAAATTAAAGTCATATTTCAGTTTTAAGGTGGCAGGCACTCGCAGTGGCGCAATGAAGAAACTTCCTCTTATAGCAAAATAATAACAACAACACCGTGGACAAGATGGTTAGTCTACTGCATCGCGGTCGGAATCTATCACGTACTTAAATGCCGCACTTTTGGAGTACCTAATATGGCACGGTTTTTTTTTTACTACTTGTTGTCATATTGTTGGCTGGCGATGGCGACGCAGGAGGTTGCGGGTTCGATTCCCGCCTCGGAACAAATATTTGTACGATCTGCAGATATTTGTTCAGGGTGTTCTGGTTATTTTCTATGCATAATAAAAAATATCTATGTATGTAATGTATTGTATTAAGTATATCAGTTAACTAGTACCCATAACACAAGCTCTGGCTTAGCTTGGGGCTAGATAATGTTGTGTGAACTTGTCCAGCATTATTTATTTATTTATTTTTATTTATATTTGGTTGAAGACAACACTGGATTAATAGCGAAAATAACATCTAAATTTGAGTCCATACAAGTAACTTCGATGTTATTTTCGATATAAATCCGGTGTTTTCTTTAACCAAATAAGATTTGCCTCATATAATGAGCAAATAATATAACTGCCAACAACAGTCATTTCAGTGTCAAATTATACTCTGTTCGCCCATACTGGTAAAATACGTTAGTATGAAAAAGCAACCATGTGCGACAACAGCTGAAGGGCAGCTGTTTTATAATGGTAATATTCCACCACAGAAAGACATATTGCAATATTATCTCCAAGTTACTGGGCTGTATTAAAATAATCAAAAAAGTATCAATTACTAAATTATAATCACGCATTAATTTTGTTATTATATTTTATCCAGCTCTATCTTGAGTTTAAAAAATCTTGGAGGTCCTCGGATCGATATCGTGTTCGCATATGAAGAACATGCGTTGATGGCATCCGATGTCGTTGAGCTGTCCAGTATAGAACATTGAACCGCATTTCTCTTCGCCTTTTCCATCGGGTTGAGTGTAACCCCAGTTGGAGTACCCACTGTCTGTTAACGGTGTTCCTAGAAATTTAAAATGATGGTAGATAAGTAAAGTTGGTATAGTAAGTATAGTAGATACGATTCAACTAGCGAGAAAGAGCTCCAATTCGGATGGGCTTTGCGAGTGATGACTTAGCGCACTGAAACGTGGCTGCTAACTATTGGCCGTATAAAAAGCACACCGTATAAAAGTACCTACGCAGCGGGCTATGGAGAGCGGAGCTAGGCTCGGAGTTTCACTATGTGACAGAATCGGAAATGAGGAGATTCAGAGGTCGCAGGAAGTCTGTGGATGGAGGTAGCTCAAAACCCTTTGTCGTGGAGTACTATGTGATAGGCCAAAGTCCAGCAGTGGATTTCTGTAGGCTGATGATGATGATGAATCTTCCAAGTGACTTAATCTCTTCCAGGGGTTAAACCTCAGCACCCTCGTGTTTTAGCTACAGGATAGGACCCTGTAGCGTAGGAAATCACCCAAGAAACTTGACCGCCCAAGAATTTCTTGAATGATGGAGGAACAAGCGGATAGCCCTCCCGATGTAAGCGGTAACCATTAACAATGCATTACCTCATTGGTCACGTCCACCTAGGATGCACCCTTGGCAATGCTCTACGCCCACTAATTGGTCCGACGTGGTTTGACGACTTCTGTGGCTCGGCGGGTGAAGGATCGCCTGCGACGCAGGAGGTTGCGGGTTCGATTCCCGCCTCAGAACAAATATTAATGCGATCTGCAGATATTTGTTCAGGGTGTTCTGGGTATTTTCTATGTATAATACAAATATCTATCTATTTAATGTATTGTATTAAGTATATCAGTTATCTAGTACCCATAACACAAGCTCTGCTTAGCTTGGGGCTGGTTAATGTTGTGTGGACTGTCCAGCATCATTTATTTTTATTTATGGTCTCATGTGCCTGTAATTTCACCGGCACCCATACCCTTCAAACCGGAACACAGCAAAGCGAATACTACAGCTTTGCGGCAGAAATAGGTATAGAGGTAGTACTTCCCCGGACGAACTCTTTCACATAAAAGCTCTACTACTACTAAAACCTCGCGCGGCAACGGAGGGCATACCTTTGATAGTTTGCCAGCCCTCATCATCTCTATTATGGAAGCCCAAGTGCACAGCTCCTCGCAGATAGTCTCCCTCCACGTTGTCCTTCGGCGCTCGGGCAGTTCTGTTCACCAGGTGGTCGGCTTCCAGCTGACTGTTGATGACCGCGAGGTAAGACTGCTCAGCGCTGCAGGCCCCGTACGCGTCCGACCAGCTCAGGGGGTTCAGGTGGAACTTGTAGCATTTACCTAAGGCCGCGTCTAATTCGTAATCTGAAAGCAACATTTGACTAAAGTCTTAATTTGGTATATGTAGATAGATAGACACATAAACTCTTTACCTAAGAAACAGTAAAATAACTAAGTGAAATAAACAACGTTAGGGGTCGAGACTCTGGGTCAGTGGGGAACCGGGGCCCTCGCGTCTACTTCGACGTGAATGCCGCAGAGGTGGTGGAATACATCAGGAAAAAAGCCGGAGTGGGTTTGAGGGTCATGAAGTTGGACTCTCGTCATAATGTGAGCTTTAGCTTATTTATGGTGAAAGTCCCGACGGGAAATGTGAAGACTTTAGGAAATGTGCCCTGACTTCTGGCCGAAAGGGGTGAAGTTCCGGCGGTTCAAGGGCCGCCTGTCACGTGATCCCCCGGGCCGCGACGCGTCTGCGATCACACGTGGGTTAGATTAAGTTATAAATAAAGTGTTTTTATTATGTATATGTTAGTTTCTAAGGTATCTATGTTGATACGGGCTTAATGTTTAGGTTAAGTACATTTATCAGTAAGCATTTATCAGTAAGAATTTGAATTTGAATTTAGCGTTTTAAAAAATTGGGCGTCTGGTTGAAGCGACGCGTGACCCGAGAGCTGGCTCTTATATGGCTCAACGCATTAGCACAGAATAAATAGTGGCATTAGTATTGCCATTCAGCGTGGCAATGCAGCCAGCATCATAGGGACGCTTCCGTCTGGTAGTGATTTGGATCAGTTGAGCTACCTTTAGATCGTTAGCAGCGGTCTTCAGGTAGCACAGCTGTTTCATTTGTACATACCTAGGTACTTGTATTTACTTGTATTATGTATTATTCTTTCCGTAAATAAAGATTATTTATTAACAACGTACAATGTACTTACTACGTTGTACAATGTACAACGTACTTTTAAGACTGCCAGGCAGAAATCTTCATACAAAAAAAACGCCACGCGCCGCTCGAACAAACTGTTTTTATTGAACATCTCTTAAAATATAGGTAATTTTTAAAAAAGCTTATTTCGTACTTGATTTAGTCAGTTAAAAATCTAATCTAAGATTGGTATTTTTGGGTTACACTTATACCCCACCTTAATCTTATTAAAAGCTAGAGTACAAAGTACAACAAAGTAGCTATCCGCGTCTGTCGCTCTGTTTGTCCGTTTAGTTGTTTTAAACGAAGCAACGGTTTTGATGCTGTTTTCACTATCATATAATAGAGAATTTCTTCCGGAAGGTTTATATTTAGGGTGTGGTAAAATAATTGTACTTTCAGTATAAGTTCCTACGCTTTCTGTTGTAGTTATGTAGTTCTTAGGAAATTTTTTTTTTTTTTTTTAAAGAGAAATTCAGCAGCCTGTTTCTTCTAAAAAAACAAGTTTGGCTCAATCGTCTCTGTTTCTTCTTTACTTAGTGTACCTACAATTACTTTTCGTGCGAAACCGGTTCGATAATAAGTATTGATAAAATTATAACTACCTGCTACGCGGCCGGGATACCTACCGTTATTGTTGTATGTGGAAGTGAACAACACAAGTAATTGGGGTTTTATAAAATTATATTGATAAAATTGTTTATCTTGTTCGAAGTTTCAACTTTAGAACTCCTACAGCTAGCATTGCGAAAATAACTGATGTCTTCTTTATCACTTTCACCCTGTCTGTTATATGATTTAACCTTGTTTCACGTTCGACGAAGTTTGGATACCGTATGACGAACATACATGGATATAGCTAATGTAGGTAGTCATGGATGCTTGAATATCAATGATGAACGGATTGGCTAAATCTACAATGCTAAAGGGCTGGGAAAAATCAAGCAATAGGTAGATACCTATAGTTACCAATTATTCCACTATGAAAGGATAGGACCGTTACATCTCCACCTATGGGTTATACCTCCACACTCTTACCAGCAGTGGCGGTCGCAGGGGGGGGGGTAAAAATCTATACAAGTAAAAAATCATGACATGATAAAAGGTCATGACCCCCGTGACCCCCCCCCCCCCCCCCCCCCCCCCAAAGCATTCACGACAACTTGAAAAATCTCCTAAAACTAAAAAACCCTACAAAAAGCAGATTTATTTCGCGGCTCGCTCCACTCGCTTAATTATGTTCTAGTAATAGCTATCTTTATTAGGTACTGCACTTTACTCGAGCTATAAAAACAGAATTTTCGCGGCTCGCTCCGCTCGCCGTTATATATTCTAGTATAGGATTTCTTTATTACTGCACTCTCCTCGAGCTAAATACACAGAATTTTTCGCGGCTCGCTCCGCTCGCCGTTATATGTTCTAACACTTACTATCTTTATTACTGCACTTTCCTCGACCAAAAATACAAAAAATTCGCTATATGTTCTGATAATGGATATCTTTATTACTGCACTCTCCTCGACCTTATACGTACAGAAATTTTCGCGGCTCGCTCCGCTCACCGTTATATGTTGTACCAATTGCTATCTTTATTACTGCACTTTCCTCGAGCAAAAAATACAAAAAAAATCGCTCTATGCTCTGATAATGGATATCTTTATTACTGCACTCTCCTCGAGCTAAATACACAGAAATTTTCGTTGTATGTTCTAATGATAAGTCTCCTTAGTACTTCTCCTCGAGCTAAAAATATTGAATTTTTATATCGCGATTGAAAGGTTGCGTTGGAACAGGAGTATACTCGTATAAGACAATTCAAAGTGATCCTTGTGATTTCAATGAATAAAGTAGGTATTTTTGATTTTTGTACTAGAGTTAAGATGACCCCCCCCCCCCCCAAAATCTTGAGCTGCGACCGCGCCTGCTTACCAGACAGGCAGTCTTATAAAGTCTTACAAGTTCCAGATGGAACTAAAAACCTACGTACCCATATTCGGCATATTGCAGGCACTATTCCAATGTATATCATGGATTGACTTCTTGCACACGAAGGGGTAAATGCTAGCGCAGTTCTCGTCGAAAAGTTTGCCGTCGCGACGAAGGATCGCGCAGTTCTGAGAGTACCCTCCGTTGGGCTCTCCCGGCGCCCAGTTGTTGTAGACTCTTGTGATTGAGACACCTGAAGGAAAAAGTCACTAGACCACCAAGTTCTCTCACCAACCATAGTCATTTATTATCATCATATCATTTTCACCTTGAAACTAGATGCTAGGGAAAAGTAACATAACTCCAACAGTTACTACATTAGTCCTGATCCCACAGTGCTCCCCAGAGGATCCTCTGTGCTGTGGGTATCAGGAACTACGAGTACATACTATAGTGCCACAACCCCAGAACCGGAACAAATATTTGCACACCATACAAACATTTGACCCGCAGCGGGAATTGAACCCGCAACCATCGTATCTCAACTGGCCTCGTCACTGAGGTCGTCACGCACAGTTTACTGCCACTTGAACCACAGAATAAATGATAGTACCTTGAGCTTGAAACTCGGTCCTGTGTCGAGCTGCTAATACTTACAATAAATCCTATTCTAGCATTGACATCTTTAGGCACTCGAAGGATACCCTTAAATGGGAAATTAAAAAACTGCATCGCTCATACGTATAAATTATATTTTAACGCATACATCACAATAATAAAACAAAAATGTCTTAAAACAAGACCTAAATCTATACTATACTTACACATACCTACACTTGTAACACTCCACACTGCACCCACACCCACACATACATCCACACACACACGAACATACACATAGATTCATACACACATACATATTCATGCACCCACACACTTTTATCATCGTGATCAATCTGTTTGTAGCCACTAGTAAGTTTTGTTTGATATATGGATATATCGTACTAAGTAGAATCTTTTGTTAATTTTAAGCTGTGTAGACCTTTTTTGGCCATAATTTTGTAAATCTTAAACTTCATTTATTGTATAAATCGCTGTTGGTTTACCAAAATAAATAAAATCAAATAAACTTGAAAGATCGATGATTTTGTAAAAAGGTTTTTTTTTTCCTGATTTCTGACGTGTCATCCATCCATTAGACCTCTTGTGTAGTCCCCTGAGCATGTAATCTTGTGTAGCCCACTGAACATTAAATTTTGTATAGTCCACTGAGCATGTAATCTTGTGTAGTCCACTGAGCATGTAATTTTGTGTAGTACACTGAGCATGTAATCTTGTGTAGCCCACTGAGCATGTAATTTTGTGTAGTCCACTGAGCATGTAATCTTGTGTAGTCCACTGAGCATGTAATCTTGTGTAGTCCACTGAGCATGTAATGTTGTGTAGTCCACTGAGCATGTAATTTTGTGTAGTCCACTGAGCATGTAATCTTGTGTAGTCCACGTAGCATGTAATCTTGTGTAGTCCACTGAGCATGTAATCTTGTGTAGCCCACTGAGCATGTAATCTTGTGTAGCCCACTGAGCATGTATTCTTGTGTAGTCCACTGAGCATGTAATCTTGTGTAGTCCACTGAGCATGTAATCTTGTGTAGGCCACGTAGCATGTAATCTCGTATAGTCCACTGAGCATGTAATCTTGTGTAGTCCACTGAGCATGTAATCTTGTGTAGCCCACTGAGCATGTATTCTTGTCTAGTCCACTGAGCATGTAATCTTGTGTAGTCCACTGAACATGTAATCTTGTGTAGCACACTGAGCATGTATTCTTGTGTAGTCCACTGAGCATGTAATCTTGTTTAGTCCACTGAGCATGTAATCTTGTGTAGGCCACCTAGCATGTAATCTCGTATAGTCCACTGAGCATGTAATCTTGTGTAGTCCACTGAGCATGTAATCTTATGTAGCCCACTGAGCATGTATTCTTGTGTAGTCCACTGAGCATGTAATCTAGTGTAGTCCACTGAGCATGTATTCTTGTGTAGTCCACTGATGGTGTAGTCTACCTCATGAGCGGTGGTCCGGCGGAAATATAACTACACACATTTAAAACGTAGTCGCCATCCACGAAAGAAAAAAAAACTTTACAGATAACTAGTTATCCTGATTGGCACTAAGCAGTCAAAGTACCTAGGTAACTACACCAGAAGGATTGCAATCACCTATTTCTACAATTGTAGGAAACCTAATGAAAACAATAAAGTTTCTTACCATCTATAGTATCGTAGACTCCTTTTGACATGACATCCGAAACTCCGATGAAAACCCAAGGGAAGGAAGTAGTTTCAATCAAAACCTTCACAATTTCATCTGCCTCCCGCTGGTCCTTTGGGTAGAAAAGGGAAGCGCCTTCTAAAGCACAAGCCTTCTTTGCATCCTTCCAGCTTTTGTGCAAGGTGTGTATTTTGTAGAAACTCTCTGAGCTTTCTATATATTTGTATTCGTTCCGAAAAAACTCAAGTTCCCGTTGCTGTGCGTCTGGAGAAAATAGGTAACAACTTTAGGAATAAGCTATTCAATTCAATACTAGGCACATATTCAAGAAAAATGCCTTTTACGTTTGTTTTTTGTACCTAAGTACGTAATAGGTATCTATAGCTTCCTAGATCTCTTGTTTGCTCTAAACACCCCATACTGGTGAAAATATACGGTATTAAAATAAAATAAATGAATCTGGGCTACTTACACACATCACTCAGAGCTAATAGAAACAAAACTTTAAAAGCACCCATTTTTGTAACACGCTCTACTCTGCCAACACTTCGCAAGTGAGTAAGTATAAGTAAAGTACTATAAGTAAGTTTGGCTTACGCTAACGACATGGAAAATATCATTAAACACTGCACTGTCTTCCAATATGTTGACGATACGTGTTTTTTGGCAGACGATAAGGATATTATTATAGCTATGGACCAAATACAGCAGGATTTTACATCTATAAACAAATGGTCCCATGATGCAGGTCTGGTATTAAATCCCCAAAAAAACAAATTACTACACATATGTTCAAATAAAAATAAAACTTCTATTCAATTATTAGCCCACGATCACCTTTTTTCACACTCCAACAGCCGTTCATGCAACTGCGGCTCAATAGAACTAGTGACAGAGCAAACCTACCTAGGACTTACTATTGATAACAGACTCAACTGGGGCTATCACATCTCCAATGTATGCAATAAGCTACGTGATATCCTGGCCAAATTGTATATACTTAAATACAAAGTCCCTTACAGTATATTAATGACTTTGTATAATATATAAAGCTCTGGCGGAAAGTATTATGTTGTATGGATTAAGTAGCTATGGGCGAACGTATAAAACATACATTGATAAAATATATAACATACAGAAAAGATTGCTCAAAACAATTGTGTCAAAAAACTAAAAGAAAAATATTATAATGATTACGACGGACTATTTAGAGAGTGTAACATTGACACGATAGAATTGAGCTATCATTGCTAGTATAGTAGAAAACTATTACAACTGAGCTAGTTCTAAAAATATGTATGGAGATAGGTTAACAAATTATATCATGCCTAGAATCTTTGACCAATTACTTTGGTCGAAGCCTAGAATAATAAATAAAAATCCGAAAGTCGCTTTATCAAATAAGAACATAAAAAACTGTTTATTTTTTTTTATTAAAAATGAAAAATTTGCATATTATATAAAAGTCATTCAATCTACCTAATATAATTATATAAATAATACAGTACTTACAGAGTAAAAAAAAAGTCACTCATTTTATGAACAACCTGTATTCAAGTGTTTAGCGCGAATTACTCGACTCAACTGATGGCTGTATACCGGCCGGTTCTTGGTAACCGGTTTATCGGTTCAGTCAGAATGCAACATTAATTATGTACTTACCTATTTTAAGCGATGAACAGGATACTGAATTACAGAGTAAGATTACTTCTGAGGAGGTTTGTATACACTCTGAACAAACCCATAAGGGTCTCTTGAGTGTATAATACAATTTTGTGTGTTAATTTTTAAGATATATTAAAGAAAAAATAAATAGCTGTGTATTTCATGATAAACTGGATCATAATAGGTCAAAAAGTGTATTTGAAAAGTCCACAGTAACAGGAAAACTTAGTACCTACTTACGTTCTACCTAATAGCTACCTACGCTATCTGTAGGTAGGTACTTAGGTAAGTACTACGGAGGCTGCAATGCTCTAAGGGTTGCTACAAGCATTACCTATGTAATGCTGTGCATGATGCATCTGTATGTGATGTTATTCAGATTATTTTAAAAAGAACATGGGCAACTACCCATGCGTTGTTTGACCCAACTTTATGACAAACGTAACGTACAGTTGGGATACTTTTGGTTATTGATTATTATCAATAATCATTATCTTAACATAAAAAGCTAATTTAATTTCTTGCGTACAAGTTGTGGGAAAGTAATAATAAAGCTTGTTGCGTTTTGTTTCACGCAGATGCAATGAGTTGATTTATCTAATTAGTTTGAGATACAACTTTTGCTACCCAACTTTAAGAAATATACAAGTTCTTCAGAAAAATCTAAATTCTAGGTAATAAGGTTTTTGGTGTTTTTATAACTGGATCATGGTGTCACCAGACTGTATCTCATGAACCGTGACAGTTACACAGTTGAAATTTTCACAGATGATGTATTTTGTGTTGCAATTATTAAAACAAATACTAAAAAATAAAATAAAATAATTATTTAAGTGGGCTCCCATACAACAAACGTGTTTTTTTGCCGTGTTTATATCTGTAGGCTGTATCTCATGAACCGTGATAGTTAGACAGTTGAAATTTTCACAGATGTTGCCGCTATAACAACAAATACAAAAAAAATTAGGGGGCTCCAATACAACAAACATGTTTTTTTTGCCGTTTTAATAGATAATGGTACGGAACCCTTCGTGCGCGAGTCCGACTTGCACTTGGCTGGTTTATTATTTCGTTTTGATTAAATTCAGGTGTAATTAGAAATTCCACACATTAATCCGCGCTCACTAAGTAATTCTAGGTGTCTTTGCATGACGAAATGCATCTTAGATCTATGTTCGTGTCGCCGATCAAAATAAGGTTTTGTTTCAAATCAAACTTATTTCCCTTACTGTCCCGTCTCAAAAATCCACCTAAAGGGGGGAGGGGTTTCGGCCAGAATACCTTTGGCAGACTGGTGCATAACTAAATGTAGGATTAATATCTAACATTTGCGACTAACTTCTTCTTTGTATCAAATCACGTAAATTTGGGGTCCGGATCGTTACCCTTGAAACCGCCTGCCGAGCACTTCCGGCCACTCAGGAACTGGCAGACCAGATTTTTCTGTAACTACCAATATATTGATATATGATGCCACAAGTCTCATCTCTGTATTAAATGACGTAAATACCATTAAAACAATTCACCGGAAGTGATAGCTTTTTTTGTACTTTCGGCCAATTCTAATTTTTGGCACATATTTTTATAAACTAAGCATAACTTTTATAATCATGTGCCATGTATCTTATCTTTGTATCAGATGACGAAGAGGATCATACGGTCGCCGCTCGTACTATTAGGAATGCAACTAGCCAGCTCCATGACGAATATACTTTTATAATCATGTGCCATGTGTCTTATATTTGTATCAGATGACGAAGAGGATCATACGGTCGCCGCTCGTACTATTAGGAATGCAACTAGCCAGCTCCATGACGAATATACTTTTATAATCATGTGCCATGTGTCTTATCTTTGTATCAGATGACGAAGAGGATCATACGGTCGCCGCTCGTACTATTAGGAATGCAACTAGCCAGCTCCATGACGAATATAATTTTATAATCATGTGCCATGTGTCTTATCTTTGTATCAGATGACGAAGAGGAACATACGGTCGCCGCTCGTACTATTAGGAATGCAACTAGCCAGCTCCATGACGAATATACTTTTATAATCATGTGCCATGTGTCTTATCTTTGTATCAGATGACGAAGAGGATCATACGGTCGCCGCTCGTACTATTAGGAATGCAACTAGCCAGCTCCATGACGAATATACTTTTATAATCATGTGCCATGTGTCTTATCTTTGTATCAGATGACGAAGAGGATCATACGGTCGCCGCTCGTACTATTAGGAATGCAACTAGCCAGCTCCATGACGAATATACTTTTATTCATTGACGGTGGTCTATAAATAGCACACACTACTACGTCATGATTTGAGCTTAGCTTTAATGTTCCAATAAGGCTTTTTTAAATGTTGTTGTTTTGGGTTCAGCTATATACGGTGATGTTTAAGTAATTTCTTATCGAGTATTTTTTTTTGACGACCTCTGTGGTGCGGCGGCTAACTTTCGCTTGCGACGCAGGAGGTTGCGGGTTCGATTCCCGCCTCGGAACAAATATTTGTGCGATCTGCAGATATTTGTTCCGGGTGTTCTGGGTATTTTCTATATATAATAAAATATCTATCTATGTAATATATTGTATTAAGTATATCAGTTATCCAGTACCCATAACACAAGCTCTGGCTTAGCTTGGGGCTAGATAATGTTGTGTGAACTGTCCAGCATTATTTATTTTATTTATTTTTTTAATTACCCGCCTCCCTTCCTGTTAGATCGTAGTTGCGAGTACATGTTATAGCCAGGTATACTTAACAAGTTAACAATACTAGCTGGTATACCAGCTTCAGCAATAACAATCATATCCAGGGGGAAATACAGTTATGAATTATTTCTTTATGTTTCAGGGTGGCGGGCGCAGAACAATGCCACATAGGGCACGTCCTAGGCGGACGGTGACCTATGAGATAATGCACTTTTAAGGGATGTATTTCCCTATATGCAGAAGGTCAAATAATACGAGTCTTTACGTAAACCGAATATATTCCGCGATTATAATACCACACAAGTTATTGGTATGGATGGCTGGAGATGACTGGCTGCCTGTGTGCGCCCGCTCGTAATGCAAATCACGATTCAGCATTTCTGTAGCAACGCACACTGCTACAGTAATCTCCCCCTTACAAATTTTTTTTAAAAAAAAAATCTTAGGTCTAGAACATAAAAGTCTTAACATAAAACATAACCTTCCTATTACAAAGTTGGCTAAATAACCATTTAGCTTACACTGCGTTCTAAGCACAATCTTATTTTCGCAACATTGCTACCTTACGATGTGTGTGTTTTATTAGCAGATCAGATTACGCTCTTCGTACCGTAACCCAAACAATAAAAGAACAATTCTAACTACAATTTATGAACTCATTAGATATAAACATTAATTGAATCCCCTGAATAATCCAAAATATAAAATTACAAAAATACATTACTCAAATCACTGAAAAAAAAACTGTAATAAAATACGAAAAATAATTCTTCAAAATAAAATAAATCTCATAACAAAAATTACGTTACTAAGAGTAATGTCCATATGACACGAGCTATCCTCTACGTTCATACATTTAATTCATACATTTTTACTTTACACCATGATGATGATTACTTGAATTTACCTGATAAATTATTATCTTTAGAAAATACCTTAAACTGTTACATTTTTAACTGAATCTACTGAATGTTAAAACAAAAGTATGTGTCTTCCAGTTATATCTAAGTATACTACGACTATTAAAATTAAAAATATTAAAACAAGTAAATAACTTTCTTATTCTAACACGTTTTTACTTTATACTATGCTGATTATACTTGCTACAAAAAATATTTTCAAAATACCATGGATATTTTACTTATTTCCTTACCACGTTCTATGATTACACTGTGGTCCATTATGTACGTACTTTTATTTATCTAAGAAAACTTTTCACTTTAGTTTTTTTAAACAGTTTGCTGGTTCTGCGATTGAATTTGTTGAATGGTACTCCCCATCTCTTTCCGCAGCCAACCTCGTACTCGGGAATGACATGTCCCGCAACATAGATACATGATGATGAATAGTAAAACAATGACTAACATCATTAGACCGTAGGTTTGCATATGCTCCTCCAATGAGCTATAATCGGCTTGATTGCCTACTCCTGTCTGAGCTATGATTATCTCTTCATCTTTACTGTAGGTTTTTCCCATTTTGATAATCAGTTTGAAAAACAATAAAAAAATATTTACATGTGATCTTTGCAATGTCACAGTGCAAAATGAATGCTTACTATCTCTGCCTAACACTTTCTAGGTCGTTTGTATAATTACATTATATTTCATTGTTCTACATACATTATGCTTACATGTTTTAAACAGTTACTATGTTACCTACTGCAATTGCTTAGCAATTAAATCTGACGGTCGGTTTCACAACTCTGCCACTACGTGTGGTGCGAGTCATAAGCTGATCGCTCGCAGTATTTTTTTGTGAAACCTGCCTTGGAAATGTATTATTTTCCTTACTTACTATTTTACATTTTCTTATAGGTTCCTGATCTGAATGTTCGTTGTTTAGCATGTACGCGGGTTTTAGTCTGTCTACCGAAATCCGTGAACGTCTGTTTGTCATTTGGATAAGAAAGGATTTATCGCCCCTGCTTATGACGCTATATGGGCCGTCGTAAGGAGGTTGTAGTGCCTTCCTGACCGTGTCGTTTCTAACGAAAACTTGACTACACTCTTTTAAATCGGGATGTACAAAAATTGATCTTGTGTCACGATGTTGTGTTGACTTCGGTCTTAAATTCTTGATCACTCTTCTAAGCTGTTTAACGTATTCATGTGCATCGTATGTTCCTTCTTCCGTTTCTTCATAGAATTCACCTGGAATTCTTAGACTTGTACCATACACCATTTCAGCTGCGCTTACATTGGTGTCTGTTCGTGGAACTACTCGTAATCCGTACATTACCGTGCTTAATTCCTGTATCCAATTGGTGTGGTTCATCCTAGCCATAAGGGATGATTTTAGTGACCTATGCCATCTTTCCACCATTCCATTACTCTGCGGGTGGAAACTGGTCGTCCTCAGTTTGTAAATACCTAAATATTGCATTAAATTCTTAAAGAGCTTACTCTCAAATTGCGTACCTTGATCCGAAGTTAATCTTACCGGGCATCCGAATCTCACTATCCAGCCTTCGTATATGACTTTAGCTATTTTTACTGCATGAATATCTTCTACAGGAAAAGCTTCCGGCCACCCCGTTTTGCGGTCAACTACCGTTACTAAGTACCTATACCCTTCGGGTGTTGTCGGTAATGGTCCTACTATATCAACATGTATGTGATCAAAACGTTCACCTGATGGAAAATTACCTAAGCTTGACTTGTTATGACGCTGTACTTTGGAGCGTTGGCACTTAATACAAGTTTTTGCCCACTGTCCTACTTGTTTGTTCATATCCGGCCAATAATATTTATCTGTAACCATTTTACGTGTCGTTCGTATACCCGGGTGACTTATCTCATGTATTATACGGAATGCGGTTTGTCTAAATTGTTTGGGTAAATAAGGACGAGCTTTTTTTTCTAACATATTGCAAACAATAGACTTTCCGCAGGTTGGTAAAAATATTTCCCTGAGCTGCGTATTGTCCTTGCATACCATTTCTTTTAATTCCTCGTCTGTGCTCTGGGCCTTTGCTAATTCCTCGTAATCTATTGACGCTTGACATACTATACTTTCTATTCTTGATAAACAATCTGCCACTACATTTTGTTCGCCTGATACATGACGTATGTCTGTATTGAACTCACTGACAAATAACAATTGACGTGTCCTCCTTGGTAGTTCTTTCTCGCTATTCTTTTTTGAGAATGCATAGGTCAATGGTTTATGATCGGTATATACTATAAATTCCTTACCTTCTATCATGTTGCGAAAATGTTGTATAGACATGTATATAGCTAATAACTCGCGATCATACGTGCTATACTTTTTTTGTGCATCAGTTAGTTTCTTAGAATAATAACCTAACGGTTCCCACTTGCTACCTACTTGTTGTTGCAACACAGCGCCCACACAAGTATCCAACGCGTCAGTAAAAAGTGCAAGCTTGCTGTCAGGTAATGGATGCGATAGCGTTACAGCCTGTTGCAATCGTTGCTTGCATTCTAAGAATGCCTGATCAGCTGCCTTTGTCCATTCTACTTTTGTTTTGCCACGTTTCTTTGCATTATGTAGATAAGCATTTAATTCTGTTTGATATTCAACTGCCTTTGGCATGTGTGACCTATAAAAGTTAACCATGCCTAAAAAACGTCGTAATTGCTCTACGGTTTCTGGTTTTGGTAAATTTTCTATTAACTTTACTTTACTCTCTAGAGGGTGAATACCTTTAGTGGTTACCTTGTAACCTAAAAATTCTACTTCATTTTTTCCAAAATCGCATTTGCTTAAATTAATAGTTATACCATTTTTATTGAAACGTTCGAATACTTGTCTTAACTGGTCCCTATGCTGTTCCATACTATCACTTGCTATAATTACATCGTCTACGAAACAGAAAAGAAAATCCAGCCCTTGCAGGACTGTTGAATTCATGAACCTCTGGAAGGTCTGTGCTGCGTTCCTAAGTCCAAACATCATCCTGCTGAACTCCCAGAGTCCAAAAGGTGTAATGATAGCTGTCTTCTGGACATCATCTGGATGTACCATAATGCAATGATAAGCTCTGTTTATGTCAATTCGTGAAAATATCTTTTTCCCGGCTAAAATGTACGTAAAATCCTGTAATCTAGGGATCGGGTACCTATCTGGTTGTGTTACAGCATTCAGTTGCCTGTAATCACCACAGGGTCTGATGTCCCCCCCTTTTTTTGGAACGACATGTAGTGGGCTTGCCCACGGGCTTTTCGATGGCCTACATATGCCCATCTCTTGCATTAACTGAAACTCTGCTTTAACTTTTTGGTATCTGTCCGGCGGTAGTGGTCTTGCACGGGCATATACCGGTGGACCTGTCGTTTCGATGTGGTGGTAAACGGCGTGTGGTGGGTTCTCCCTAAACGAAACTGCCTTGGTAATATCCGGGTATTCCTTTAATAAATCATAAAACGGATGACTATCTATTATTGTTGAAATGGATTCATTGTTGAAACTAACCAACGATCCTATAACATTCAGATTAGTAACCGTATCTATAATTTTTTTGTTCCTTAAATCTACTAACAAACTATGATATTCTAAGAAATCCGCGCCGATAATGGGTTGATTTACGTCCGCTACAACAAAAGTCCAGCGATACGGACGCCTCAATTTTATATTTAAATTAATTGTCTGAACACCATATGTTTTGATTTCACTATTATTTGCCGCGTAAAGTTTATAATTCGAACACTCACCAGAAAGTTTCTGCTTCCGTGATGCCGGAATAACCGATATATTGGCACCTGTGTCCACTAAGAATGTTAATCCCGTTTCTCTGTCCGCGACACTAAGGCGGTGATTGCTGCTGGGTACGAAGTCTCCCGCCGTCGTTGACTGTACCGCATCTAGTTTTCCGGCGTAGTAGATCGATTTCCCGCCGGCGAGCTTGAATTCTTCCATGCGCAGGGTTTCTCACAGGACCACGCTCTATTCCGATAGCGGAAATGAAATCTGCACAGCCAGTTCGGATCTCCCTGATTCCTGGCTGGTCGAGATTGTGATCTCTGCCTCGATGCGCTTCTGGATCCACGACCTCGAAAGGCGCTGCGCCTATGCTGCTGTACCTTTACCTCCTCGCGTAACGACGCTACTTCTAGGTTCAGCTTGTGCATCTGTGTGACCAGCTCTCCCAACGGAAACTGGTTGCTACTGGAATTGTTGCTGCTCCCGCTGACTCCTGCTATTTCTCCACTCCGCATGTTTTCCATGATTTTATCAGCTATTTTGGCCAGATTCTCCAACTCCTGGTCCTGGCTAACGGTGAGGACTGCTCGTACTGATGTCGGTAGTCGAGCTATCCATAGATTGTGTAGCGTTTGGTCTGATATCTGGGTGTTCCTGCCCAACTCTCTCATGCGTCGTAGAAGTTGCGAGGGTTTCTGTGAGCCGAGATCCATTTCGCTCACTAGCTTCTGGAATTGCCTTTCCGCGCTCTCCTCGTATACCAGCATTAGACGGTCTTTCAATGTGTTATACTTGTCAGTGGCAGGTGGTGAAAAAACAATATCACTCACCTGCTGCAGTGCGTCTCGTCCCAACTTGGAAATTACAAGATTGAATTTATTCTCGTCTCCCTGTTTTTGTGGAGCCATAATGCTCTCCATCTGCGCGAACCATAGCCTGGGCATTTCGGCCCAAAATTCCGGTATCCTTGCCGAAACTGTGATTGCCGCCAATTCCGTGTTACTTCCTAAATCCATTTTAGCGGAATTGTCTGCTGCTGCTTCTGCCGATCTCGATCTGGGCACACTCGGCGTTTTAGTCGGTGTTTGAAACATTGTCTAAAGTTCACAGTTATTGCCGCACTAGATCAATTTGACTCACAGTCTATGACAAAGTCTGAAGGAAAAAAAAACAATTTACTGACCTCCCGAAATAGCATTTTCCGGGAGGGAATCACCTCCAACTGCCAAACGCGCGTCCGAAAAATCAAAGTCTGGGGTCACCACTTTAAGGGATGTATTTCCCTATATGCAGAAGGTCAAATAATACGAGTCTTTACGTAAACCGAATATATTCCGCGATTATAATACCACACAAGTTATTGGTATGGATGGCTGGAGATGACTGGCTGCCTGTGTGCGCCCGCTCGTAATGCAAATCACGATTCAGCATTTCTGTAGCAACGCACACTGCTACACACTGTTCATAGGCAGAGGTTACCGCTTAACATCAAGTGGGCCCATCTGCTAGTTCCGCCATTCAAGTAGTATAAAAATAATAATGTAAGAGCTTAGTGAAGTTCCATAGCGATGATCTTATATTAATATGTATACTTGAAATACTTAGATGGCATTTACATTGTTTTTGTACTATGTATGGATGGTATGTATGGTCCACCTGAATGTTCCGTTATTCACTGAAATAAAAAAGTTCCATAGAGGTCCGCATCTTATTATATATCTTAGCTTAGTGATTTGGATCAGTTGAGCTACCTTTAGATGGTTTGCAACGGACTTCAGATAGCTCAACTGATTCATTAATATATTTTTTAATTTTGTACTTATACTTGTATTAGTTGTGTTATTCTTTCTGTAAATAAATTATATCCTTAGCTGTGCTGAAATTAATTAAATGAAACTTTTCAGCCATGCAGTTTACTTTCCTACGTGAACTTATTCCGACTTTTCTGGCTCTCAGCTTCCCCGAAGACCATAGAAAAACTGTTATATTTTCCAATGTTAAAGTTTGCACGGAGAAGTTTTTCTCAGTATTAGCGTAAATTATATTTCAAAAGTACTAACCAATTACTTAACCAAGTAGTTAGCCATTACTGTTCTCTCTGAGGAAAAGCCTGAACATATTCGATATTTTCTTGGCCTTCAGGCACTGAAGACATAACACTACCTACAAACATTCAGGCTTCAGGTTTGAAATTACCAAGATTCAAATAGTAAAATTAAAAAGTATTTTTAAAAGTATTTAATAGTATTAATTAAAATTAATTATTAAATTAATTATTAATTGTTTTAATTCAATTTAAAAGTATTTTTAGCTTCGATGTTCTGTATATTTTATCGAAGATTTTTGGCAAAATCTACACAGTTTTTGACAACTTTTTTTTTTAAATCAGCTTTCCAATTATTTATAGATCCCAAAACAAGATTTAGATACATTTTCTCGGTAAAAAAAAAACCTGAACTAACCTGTACAACTACCTATCAACGTACATTGATAATATTAATATGAGTACAAATAATATTATTTTAGAGAGAATAGTAGGTTTTTATTTTCATTACGCAGCAAAAAAATAATTAAATACTGTTTTTCGTGATTTTCGTTAACTTTTCGTTGCGTGTGCGCTATTCTGTCATTTTCTAACTTACCTGAACTTTACTGAGTTAGATAGTGACTGAATTTGAATCTGAATTTGCCTCTTAACCTAAAAGGTCAATTTCCGATACAATTTTTTCAGACTGCGATAACATCACCGAGGTGTTTACGGTGAGTTATAATTGAAGACATGTACTGTTAACCTTTTGTTTAACAAATAAATACTAATATGGCATACAAATATGTATTACTAGCTGTAACCCGCGACTTCGTACGCGTAATATTGTTTTATCCATAACTCTGCGTAATAGCACAGACTAATTATGTTTTACACTGTGGTAATAGTATGTTCTAGTTGTTGTAGTAGTAGAATGTTTGGTTTTCCACTTGTGGTATCCTACCTATGCTAATTGTAAGTTAGCGCGCCTCCCCCGAACGTATGCACATTGCCCGCAACCGTCACAAGAATAATTTCTAAACCAGCATCCGATGGTCCGGTGCCCCTTTCTGCACCGCCAGCAAGGCTGCTCCACGCACTGCACATCGCCCCCCCCCCCTCCCTCCCTCCCCCCTTCACCCCCCCAAATCAGGTGTCTTTGAGACTTGTAACTCTTATTTAGTTGTATTGAGCGCCATGAACTGTTCCACGCGTCGTAATATCACTTTTTACTCGAAATATTGAATTGTACGATTTTACCGATCGGCATTTTATTGCCGATGCACAAAAACACAATAAATAAGCAAGTGGTGGTGTTTTTTCACGGTTTGTCTCGTCTCCAGTGGGATTTACAGGTAGGATACCACAGTTTATAGGTATTTACTTGAGGACTCAATCCACCATAGCGTGGCAGTCGCAGCGGTAGCCGAATTTTTAGTATGTTTTTTTTCTTGTCTGGTTATGCATTAAGTGCATGTCTCGTTTTTTTCTGAATGAAATGTTTTGTGTATTAGCAGCTGCTGCGGTAGCTGGATTTTTTTAACTGGTTTTGCTTGACCTATTGTGTGTGTTTTTATGTTCTTCTAAAATTTTTGACTTAAATATTTATAGCGTGCATAGCAGTCGCTGCGATAGCTGTTTTTTTGAACTGGTTTTTTGCTTGACTGACGTGTGTGTGTTTTGATGTGTCTCTAATTTAAGTTTATGTGTGAATATTTATAGCGCGCACAGCAGTCGCTGCGGTAGCTAGATTTTTTAACTGGTTTTTTGCTTGACTTTAGTGTGTGTGTGTGTTTAGATGTGTCTCTAACTTTTTTGAACCTCAATATTTATAGCGTGCATAGCAGTTCCTGCGGCAGCTGGATTTTTTTAACTGGTTTTTTTCTTGACTTAAGTGTGTTTATTTTTATGTGTCTCTAATTGAAGTTTATGTGTGAATATTTATAGCGTGCATAGCAGTCACTGCGGTAGCTGGATTTTTTAACTGTTTTTTGCTTGACTATGTCTCTTATATTTTGTACGATACCGTCAAATGACCTTTGAAACGACACCATACTTAATTAGTTCTCCCGTGATCATGGCGCATGCAACTCTGCCAAAATATCGGGAACATTCAAAACTCAAAAATCATGATAAATATCCCGTTTCTAGTGAAAAGTACCATAAGTACTTAAGTTTTTCAATTTAGATTTTTATAAACGTAAAATGTATGCGACACCTTCAAATGACCTTTGAAACAACAGCATCCTCAAGTTTTTCAATTAAGGGTTCGCATTTTAATCTTGAGGTCTTGAAAATGTTTTGATCTCAACAACGACACCTTCAAACGACCTTAGACATGACACCATTCTTATTTTTTTAAATTAAGTGGTCCCATTTTAACCTTTAGGTCCTGGAATGTTTTAATCTCAACAACGACACCGTGACACGACCTTTGAAACGACACCATACTCAAGGTTTTCAATTTAGGGGTCCCATTTTAACCTTGAGGTCCGTAAAATATATCTCGACAACGACTCCGTCAAACGACATTTGAAACGACACCATACTTATGTTTTTCAATTTAGGGGTCACATTATAATCTTGAGGTCCTGATTTTTTTTTAATCTGAACAACAACACCGTGACACGACCTTTGAAACGACACCATACTCAAGTTTTTTCAATTTGAGGGTCCCGTTTTAATCTTGAGGTCCTGATAATGTTTTAATCTCAACAACGACACCGTGACACGACCTTTGAAACGACACCATACTCAAGTTTTTCAATTTAGGGGTCCCATTTTAACTTTGAGATCCTAAAAATATGTAATCTCAACAACGACACCGTCAAACGACCATCGAAATGACACCATACTAAATTTTTTAAATTTTGTGTCCCTTTTTAACCGTTAAGTCCTAAAAAATATTTTGATCTTAATGACTTCACCGTGCTAGTTGCACGGTGAAGTCAGCCTAAAGTGTATTTATTTACAAAGAAAATGTTCCCATGCTTTTTTTCAGCAAAATTTCAGGTACTGCTGAAATTTATGTTGCCTATTTTTATTTAAGGAATCTACATGTGAATTTTCTTGCTTCTACTACCAACGGTTTCCGAAATACGAAGCATTTGAGTTTTACATTAAAAGCCATTTTGGACCCTTACAGGGTGAATTTTCTAAAATCCTTTCTATGTATACCCCTACACCCAAAAAGGAATACATCCTCCAAATTTCATGTGTATAGGTCCAGCGGTTTAGACTGTGCGTTGCAAAACGCAAAGTGTATACGTTAAAAGCCCTTTTTGGACCCCTAAGAGGGTGAATTTTCCAAATTCCTTTCCAAGTACACCTTTACACCCTAAAAGGAATACACTGTCCAAATTTCAAGTCTCTACGATCAGCGGTTTAGGCTGTGCGTTGTAAAAACTAAAGGTTTTTTATTTTTTTACAAAGAAAACGATCCCCTTCCGTTTTTGAGGAAAATTTCAGGAATCGCTGAAGCACTTGTTTATTTTTTTTATTTGAGGATTCTCCATGTAAAATTTCAAGGTTCTACTGCTAACGGTTTCTGAAATACAGAGCTATTTTGTTGTATATTAAAAGCCCATTTTGGACCTCTTAGAGAGGTAGTATCGAAAATTCCTTTCTTAGTGCACCCCTAGACCACAAAAGGAATGTACCCTCCAAATTTCAGGTCTCTAGAACTTACGGTTTAGGCTGTGCGTTGATTGTCAGTCAGTCAGTCAGTCAGTCAGTCAGTCACGCAACGATTTTATATATATTGATAATACTAGCGTAAGGACAGGGCGGAATACGTGTAAATGACGCTTAGGTTTTCTGTGCCAAAATATTTTAGACACCAATGACAGCCAGTCTATGACTTGGTTCGCACGCGCACGTGTTTTTGCTACGAAAAAACTCAAATTGTGGCAATTGGCTGGCCATATAGATCGCAAGACCGCTGGGGAATATTGGTTATCGAGTGGCGACCAGTCGGAGTGTTGTAAGGGACCCCCCTCAATGGGCTGATTATAAGTCTATGGATGGCAGCTCAAGACTAGTCGTCGTGGCATTCTATGGAGAGGCCTATTTCCAACAATGAACTTCTACGGGTTTATTATTATGATGATGGTGATGATGAGGTAGTTCTAAGGGGCCCATCACTGGAGTTGTTGCTACGAGACTCATTGTGACCACGGAATGAATTTACACAGCTTTTTCACGGCTGTCTCGAAACATGATTTCAGTGTTGAAAATAGATGGCACTGTACTGCGGATAAACTGTCAAAAGAAAGTTTAACTTCGTGACATCTTCAACCCTTTATCGAAGCGTGACAAAGTCAAAAAACAAACTAGCTAAGAATTTTGGCAGATGATTTGGAGTCAGCGCCTTCTATCGAGCCAATAGGAACTACTTTTTTACTCTTTAAGACTGCGCCAACACCAGCCAGAAATCTACATACACAAAAACGCCAAATGCCGCTCTAAAAAGCGGTTTTTATTGAATATCTCGTGAAATATAGATAATTTTAAAAACCCCTAGGGTGATCCCTCCGTTTTATTGTATTGATCTTATTTATCCAATTTTTGACCCAATAATCTGTACCAATTTAACAAACAATCTAATCTAGCCAAAAGTTAGAGGTAACTTTGTGTTTTTTTTTATCGAGAAATTGTTGTCCTATCGTGTTTCTGTCTTGGTGATCCCGCAGTATTATAATGTAGTATCCATGAACATTTTTAATTTGAATATTGTACTTGATTTAGTCAGTTAAAAATCTAATCTAAGATTGGTAATTTTGCGTTGTACCCCACCTGTAAAGACCTCATTGCGGAGTTGCGGCGAGGGGGGCGCGTGATTCACCAATAGTCGATGTCAACTGACACCCAACAACCATGCGTCCGTATGACACGTGGCTTCGTGCTCTTCGCAAACAAACTGTACCTACGCAAGAGCTAGTTAGTGACCTTGGCGTAAACTTGCCTAACAAGTAATTAATTTTGTAAAAATTCAATAACCCCCAACGCAATGAAACGGCTGAACCGATTTTGATCAAACATAGCTAAGAACACTCCCGACAAATTCAACTTTCAAACAAAAAAAATAAAAACCAAATCGGTTCATCCGTTCGGGAGCTACGATGGGACAGACAGACACACACACACACAGACACGTCAAACTTATAACACCCCTTCGTTTTTACGTCGGGGGTCAAAAATTATCTTCAACAGCAGAAATAGGTTTTAATTTATTTTATAGTATGGGAATAAAATTCAGCTTCAGAGTCCAATCGACGCGCGGCTAAAACGCAAAGTTCTTGTATATTTAATGGCAATTACTGTGCCTACCAATGCACAGTGGCACTGCGAACTTATTAAAGTTAAATTTGCCTTCCAGCACGTACAACGACCTAAAGCGGCTGGAAACTGCTCCTAGGCTGTTACTACACAGGGAATAATAGAACTAGCAACGTATAGAAGTTTCACTACGATGTCATTGAGAGCACTGATGTCCTATTCTGACCCTGACTTCTAATCCAACGGTGGTGGATTCAATTCCTGGACGTGCAAAAATGGATTTTTCACTTGCAAAGTTATATGCGCAATATTAGTACTCTCAGACAGTGAAGGAAAACATTGTGAGGAAACCAAGCATGTCCTAGAATCAGAAAATTTAAGACTGACATGTAGATGAAAGGAGCCTCTGCAAGCCGCACTGAGTCCTTTCACCACACTGGTTCATTCACCATTGGTCACTAGGCCCTTTTCAGGGACACCATACCTCAAGCTGATCTCTGACCTAGCGAACGGTGACTATAAGACGGAAACTGTGACACCTAGCAGTAGTAATATTCCGATGTGACGTCACAACAAGCACAAAGGCTGAGGTAAATAGACTGATTAGCAAGTACAAAACTTAGCATTGTCTCTGTCCCTCTCTAGCACGCGTAATTAGACATGTGTATGAAAGTGACAGGGACAATCCTAAGCACTAAAATGTGCTAAGTAAGATCTATTTATCTCGACCTTAGTATGTATGAATTTGTAGCACGTACCTACTCGAGCTATACAGAACCCAGCCCAATACGATTTGAATACTGTGGTCTATCAGCGAAGACAAAACGATTCACAAGCTTTTATATAGTTTCACCTGTCGCGGTGTAATCAAATCTTACAACAAAAAATTGATCCGACAAAATTTGAGTTCCGATGACAATACATATTATGGTGACAAAGAGCTGATCATAATGCAGACGGAACTCCTAGTAGCCTAGCAGTGTTTGGCCTGATTTTGATCAGCTCACGGTTCCGATCATGAAAGATTGTTATGAAAAACTAAACAAAAACAATGTATGTAATTTCTTGGCAAACAGGACTCAACGCGTCCGTCCAAAATTGAATCTTAATTTTGGGTATTAGAGCCTCTTTTACAATGAAGATCGATTAGGAGTGTTACAGGTCTACGTAGCCACTTTTACTACGGTATAAAATAACCACAGATATTTACAACCAGTAATATTGGGTAAATCATCGTTTAAAAATGAGATAGCAATTTCGGTGAAGTTCATTTCTTTATTGCTAGGTTCATCTTGATTGCTCAATCACATCTTCGGTATAATATTTTATCGCACATACGTATAACAGTTTATGGTAGGTAAATATTAATACCACAATTAAGTTTAGTAGGTTTTTGCCTTCTAAGCAATTGGTCACCATTTAATATGTTACTACTGGAACGCCCGCAACTTCGTCCGAAGTTCGCGCGTTCGGAGTTTCGCGTGGATTTTTTTCCTTACTAAATTCAACACCCCGCTGCACCCCCTTAGAGGGTGAATTTTGGAAATTCCTCACCTGCACCTCTTGAAAGCCTTTATTCCCCAACGGTTGTTGGTTCTTCATGGCCCATTGCCACTTGATCTTGCTAATTCTGAGAGAAAAATGTGAAACAAAGAACCTCGTCTACTCAACATAAGTAGTTAAATAGGCATACAAGTAGGATTTATTTATGAACTGGTGGATATAAAAAAAATAAGGCTAGGGACAAATCTGGCGAAAAATCGTTATAGGAGTTTCACTAGCTGAATTCCGCCTCGTAACGAATTTGAGCGGATCAAGCTGAAATTTTGCGTGTAAAACAAAATCATACACAAATAAGAAAGAAAAAAAAATAAAGAATATATATTTATTTGTATACAAGAGCTACGCAGAAACACATAATAAACTTAGACTTAAACAGATATGAAGGTACTAAGTGTAACTCAAGTAACAAAATGGCTCTGTCTCAGCATGGAAGCTAGCAACCAACGCTGGTCTTCCGTCGGAACCACTCATAACTTAAATAGCGCGCGAAATTCAGCATAATGTACAGTGGTGGAATGAAAATGTTCGTCACCTTAGGGCCTATTTTTGGTTGTTCAATGCAAAAAGCATAGGTACTGCTTTACCGACATAGTATTGCAATGGTACTGTTTTACCGACACAGTATTGTCAATATTACGAAAATAACCTTCAGTTACCATGACAACGGATAATAGCAGCGATTGAATAACAGATAGTCTACGAATAAAATGACAAAGCTTCTGGCTAACTCATTATAAAACTGGCCAAGTGCGCATCGGACCTCGCGCATTCAGGTTTCCGTCGTAGAAACTATTATATAATTTGTGGTTCCGTAACAAATGTATAAGTTATAAATTGCCTAAGTTTAGTTAATCCACACGCAAAATTAAATCTGTTTGTAATAGAAATATGAGAAAATTCTCAAAATGTTTCTATTTTCTAAAATATTATAATTTTTTGGTAAAATATTCATACTAAGTATGCAGAATATTTAAAAAAAACTAGTTCGTGGGTTAAATGGAAATTAAATTGAACTTAGTAACAAAAATACAGTATTATTCTACTTAATAGGCTCTAAAATTATACTCCACATGCTAGTGTTTAGGCTAGGCATTTTATTTATTTTTGACGACCTCTGTGGCGCGGCGGGCGACGGTTTGCCTGCGACGCAGGAGGTTGCGGGTTCGATTCCCGCCTTGGAACAAATATTTGTGCGATCGCAGATATTTGTTCAGGGTGTTCTGGGTATTTTCTATGTATAATAAAAAATATCTATCTATGTAATATATTGTATTAAGTATATCAGTTATCTAGTACCCATAACACAAGCTCTGCTTAGCTTGGGGCTAGATAATGTTGTGTGAACTGTCCAGCATTATTTATTTATTTATTTATTTAGGGTACGACAGATTTATTTTTCCCTCCCCACTTTAACTTGTAGGGGAAACATACTTCAAAATAATTTTTGGTTATCATTTTTGGGCTTGGGTCAGTAAGATACATATATAATACAAATATGAATACTTCAATGGTTTAGCCGCTATAGACCCGTGTGATAGAGAGACGGACAGACGGATGAGCGAGGGCAATAGGGCTTCGTTTGGCCTCTTTGGGTACGGGACCCTAAAAAAGTCGTTCCAAACTTAAACAAGCAACTGATCAAAGGTGTGCGAATTTGATCTTTATAATAAACATTTAAATATTGGTTTTCTATACAGCAGTCTGCTGCGTAGAATAGTTGGAAAAGGTAATATGTGCTCGCGACAAGCTAAGGGGATTCCTTTGAAAACTGACGAACGTTTTCATTCCGCCACTGTACCTTTTTCTACAACACGTCTGTTACAACACTACGTAATTAACGCGTCAGTGTGCAACGTCGCGGACGCGCGTGGTTGACGTTTGTTCGCCCTTTGGCGCTTTTGTAACTCATGTCTACTTGGTACGACGAGAAATTACACGCGCGGAATTCCGTCGCGACTTTTCCGCGATATTTGTCCCTCGCCTAATGCAGTAACATTTAAAAAGCTGCAAACCCTATTTCCCCTAATTGCTCCTTGCTCGGTACAACAGAAGTAAAAAGGTTTTTGTAAAATTTTCATAGCTTTTACATTTTGCACACGCAGGATTCGTATTCGCCACTTCAAAGTGTTTTTGTTTCACAAAACGTACCTACCTAATTAATTCTTGTGTTGGCACTGGTAGAGTTGTCCCATGAGTCAAATGCGGAGGATCTCCAACGCCGAAAACATCCGGATTTTTTGTATCTAAAAGGTCTATCATCTGTAACTATTATAATTCTGAGGCGCCAGTTTATAGAGCCTTTTTGAGAAAGAGTTCGTTTGGCTTTCGATCTGACGTAAAGCAGCAGTGCTCATATTGTTGTGTTTGAAGGCTATGAAATTACAGGCACATGAAACATTTCATGAGAGAAAAAAACTTTGGTCTTTTTAATCAGGACATCATGGTCAACGTAGTTATTTTATAAACTTCATATACCTATGCGTATCGGGATAACGTGCAGATTCTAATAATACAATCATCTTAATCGGTTAAAGCGTTTAGAAGATATGGTGGAATAAAGAAACATATATAGGTACACACACATACATAGGTACATGAACCTTGAAAACAATACTTACACTCCTTTTTTTGCGGTAGGTAGTCGTGTAAAAAGGCAAGTCAGCCGAATAGCCGGCTGAGATGCGAGAGGTTGCGGGACAAATGTTTGTATGATCTGCAAATATTTGTGGGTGTTGTTTTACCAGATACTCGTAGTTTCTGATACGCATGACACAGGGGATCCTAGTGTGGGATCAGATATCATCAGCCCATCTCGCGGGGGCCGTCCTACACAGCGTCTTGATCGTGATCGTCACTAGAGAATCTTTATTTCCCAGTAGGTAATTGTTGGTACCTAAAGTAATGTGAATGAAATGTTCGCGCAACAATTGCCTTCGAAAAGTCGTTGATAATTTTTGACCGTTCAATCCACCGTCCGGCAAACTCTGGCGAAATCCTGACGTCTAGCAGACCAACCCTATACCACCTATACTCCTTTGAGTACAGTACGCTATGCATGCCCTTCCTGCATACAACTCTCTACTTCGGGTGGGATGCGGCAGTACGGATACTTTTTTTTTGTAAACCGACTTTCAAAAAGGCGTTGGTTTAATTCGCGTTTAATTTTTTAACAAACTTAAAACATGCTTTTTTTTTTAATGATTGTTTTTTCGTATCTGAGTCATTAACCTATTTTCCCTATTGTCATGGTCCTATTTTCGTCAAAATCTGGTTCTGATGATAGTATCCATGACGAATTGAGGGAACTCCTCAAATATTCTAGGCATACATATAGCGAATTTGGTATTTTCGGTAACAAGTCAAACATGTGCATTCATAAAGTATCATTTGGTGAAGTGGAACTGAAGAAGAAGACCACAGAAGGCTATTGGAACTCCTCAATAATAAGTATAGTGTAGTAGTTTAGTAGTAGTAGAGCTTTTTTTTGAAAGAGTTCGTCCGGGGAAGTACTACCACCATACCTATTTCTACCGCAAAGCAGTAGTGCTCGCATTGCTTTGTTCCGGTTTGAAGGGTAAGGGTGCCAGTGAAATTACGGGCACATGAGACTTTTCATCTTTATGTCTCAGGGTGGCGGGCGCAGTGCAATGCCACATAGGGCGCGTCCTAGGTGGACATGACCTATGAGGTAATGCACTGTTCATAGGCAGAGGTTACCGCTTAACATCAGGTGGGCCATCTGCTTGTTCCGTCATTCAAGTAGAATAAAAAAATAAAATAAAAAAGTATTTCCAGGTGAGCTGAAATTTGGCATACCTGTCAAGTTCCAATGACAGTACAATATTATGGTGACAGCAAGCTGATTTGATGATGGAGACGGAAATGATGGACAACGAAACTCCTCAGTGGATAAAAAATAGTAAACTGTTCATGTTTAGGCTCATTTTGATCAGCACACGTTTCCAACCACCAATTTTATAAAAGCTTGTAAAGTTTTTTTTTTACTAAAAACTTATTCTTCGTTGTTTTCGTTTACGTTAAATACGAACACGTGAAGTTATAAATAAATCCATAAATTTCGCTATAACCGACAGTTGAGGTGAGGAGTCTATGGAAGTTTATACAACTTTCATTATAACGTCACACCGCTGACGTGACGGAAACTTTGTACCGCGGGAATAGATTGATATTGATCTAGCTTAGCTGGGGAATGTCACGGGAGACATTCAAATTACTTGTATTTTTTTTAGGAGCAATTTTTTGACCATTTATCATGCTGACTTCCGCCCTTAGACGAGCCAAAGACAGGCTGGCATGGATGCAGCTCGTCAATTCCTCTACCAAAGCATTTCAAGACGGGCACGACTTTCAGTAATGAAGAAAACGACAAAGAAGAAGAGCAAGCTCAAACTTCCTACGTACCGCAAGGGCGTGTTGCTGTACGTACCGCATGGGCGTGTGGCTGAAATGCTCGGGGCAGGAGTCATAGTTACCTACACACTTCCTACGTACCGCATGGGCGTGTTGCTGAGATGCTCGGGGCAGGAGTCATAGTTACCTACATACTTCCTACGTACCGCATGGGCGTGTTGCTGAGATGCTCGGGGCAGGAGTCATAGTTACCTACATACTTCCTACGTACTGCATGGGCGTGTTGCTGAGATGCTCGGGGCAGGAGTCATAGTTACCTACATACTTCCTACGTACCGCATGGGCGTGTTGCTGAGATGCTCGGGGCAGGAGTCATAGTTACCTACATACTTCCTACGTACTGCATGGGCGTGTTGCTGAGATGCTCGGGGCAGGAGTCATAGTTACCTACATACTTCCTACGTACCGCATGGGCTTGTTGCTGAGATGCTCGGGGCAGGAGTCATAGTTACCTACATACTTCCTACGTACCGCATGGGCGTGTTGCTGAGATGCTCGGGGCAGGAGTCATAGTTACCTACAGACTTTCTACGTACTGCATGGACGTGTTGCTGAGATGCTCGGGGCAGGAGTCATAGTTACCTACATACTTCCTACGTACTGCATGGGCGTGTTGCTGAGATGCTCGGGGCAGGAGTCATAGTTACCTACATACTTCCTACGTACCGCATGGGCGTGTTGCTGAGATGCTCGGGGCAGGAGTCATAGTTACCTACAAACTTCCTACGTACCGCATGGGCGTGTTGCTGAGATGCTCGGGGCAGGAGTCATAGTTACCTACAGACTTTCTACGTACTGCATGGACGTGTTGCTGAGATGCTCGGGGCAGGAGTCATAGTTACCTACATACTCTGAGATTAAGAGAAGGGCCACTCCCGCCGTTCTTTATATTAATTACCTAAACTTGCCTGACTGTTGCTGCTGTTTTGATTCTGAATATCGAGTAAATGAGTAGGTAGTTATAAGTGTACAAACATGTATCGATTCGTTTAAACATACATACACACATCATACATTATACTTATATATGCCCATCATCAACCATCCATAAAGATATTGAATTTTTAAATTGTACGAGTACCTCTCTTGAAAAATTTAAGGACCTCTATAACTCAAGAACTAAGTAGTTACTTAAGTACCTACCTAACTATATTTTCAAAACAAGAAAATGTATTTATTATACTCAAAAAATGTACCTTTGTTGTGTGTTTTTAAAGTACAAAGGTAAATAAAAAAAAGTAGAAACAAAAAAATACACAGATTTTACAAATTATTTACTGAAAACTATTTTCGTCTATTGCGATGCAAGATTATTCATTATTCACGCATTCTGAGATAAAATTTACTAAACATATTCTGGAGAAACGTGTGCAAAGCATTGAAAAAGTTATATTTTGAACTTCTAAAAGATTATTCAGAACTTTACAGAAAAAATAATTTATATTCTTTATTCTTATTTATTTCGCGATAGTCGCAACTGAGCTCTACTCATGGACCTACTTACCCAAAAGTAGGTCCATGGCTCTGCTTGAGACTGCGTGAGAACGCCACGTAACGTCAAAGTGTACCTACGTGCGAGAAATGGCGCTTTATTCGGAGTGGTCTCTGTCTGGCGGCGCGCCCCCTACGTACTTTGTGGTACTGATCCACAAAACCCGTCAAATAATCAGCTGATATAAACCAAACAACGTAGTTAGCTCTCAAACTCCAAAGAAGTTCGACATTCAAAAAGTAAAATATTAATAAATAATTCAGTTGAACCCGGCGGGGATAACTCTGTGGAGTAAGTTGATAAAACTTTATTCATTAAAATAACTCGTGAACTTGAAAGGGACAAATCGAACATGCTATAGAGCTAATTGGACCTTCAGAACAAAGGGATATACCTACTTACTGTTACGTAACGCAGATGGTAAATTAAATTTATATTAAGCCTAGTTCAGACATACTTTAGTGATTTAGTCGATTGAACTAAAATGTTGTTACGAGTATCTACATAAGAGGCTGTCAAGATATTACTTATGAAACTATCATGGTTATGTACATACTTTTCCCTAAAAACGGGATATTTACCATGATTATTGAGTTTTGTTTGTTCCCGATATTCAGGGGGAACTAACTAAAGTCTTTGCGAGTAGATGTTATTGGCATATATATCGATCTACTCTCTTTCTCACTCTTTTATTACGACCAATAATCATAAATCAATAATCATTACTAGTCAAATAGTACATTCATACATACATAGACATACGCCTTTTTCCCCGAAAGGGTAGGCAGAGCCTCAATGGGGTCTTTGCACCGTGGCTTGCAACATCGTGGGAATATAGATGTGATATCTATTTTTCTCAAACTATTTTTTTATGAAAGTTTGTGTTAAATTTGTTATAGTCTCAATGTAATGCTTTTACCAATACAAGGAGATAAATATTACATTTAAATGTAACCCAACAATTATGTTTCAAGCGGGGCTCGAACCCGCATCTTCGCCTCTAATCCGCGACGCCTTGATCATAGAGGTCATGGAGTGAGCTAACGCTGGCGACGAACTTTCTGGGCACTATCAACTAGACGTGAATGTTTTTTTTTTTTACAATTTGGGCTGCACGGCTTGTGCATTTGCCATTTTCAAGTTAAGTTAATTTTCGTATTTGCAACGTTACACTCCTTCCAAATCAAAGTCAACTCATGTTAGATAGATTAATGTTGGTTTGAGACGTACTGTAGACTGTAGGTACTAGTAGTGCGAATGTGGCTGGCACTATTAGTCCTGGTTTGTAACGTTTCTGTTAAAATAGGCTGTGACTGACGGACAGACAAACAGACATGAGAGTGATACCATAAAATGGTTCGTTCGGTACATTAAGGTACGGAACCCTATGATGTACTTTCCGAGCAGGTATAGTCTAGAGGCTATTTTTTCCCTCTTACGAAATTATGCAAACTTTAACAATTCCTTTAGGTAAAATGCCATGAATCATCCGCTTAAACAACTCACAACCAAAGATTTAAATCGTTAGATACGCCCAGTTACCGAAAACTGTTGCATTGTATTTGAATCAAAGGTCTGACGCACGCACACTAGTGAATAGTTAAAAATCGTGATTTTGTCTATAAACTTAACTGTTGATATTTACCATTTATTGTGCAATCATATTGCACGAACTTTTGTGAAAAAATAAACGACCACCTGACACTGATTCCGAATGAGCGAGCTATCTTATTTCACGTGGAAACATTATGGCGCGATCACTCAACGGTAAGGGTGTATCTAACGATTTAAATCTTTGCTCACAACGACGCGAACAAACAACAAAATAAATCGCTCTATAAATCTTATAATTTTTTCATTACAAAGAACTAGTTAAAACTTTTAAAGCTCTTTTCAGCTTTTTTGCTTCCCTTACAAAAGTGTCAGAAGACTAATGAAATACTCCGCTCTAGACAAAGCGTTTTGAGGCGTTTCTTTGTTACGTCTGATGTACCACTTGATATAAAGCCCTTTTACATTGGCGAAGTGTTTAGCCAGTGACGAGTACAAGTGCAGTGGCGAGTTGCGAGCGCCTGGACATGACAGTGTTTAACACTACAACCGGTAAAGTGGAATTTCTTCACTTTCTTAGCTATGTTTGGTGCAAATTGGTGCAGCCGTTTCCAGGATCAGTTCACAATAATTTGCTTGAAGGGAACGGAGGCATTTTTGCAGCTGGCACGTGGCCGAAATCTGAACGAACACCGCCATCTTGTAATCTAATATCAAACAGCGCCACAACGGCGGCCGTTGTAGCACTTTATTGAAAAGGCATTTCTGTTTTTGTATGGGAATGTTTTATCTGATTCAAAGTAGGTAATTATTATACCACAGATTAAATTCCTAAATTCCTAATTATACAACAGATTCCTAAGTGGGGCAGAAACCGGGCTCAGTGGCGCGTTGACTAACGTGGGCTGATGATGATGATGATGAAGTGAGGTCTTTGCCTGCAGTGGGAAACATCCGGCTCATTACTTTTAAAAATAATTCTCTTCAAAATATAGGACTAAATTATTACAATAGCAAATATCGTGGCCTGTTTGTAATTACGACATTTATTTACAGAAAGCGTAATACTCAGTGGTAATACAAGAGAAGGTATGCATAACATTTCAAAAATACAAATGAAACAGTTGAGCTCTTTGTTAGTTATAATTAAATTTCCATCAAGTCCCACAGGACGCTGGAAGTTTAACCTACTTGGCACAGTTTTCCTTTTCGGAATAATCACAGAAGATGAATATACTCGTAGGTAATAACTTCACATAAACGTACTGCAGTGCTATTCATTTTCGTGACAATTTTCAAGCTCTCAATGTTTTCTCTAGTCCGGTCACGTTGTGAATTCTTTCTTTGACATATTGAAGTTCCATAAATGGCAGTCACCTGAACATGATAAAATGCAATACCGACTTCATTGCCATGTGCCGTGGTGTGTCCGGCTTAAAAATGGACCCCTCTGTCTTCTCCCGTGGATGTCGTAAAAGCTGACTAAGGGATACCCGCACTAGTTAGTAAGATTCGTTGGTATAAGATTTGTCCTGGCTGCTAGCTTAAAAAGGAGTCTGTTATTGCTGGATAAAAGTGTGAGCTGAGTCAGTCATGGGAAGCAATGGCGGCGATGAGCTCACCACTTTTTACGTAATATATTCCAACGATGGTGCAACGATGGTAGAGTAGTAGGTAGTAGAGCTTTTTATGTGAAAGAGTTCGTCCGGGAAAGTACTACCACCATACCTATTTCTGCCGCAAAGCAGTAGTGCTCGCATTGCTGTGTACCGGTTTGAAGGGTATGGTTGCCGGTGAAATTACAGGCACATGAGAATTTTCATCTTGTCTCAGGTTGGCGGGCGCAGTGCAATGCCACATAGGGTGCATCCTACGTGGACGTGACTTATGTGATAATGCACTGTTCATAAGCAGAGGGTACCGCTTATCATCAGGTGGGCCATCTGCTTGTCCCGCCATTCTAAGTAGTATACAAAAATAAATTTAAAAAACCCACGGTGAAAAGAGGTCTTTAGAGGATCTGCCTACCCCTTCGTGGAAAAAGGCGCGTATCTATGTATGTTTGTATATTTAACATCCAACAGTTACCTACATATATAATAGCTGGCTCCAAATTCCAGCATAATTATTTCCAAGGTAGGTACCTGATTCATACATACATACATACATAGACACACGCTCTTTCGAAAGGGTAGGCAGAGCCTCAAAAATGGGCCTCTTTTCACTGCTGTGGGTTGCACCATCGTGAGATATAGATGTGACAAGTGGTGAGCTCATCGCCGCCATTGAGCTCACCACTTGTCGATGTTTATAAAGAGCTGAAGCGTTTATCTAACAAATATTTTCGTGTCATGATTTATGTGTGCTATCTGCTTATTTATGATACAGGGCCTGCTATAGGTTATTTTTAGGTATTCTATGATTCATTACTGTCTACTGAGCCTGGATACAAGATTTATGATTAAGTACTAATAGAACATAGGTACTTGTTAATTGGGTTATTGTTGCTATTATTTATATTCGCCGTTGTGTGTCCGGCCTAAGAAAAAAGTTAGTTATTCTTTGCTATATCTTTTTACAAGTTTTTTTTTTAACTTGCAATATTTGTTTGTCCGGGTGGAATCAGGGTGGAATCTTGCAACTGAATTTTAAAGCACTTATCCTCAAACGATTGAGCTGATATTTGGCATACCTGAGTTCCAATGATAATATGATGGTGACAGCGAGCTGATCTGATGATGGAGACGGAAGGTGGACAACAGAACTCCTCGATGGATAATAGTAGACTAGCCGTGTTTAGGCTCATTTTGATCAGCACACGGTAACGATCACTAATTTTATAAAAGCTTGTATTGCAAAATATGTTTTCCATAAAAAAACCTAATTAATGCATTGAGTTAGAAACTTAAAAATTTTACGCCACAAGTTCACTGAATTTTATACTACACTAATATTATAAATGCGAAAGTTTGTGAGTGTGTTTGTTACTTCTTCACGCTGAAATGGCTGGACTAATTTGGATGAAATTTGGAATAGAGATAGCTGAACTCCTGGAATGACACATAAACAATTTTTTATCACAATATTCTCACGGGTTCGTGACTTATGCGGGTAACAACGCGGGGCACAGCTAGTTTGGTATAAATTTGAATTTGATACTTTGAGTCTAAAAAGGGTCTTGACAGACACACAGACGGACAACAAACTTATCCTATTTATGGTTGTTCTGGTACCATTTCAGGTGAGGAACCCTAAAAAAATTAAAAGTTACGTGTATTTCTCTATATTTCATAAATATTCAGAAAGAGTATAAAGAAAAGTCTAGTAACTTTGTAAGCAAACTAAAAGCTTTTCAAAGCTCCACATTTTCCTGCAGTAAACATAAATGTTTCCTCTAGCCTTTACCCCTTAAATTAACGTGGTGTATTCGTAAACTGCGTGGATGGCGTAGAATCGGTCTCGCAGCGCCTCTCGCGCTAACGAGCCACTCGGGGCCCGTTGGTGTGAATCAACACCGACGCACATCATGAGGCTCGAGGTACTGATTTACCTTACCTTGTTACATATTCTTCAGAGATTCAGGTTTTACACGACTGCCTCAAAAAAAGGCTCAAAAAATAGATATTGTGTTCACGGTTCATTTATGTAGGTTTGTACATAAATATATAATGCTGGAGAGTTCACACAATATTATCTAGCCTAAAACTAAGCAGAGCTTGTGTTATGGGTACTCGATAACTGATATACTTAATACAATAAATAAATTATAATAATAAATAAATAAATAAATAATGCTGGACAGTTCACACAACATTATCTAGCCCCAAGCTAAGCAGAGCTAGTGGAATACATTACATAGATAGTTATTTTTTATTATAAACAGTAAACACCCTGAAAAAATATCTGCAGATCGTACAAATATTTGTTCCGAAGCGGGAATCGAACGCGCAACCTACTGCGTCGCAGGCGAACCTTCGCCCGCCGCACCAGAGGGGTCGTCAAAACCTATGTTTCAAAAATTATGTTCTAAATGAATTGTTGTTGTAAACGATGTCTCATATTAATTATAAGTTAGACTGCTTAGCGAGTCTTTAATTCGAGATTTTTAAATGCGAGATTTTTAATTCGAGATTTTTCGTTCAACGTTTTTCATTTTAGATTTTTCATAAAACATTATTCATTAAAGATTTTTCGTTCAAGATTTTTCATTCGAGATTAATCGTTCGACATTTTTCATTAAAGATTTTTCAATCGAGATATTTAATTCAAGATTTTTCATCAAAATAATTTTATCATAGTTTTTATTGGCCTACCTACAGATATTTATTATTTTTACGCCGACTGTACTTCACTAACAAAATCGACAAGGGATTCAACAGGAATTTGAAAGTTGTCTAAAAATGTTAATGGATCAAACAGGACGATCAAACTCCAATGGATCAATCTCAATGGATCAAACAGGAACTACTCCAATTGGTCACCAAGGATATAGAAAAGCTCTTCATTATTAAAAATGTGCAAACCCAAACAATATACCTAGAATGCTTAATATGATTTCGACACCTATGCTTTCAAAAGATAAGATAGATTTCGATGTAACAGAAATAAAACTCGAATAAAAGTCGAATCTGAATTTTTATTACAAAACTTACATTGCAATCCCTCTGTAGAAGTACTGAAACCACAACTATATGTACGTATGCCAAGCTCTATAAAATTGAGGTGAATCAGAAATTGAGTTATTCCATTCCTTGTTCTAGTTTTGAAGTTCTGAAAGTTAGAGCGTCCGTGGACTGTGCCGTGGACTTGTGCAACATTCTGAAAGTTAGAGCGTCCGTGGACCGTGCCGTGGACTTGTGCAACATTCTGAAAGTTAGAGCGTCCGTGGACCGTGCCGTGGACTTGTGCAACATTCTGAAAGTTAGAGCGTCCGTGGACCGTGCCGTGGACTTGTGCAACATTCTGAAAGTTAGAGCGTCCGTGGACCGTGCCGTGGACTTGTGCAACATTCTGAAAGTTAGAGCGTCCGTGGACCGTTCCGTGGACTTGTGCAACATTCTAGATTCTCTTGCTAGTTCGAGTTGGCCTGTTCTTTCTGGGGCTTTGTTACCTAAAAGGTAAAAATAAACCTAACAGAAAGAAAGACCTGACTTTGGTGTCTGTCTGTCTGTCCATGTGTGATTCTCAGTATTATGTTTTAGAACTCGTTTGCCGCTGTTCGATTATCATAGGGACATTATTAGACATTGATTAGACAATAGACGTGCCGGTCCAAATCTGTTTGGAAAATTTCAAAGCGTGACAGCCTCACGTTCACGTTCACGTTCACGTTTCATGTTATTATGAAAATATTTATTTTATCAAGAAAACTATTGATTTAAATATCCGCCCCCTTTATTCCTAAAGACTATGTGTTACAGCATAAAAAAGAAACAAAGTTATTTGAGAACAAAATTATAGGTATAAGGCATTGAAAAAAAATAGTTTTTTTTAAATCTGCCCTTAGTAATAAAGTGTCTTGTTAGCCGCAATCATACAGATCAGCCAAGCGCGTATCGAGCTACACGCATTGTAGGGTTCTGTAGTTATCCGTCAAAATATGCGTACTGTACCATCTTAGAAGGGAGCTTTCCTGATTTACCTTTTTTTTATACTACTTGAATGACGGAACTAGCAGATGGCCCCCACCTGATGTTAAGCGGTAACCTCTGCCTATGAACAGTACATTACCTCATAGGTCACGTCCACCTAGGACGCACCCTATGTGGCATTGCACTGCGCCCGCCACCCTGAGACATAAAGATGAAAAGTCTCATGTGCCTGTAATTTCACCGGCACCCTTACCCTTCAAACCGGAACACAGCAATGCGAGCACTACTGCTTTGCGGCATAAATAGGTATGGTGGTAGTACTTCCCCGGACGAACTCTTTCCCAAAAGAGCTCTACTACTACTAAACTACTTACTAACTTTATCTAAGTAATTTTCAACGGAATTTGTACGACATTTTCCTTATTACTTATAGAAAGTACATTTTATAAATTGTTCGATACTATTACTCGTTAAGTCTTCCTAGTTGTGAAAAGTAGTTTTCTTTTGACACTAACATAAATAAAAAAATTAAGTCAAAAAATGCTTTTTACACACTAGCAATATTTTGACCGGGCGGTGACAACACCATATCATGGGATAGACGAGAAAAAAATCATCCCCACTTTACGTGTGGGGAGGTGACTTATTTTTTTTTAAAGAAATTGTTTGGAGGGGGGGGGGAAGATAATCGCCCGCATCCCTCCTCTTTTCTAAAAACCCGTGACTCGGCCCATAAAGATATCTTTTAACTTTATTCCAAGCATGCTTGGAATTGACTCCAATTAGATATAGTTTAATTTATATAAAAGCCGTACTTGTACTCGAATAGACTGTGGAATCTGTAATTACAAGATATTCGTGCCGACTTTGCCACTGTAGGTTCGATACCAATAATTACAGAAGTAGAACCCTGTAAATCAAGCGTCGAATGAAATTTAGTGGTTTCTGAGAGTGATAACGAGAATTGGAAGTAATCTTTGAAAACTACAAGGCAAAATCTCAACAAGACAAAATCAACACAATTTTAAGCCATTTTGCACCTATCCTAGGTTCACCACAGGCCATACATTTAAAAATAAAATATTCGATGCCGGTGGCGCAGTTTGCCTCTTCGCAGGTTCGATTGCCGTAAAATATTACGCGCAAACATATATAATTATATCGTATCATTATATCGTTTGATATTATTTTTGTCGCGGTAGATTCAGTTTCAGTTAGACATATAGAACACTAACCAACCATATCTCAATGAGGGGTTTTGACGGCTGCCTCGAAACATGATTTTATTGTTGGAAATAGATGGCACTGCACAGTTTGACTTTGTGACACATACATACATAGACACATGCCTTTTCCCCGAAGGGGTAGGCAGAGCCTCAATGGGCCTCTTTTCACAGTGGGTTGCACCATCATGGAATATAGACGTGACAAGTGGGAAGCTCATCGCCGCGATTACTTCCCCACGACTGACTCAGCTAACGCTTTCTTCCAGTAATAGGTACAACATTCCATAGTAAGCTAAAAGCCAGGACAAATCTTATACCAACGAATCTTAACAAGTCCGGGTAATCCCTTAGTCGGCTTTTACGCCATCCATAGTAGGAGACGGAGGGGTCTATTGTCAGGCCGGACACACCACGGCACATGGTTATGAAGTAGGCACGTGTGTGACACGACTTTGACAAACAACAAAAATAGAACTATTAGGAATTTTGACAGTGTATTTTCAGTTAGCGCCGTCTATTGAGGTAGTTAGAACTATTTTTTTATTTATTTAAAATAAAATGCCCTTATTCGATATATAACAATTTTTTAAGTTGCAAGTCGACATTAACAATTGCGTTTACAAGATTCTTGCATGTTTCTGACTCAATAAAAATATGACAGACATAAACTTTATTAATATCACTAACATTTTCTATAACCTAGACATTTTTTAATCTGAGATTCAAATCGGATTTGCTATTAAAGGGCATTTGGGACAAACGTCGCCTGAATAAAGTGATAGCTTATAATATCCAATAATAGAGGTTTAACCGATGAACATTTAATCTGACTGCGAGATGGTTATGGCCAAAATAAGGTCGACTCTCGCGAGAGCCGTAATAGGTACGAATTTGCTTTATCTGCTACAATAACGCGTAATTTTCTATGTTACGAGTATTTTGGTTGTCTGTAGGTATGTGTGTACGTATTATGTGTGCCTCCACTGTATTTTAATTGAACATTTTTGGTAGTGGATGACTGTGCCACGAATCGTACTATTTCGATACGTATTGTTTCGCTCGATCGAAAAAATCAATTTAGTAATTTTGTGGGTTCGTACAGATTTTATTTGAATATTATACTTCCTAATGCGATATAAAAAATACCCAAAATAAAGTAATTTGCACCTACTAGTGAATCAAGTTGCCACATTTTAATTTATGTTAAGGGCGCTCTACATTCGCGCGCGATTCGCGGTCGTGAATTGCGGCGCAAACCACTGCGCGAATCACGCGTGAACTCTTCTTGGCTCCTCATTCGCAGTGTTCACAATTATGTTCACAGTATGGTTCGCGCGCTCGACGAATATGGACGAAGTTGTTGCTTCGACAGGCCTACTGCTGTGAGCACGCAACTGAGTAACACGCGAATGTGGAGTCCGTCGTGTCTACGCAGCTTTCGCGCGTTCGTAGGTCCTTTGACGCGGGCCAAAAAACCAATAAAAAGTGGTTAACAAGTAGCGAACCCGCGAAAAATACGCGAATCGACACCACATTCACGCTTTCACGCGTTCGGGCATGGTTTTCGCGTGTTCGCGCGCGAATGTGGAGCGGCCATTACTTGGAAGCGAAATAAATATTAAAAACCAATAACAGTCGGAAATCAAGCCCTGTGCTTTTATCGCAAGCGCCACACTAAAGTACGAACAAAATTGTTTTTTAAATCCACGACGTTAAGATCGTTTTTTCTTTGAAAACGCATTGTGCTGCTAATACTAATCACCTTTTTAGCCACGGTAATGGCCTCACTCAAAATGAGGCTCATTGAGGCTCTGCCTGCTTTTTCGGGGAAAACGGCGTGTGTCTATTTAAGTACATATGGAATCACCTTGATTAGTAATGATTTAGCTGATCCATTAGTGAGATGAGCCAAATTATATTATAATTAAATTGTTTTCGCAAATCACCTTTTACCAATGCTATCTCCGGTGCAATCGTACGAATAATCATTGGAATTTTCCACTATCGACTAGAATTGCGTGCGATCGCATCTACGCCTATGGCGAGAGCATCCCTGGGACCATTCAGGACTTTTGGGCTATTCGGGACGATTTTCATAATAAAACCATCCCGCTAAATGGACCCGGGCCGATGTCCCGACGCCCTTGCCAATTTGTTTTATACATTTCGGTTAGTTCATTGATTTTGAGTTGATAGATTTTGTGAAAATGTGTCTTTGGGTTTTTTACGCTTGAATGTATTTTATTTTATTTGTTTGTATCACCAAAAGAGCTCTTATCGGCTCAGCTAATGCAAACCATTTACTTTTTCCGAAGCAGCCTCGTTTCTATCCAGCTTATATCTTCACTATTCTCCTCCAGAACCTCATATTTTTTTTTAAACTACTGGGACTGACGGGTCAAGCAGATGGCCCACCTGATGTTAAGCGGTACGCTCTGCCTATGAACAGTGCATTACCATATAGGTCACGTCCACCTAGGACCCCCCTATGTGGCATTGCACTGCGCCTGCCACCCTGAGACATACAGATGAATAGTCTCATGTGCCTGTAATTTCACCGGCAACCATACCCTTCAAACCAGAACACAGCAATGCGAGCACTACTGCTTTGCGGTAGAAATAGGTATGGTGGTAGTACTTCCCCGGAGGAACTCTTTCACAAAAAAGCTCTACTACTACTCTTACATCTTCCAACACTTCTCTCACGTATTGTGTCATTGTTCACGTCTCGCATACCCACACCAGTATTATTTTATCTGTGCCCACACTTAATTATGCCTTTATTTAGGTATGCCACATATATTTAAACAAAGCAGCCAAGTGGGTACCGGCCACGCGCATTGTACGGTTCAGTAATTGCACGTCACGAAAAAAAACTCCCCACTTTACGTGTAGGTTTTATGTACCCTAAAACAACACTGTAAGCGTGATATGTATACCCATGCCAAATTACATACCTATTTTTAGTACTAAGAGCCTCTGAGCTAAGCCGCGGACAGACGGACATAGTGAAATTATAAGGGTTCTTGTCTTGTTTACTATGGAACCCTAATTAAAGATATTATGGTCTTAGTTATTTCTGATATAATCCTATGTGGTGAATCTGCTTCCCAAGTATTCTAAAGTGTTTACTAAGTTTTACATTATGAATGTTATTATTTTGTATTGTTATTGTATGTTGTTAACAAGTATTTAAGTTGTATTCATATTTTATTTAGGTAAGCGTTATTTAAACGTGATGCTTATACAAATACAAATACAAATGTTTTTACATACATACATACATAGACACACGCCTTTTTCCCCGAAGGGGTAGGCAGAGCCTCAATGGGCCTCTTTTCACAGTGGGTTGCACCATCGTGGAATATAGACGTGACGAGTGGTGAGCTCATCGCCCCCATTGCTTCCCACGACTGACTCAGCTAACGCTTTCTTCCAGTAACACATTCCACAAATGTTTTTATTGCACAAATAAGATATGTTATCCATTTTGTTTATATGCTTAAATATGTTTCTCCATAGTATTCGTTAGAAAATCTTTACTCAAAATCCCCAGATACCGTATCCGAATACCACCAAATACACCATCCGCTTCGTGCCACCAGCTCTTTCTTGGTCACCCTACGTTAGGTCAGATACGAGCTAGATAATTATGTTAACCCTGAAAAGGGCAAGAGATTAGGTACTTAGTAACTATTATCTAATCAGTGCTAGAATTTAAATAAAATAAAATAGATTGCAATATAGTTATGTAAAAATACAAAAAAATCAAAACCGGCCAAGTGTGTTACGGACTCGCGCACGAAAGGTTCCGTAACATTTATCTATAAAAACGGCAAAAAAACACGTTTTTTGTCCCGTACAAATAAGTGTAATTTTTTGAAAATGTTTATTATATTCTATTTTTTATTGTTGTTATAGCGGCAACAGAAACACATCATCTGTAAAAATTTCAACCGTCTAACTATCACGGTTCATGGGATACAGCCTGGCGACTGACGGAAAGACAGACAGGCGGACGGACAGCGGAGTCTTAGTAATAGGGTCCCTTTGGGTACGGAACCCTACAAAAACAACGTAATAGGCTCAAATGTATTGAGATAAAGGTGTGATAGAGACACTCATGTGTCATCATCATCATCAGCCTACAGAAGTCCACTGCTGGACACATGCCCCCCCCCCATATTATAATGCTACGACGAACGGTCTCAAGTCGCTTACATTCGCCGCCTTCCTGCGACCTCTATAATGTCTTTGGTCTATTGAAAGGCATTCCTCTTTTGCGTGGTCCAGTTTGTGGTCGCCACTCGAGAACAAGTCTTCCCCAACGGTTATCTGTTCTACGAGCTATATGGCCTGCCCATTGCCATTTAGTTGATAATTCTGAGAGCTATGTCGGTGATCTTGTGTCTTCTACAGATCTTTACATTTCATTTTCTATCTCGTAGTAAAACTCCAAGCTTGTGTGTATTTGAATACAAATAATAATCCATTAAACCGAGCCTTACAATAGATTGGTTAATTCCCTAAGTGCCGAGGCAATGACAAACAAATTACCTGTTCAGCCTACGCATGTACTTTATCACCTAAAAAACAGTCGAATTTACTATAGCAACTTTAAGGCCTGTGTAAAGAACAAAATAAATTGATTTCAGAAAAAAAATTGCACTATGGTGGTTTTTTATTTTTATTTGAAGCTATTATTAGCATTATATTAACATACAAGGGGACAAAGCACTATTTAGCTCCTTAAGGGCGTTATTTAAAGTAGAACCACGAGCGCAGCTAGAGATGGTGAAACAGTATCCTGAGCGTAGAGAGGAATTCAAAGTAACGCCCTTTAGGAACAAAATCTTACTTTGTAAATGTTTGACTTTTTAATTAAACTTGTACATATTTATTAAAAACATGTCTTTTACTTTCAACATAATGTGATTAATACAAATTAGAATGTTATAATTTGTAGTCATTAATTGTGTATGCTTGTAACACCTAAATTTAATTAAATAAGCTATATTATCACGAAATTTTTATCGTAATGAAAAGTTTCTTTGAACCTGAAGTAGCCTTTAAATCAGATACGGGATATCCTTCTTGTAACTTGTTTGAAGATGAAACCTCTATCGGGCCCACAGTCGAGCGCCCTCCACCCTGAGAGCGCAACACAAAGGATCACGCTTGTGTACCTACTGTCGACCCAGAACGTTTACAAAATGAAACCTTACTTTCACAGCTTCAAGTGGAAATTACCACGAGATAGCATTAAAAAGCCGATAGACATAAAATTTGCCATGTAAAAGGATTGCAAAACAAAAAGTGCTATTCTGATGAACGTTCGCGATTGTACGCGAGTTGTTTAAATTGAAATGTTTATAAGTAATTAATAACGACCATGACCGAATGTTCTCGCTATGCTTCTAACAGAGCCGAGTGGAGACGCATCGCAAGAGTCGCCATTCAACCAAGACCAGGGGGCTTAGTACGAGAATTAGATAGTATTCGACACTTTATGAAGTTTCGTTAATACATTTACTGACAGCGTCCTTAGTTTTCTCCTCGTTTTAACTACGGCGCTGCAAGTTAATGTATGGAAGGCAACGAAACTTCATGTAGTTTCTAAAACTATCAAACTCGTACTGATAGCCCCCTGCGTCATATTGTCTAATCGATGTTACCAGTTTTCTGTTCATTGCGTTGCGTATTTTACCTTTTTTTAACGAGCAGAAATATTTAAAACCCGCTGCGCAAAGAATAGCAAACTGGACATCGAAATATAACTTCAGTCTATTACGCAATACGACCCCAGCATAACCACGACCACTCTGTCATGAGTGTACGACTAACAGAGAGATAATAAAATTAATATCAAAACCTCAATATAGGTACAGGTACCAGCATCACAATACCAAATTCTAAAATAACTCTGTATCTCGTTGTTTGTTACCTTGTCACAACTAAATGGCTAAACCCATCTTGATGAAATTTAAAAATCTTATAATGCGTATCATGATGTTATAGTGTGTAAATAGGATACTATTTCAGGCAAAATAAGACTTTTAAATTAACTGAATGTTTACAAGCTGAGTGCCACAAAATATAAAATACCAGCGACTCGCCCCGGCTTCGCACGGGTAGCCCCCGGTGACCCCCCCCCCTCCTACCCCACCCCCCTATGTCAATCTCCTGGTTCTAAGCTACCTCCCCACCAATTTTCAGCCAAATCGGTTCACCCGTTCTTGAGTTATAAGTGGTGTAATTAACACGACTTTGTTTTATATATATATATATAGATAGCATACGTTTCAGGGTATTCAGCTGGTTCACTATAAGCGCTCAAATGGCACCGATAGAATCAGGTTATGACGGAATGACTCGCTACAGCCGAGCCCGAGCATTAAACATTTTACATCTACTACTAGCAATTCGATTTTAAGCTTTACTGAAATGTTTGGTTTTATACTGAAAGAGAACGATGAGGATCTTTTAAATCTAGAATTTTACAAATCTACATTAAATATTTTTTAAGGGGTCTTCAATTTTTACTCAAATAACAACTACATCTAAGTAATTTTCAATGGAATTTGTATGAATACGCTTGACTCTAACAAAAATACCACTTTAAAGCTTAATATTTCGCAAACGGATCCCTAAATCGAACATCCGCAATAATTTTTGAACGACCTTTCCTTCGACACCTCACACCATGGGATAGACGAGAAAAAAAACATGCTCCATTTATGTGCAGAGTACCTCAAAAAATATTATTAACCCTCAACGAAAAACGAAGGGGTGTTATAAGTTAGACGTGTCTGTGTGTGTGTGTGTGTGTGTGCGTGTGTGTGTGTGAGTCTCGAACGGATGAACCGATTTGTTTTTTTTTTGTTTGAAATGTGTATTTGTCGGGAGGGTGAGCTTTGTTTGATCAAAATCGGTTCAGCCGTTCAGCGTTGGGTGATTTTTTAATTTTTACAAAATTAATTACTTGTTTTCAAGATTTCATTTTACCACTTTGTGAGCGCCATTATAATATGTAACTACCTATAGACATGCCAAGCTTTCTAATAGAGCTAAGCAGACAAATGGACGGACATGGCAAAAATATAAGGGTTCCTTGTCTTTCTGACTACGGAAACCTACAAATTAACAGTTTCATCTGTGTTCTAGTTAACCGCACTCTGAACACACTATGAGCCCACCAAAAGATTGTCTTTTTAAGTTCGGATCACGAATATGAATTATTCACAAACGCTGAGGGTATCGCTCGGACGCGGATGTAAAATCACGCTGAAATCGTTTTTTTATTCTGAAAAGGTAATTGTAAACGTAGGTAATAACTGGGTGAATTTATAGTATTGAATATACTTGTTTACAGGAAGAATAATACAACTAATACAAGTAGGTATGATAATATTAAAGGTATAACTTTTGAAACTATCATGGTTATGTACATAATTTTCACTAGAAAAAACTTAAAAATCATGGTAAATATCCCGTTTCTAGTGAAAATTAATATTATAGGTATTTATAGTTTTTGTGAATCCAATATTTAATATCCTTGTTGTGGTCATATAATTAAGAACGATTTGAAGTTCTAGAAGTTTTTTATTTAAATCGTATCATACACAGAGATGTGTACCTTCTGAGAAGCAACTAGTTATGTTATATAATAGTCACATTAATAGAGCAACCTGACTTAAGAATAAAGTATGAAATCGCTAACTATTTTTTGCACATTTTATTGATTTTATCAAAGTAACACATTCAAATAGTACTGAAACTGGACAAATAATTAAGAACGATTTATTTAACTGCTCGGGAATTGTTTTGTATGACACTTAGATTTAAAAAATCACAATATTATGTAGCACAGGAAACATAAAAAGAAATTTAATAAATATTTAACTAAAATTAATAGTTAATAGCATATCCACGGCTTTTAATTACAGCTTTACACCGGCGAGGCATTGACTCTATTAATTTTTGACATTTCGCAAGAGAAATAGAGTTCCATTCTTCTAAAAAAACGTCATACAGCTCTCTTAAATTTCCACACTTTGTATTTGAAACCTTTTTCTTTACTTCAAACCACAGATTCTCTATTGGGTTTAGATCTGGACTGTTAGCAGGCCAGTCTAAGACAGAAACTAATTGCGCTGTAAGAAATTCCTTTACGGTGCGTGCAGTGTGCTTTGGATCATTGTCATGCTGGAATGTTCAAATGACTGGTAGAACGTCTTCAGCGTATGGTAACATTGTTTCTTCCAGTATATTTTCGTATTGGAACTGATCCATGTTACCTTCTATCAACTTTACAGGTTCTACACCATGTCCAGAAAAGCAACCCCAAATTTTCACATTTCCACCACCGTGCTTTAATGTAACTTTCGTGTACTTTGGGTCGAATGCTGTATTCGGGGGACGTCGTACATATCGTTTTCCATCAGAACATACTCTGTTTATTTTCGTCTCGTCAGAAAAAAGTACATTTTTCCACTGTTGCACAGTCCAGTTTTCATACTTTCTCGCAAATGCAAGCCGGGCTAGCCTGTGGCAAAGTTTTAACATGGGTACCTTTCTTGCTATCCTACCGTGCAATTTTTCTTCTACCAAACGTCTTCGAATAGTGCGTGCTGAGATTGCTGAAGGGTTGTTTTCACCAAAATATTCTTTTCTAAGCTCATTGGACCCTTTAAAAGGATTTTGTTTTGCCATACGAATGATGTTTCGGTCATCTCGAGGAGTTGTTTTTCTCTGTTTAGGTACACGTGGAACATTCGAAGTAGTTTGATACGTAGCAAAATGCTTTACAGCATGGAAAACCATCGTTTTTGAACATTGCAGATGGTCGGCTATCTTTTTATAAGACCAATTCTTCCGGCGAAGTTTTGTTATTACTTCCCTTGTAGATTTATCACAACTTTTATTTTTTCCCATTGTTTTTTCTAAAGAAGCAGTCACCTTTAATCTTTTACAGCACGTAATGGCGCCAAAATTATACAAACAGTAACAAATCGACTGAGTGTTCTCTATTTAAATTTGAATAAAGGTATAAACTACTTAGCGTTCTTAATTACGTGACCAGCCAGTAATAAGGAATACTTTGTTTAAAAGTAGTGTAAAAAGTTTGCCTATTGATTTTTAGCCAATCATGTGTATCAATGAATACAGTGGTAATATGGAAATGTTTTACGATACCGAGAGAAATAAAAACAAATGCATACAATTAGTTTTGCATCTTAGTTGGAAAAAATCTTCCCTTTATATCAGCGTTCTTAATTATATGGCCACCACTGTATGAACAAACAGGAACAACTAATAATAATAATAATATAAAGCATTTATTTATCTCACAAAGGTTTCATGTTACATTATTTTTGTCTTAAAATTATGTTACAGCAATTGTTAACCTATTTTGTGAGAGACTGGTGCCTGACGTAGGTTTGAAAAACCTGTATTACAGGTCACCAGTCAACTCCAACTATATTGTAAGGTAATAGAGTTTCACATCACACATACATACATAGACATATCATACATACATAGAAACGCACCCTTTTGCTACGAAAGGGTAGGCAGAGCCTCAATGGGCTTCTTTTCACCGTGGGAGCACCATCGTGGGAATATAGACATGAAGTAACTTTTTTTTTATAGATATACTCATACGTAAAGGCATTTTGGTATGGCACAGTTTCGTAAAACCAATCACAGACCTTGATTTCTATGAAACATTGTGAGTTGTCTATATAAAGCGTACATCGAAAGGGTTCGCTGGCGAATTATTAATGCTTCATACTGTCTCAAGGATACAGTTGAAATAACACAATCGATGGCTCACATTGCATTCACGGAACTTATGCATCGCTGATGAGGTCGGACAACAACGATACAATGTTTCTAGTGCCCGCTAAATTGGATCACGCAATTGACTTTCCATATAAAGGTTGTTTTTTCTTTTTTATTAACTGCCTGAATGACGGAACAAGCAGATGGCCCTCTTGATGTTAAACGGTAACCTCTGCCTTTAACAATGCACTACCTCACAGGTCACGTCCACCTAAGATGCACCCTATGCGGCATTGGACGACGCCGGCCAACCTGAGACATAAAGATAAAAGTCTCATGTGGCTGTAATTTCACACATACATACCCTTCAAACTAGAACACAGCAATGCGAGCACTACTGCTTTACGGCAGAAAACGTACAAACATGTTTTTTGGTGGTAGTACTTCCCCGGACGAATTCTTTCGCAACACATGTCTATTAATACTAAAAATATATAGGTATATAGAGGTTATTTTTTAAAAGCTTTTATTAACCTTGACCTGTTAGTTATGTATGGTAGTTAATGTGGGTCAAATTTTTAAACTGATTTTTTACCAGTTAACGTGGACGTGTATTTATATCATGTACCAAATACAGTCTACAACCTTACAATATTGTTTTGCATTCAATCAATAAGTAATTACTGTGTAATCGTGTAACTGTGTTACTGTGTAAATAATCCATATTATTTAAATCCATATAACCAACATTAAAATCTAGAATTAATTGTGCCTAGCTCAGCTGAAACTTAAACGTTTAAATTAATGAATCTTACTACATACCTACTTATTAAATTGAAGCAGCGCGTGAAAACCACAGAGTGAAAACCTTTGGCCGTATGGCAGGTCTATGTCTAGTGTCGTTTGTTATTATACACAAGCTTTTATTTAACTTGCAATGTATGTATGTTTGCCTGGGTGAAATCTTTAAACTGAATTTTAAAGCAGTTAAAATAACCGATTGAGCTGAAATTTTGCATACCTGTCAAGTTCCGATGATCTGATGATGGAGGCAATGGAACTCCTCGATGGATAATAGTAGACTGACCGAGTTTAGGCTTATTTTGATAAGCACACGGTCACGGACACTAATTTTTATAAAAAGTTTTATATTGAAAAATATATTTTTCACAAAATACTAAATGCTTGAAGTATCAAAGTCAAAGTCAAAGTCAAAGTCAAAAGTATTTTATTCATTGAAATCACAAGGATCATTTTGAATCGTCTTAAAAAATAAATTTACAGTTACTCCTGTTCCAACGCAACCAGACCTAGAAGAATCAGGCAACAAACACGGTCTGTTTTTCTTTTGATGATCCTTCTTACTACTAGGTGGAGAGCGCCTGTGTGGTGCCTCGAGAACAAGTTGAAGCTGATTCAAGGAAAAAAATTATCATTATTACCATTAGCCGATAAACGTCCACTGCTGAACGAGGAATGAAACGGTGGTTATATGCCACAGTCAACACACAAGACATGTGGATTGGTAAATTGGAAATCATAGATGAAATAATCGATACGTTTAATTCCTTTCATTCAATTTACAAAGTATTTGATACGCGATTAGTTAATTTTTATTTGATCACCGGTCGTTAAACCGGACGCTAGTCACGCTCGCGGTAGATTCGAGACAGTAAAATGCCCCTGAGAATATTATAAAATAAATGCTAAGAATCTGGGTGATTGCACGCCAGCGAGACAGTGGCGTAGAGATTTGCTACGAGGTGCTACGTGAATTGACAGAGCTACGAATAAATGGTTTCTTTTAGACATTCGTAGTAGTGAGTAGAACCATAGATTTATTTCGTATACCTATAGATAAAGGTTTCTCAGCTCTTGTATTGTTACATAATATTGTATTCTAGGAACTCGTGTTGCTAATTGGAAAATCCCAATAACATTACAAATGTCAAAGTTACGATGTTTGGATGTTTGTTACTCAATCACGCCGAAACGGCTGAACGAATTTCAATGAAATTTGGTACACACATAGACTATAATCTGGATTGAGCTAAAAGCTACTTTTTATCGACGACGTCTGTGGCGCGGTGGGTGAAGGTTTGCCTGAGATGCAGGAGGTTGCGGGTTCGATTCCCGCCTCGGAACAAATATTTGTACGATCTGCAGATATTTATTCCGGGTGTTCTATGTATTTTCTATGTATAATAAAAATATCTATCTTATACACTGAAAAAAAAAATATCCAACTGTGTGCAAAAAGTGCACAGTTAAAATTTACACAGTTGCTACAACATATTTTTCATTGAGATCTAATTAATTTACACCGTTGGGGCAACTGCAAAAAAACAGTTAGGAAGCAAACAGTAAATAAATATGTATAAACAGTTACAGGAACTTTTTGGTCAATAATAACAACGTATCCTGGCAGTAATTTAAATTTCAACGGTTAAACATCAGTCCGGATAAGACAGTAAAATGAACTGTTTTACTTTAACTGTTTTTTTTCAGTTATGCTAACGTGTTTAATGTGTTGGCTCCATTTTAAACTCGCAGAACGGTAACTTTTATCGGTTTTCGGGTTACTCGAACTGTATTTTTTTTTCAGTGTATGTAATGTACATATAATAAGCATAGAGATGCCTACCTACGATGTGGACGTGACTTGCCTACGTGACTGCCGCCCCGTGCGCCGAGCCAAGCTAAAGAAAGAGTGCCGATGGCAGCTCACTTCTGCTCCAGCGCCAGAGATAGACGGACGTTGTACATTAGCATACCTACCTACATTAGTGTCAATTTTGATAATCATGTTCTTGTAAAATTATTTTGTTAAGAAATTCCTTTCGTTTTGATTTGTGCTTGTTTTTTTAAGTAAATTACTCCTGTAGTTTATCATCTCAGAATTGGGATTCTTATTCCGTCCTGAGTCGGCTTTCCTTGATTTTAAATTACTGGAATTTGAGAGATTTTATAAGCGTTTGCTAGTAGTATTTTCTTGTAAATATTGCTGTTGAGAGAAGTCGTACAAGACGTAAAAGTCGCAAGCGACATCGTTTACCTATTCCTGGCTTGGAGCAACAACTTCATAAGATTGTGGACCGTTTAATCGTTTTGGAGGATTCCAGGTTTCGCAGTGCAAGCTCAAACAACGCGGGTACTTCGCGCGACCAACCGGCGCCTGCACCGGTTGCCTTGGCGCCGCGACGTCGTGGCTGGCGCCGTCGAGCGAGCCGGTCTTGCGCTGCAAGTGTTGACATGTTTGTGCCGTGTCCGAGCACGCAGAGACGGTTATGGGTGAGGTAACTGAGAAGCTTGTGAGTGCTATCAGTGCTATTCCGGTAAGGTCTATCCACGTTTTTATATCAAACTTTGATCCGTCATTGCATGATTTTGATGTGTGGTGTGGTGAAGTTGATCACGTACGCACTTTGAATCGGTGGGATGATCGCGAGTGTTTGGCTCGTATTGGTAATTGTCTAAAAGGCGACGCGAAAAGTTGGTTGAACGAATGGGTAAGCAACGACCGTAGCTGGTTAAATTTCAAATTGTGCCCCTTTCGTTTAGACATCGCGAATATTTTGTTCGATGTAATGAAAACTGATTCTGACAACTACCCCACATATGCGGAATATGCTAGGCGTTCTTTGATACGATTACCTACGTATCGTCAAAGGAATGAGTAACGAGTTGATTGCCGCCATCGTGATACGCGGTATTACTGACCCCCAAATGCGCGCGGTCGCTACTAATGCAAAGTTATTGCCGGATGATTTAGTAAACCTTTTATTGATTTACGTAAAACCTGCTGTGATTACGCCAGTTCGTGCACGTGGTGTCTTTCGTAAAAACGATTCCCAATCGAATTCGCATAAACGTGAACATCGTTATTGGAAGGCCAAGTGCTTTTCTTGTGGTATTTATGGTCACAAACAGATTTCGTGTACTAGGCGCGTTAAAACCGTTGATAGCTAATCTACTAGTGTGCCAAATACTAACAGACAGCAACCAAAACCAGAGCCGTGTTCCTTCTGCAAAAAAATTGGTCACAAAGTTGAGGACTGTTTTACGAAACAACGTGCCGAGTCACGTAACAAGTCAAACGTAAATATTTGTCACGAAGCAGTTGATACGTACAAACAAAACGATATTGCAACCGCGGTCATACAGGGTGTACCTGTTGATGTTCTCATAGATAGTGGATCAACTATTTCTCTGATTCGGGAATCTGTTGCAAAGCATTTAAAATGCACACAGACGCCTTCATTTCGTCTTTTATACGCGGCATAAGTAGTCAGGAACTACTGTACTACTTTGACGATTGAATTCTCCGAAATTACCCTCGAAGTTGACTTTCATGTCGTTCCAGATAGGTGCATGAGCACGCCGGTTATAATTATTGGGACTGATGTACTGAATAGAGATGTAGTGATCTATACCCGAACGCGAGGCGTGCAATAACTAAAGCGAATTGACAAAGTCCTAAAGGTAAAATCAGGCGCGTGTTTACCGATTGTTACCCCGTTGGTAGGTCATGACAGGGAGCGTTTAAATGCGAATGATGTAAAGGATCACTATCCGCTTCTTAGCTCAAGCTTAATATTTTACAAGCTTAGACATGGCCACAGGCTTTCATCAGATTAAGTTGGATGATGAGTCTATTTACAGCACAGGGTTCGTTTCGTTACCCCGGAATCTTATTACGACTGACCTGTTGTGTATCATCGCGTTATCTGACAGGTTACATTCCTTTATCGATGCGGGTAAGGCTTGCGCTTCCATAGATGGCGTTGTGTTGTATAGCAACACGATTTAAGAAGGTCTACAGACTCTCTGTGAGGTTCTTGGGACTCAACACATGAAGCGTTTTGCATGAACTTTAAGAAATGTAAGTTCCTTACTACAGAGGTCAATTACTTGGGCTGAACAATCAGTAATGGTCAGGTGAGACCGAGCGAGCATAAGGTTGAAGCTCTAGTCAACGCTTGAGTACCGAGCAATGTCAAGGAGGTAAGGCAGTTTTTGGGCCTTGCAGGTTATTTTAGAGACTACGTTACTGGTTATTCCCTGAATACGGTGTGCATAGCGAATCTGAATCGAAAAGGTGTTTTGTTCAGATAGGGCGAAGAACTTAATTGAACGATTAATTAATAAGCCAGCGCTGGCTATTTTTGATCCTTCTCTCCCCACTGAAGTTCACACCGATGCATCGGCGCTAGATTACGGTGCTGTCTTGTCGCAGACTCATGATGGTGGACGTAAGCAATCCGTTCCTGAATTCAGCTAGGTAACTGAAGGTGCTGGACCACTTTACCACTTTTATACGTGTTGGAAATATTGGCAGTTGTCAAGGCACTACAACATATTAGACATTACTTGATTGGTACGAAATTTAAAGTTGTATGTAACCGATTGTAACGCCTTAAAATTGACCAAGCACAAGAAGGATCTGCTGCCGAAGACTGCTCGGTGGTAGACATTTTTGCAAGACTATGACTTTGATGAGAGTACTTGGTGTTGATGTTAATTTGGTCAAAGAGTTGGGTTGTGAGATACATTAATTAACCCTTGAAATGCATCAAAGTAATGGGCAACTTGATCGGTATTGTTGCACTGTAATGAATATGATTCGTATCGAGTCAAACTTCAGACAAGGGTCTGACACTAAATATTCACCTATGTTTTTGTTATTTGGCAGTGATGGTGTAACGCCTGTCATACAATCCTTGATGCGTGATGTGGCTTCTGAGTGGCTGAACAAAACGGCACTCGCCACGCGCGTTCCAGAAAGATGACCTCGTGTTCATGCGTAAGACGAGCCAGGCTACGGGCAAGATGGACTCCGGTATGCGCGGTCCATACAATGTCACACAGGTGCTGCTACATGGTCTGTATGAGCTTATACTAATCGCTGGCTCTTATGGCAAAACCACGTAAACTGCTGTAGAATACATATCGCTATGGCACAGGGAATGGGTAGCCAAAGTACCTATGTACAGCATTTTTTTTAGAAAATGACTTAGATCTTTTGTCTCTAGAAGCCTGTGAACTACTCAGCAGTGTGTGCACCTGTGTATCCCGAGGGCTCTGCACTTGTACGTTAAGCAACCTGAGGGCTCTGCTAACACATTGTTCATATTGTGTTTTTCCGTGTAGTACGTACTCGTACATCCTGAGGGCTCTGTACTTGCTGGTCATATTGTGTTTTCCCGTGTAGTTAGTACGTACTCGTACATCCTGAGGGCTCTGTACTTGCTGGTCATATTGTGTTTTCCCGTGTAATTAGTACGTACGCGTACATCCTGAGGGCTCTGTACTTGCTGGTCATATTGTGTTTTCCCGTGTAATTAGTACGTACGCGTACATCCTGAGGGCTCTGTACTTGCTGGTCATATTGTGTTTTCCCGTATAGGTAGTACGTACTCGTACATCCTGAGGGCTCTGTACTTGCGTGCTGACTTGCTGAGTAACCTGAGGGCTCTGCTCGTTGTGTTGCGCATCCTGAGGGCTCTGCGAAGGTAAAGGACATCCTTGATGGTACTCCTTTGCGAAAGTATTTTGCACAGCACCCTGAGGGCTCTGCTCTGTGGACATACCGAGGTCACTGTCGCGCATCCTGAGGGCTCTGCAATGATGGAGAACATCCCTAGAGGTACTTCTCCGTATATTTGGACACTTGCGCACCCTGAGGGCTCTGCGATCATCATGAACATCCAAAACAGTACTCCTCCACTTACGTACTGTGGGCATCCTGAGGGCACTGCCATTGGACTGAAGCTCTTTCGAGCCTTAGTAATTTACCAAACAGTTCAACTTGCGAGGATGACTTAATTGCTCGTCCTGGACATTCTTGAGAGCTCTGTCCAAACGTTTTGAAAGTAATCGAGTCTCTCTTACTTTCAGCTTGCTAGCATTTGACTATGAAACTAATACAAACAATATGACTTCCAGGTAAAACTGATGAGGTCGAGGGAGATGATACTCAGACCCAGTTATGTGGTGTGGAGTACCAAGCTGTTGAAGTGGATGTTCCATCATCGCCATCCCATGAGGTTGAAGGCATATCCATTCTACCACTCTGATGAGCATACGAGCGAGGGCGCGCCGCCGTCAGGAGAAGCCGAATAAGCATAGAGATGCCTACCTACGATGTGGACGTGACTTGCCTACGTGACTGCCGCCCCGTGCGCCGAGCCAAGCTAAAGAAAGAGTGCCGATGGCAGCTCACTTCTGCTCCAGCGCCAGAGATAGACGGACGTTGTACATTAGCATACCTACCTACATTAGTGTCAATTTTGATAATCATGTTCTTGTAAAATTATTTTGTTAAGAAATTCCTTTCGTTTTGATTTGTGCTTGTTTTTTTAAGTAAATTACTCCTGTAGTTTATCATCATATTGTATTAAGTATATCAGTTATCCAGTATCCCATAGCACAAGCTCTGCTTAGCTTGGGGCTAGATAATGTTATGTGGACTGTCCAGCAGCATTATTTACTTATTTTAACCCGTTAAAAACGAGAGAAGCCGCGGGTGGACACTACTTACATAAATAAAATAGGAAAACAAAAAAACTTGAAAAGTACTTGCACGAATTAACCCTGCTCAATCAATCAAGGCCTGACATACAGCATAGCATTCAGTAAATCGCTCCCAAAGCTGTTGCGAAGACTGCTGACATAGTTTGCACATACGAGTATATCATTACAGTAAGCACGACATATAACAGCCTAATAACATGCGCAGTTACGCGCTGCATTGGTGTATGTGTCACAAACTAAGCTTAGGCCCTTCTCCCATTACGATACGCACAGGTGATTCAAGTATCCTGCAAGTCACGGAGACTAAAGCCAGGTTCATTTTGTTGTGTCGGGGTGTGTAGTGGCGCGCCAGAACGCAATCGGTTACGTTGTCGCACCACAACACAACACAACCTACTAATGTGAATCTAGTCATAGGTAATAAACGTAACCGATTGCGTTCTGGCGCGCCACGACACACCCCGACACAACAATATGAACCTAGCTTAAGTCGCCGCCAAGTATCTCACATACATTTGAATGCAGAGGGGCAAGTCCGAGTTTACACACACCATCGTAACGATGATCGTAACGGCGAGTGTACGTGTATTGCGTAGTAACTAGCCATTAATCTGTGACGTTTTTGGCACAGATTAATAGAAAGAAAGAAAGAAAAGAAAGAATATATATTTATTTGTATACAAGAGCTACACAGAAACACAGAACACACTAAGAAGAAACAGATATGAAGGTGTAACTGTACTAGGTGTAACTCAAGTAACAAAATGGTTCTGCCTCAGCATGAGTTGTTGAATAGCTAGATATTATGTTATACACGTACATCGAGCAACGCAGGCCTCCGTTCCGTGTTGCTCGATGTACACGTACGATCGTGTTACGTTCACCGTTCTGGTTTAAGAATTTATTCTCACAAAGAATTTAAAATTCACTTAATATGAGAATTACTTATGTTTAAACTAAATTTAATGCGCGTTTACGAGCGTGCTATAGGTACACAATACAAAGAAAAACATCTTAAAATAAACTTAGGTCTACATGACAAATACAAAACAAAACATTCATAATCATTTAAAAGTTAGTGGGTAGATTTGAAAAACACTATGAATGTATGAGCGACAAGACCAAGCGCAATGCACTGTTGACAAGTTTTAAAACTACACAGATCGGCGATTACTAGATATGGCAAGCGTTTTTATTTTTCCTCAGTAATATTTTTTTTTACTTTTTATTTAAGTAAATGGATTTTTAATAACTTCTTGAACTTATGCATTGATTTAGTTTCTTTTATAAAATTAGGTAGCTCATCGTAAATTTTTGCACTGTTGTAGGTAATATTCCTTTTACCGTAATTAGTCCTCGGCGGACGTAATACTAGTTTATTTGCGTTTCTCAGTCGCATTTTATTGGCATGGTGTTTAGTTTTAAAAGTTATATCAGTATGAATGTTTTTATGTAATATTTTCCGAATTAATAAGCATGTATTATAGTACCTGAAAGTTGTACTTACGTCCATTAATTTTGTTTCTTTGTAAAGTTTGAGAGATGGGGTTAGATAATCGTAATTAAATAATCTTTTGATTAGTTTGTTTTGCGATATTTGTAAAAGTTTAAGATTTGTTTTGGCTGCTGAGCCAAGGTTGTCTGGAAGAAATCGCTATAAGCGATAAGACCGCCCATTGTACATTTCTGTTATTTCTTTTGTTATTGAGTTATGTTTTGTATTTCTGTGTGTTATTTGTGTACAATAAAGAGTTAATCTATCTATCTATCTATCTATCTGAGCCCCAGACTTCTATTAAATAATCGATGTGAGGTTTCACTAGGGAACTATAAATGGTGTACCGTTACGATGGTGTTTGCAAAACTCAGACTCACCCCTCAGGCTAGTGTGCGAGTGTGTATCGTAATGAGAAGGGCTTTCACGGGTTCAACTTCTGTGACAAGAGCGTGCCTGACAGCAATGTTCATAAGACCTTGACTGCTCGCTTGCAACCCGTCACATCAACATGTCAGGCATAAAATGTAATAAATACTACGTAGAAGAGACACTCCGACCGATACACCATCAGAATAAAAAACATGACTTACACGCGCAGAAAGTGCAATATGGCTGGTCATGCGGTCGTATTTTCTATATTTACGAAACTTGATTTACAGGTTTCATAGAATTTATAGTTGACGGCGATTTTTGATTGGAGGGGATTTTTATTTTCTTCAAAATGGGGAGATATTTTCTGCGGTGCCATTTACGAGACGATTTTGATAATATTTGGCAAAAACTTTTGGTACACAATTCTAAACAAGTGTTTCGAATGTGAGCGAAATGAGTCAAGAGGTTTTCAAGATATAGACTATGCAAGTAGGTTTACTTTACCGTAGGCCAGGCTTTAATATCCTCGTAAAGGCAGTCGGTTTAATGTGTTTCTTTGTAGTATAATATTAGTATAACGATTTTTACAACTGTATACATCTCGTGAGATTTTTTCATGTTGGTAGTTAAACTGGATAGCTTTTTGCATTAAGTTAAAAGCTAATAAACAACTTTAATTTGAATATAAACTGAACACCTGTTTGCAGAATTATTTTTTTCAGCTTCTCGAGCTTTCAACAATATAGCATTTCTATACGCTGAACAATTATGTCATAGCTGAATTGTGGGCGATGGTATGTGTCACGGCACGCATTGCTATTTTCGGAGGGGCTCAGTAGGCTTTTGGTAGTGTGACAAACATGAATCCTAGACACAGTCATAATTTATGTATTGCTATCGCATTAAGTTGTGGGTTTCTCAAATTAACCCATTAAGCATTAAGTATGTCATCCATTGCTGCTGTCAGTCAGTATTGGGAGCCGACACAGAATATATTATGTACCTCGCGCCCCTGCTCCGTGGCCCCCGCGTCTAGAGGGCACAGTGTATAATAAGAACTGGCCGTGAAGGCCGAGATGAAAAAGCAGGCTTAAGGCGATATTTCAAAATATCGAATGGGCGGAGTCTAGCAAGAAAACAATAGCTGTAAGACAGTGACAGCGCTATTGCTAACTTGAACCCGGGAAGAGGTGAGGTATAGATTTTTGCCGCTCGGAAGTAATTCACGTAAGCGACAAATTATAAAACTTCGTTTTGCTTCTAAAGTACGAAATATAAAAATAAATGATCTATAATTAATCTAAGTAATGTGATAACCAACTGAATAGTATAAAAAATATGCTTAATATTTTCTCAAGTCGAAGGAGGGACCTAAAACAGGCTTTAGAAGGGCCAATTTAAAAAATAAAGCTATCGAGAAAAGTTTCACGAATCGTGTTTCTGGTCTACATCCTCAAGTAATTACAGTATTAACATCAAGTTTGTAACCTTTACTGATAGTGAGCGAGCATGTAACGCAACGACTCCAAAATTTTAACATAGCGTCTGAAAAAGTTGACGACAACAGTACATAGTAGTAGTTACATAAGCACAAAAATGTATACTTACTTCGTTTCAATGTTTCTAAAAACTTTTTCAATCGTCATCGAACTTCATTTATCTACACTAATTTTACATAGAGGTGAAGTTTATATGTTTGTATGTAGCAGGTTATATCCGAAACTACTCAATTTATTATAAAATGGATTTTGAGGGTGGGCATAGGGTATAATTATGTTATTCTGTTGAAATAATAGGGCGTTTCGTGGCGATCTACACTAATATGATAAAGAAGTAAAGTTTGTATGGAGGAGGTTAATCCTAAACTACAATTCCAATTTAAAAAATCTTGCACCTATATTTTGAATGGACTTTCAGTGTAGGCATAGGCTATATATTATCCTGTTAAAATAATAGGGTTTTTCGGGGTGATCCACATTAATATTATAAATAGGTAAAGTTTGGAAGTTTTTATGTTTGTAAGTAGGAGGTAAAAAAATATTTCACTATATTTAGAATGCACTATCAGAGTGGTCATAGGCTAATTATATATATATTATCCCTTGCGCTTTTCGTGGCGATCAATTTTGCAACCATAATCGCCGAAAAAACGGTCGAGGGTAGTCTTCGGAATTACTACTCCGATTCCGAAAATTATTTTACTACGTCCTGTGATGGAAGCTACATTATCCTAAAGTGGTATAGGCTATGTTAAATTAGCTTCCACCCGTGGTCACGCTCGTGTTAGAATTAGTTCAAATTAATGAATCGAATGTTCGAATTAGTGAATTAGTCAGAAGCTCAACAGATTTAAATTAAAGTTTTCAAACAGGAATTTTAACTGAAATTTTCGTATATATTCTATTTCTATAACTTGCACGATAAATGTACCTACCGCGCTAACGAAGTTCGGGCACTGTGATACCATTAATTTTATTCTGTGATTGTGATTAGTAATTTTGCGTATTTATGATTTCCTTCTGCATTGGTTGCTGCGTATTGCTCATTATGCGTCTGTTCGTTAGAAAATATGGTCTCTTTTATTTTGTAAACATAACAAGAAAGCAAAAATATTTTCTACTGTATAAATTGGAAATGTAATTGGATTATCCAATTCCGCTTATCGCTTCACTTGAAAGTTTATTATACCACTTGGGAACATAATTGAAGATTTCCGGAAGAGATCGCATAAAGTGTTAAAGCGATTGGACGTTGGTGTATTTCATTGTTTAAGGCGGATGTATGTCAAATTTGGTGCATTAAAACCTTTTTCTCCACGATCTTTATCGAAAAATCTCCAAATAATATATATATTAATCTACATAAAAAGAATGCCGTCTTGTTTTTTTTTTTTTTAAAAGATCTTAAAATATATGAAATAAATTTTCAAAGTAGCCTCTGTCTTCGTAGCTACATCTATTTTCCTCCTAAACTATCAATCATAGATGTTTTTATCGCTTTTACCTGAACTTTAATGAGATAGATAGTGACAGAATTTGGTGTCCATCGACGCCTTAAATCTTCGTGTTCAAACGATTGCTATAACATTAAGACGTGTTGTAACATAATATGCATTTATTATCCTGTGCAAAGGTTACCATTTACCAGTCACTTATTAAGGGAAAATAAATAACAATTTTGATTTCAATGTTTCTATTACTTTAAGCTCACTGAGGAACTTTTCAAAGTAATCCCCAGACTAAAGCTGATAATCTAGAAACCAGATCGTTAAACAAGCACACCTTAAGTACCTACTCAGCCGTTAGACTGATAATAACGGTGTGTGTTTACTTTCCTGGTGGCTTTTTGTAACACAAACAAAGCGCGCGCGGAGCTGCCTTTCAAAACATAATTATGTGAGCGTACGACAATATCTGACACTCTGAGCTTAAGAATTGCTCATATTAAACACCGGTCTCTAAACCAATTGAGGGCTTTAAAAATGTTATGGATGTCTTTAGAGACAACGGTTTTTAAGGTGGTTGATTTATCATACTAATGTATTTTTCCATATATGGGCGAAGAGAGAGTATAATTCTGCACAAAAATGTCTGTTCTTGGCTTTTATATTGTGTTTGTTTGCGGTAAATCATATTTGGTTAAAGAAAAAAGTGGATTAATAACGAAAATAATATTGAAATTACAGGTATCAACTAATGATGTTACTTTCGTTATTAAAATTTGATTTACCGCAAATAACGGCAATATAAAAGCAAACAACAGAGATTTCTGTGTAAAATTATACTCTCTCTTCGCCCATATATGGAAAAATACATTAGTATATAAAAGAAACCACCGCGGAAGTACTACTACCATACCTATATCTGCCGCAAAGCAGTAGTTCTCTCGCATTGCTGTGTTCCAGTTTGAAGGGTATTGGTGCCGGTGAAATTAAAGGCACATGAGACTTTTCATCTTATGTCTCAGGATGGCGGGCGCAGTGCAATGCAGTGGCCTTGATGTACCTAAAGGTGCCGCTTAAAATGCTTTCTAGGAGGACGTGACCTATGAGCACTGATTTTAATATCAAGATGCGGTCGATCTACAAAATCTGCATTTTATCTTAGCACCAAACACAACCGATCGCGTGCGAACTAAGTCAGAGACTGGTTGTCCTTGGTGTTAAAAATTGTTAGTTATTTTACACGTCATCTGCCCTGTCCTTTCGATATAGTTATATCTATATATATAAAACAAAGTCGTGTTAGTTACACCACTTATAACACAAGATCGGCTGGACCGATGTTAGTTATCTCTTTTTTGGTGGATTCTTCTCCGCTCCAAATAGCAGAATAAGTAATAAGGAAGGAGGGGGGGGGGGTTCGCCGGGGGCTACCCGTGCGAAGCCGGGGCGAGTTGCTAGTTATATTATATATGACTATGCCCATGAGGTGATTAATTGATAACAATTAATTACCTCAAGACAGAGGCAGAGGCAGAGGTTAACGCATAACATCAGGTGGGCTATCTGCAGATGGCCCACCTGATGTTATGCGTGAATCATGCTTGTGTCGTAGTAAGTATTCAAATCAAATAAATATAAATTATTGTATTAGCACAGAATATATAATAGTGTATTAGGCACATCACCTCATTATTACTTATCTTTGACTGTTTATTCTGAGTTATTGGTGTATCAGAATAATCAATCTATTGATTAATTTATTGGTAAAGAAGTTTACACGAAATTGCTTATTGCTAACTGAAATTGCTTATTGGCGTACTGTTCATCAACAAGGCACGCCATGACACCGTTTGAAACTAGCGAATCAGAGGAACGACCCCTACCTCTCTCCTCTTACCCTCTCAATCACATCTCTGAACTTCATTAATTTTGGTTACCTATCTGATGACTGAAAACCACGTTCCAAATCGTTCATAATTTCCCCAAAACTTTCGGCAATTTTACAAACCTCCATCGCTTAACGACATGGCAAATTTTCCAACATTAAAGTCTGGTTAATTTGTGTTTGAGAAAGAGCCACCAGTTGGTGGTTCTTTCTCATTTTATAGACGGCTGGTATCATTTAGATTTCAAGATAGATTACATGGAATATATTCAACAATATATAAGTTAGTAGATATATATATACATATATAATATATACTACATTACACATGCTATATATATATGACGACCTCTGTGGCGCGGCTGGCGATGGTTCGCATGCGACGCAGGAAGATGCGGGTTCGATTCCCGCCTCGGAACAAATATTTGTGCGATCTGCAGATGTTTGTTCAGGATGTTCTGGGTGCTTTCTATGTATAATAAATAAATACAAAATATGTTTTGTTAGTCTATATTCCCACGAAATTGCAACGGGAAAAAGGTGTATGTCTATGTATGTATGATAATATTTTTCATCAACCTTTTCTAAAACACGGTTAATATGCAAATCGAGTATAAGGATTTTAAATTAGTTCTAAAAACCTAGAACTTGTTAGATGCTTGTTAGAATTGACCTTATGATCAAACAGATTTCATACATCATTATAACACGCGTGATGTAACAAACTTACAAGGAGACGCCAAATTACAGCTAGGTATAACCTTGGAGTACCCTTTGAATAACCTTCAGTTTTCTTCAACTGCCTTTTTACAACCAATTATGAAATAGCGAGTAGAATCTTTTAGCCTCATACTCGCCCATCAAAAGAGCATCACATCTGATTTAATGTCCATATTAGTTTAGTTCGGGTGTTCTGAAAGGAAACGATAACACACCCAAATGATCTTGTTTAGATTATTCGCTTTGATCTATCCCCGTACCCACTTCCTTTTGTTTGTCTCCAAATATAACTCGTTGAAATGTATACGCGTGTTATCGTAACTGCTGTAGAGAAACTATATTATTCTTAGCTTAAATTGTATTAGGTAAGAAAGCGGCAAGTAGTTTTTTTTTTAACAGACACATTTATTTTATAACTTGCAGACCTTGAGACCATAAGACATAAATTAATAAAAGTAGACGAACGCATAATTTTCGAAAAATTACTTAATATTCAGAAACATGAAAGTAGAATAAATGCAGTGGAGATGAGAGCTTTGAGAATTATGTGTGGTGTGACTTTGAGAAATAGAATGAGAAATAGTGTGATAAGAGAATATTGTGAAATTAAATAAGACGTAGTGACTAGAGTTGAGAAAGTTATATGCTTAGATGGTTTGGGCATTTAGAAAGGATGGACGATAGTAGATTGACGAAACGGGTACGTAAGACGAGCGTGAATGGGACAGTGGGAAGGGGCGAACGTATTCAGACCAGATCAGAGACGTCCTGGAAAAAAAGGTCAGGTCAAGCCAATCCCTTAGCCGAAGAGCATGCATGAAGAATGTGGTGAGAGTGAATGAAGCAAAAGAGGTGTGTCAGGTTCGTAGCAAGTAGAAATCCGTGGACTCTGCCTATCCCTCCGGGAAACAGGTGGAGTTTATGTATGTATGTATGTAGTCATAAACGTACTAGTGAAACCCCCATGATTTCATATGCGTTGAGATATTTCCATACAAACTTCAACACCGCTGCACCTGCACCCTGTTAAAGGGTGAACTTAAGTAATTCCATTCTTAGTATACCCCTTGAGCACAAAAGTAAGGTACCCTTTAAATAACAGGTGCGGTGATAGTCAGTCAGGAAGTCAGTTATTCAGTCAAGATTTTACATAAATTAATTACATAATTCACCTAGCCATAATAACGTGATAAATGGAGAAGGCAGGCTCTCGAGTGGCACATATAAACCGGACGATGCAAAAGAGGCCCCTCTGGATATTAAGATATTATAAAAGTAGGAGGAAAACGGGGGATGGAGGCGGCTCAAGACCGTTAGTCGTGGCATTCTATGGGGGAGGTCTAAATCCAGCAGTGGACTTCTGTGGGATGATGATGATGATTACATATGTAGTTTAGTTAACAAATTTTCTCTAGAATTCCAGATTTTATTCGCTCGTTCAAATACCAAATCCTAACTAAACCCATGTTATTTATAAAACTGAATGAAGAGACCAAATAAAACAATTGGATTAAGTTGAAATTAGAGACAAACATGGGAGAATGCTGTCGCAGCACAGTACATAATTGAATTAATGTAATGTGGACAGGTATCTGCGTATTCATAGCTACGTGCTGTGCCGGTCCCGAATAGAAACGCTGTTTGCTTATCAAACTGAATCTGAATTCATGAATATGTACCGCACACCCACAATTGTCATACTAGGTACTGAAACAATGAACATAACATTATTGCATACATGCATACATAGACACACGCCTTTTTCCCCGAAGAGGGGTAGGCAGAGCCTCAATGGGCCTCTTTTCACAGTGGATTGCACCATCGTGGAATATAGACATGACAAGTGGTGAGCTCATCGCCGCCATTGCTTCCCACGACTGACTTGGCTAACGTTTACTTCCAGTAATAACACATTCCATAATAAGCTAGCAGCCAGGACAAATCTTATACCAACGAATCTTATCAACAAGTCCGGGTAATCCCTTAGTCGGTTTTTACGACATCCACGGGAGAAGACGGAGGGGTCTTAGGCCGGACACATTGGCCGGCCAAAGCATGTATTTGTTAAACGTATTTGTTAAAATTATTAAACGCAATCTGCTTTTAATAATTTTAACAAATACGTATTCTACATATATTATTAAATCTATTCAAATTAGTTTCAAAATCAATGTGAATTTGATTCCTAAGCCGCAATCCCATGTTATTTCAGAACAAAATGCCAATCTATCCAAAGTACACAATATCTCATAAAGATAACTAGAGACTGTGATAGCCGTATGACAATGCAGGGAGATTCTCCCCGACTACAGATTGTTCTATTATGCAAATTTATTCAAACGTACAGATAAGTGAAGGTTGCATGTAAATTATGGGCGGTTACTATCAAACTTACAAACGTTCCGTTCGATTTCAGCTGAATATAAGTGATGTAGCTATGAGTATGGATTGCAGAGGAAGTGATACGGCCGTGGTACACATGGTGGATGGGAACACAGCCGCGGGGGAGGTCGCGAAGCTGGCAACACTAGTATTACTCCGTACGGCGTGTTTATTCTGCTACGCGTATCGACCGGCACGGCAGTCGCGAGCCCCGCGCGTGTCTCGCCGCACGTCTCATCTCCTACACCATTGACAGCTGCCGACAACAAATAGCTACACAATAAACTATCACTACCGAGTGCATTTTGTGAACAAACCGTTCACTATACCATGTGATATAGTGCCGAGCTCGGGACAGGCGGCTGTTAAAAACGGTAAGATTGTTACATCGATTTTATAATTACACTGCGAATCGTAAGGTTTTGTGTGAGAAATTGTTATTATTAATCATTATTACAAATCAAAAACTTGGTGTAGACTTTAACCAATAATAAAAATTATCTTAACTAAACGAATAAACCTATATTTATCTAAAATCAAGAAGATAACCTACAAAACGCATTTCTGCCGAGTAAAGCTCAAACTTCGGAGATTTTGTCACTATCTTTTAATTTGTACTAATTCAGAGTGGTTTTAATAAATGTGTAGTGCAATTTGAATATTTATATGGCCGTGTTTCCTACGGTAAGCGATACGACAGTCTACGAAGGTCTACGGCTCTACGGCGTAGCAATTAGCATCACACTATACGCTTTATTTACGTCTACGAATGGTTGTTGGTAACTCGTACTTATTATCGTTTATTCGAATTGTTATTAGTACGAGTTCAGCTTTCTTACTGCTGTTTGAAGCGGTGACTTCGAAGCGGTGAGGATTAGTATTAGAAATAATTGTTATTGATAAGCATTTCTTAGACTACTATACTCATTATTTGAATGCTTTTGAAAGTAGACAACATTATCTGGTTATAATATGCCTACAATCTAAAGGCATAAAGTTCATTATTGAGGTCTTTTGGTACCACTTTAATCGTCATTCATCGTATTGTTCAATAACTTCTTGCTGAAAAATAATGCGACTCCGTGTTCCGGTCTGATAAGGTTCTTATTTGCAAAGATTCAAAACATATTAACATTATTGACGACCTCTGTGGCGCGGAGGGCGAAGCTTGGCCTGCGACGCTGGAGGTTGCGGGTTCGATTCCCGCCTCGCAACAAATATTTGTGCGATCGCAGATATTTGTTCAGGGTGTTCTGGGTATTTTCTATATATAATAAAAAATATCTATCTATGTAATATATTGTATTAAGTATATCAGTTGTCTAGTACCCATAACACAAGCTCTGCTTAGCTTGGGGCTAGATAATGTTGTGTAAACTGTCCAGCATTATTTATTTATTTCTATGTATAATAAAAAATATCTATCTATGTAATATATTGTATTAAGTATATCAGTTATCTAGTACCCATAACCCAAGCTCCGCTTAGCTTGGGGCTAGATAATGTTGTGTAAACTGTCCAGCATTATTTATTTATTTCTATGTATAATAAAAAATATCTATCTATGTAATATATTGTATTAAGTATATCAGTTATCTAGTACCCATAACCCAAGCTCTGCTTAGTTTGGGGCTAGATAATGTAGTGTGAACTGTCCAGCATTATTTATTTATTTATTTATTGATGCTGTCTCATGTCTTACTACACCAAATGTATTAAGAGTCCCCGAAGATGCAGATTTCAGGACCGGCTTATTATTTCACTCTTAGTTATGGACAACATTAAGCTATGTTTAGATGGCCGTTGTCAGATGTCTCAAAGTTTCTGATATCCTCACGACATAGGTACTTACCTAAATATCATAAACTTTGAGCTCACCCTCCGCATCACAACAGACTCAATATAAAGTTATGAAATTTGTATTATCATTATCATCATCAGCCCACAGAAGTCCACTGCTGGACATAGGTGCCCCATATAATGCTACGATGAACGATCTTGAGCCGCCTCCATCCACCAGTGTCCTGGTACTTTTATAAGTCCTTGTTCCATCAAGACGGGGGGATTAACTGCATCGACAAGGCGCTAAACCGAGCTCAAATATAAACCTTTCAAAGTATTTAGAACCTGGTTCAGTCCTTGCCACTTGTTAAAAAAACGTTGCTGAGATTTAAAATGCTGTACAAAGTTCACACAACATTATCTAGCCCCAAGCTAAGCAGAGCTTGTGTTATGGGTACTAGATAACTGATTTACTTAATACAATATATATATTGGATGTTTATTATAAAACTTTTCTATTATTTTGAAATCTTTGTATTTCAGTAAACACCAACAAACATCGCGGTAATGTGACGTGCAACTCGACTCGACGTTATCAATGAAAAGTTTAATTTTATCTGTTCTGCTAACAGTTGCATATTTGCAGCTGGATTACTGAATGATTTATGATAATATTTAACTGGTTTTTAGTGTTTTTCCAGACGAAAATATAGAGAAGTGTTGTGACTTTCAAAGCTATGAGCCAAATTGCGTTACATTTTTTAAAGATATACAGGTAGTAGATCTCACGAGTTATAGTGGAAAACTGTGACATGACATGTACGCAAAATTTTAGCTCAATCGGTCAAGATTAACTGGTTCAAAATTCAGTTTCATGATTAATCTCACCCTAACATACTACCATACCTACTAATTACCTAACATACTAACAGATCAAGTTAAATAAAAGCTTGTAAAAATGCAACATTTATCCGTAATTTCCCAAAATTCTTTTTAAGTAGGTCAAATAAAACCTTAAACTTTCAAATGGCATTACTAGTTTTGCCAGTTTTAGCTTTTTTGCTAGTGTAGGGTGTTTTATTTATTCACATCTTAATACAAAATATGAGCAGCAGGTCTGAAAGCCACAGCTTTTCATGAAAATGTACATGAATGGTCCATCCACACACGTCACTCTAAACAATAACGCAAATGAAGATTTGTGGCCGATTATATGGGCGTTGGTCGTTACAAAGCTAAGCCGTGGCAGCTGATAAATGTGGTCAGTGCACTGCACGACTATATAACCTTGGATGGAATACCAGCTCGCCAACAAAGGCCTGTCAATAAAAGCGGACAAGTGCGAGTCGGACTCGCCCATGAAGGGTTCCGTTGCAGCAAGTAACATAATATAAAAGTTGTTGGATGGTTTACGATTTATGACGTATTAAAAAAAACTACTTCCTAGATCTCGTTCAAACCAATTTTCGTTGGAAGTTTACATGGTAATGTACATCATATATTTTTTTAGTTTTATCATTCTCTTATTTTAGAAGTTACAGGGGTCACACATTTTACCACTTTGTGTTTTTTTTTTTGTCTCTCGCGCCTACTATTCAGTTTAGTAAAAAATGATATTAGAAACCTCAATATCATTTTTGAAGACCTATCCAAAGAAAACCAACACGTATGGGCTTGATGAAAAAAAAATGAGTTTCAGTTCTAAGTATGGGGAACCCCAAAAATGTATTGATTTTTTTTCAATTTTTGTATGAAAATCTTAATGCGGTTCACAGAATACATCTATAAATAAAGGTAATAAAGGTTGTCTGTAAGAAATCGCTTCTAAGCTATAAGACCACCCATTATAATATAGTTAAGTTTTGTTTCTTTTTTTTCGTATTTTTATTTATTAAGGTGTACAATAAAGTATTTTCTATCTATCTATCTATCTACTTACCAGGTTTCAACAGCATAGCTCTTATAGTTCCACTTTAATAATTATTTTGCAAATATATCTGTAAACTTGACAAACCTTTAACGTGTTCTCTACATAAATCACTTAAATATCTGGATGATTTTAAGCATAAGAGCGATTTCAATTTTAATTTAGCTCCAATCACTATCCGACGGGTAATAAAAATATTAAGGTCCCTTAAACCAAAAAAATCCAATGATTACTGGTATATCACGCCATATTTAATAAAGAAAATTGAATCAGAAATAGCCACACCAATGATGACCATAATTAACGATTCCATTCTAAAGGGAGTGTTTCCGGATGAGATGAAAGTGGCTAAAGTAGTACCGATACACAAGGAAGGAGATACATCGTACTGTAACAATTACAGGCTTGTCTCTGTATTGCCTAGTCTCAGCAAAATATTCGAAAAATACGTAGCAGAAGAACTTTCGGAATTCCAGAAATGTAAATCAACAAATGACGCGGTGAAAAGACTTGTGGAGGACTTATATTCTGGCCTGTGACCTCTCCAAAGCCTTCGACTGCGTATCTCATGATATTCTCATCGGTAAATTGAAACATTACGGGGTTTAAGGAGTAGAAATAGAAATTTTAAAAATCGTATCTCTTGAACGGAATTCAAATAACTGAAATGAACGGCATTCACTCTATATAATGTAAAGTAAAGTTGGGTGTCCCACAGCGGTCGATCTTGGGACCTTTGCTCTTCTTGTTATATATAAATGACGTATCGATTGTACTCGACAATTTAGATGTAATTTTATTTGCGGACGATACTAGTTTAGTTATTAAGGATTCTTCTTATGAAAGAGCGAATAAAAATGTGCTTGAGTAAATAGATAAATTAAAAATATGGTTTTCGTTAAATAATATGCTCCTTAACGTAGACAAGACGAATATAACCCCGTTTTCACTTACTACTAGACCCAATGACCCATCCGGACATCTTATGAAGGACACATTAGAGACCCTAAACGTAGAACATAGTAACAAAGTCAAGTTTTTAGGTATTTGGCTTGACCCTAAACTGACTTGGAGTGTACATATTGATGCATTAACAAAAAGACTATGCTCGGCAACGAAGAAAAATCAGGGAGGTAGGGGTGGTAAAAGCAGCACGTATGGTCTAATTTGCCTATTTCCATTCTGTTATGACCTACGGAATATTATTTTGGGGGAGGGCAGCTGATGCAATTAGAGTAATTTTATTGCAAAAACGTGCAATACGCTACGTACTAGGTTTAAGGTTTTTGTAATCGTATAGAGACAAATTTAGCGAAGTAGGTATAATGACGATGGTTGGAGAATACATCTACCAGAATTTAATTTATGCTAGGAAAAATTTACATAATTTCAAATTAGTAAAGGATGGACATGATTACAATACAAGACATAAAAATAACTTGGTAGTTTGGGACTACCAAGTTATTTTATTCATGTTATTTCGTTGATAACGAGGTTATCAAAAATCTCAAAAAGTTTTATTTGTAATCAAATAAATATTAATAATAAAAAATATTAATAATATTAATAAAAAAAAAGTTTTATTTGAAATCAATATTTGTATTTGTAATCAAATTACATAATATGTTACCTACTAATGTAAGATCGATGTCAGATAAAAAAAATTTTTTTTTATACTACTTCGATTAATCGGTAAAAGCTATTATCGACTTGACGAAGCCTTTGCTGACAAAGATATTTTTAAACATTGTGACATTTGATCTGACTTTGACATTTTATGTAATAAAATATAAAAATACCATACCAACAATTTGACAATGCTTTTTTTTTTCATACCACTTTAATGACGGAACAATCATATGGCCCATCTGATGTTAAGCGGTAACCTCTGCCTATGAACAGTGCATTACCTCATAGGTCACGTCCATCTAGTACGCGCCCGCCACCCTGAGACATAAAGATGAAAGTCTCATGTGCCTGTAATTTCACCGACACCCTTACACTTCAAACCGGAACACAGCAATGCGAGCACTACTGCTTTGTGGCAGAAATAGGTATGGTGGTAGTACTTCCCCGGACGAACTCTTTCACAAAAAAACTCTACTACTACTACTAAAATGCTATTGCAGCTACGGAGTTTGATTGTTTTATTTTGTATAATTTGAGTTTTTTTTGTTGTTTGACTTGACTAAGTGTTCCAACTGAGCCTTTGGTATGAATAAATGAATTGAATTGAATTGAATAGTTTCGGAAAAAAGTGGCTGTGACATACACGGACAGACAGACAGAAATTTCGAATCCATAAGGGTTCCGTAATTTGGTTACGGAACCCTAAAAATGGCTCCTTCAACGTTTTCTATACAAACTGACAGCTCTACTGTGCCCACATACATTTTGAACAATATGAGTGCATTCCAAATGAAAAATTTCTATCTGACATAAATTTTATTTTTGGTGCGCTCAAGATCGTTATCAGTTTTGAGTTTCGTTATCCGAGCGATCGAATCGAGTAAAGTCGTTGCATTAACTGGCAAAATTTGATTTTAATCTGTCTGGATGTATGTATGTATGTTGGTAATCGCCTACAGGTCGTATATTTCACCTAATCTTGACGAAACTTGCATACAAGTTCTGCAATTTCATGGAATTTTTTGATTTGAAGGGAAATTACCTCTAAAAATGGGGGATGTTTGCTGTGACGCTATTTACTGGCCGATTTTTATAATATTTAGCAGAAACATTTGGTACTCAAAATGAAACAAAAATAGCAAAATTCTGTCAGTAGTAACTTTTGAAACTATCATGGTTGTGTACACGTATCACTAGAAACGGGATATATACCAAAAAATTAAAACTTTTGGTAAACTTTTTTATTTATTAAAACTCTAAAATCATGGTAAACATTTCGTTTCTAGTGTTAAGTATCTCGCCTCTAGTAATAAGTATCTGTCAAGAGATTGTCAAGATATAGATTTTGAAAGCCCGACTTTAAAATGCTCGTAAAAATTGACGGTATAGTAGTTGTTTCTTTGTATAAGAATATTATTCAAACGATTTATAGCAATGTACATATCTTGTGAAGTTTTTTGAAGCTAGTTTTTGAAATAGATAACTTTTTATATTATGTTAAAGCTAATAAAAAACTTAAGATTATGTTTGAGTGTAAACTGGACACAATTCTTGCATAAAAGTGCTCGCGAGGTCTGCTGTCCATATTATGCTGCTGTGTGTATTTTTATTTAATTTTTTGTTTTCATTTTCTTTCATGGCATGTTCATGGCATATTTCCGAGCAAAACTTGCGTCCAGAGGTTTTGAACAGCAGTGTGGCCACGAATATAGTGAAAATTTAATATGTGATATTAAAATAGCATCATCATCTCATGCATTTGACGACCTCTGTGGCGGGGCGGGCGAACGTTCGCCTGCGATGCCGGAGGTTGAGGGATCGATTCCCGCCTCGGAACAAATATTTGTGCGATCTGCAGATATTTGTTCAGGGTGTTCTGGGTATTTTTCTATGTATAATAAAAAATATCTATCTATGTTATATATTGTATTGAGTATATCAGTTATCTAGTACCCATAACACAAGCTCTGCTTAGCTTGGGGCTAGATAAGGTTGTGTAAACTGTCCAGCATTATTTATTTATTTATGCCTCATCATGCTTTCATGCATCAAGCTTTTACACGCCGGCTGCTGGTCGAGGCTTCTCTTATAGTAATAAAGGGATTTGCAATCACCAAGCCAAGCCGCCCTGGTAGACGGATTGGCGATCGCCTTATTGGTGTTGGGTACTCAGGTTGATGCTGCTGCCCATACCGTGGTATAATCCCTGAGTTGGCTTTTATGACATCCACGGGAGGAGACGGAGGGATCTATTCTTAGGCTGAACACACCACGGGCATTTCAGCTAATTAAATTACTCGCATTATTATACTCACAGATCTAATTTTTTTTAACTAAGTGATAGACGGAAAAAGCTGATGGGCCATCTGATGTTAAGCGGTAACCTCTGCCTTTAACAGTGCACTACCTCGTAGGTAATGCATTGTCATTATCTTTATTTGTATAACCTTACCCACTAACATTTAGATACCCTTTTATATTTTATAATTAACAACCTACATTCCTTGATGGCTTTTACTCAAACTCAACAAATTTCTCAAACTTGATTCTCTCCAGTAGATAATAAATTAATATATAACATACATATACTATGACTTTGAGTTTTGTGCATTTTTAATAAGTATAATATATTGCATATATTGTACTTGTAGCTTCATGAACTTATTTAATAGTTAGTTTTGCTTGCATGCTGATATTATTGCATAATTATTTATAATGTTACAAGTGTTCCTTACCGAACACAGAAAAGAGGGGACTCTTCTAACATAGGTTACTGCAACTTACCAGAAGAGATCCCAACCCGATTTACTGTGTAACACAATAAAAACTTTTGTATTTTGTATAGGACACGTCCACCTATTACGCGCCTAGGACACGTCCACCTAGGGCGCACCCTATGTGACATTGCACTGCGCCCGCCACCCTGAGACATAAAGATGAATAGTCTCATGTGCCTGTAATTTCATCGGCAACCTGTAATTTCACCAAACCATGTCTTCAAACTGGAATACAGCAATGCGAGCACTACTGCTTTGCGGTAGAAATAGGTATGGAGGTAATTCTGCCCCGGACGAACTCTTTCACAAAAAAGCTCTACTACTTCCATCATTATTATTGTGTACGTTGATCTTAGACTACAGACCTGAGTATGACCATAAGTGCATGCAATACGCACACGTCATAGTATACGCATGGGTACGTACGACCTTGAACTCGCTGTTTTACTGCATTAATCATGGAGTACGGCCATATTTCACACCTTTATTTAATTAGCAACCGGCTTAGATGTACTATCGTTGGTTCTGTTAAAACTGTTGTGAAATTGTTGCATGTTTTGTTTTAAGAATATTTTAGACATTTTGCACCTAAGTAAAAACTTCTAATGTGGTTTACGTTTGGTGCACGTTTATATTTTACTACTTCGTACTCAGCTTAAATAAATACCTATGCTTAGATATCAGTAAAACTAGTGGTTCGCCCCAAACTGAGACCTCGTGAATACACGCGAGTTAGGTATAGGTTACCTTATTTCTTTAAAAAAAAAATATGTACGTGTGATTCGAAAAGTAAGACCTACAACGTCGTTCGAATTCCTAGAAACGGGAGGTCAACAATTGGATGTTATACTGGTTATTGTTCTATAGAGCACAAGTTTCAACATTATTAAATTTTAGACTTATCCCAGTATTTGTGTCATAAAAGCTACAAACATACCAAATTTCAGCGTTGTAGGATTAGTGGAAGGACCCTAGAGGTTTCGGTTTTTTACATTTTCGATTTACCCTAATATCTCAAAAACGACATTAATTAAAATAATATAAATAATTGTTTTGAAATTTCGAGGAAAGGGGCTTTCATATGATACCCCACTTGGTCTGATATTCTCACTTTTTTTTTACCCCCTCTTGGACCCCAAAATCTCATTATAATCAATCAATATTTCAATATATTAATATTTCGGATAATAAATGTATTTGTAATGATACTTTGAGTTTATCTACTTTTAGATAATAGTTAACAAAAAAATAATGGTTGACTGGGTCCGAATGAATTGATGGAGTTCAGAATAACTTTCATCCCAATAAGTAAATTCTATAAAAAGAGCTAATAAGCTCTGGTTTCCGAAGTGGCAACCCTCGTCCATCGCGTCAGTAGCCGGAATATTACGGCCGCCATAATGCGGAGGCGCAGTACTCGTTAATTATTTCTTGATATAATGTTGAAAATGGTGGCCACCGCTTTGTGCCGCTTCCTAGGAAACCAGAGCTTTATTCAACGTAGAACTCGCCAAAACGTAGGTAAATCTGCAAAAGAACCTGACCATAATACAGGCTACCGACCGGCGGCTACGTAACACCCACCAATTATACCTTCACTTGGTGCCCCAAATGGAGTACAAGGTCAAATTGGCCGGCAAATCTACGAGCAGGGTTTTCTTGACCCAAAAATAAACAATATTATTCAGAATCATGCCGTGCGTACAGCTACTAGCTATTGCTATGGCACGTTGCCGACAAGAGATAAGGGTCGGATAAATAAGATTTCGTAGAGTGCCATTACTGTCTATCGTGGATCGCGAAGCGTGTGCTGTCTTATGAACTTTTGCTGATTCTCTTTACATCATACTTTTGAATACCTTCTTGGTTTTTAAGTTGGTTCTCATTGTTCTCCAGGAACCACACAGATGCTTCCCACCTAGAAGGATCATCAAATAAAGCCAAGCCGTGTTTGTTGCCTGATTCTTCTATGGTTTCTTTTTGTTTGGTCGCGGTGGAACAGGATAAAATTTAGTTTATAAGACACCTCAAAATGATCATTTTGTCTTTGACATAAGATGCGTCAAAAGTCGTCCTGAAAACGTGAAAAGTGCGTCAGAAAACTGCTTTTAATTGGTAGTTTCGGTCCGTATTTCGTTTCAGCCAAATGTACAAAAGACCGGAGGAAACTACATAACCGAGGCTAGCCAGTCTTTCACGAAGTGCCATAGCACCAGGTTAGAACTGTAATGATTTGTTCAGGTTTTCTGTTTCTTATTCCATAGAGAAATATGAAATTCTTGATTATTCCGCGTACAAAGCTGGTACTTATTCAAAAAGTATCGGGCTAGAAGCAGTAACTTGGAATATTTATTCTAGTGACGTCTAGACATGCTAGAAAACGAATTCGAACCAAGTTGTCTCGACTGTTTGTTATGGCGTGATTTGTGGCTATCACGAAAGCGCAAATTGATTGGGAAAGGGATAGTGTGAGGGACATCAAATCTTTTGTATGTTTTGATGATCATGAATATTTGGATTTTATTATATACACTTTCCTGAAGTATCAAAGTATAATTTGGGAAGGACACTATAGAAGAACAACAATATATCTGGCAAACTTAATTGTGCGCAGCGTCTACTGATGCGGTAGTAAACATAAATCCATTTTGAATCTGCATACCTACTCGCAAAAAACGTGAGGAATAATAATTATTCATCAAAACATTTGCAGTGCGACAGTTTTCTTTTCATTCCCTGGGGCATCTCCCTCCGCGACTTATTCAATATTCGTTCCCAAGCATCGAATAAAATCACACTTTTATCGCGTTTTTGTAAATCATACTTCAATAAATCATTTTACTATTCCCGTAATGTTTTACCGAATTCTCAAGTATGCAGCGAATCCCCTCTTAAGTTAGGATGAAACTACTTGCACGAAAGTTTTTCCATAAAAATAATTTCTCGATTCCAAGAGCGGATTAAGTTCTCAAAGAGAATGTGTTATCTCGCTCATTCAAGCTAATGCTTTTTGAATCGTCGGCGTCCTTCACAGGATACCCAACTTTATAATCTTGATCCGAACTTGCCGAAGTGAAGCGAAACTCAATTTCTTAATAGAAGTAAAACATTTATTTTTACCCGACTACGGCAAAGCCAGAAGGACGGGTTATGTTTTTAGCATCCATGTATGTCTGTATGTATGTTTGTATTTAGCTATGTTCCCGTAGCGCCTAAACTACTCATCCAATTATGATGAATGAGGTGTTATTATTCGATCGTTATTATGGTCCAATAATTCGTTCGATTCGTCATTAACACGTCACATGTTATAAGTTTGACCGCTATGTGTGTGTGTCTGTCAGTCCGTGTGTCTGTCTGTGGCATCGTAGCTCTTGAACGGGTGAACGTATTTGAATACGGATTTTATTTGAAAGTAGTTTTTCTAGCGATGGTTCTTAGTCATGTTTAGAGATATTTCTTTAAAGGTTGGTCTTTTTACATTGGACACTATGGTCACACTAGTTTTATTTTTTTATTTTTCGTGTCCAATGTTTATTCGGATAACGTGTAGATTCTAATGATACCTCAATCATCTAAGGGATTTAGAAGATAATTATGGTGGAATAAAGAAACATATACATAGATACATGAAACCTGAAAACAATACACTCCTTTTTTTGGGGAAGTCGCGCAAATAGTATATTTATTGAAGGCAAAAATTCATTATAAAAAAATAACTGAAATATTCATTTCAGCGAAGCCTCTCGGCCACTTAAATAAAGTACTTTTATCAGCAAAAACGTAAAGGTGGGATTGTATTCTTTTCACCTTATTGAAATTCACTTGCCTAAAGGAGTTGTGCGTAACAAGGGAGGCAAGTTCTTAAAGAAATGGATTTCTTTAAAATATTCATTATTCCGTCTACACAAGGATCATTTTGAAACGTCAAGCTTGTGTCAAGTTTCAAGTAAAAGTGGCGGAAGGGCATTCAGCTTTAGATAGGTTTACCTCTACTTTCGTACTATTTCAATTTTAATTTTATGTCTTAATCTAGTTTTTTTTCCAATTTTTAAATTATATAACGTTACAATCTTGTAAATAAATAACTGGCCAAGTGTGTGTCGAACCACGCAGTTTACGGCTCCGAAGTCAAGACACGATACCAACAGTTTTAATCTATTGGGAAAGTTACAATCGAGTCACGCGTACCCAGCTTTATCCATACAGCTATTAATATAATACTATACTTGAATAGGTACTTACTCAATTGAGGGATGTTGTTCTACAAGTATCCTTAAGCTCAATACAGGTCTACCTGTGTACCATATTTCAACGAAATAGGTTAAGCCATGATTGAGTAAAAAAGCAAGCATTGAGTAAACATGCAAATATCTAAATATAGTGGAATGGGATGGGATTACAAAACCAACTACTAAGTACTAGTAAACTAGTACACCATCCTTCTGTGATAGTTTTCGTTATAATTGAACAATATCCTATACTATTTTAAACGGGCTATCTAAATAAATGATTTTTCTTTATACTACAAAGGTAAAAAATAAGTAAAGCAAGCTTACGGCCCACCTGTTGGTAAGCGGTTACCGTAGCCTATGAACGCCTGCAATACCAGAGGCATCACAGGCGCGTTGCCGACACTTGAAACATTTCCAAATACCCCTTTTGAAGAACCCCATACTGTAGTCACTCGGGAAAACCTCAGCAGGGAGATCATTCCACAACCTGAGCGTTTGCGGGAGGAAGTTCCTCTGAAACCGCACAGTCCGGGATCACCCTGTCTCTAAGGTGGACCTGAATCCTCTGGCGATGCCGAGCGGTGCGGTGAAAAAAGGTTGCTGTAGGCATCATGCCAAATAATTCCTCTGAACAAAACCCATTATATAAACGGTAGAACACGCAGAGTTTACGTTGTAATCACGTTCTCTAAAACGGCTCTAACGATATCGATTAAATTTGGTATAAGGGGTTTTTTAGGGGCGAAAAATCGTTCTAGCTAGGTCTCATATCTGGGAAAAAGAGTTTTGCCAATCTGCGAGGTCAGTTTTTGGATGGGTGACCAATTCTTGCGACTTTTTTCCGAAAAATCAAGCGAACCTCGGTCGCACCAAAGCTACTATTTGAAATACTTTTTAGGTATTCCCAATTAGCGGTTCAGCCAGTAGGGGGTGGAGTCTTGACTCTTACTATAATGACCACTTCAAACCTTCATATTTACGAAACGGATATCTGTACCGAAAAACTGTTTAGAAAACCTTGTAATACTTTTGAAAGACCTAACTAAAAGACATACCTCAAGACGGGCTATGATTTAAAACAAATTAGGTACATTGCTATGGTTGTATTATTGGTTGGTTGTAATTGGTTACAGTGTTGCTGTGTTGCAGTTGCATGCGGCACGAAAAACAATAAGTTTTTTGGGAAAAATATATTTTTCAATACAAGCTTTTATAAAATTAGTGATCGTAACCGTGTGCTGATCAAAATGAGTCTAAACACGGCCAGTCTACTATTATCCCTCGAGGAGTTCCGTTGACCACCTTCCGTCTCCATCATCAGATCAGCTCGCTGTTACCATAATATAGCATTGTCATCGGAACTAGACAGTTATGCAAAATATCACCTCAATCGGTTGAGGATAACTGCTTTAAAATTCAGTTGCAAGATTCCACCCAGACATTATAAAGCTTGTAAAAAAGTATCTGTTTTCTGATAACGATCTAAGTACAGGTTGGTATTCGATTAGTAGAATACGCGATGCAATCCTCCCACTAACATGTCAGAAATTACTGGTTTCTAGGCAGCTACTGCCTACACAAATATGCCCAATAATCATAAAATCTTGAAATATACTTGCCTACAAAATAAGCTAGTTATTCTTATTCTAATTCACGTTGTATTAGAGTAATTTTTAGTTTATTTTTACCCTAATGACATAAAGCAAGCATATAATGATTAGTTATAGTCTAGACTTATGTTACCATCGCGTGAATAATAAATAAGCTTGGAATTGCTTTAAAAAGGGCTACTTAAACGACCAATTTAAATAATGTTTTAATGTTTAATCGACAAAAACAATCTAAACGTTACTTTTTTGTATTTTTATTATTATACTACTTAGAATGACAGAAAAAGCAGATGGCCTACCTGATGATAAGCGGTACCCTCTGCCTATGAACAGTGCATCATCCCATAGGTCACGTCCACCTAGGACGCGCCCTAGGTGGCATTGCACTGCGCCCGCCATCCTGAGACATAAAGATGAAAAGGCTCATAAGCCTGTAATTTCACCGGCATCCATACCCTTCAAACCGGAACACAGCAATGCGTGCACTACTGCTTTGTGGCACAAAAAGGAATGGTGGTAGTACTTCCCCGGACGAACTCTTTCCCAAACAAGTAATTAATTTTGTAAAAATTAAAAAACCATCAATGCAATGAAACGGCTGAACCGATTTTGATCAAACATAGCTAAGAACATTCCCGAGAAATCCACCATTCAAAAAAAAAAAAAAAAAAACTGTTCATTCTTTCGGCAGCTACGACGCCACAGACACGCAGACACGTCAAACTTATAACACCCCGTCGATTTGGCGTTGGGGGTTAAAAAGCTCTACTATTACTACACAAAAAAAAACTACTACTACTAACTTACTCTAACTAACTAGTACTCTTTGTGATCTGTTATCTGTACCATCATTATCAACGTCCACAGCTTGATGAGGCCAAATTCACATTCGATATTATAAATTTGTCTTAATCACCACCAAGCGACCGTCGAACTTAAAATTGACCTTCATGTTTATAAGGGTATTTTTTGATCCGTTGTAATTTAGCTTGGTTGTCAATTCACCTGGTAAGTGAACCACCACATAGGTACCACTTATATTATTCCAATTGACTTGATATTATTATTGTGAATTGACACCCAAATGTAAATAAACAACGCATTATAACAAGTAATTAATTTGGTAAAAATTAAAAAAACCCTCAACGCAATGAAACGGCTGAACCGATTTTGATCAAACATAGCTAAGAATACTCCCGACAAATTCAACTTTAAAAAAAAAAAAAACATCCGTTCGGGATCTACGATGCCACAGACAGACACACACACAGACACGTAAAACTTATAACACCCCGTCGTTTTTGCGTCGGGGGTCATACCCTTAAAACCATCATCACCATCATCATCATCAGGTATGTAAATGACAGCTTCTGAGGATTTATCATTTTAATTGCCCTATTTGTTAGCGATGGAGTGCCTCTTAATATTATATTATTGGAAATACTTTGATTGCATACATACATAGACATACGCCTTTTTCCCCGAAGGGGTAGACAGAGCCTCAGTGGGCCTCTTCTGGGTCTCACGGTGGGTTGCACCATCGTGGAATATAGACGTGACAAGTGGTGAGCTCATCGCCGTCGTTGCTTCCCACGACTGACTCGGCTGACGTTTTCTTCCAGTAATAACACATTCCATAATAATCTAGCCGCCAGGGTTTACTATTATTTACTTAATCTCAAATTCAAATCATCATCATCATCATCATCATCAGGTTCTGAGGATTTATTGTTTTCATTGCCCTCTTTGTTAGCGGTGGAGTGCTTCTTAATATTATTGTTTACTAGCAGCGCCCCGCGGTTTCACCCGCGTAAGTCTCGATCCCGTGGGAATATCGGGATAAAAATGTGCCTATGCGTTATTCCGGGAGTCCAGTTATCTCCATTCCAAATTTCATGCAAATCCGTCCAGCCGTTTCAGCGTGAAGAAGTAACAAACACACTACACACACACACAAACTTTCGCTTTTATAATATTATATATAGTGTGATTGAAGGTTTACAATTATTTACCTTATCTTATGTTCAAGTCATCAGTTCAAATCAATACTCTGTATATATTGCTTTCACATGGTTACTTATTAGTTGTTACATATACTTAGGTAGACTCGCACATGAACCCTGTGTTTAGGGCATAGCAATGGAGAGGTAGACCGAGGTTCTCGGGCCCCTTTCGTAGGTAAGTATTATTATTATTATTATTTTTATCAAGTAGTATATTAGATAGTATTATTATTTTATCATCATTATAATAATCATCATCATCAGCAGCCTTTTGATGTCCACTGCTGGACGAGGCATTCCCCATAAATTGACATGAACACTATAACGCTTGGCAGGCGGATTGAGGATCGCTGTTGGTGTTGATTAAAATGGGTGCTGCTGCCAATCCCCTTGCATAATACCATTGCTGGCTTATACGGCATCCACGGGAGGAGACTTATATTATCAGGGCATGCAACGGTACCATACTACAATACCTTATAAATATGTTTCAATAAATAAATTAAATAAATAAATAAATAATGCTGGACACAGGTCACACATTATTAACTAGCCCCAAGCTAAGCAGAGCTTGTGTTATGAATACTAGGTAACTGATTAACTTAATAAAATACATTACATAGCAGGTATTTTTTATTATACATAGAAAATACCCAAAACACCCTGAACAAATATCTGCAGATCGTACAAATATATGTCCTGAGGCGGGAATCGAACCCGCAACCTCCTGCGTCACAGGCGAACCTTCGCCCGCCGCGCCATTGAGGTCGATAACGTTTCATTCAAGATTTTACCTCCATTTACCAACCATCTTTAACCTTCTACCTTTCTCTGTCTCTCTGCGTCATTATCCACGTCTCACACCCATACAATGCTAGTAACGTAGGTTCTATACATTATAAATTACTCTGTACTTTATCATACACGTTGAAAACAACAAACTTCCAATTCGAAGCCTAGCTAGACTACAGTCCGAATACCCTTAAATTATAAATAAGCCACAGAAGGTAACAGGTATTTTAGAACAGGGAGTGTACCGGTATTGTTACGTAAGCTTACCACAGCTAGGTCAAGGCTTTGTAAATTAGACTTGAAATATTAAACTTGTGACATTGGAAGTGTTACGTAATAAAACCGAAATAAAAATACTTACCTCCAGAGTAATTTAATTAATTTATGAATTTACTTGGTTATTTTATTTGGGTTGCTAAAAATGAACAGGCGTTATACTCCCTATATAAACGCCAAAGTTTATGGCAGATGCGGTCAATCGAAGATGACGATGTCAACGTATTGATACGCCGCCGTGTTCCTGTCAATGCCATCAATTATCTTGCCAGTATAAATTAATAATATTAACAGGACATCAGCACGTGTACAGCCCTTAGTGCTTAATTGATATATGGCATCGTCTGCCACAAGCGTTGGCGTTTATAGGTTATCCAAAGTACCTAATCTAATGATGGGTATATCTATTGAAGGTTATGATTTTCATTGACACGGTTATTTTTTTAATTGTAAATTGTTATACAGCAAGCAAAGTAAACAATATTTTGTAATATTATAAGCAACAGAAGCGGGCAACACTCAGTTTCAAATAAAACCAACAGCAGCTAAATGTAAGAAAATAAATTATTTTTTGAGAGTAAACTTTTTTAATTTGCCTCGACATTCGCGTAAAACGGGACGAGGTGCTCGGGACATAATATTCAAACAAAACAGAGAATTCAATTTGGCCAATTTCCCTGACTCTAAGTACAAAAACCCTGGGGTAAAAACTCCGTTCCCGGAAAACATTAGAAAGACGCGATAGAAAAAGCACATTTCCTCTATACGACCCAAAGCCGATTATCTCTGTCTCTCGCGCATCCTATTTCCGCGGTAAATCGCTTGAATATTTACGAATAGTACAAACAACGGGAAATTGTATGATAGTTGTATGCTTTCGTAAGCCTTACGAGTATTCACATTCATATTATATTTATTGTTTCTTGGTATTACAGCTCTTACGATAAAATTGTATGATAGTTGTATGCTTTCGTAAGCCTTACGAGTATTCACATTCATATTATATTTATTGTTTCTTGGTACTACAGCTCTTACGATAAAATTGTATGATAGTTGTATGCTTTCGTAAGCCTTACGAGTATTCACATTCATAATATATTTATTGTTTCTTGGTATTACAGCTCTTACGATAAAATTGTATGATAGTTGTATGCTTTCGTAAGCCTTACGAGTATTCACATTCATATTATATTTATTGTTTCTTGGTATTACAGCTCTTACGATAAAATTGTTCGCAACATGAGCCACCCTCACCCACTGGGGCACTACATACAGCAATTAAAAATAAATTTGCTTCCTACTTGAAGCTAATGTAGTACCTAGGTACGCGCATATTTTATCACTGTTTGAACGAAAATCATAACTCTGCGATCCATTTTATACATACCTAATGCTGCAGAAATAAGGATGTGTGAATTTCTTCAAGTAGCTTCATTCCACACGATTATAATTAGATAAAATATCTTTTCCAAAACAAGCTTTTATGTAATTAGTGATCAGACAAGCCCAGTTTACTATTATCCAACGAGAATAGGTTTTACAATTTGAATGACTTTCTAGTTAAGTAGTATATCTGTATGATCTTGACATCAAATATATTCATGATATGTACCTATAATTTGAAAATGTTGACATTTGTAATTTATTAGGTATCTTATATGTATGATCTTGGCATATAAGTATATTCATGACATGTATAATTTGTAATTTTTGACATTTGTAATTTATTATGTTGTTTTTTTTTAATTATTATATGCAGGTTGAAATTTAGCAGCTAATGCATGAAGTAATTATTTGTATCCCAGACATGGGAAATGTGAGACATCCTAATTAATTTTAAGAACTTGTACACATTAAAACAAATAAATGATTTATGATTTTATTTTAATGTTATGATTAGGTGTACCCTTGTCCACCATCAGATCATTATTTTTCATCAGTATTTTTATTGGAATCGGAATCTTGACAAGAATGCCGAATTTCTGCTCAACCGTATATTGGAAAGTGGTCGAAAATTATATTGCCAGAATTGTCCCCCACAGACAGACAGACAGACAGAAAATCGAAGTGAAATAAAAGCTCGTAATAACAAGTGGTTCGCCCCGAACTGAGACCTCGCGGAGACACGCGATGTATGTTACCTACTTTATTTACCTTTACAACGGAGTTAAAACATTTACCGAGATAATATTTCAACGGGACCACCTCGAGATAATTTTCTACACATCATCAAAAGAACCTTTGTATAGGACTAAGCAACGGGGCGTAAATACTACATACCTATTAGCTGTGTCTATTAGCACAGTCTGTTTTTAAACCCCGACGCAAAAACGGCGGGGTGTTATAAGTTTGACGTGTGTGTGTGTGGGTGTGTGTGTGTGTGTGTGTCTGTCTGTGGCATCGTAGCTCCCGAGCGGATGAACCGATTTAGTTTTTTTGTTTTGTTTGAAAGGTGAATTTGTCGGGAGTGTTCTTAGCTATGTTTGATCAAAATCGGTTCAGCCGTTTCATTACGTTGAGGGTTTTTTTAAATTTTTACTAAATTAATTACTTTTTACACTGTAATGTTAGTATAAGTAGTAGATGAATTCATTGATTCCTTTTGTGAAGTCAGTTATATTATCAAAATATCACATCTAAAAGTGTATCATGATGGCAGTATTGCAAGTAAACTATAAGCTTCATTAGACCGTGCTACAGGCCCGTAATATCAACAGCAGTTTAATCAATAATTGAAATTTCCGTCCATTGACAGAAATAGTAATATCCAATCAAAGTAATATCCCGTAATATCAATAGTAGTTTAATCTATAATTGTCAGTTTAAACCATTTCCGTCCAAAGACAGAAATAGTTTAAACCTAGAATCATAGCTTAAACTTCTATTGATATAATGGGCCTTAGAAATTAAAGTTCTGTATTTTGTAATGAAATAATTGATTCCAGCAAATAATATAACGTTTATTTAATTGAAAACCTTTCCAGGGCAAATTATAAGACACTTTTTATATAACCTAACACAACAAAGAGTTAAAAACCTGATACTAAGTACAGGTTATTAAGGTGATTCCAATTTTTCGAATACCAGACATTTTAAGTGAATTATTCAGAAAGGTTTTATGAAAATTGGGTAGTAATTTATTAATTTATTCAAATTTTCACCGCCATTTTCAAGGCATTTTCGTAGCCTGGAAGTACACGAATATGTAACAATCAGAGGCACAACTTTCTCAGGGAGGTAGATATACCTGCCTGAGAAAGTTGTGCCTCTGAAATACGAAATAAGAAATACTACCAGACGGAAGCGTTCATAAGATGCTGGCTGCATTGCCACGCTGAATGGCGATACTAATGCGTTTAGCCAGATAAGAGCCAGATCTCGGGTATTTTTTTTCATTTTGTGTTTTTTTAATTTTGTACATACTATCTGCTTTTATTACTTGTATTATTTTTGCTGTAAATAAATGTTTTACCTATTATCCTACCTAATAAACAAAACGTTAGCAGATAATCACTGCCTCTCCTAATACATATATATACATCATCATAATTCTGCACTCTTCTTCTCTGCTCTGAACTGTATCCAGAGTGTAGGCACTATTGCGCTGGGAATAAGATAAGATAATTTTATTCGTTCCTTCAAAAATATAGTACAGTTTAGTATCATCAAGTAATGACTTAAACAATAATAATGTACGCGAGGAGCGCTGTTCCCTGCACTTGGTCTCAAAGAGCCTGTGTTGCAAGGTCACAGTGACTCACCCCGGACTCTCCATCGTTAGTCTTAGATAGTAGGTACTTGTACTTAGTAACCATAAAATTAAAGTTAAAGTTATACAAGTTATATGAGGTATAGTGAGCTAACAAATCTTAAAGCTTAATACAGTAGTAGGATAGAGGGCCTAGGTACAGTTTGAAGAAGCTGATCGTGGAAATAAAATTATAAGTCAACTGGAGCTAGAGATCCACCAACTTATCTGTATAATGAAATGTATGTAGATGATAGACAAATTTAGGTAAATGGTTCTACAGATAAGTTGGTGGATCCATAACTGCAACCGGTGCATAAAGCGGCTCTACGAAGTTTTTTCTCTGTTTGTTACATACTCTTGTGCCGACGTTGTGCCGTGAACTAAATTTGGTAGCGTTTTATAGCTTCCGCATTTTATGGTAATGAAGGCAAGCCTCCGATTCTCCGGACTCGAGTATATAACCTCTGGTGTAACAGTTACTATATTCTTAATAGATTAATGCCTATTTAAAAAAAAAAAAATTGGCTTTCGTTTTGGGTCATCTCACTATGGGAAGCGCTGACGGATGAGGCCTATTTAAGCACGCTCGCCCAGAAGATGCTTAGTTACTCTTCCTTTGAAGATACCCAAGTTATAATATATAGAATTATATATCAGTAATGATGATGTAATTTGTTATCGAGAATAACAGAGGATAAAAATTAAAATATTTATTTAGCCGTAAAATATTTAATTTACCAAAGAACTAATTTAACCTATTAAAATAGGCCTTTGACTTTGTCATAGTATTTTCTGTTTTTATCCAAAAATGTGGCTACGATAATATTCTCTGAACTGTTAAATTAAATAATTAATCAAAACAGTCCAGCCTTACATCCAGACACAAAAGACCCAATTTAAGAATAAGTTTCACTCGAGGGCATATTACTTACTGCAATATAAAGCAAGAGCTATCTCCACGAACTTGTCACAAACTGCTTGATTACGCTGGCTGAGTGCGGAAATAAAACACTAATTCCACTAAAAAGGCACTTCATTTCATTGCACAAAGACAGGCTTTTACAGTAGGACATCTACTTCAAGACGTGCTGTAATGTAAAATGAGCTTTATTGCACTAGGTTTTCTTTATAAATGGCTCAAATCCAAGTAGAATGATCCTGAAAATTACCTTGATTGCCGGCGCTGTTGGTCTGTCAAAATGAATTGAGCTGTTACTGGCTGTTACGCACTGACTTACGCCTTTAGTACACCGACGCATTCGCATGCGGCAGCGAAGTGCGTAACTGTGATGATAAGGATGCAGCTATAGATGTCCGGCTATAGTTAGAGCGAGACATGTTGTGTCGCCATTTCACTGCCGCATGCTAATGCGTCGATGTACTGACTGCGTTACTATCTTATTATTAAATAGTGTCTGCCCGCGGCTTCGCTCACGTTTTACAAGGATAAAAGTAGCTCAATACTGTGTCAGCGACATCTGCGGCGAGGCGGGTGAATAGCTGGCTGAGATGCGCGAGGTTGCGAGTTCGATTCCCGATGCGAGACAAATGTTTGTATGATCTGCAAAGATTTGTTCCGGGTGTGGGTGTTGTGTTACCATGGTACTCGTAGTTCCTGAAACCCACGACACAGGGGATCCTAGTGTGGGATCAGTAGGGCAATTCTCGGATTGTAGAGGTTATCTCTAAATTAGAGATAATGTCGAAGCATGAATGTCTACAAAAAATGTCACAAAAATGTCACAATAACCATCAAATCGTATTCGATTTGAATGATTTTGGTTGACTTATGTCTATTTGTGACATCACGAGAATACAATCCGAGAATTGTCCTCCAGGAGGGTAATTCTCGTGCTTTAGAGATCAAGTCGAATTCGACATAATTGTCGAAAAAAGGTGGCGAATGTCGAATAAAATCTTAATTTTCTATTCTCGTGATGTCACAAATAGACATAAGACGACCAAAATCATTCAAATCGAATACGATTTGATGGTTATTGTGATATTTTCGTGACATTTTTTGTAGACATTCTTGCTTCGACATTATCTCTAATTTAGAGATAATCTCTACAATCTCAATCAATCTATAATCTCTACGTTCGATGTGTCGCCGCGATTTCAAGACATTCCCTTATCCATCTCGGCAAGTATCGGGATTGTGGGGGTCGAGATATCTAATGAGGTCCAATATGAGAGTCATCTCGAAGCAAAAGCTGCACTGACTTCTAAAAAACTTGGAGTGCTAAACCGTGCTAAGCAGTATTTTACGCCGAATCAACGGCTGTTGCTTTACAAAGCACAAGTTAGGCCGCACGTTGAATACTGTTCCCATCTATGGCACGGGGCACCCAAGTACCAGCTGCTTCGCTTTGACTCCCTACAGAGAAGAGCCATTAGAATCATCGGCGACCCTAAGCTCTCCAATACTCTAGAACCGCTTAGCCAGCGCAGAGCCATTGGATCGCTTTGCGTGTTCTACCGCCTGTACAACGGGGAATGCTCTGACGAGCTTTTCGATCTCATCCCCGCATCGAGGTTTTACCATCGCTCTTCCCTGCACCGTGACAAAGCTCATCCACACATCATAGATCCCTGGGTTTCTCGTACGACTCGTTTCTCGAGATCATTTCTTCCCCATACCTATAAACTTTGGAATGAGCTTCCATCTGAGGTTTTCCCGCTTGGTTACGACATGTGTCGCTTCAAGAAAAATGTTCATAAATTCCTTCAGGGTAGGCAACGCATCGACAATACCCCCGGTGTTGCCGGTGTCTATAAGCGACGGTGACCACTTTACATCAGGTGGGCCGTAAGATAGTTTGCCTGTTAGTTTCATAAAAAAAAAAAAAAAACAATCCGAGAATTGCCCTCCTGGACCTCTAACTATGTGCGCAATTTTAATAAACAGTCGAATCTATCCAATTCGACTGTTTATTAAAATTGTGCATATAATGCGCGTCATGTAAAAAGAACGCTGGCGGTCAAGCTTCTTCAGGCGTTCCAGGCAGCGTTCTTTTTAAGAGATTACTTACTTTTCTACTTACTTAAGAGATGTATACCTATACATTGAATGAGTGCCTACCTAGTTAACTACAAATAATGTACAATTATAGTACGCGTCATGTAAAAAGAACGCTGGAACGCCTGTAGAAGCTTGACCGCCAGCGTTCTTTTTACATGACGCGCACTATTCCATTGTTTTTTTTTATAAATAAAAACAATACAATAAAGCTGAGGCTTACTGTAGGTGTTTTGTAAAATTATCTATATATCAATAAAAATGTTTTTTTTTTGTAGGTATGAAGATTTCTGCCTGGCGTTGGTGCAGTCTTTAGTAAATATTCAAAGGGTAATTCGTGTTTTATAGCAGCACTGTACTTTTGGGTTGAAACTAACTTATTACAGATGCTTATGTTAGTCAATCGCTGTCGCCGACCGACGTAGGAAATTTCTATAAGATCAAGCTACAATGTATTCTGTGTGCTTTGTACAAAGGTGGGTTCTCAATAGAGATACAACGGCCAACCTTTCGGGCCCTTCCATTCAGTGAGCACTTGGCCTTTCGTCCACAAAGACGGGTCTCAGGTCTGGAGCTGTCACAGGGTTACTTTGTAGTGTCTTTTGTTAGTACTATTTTTTAGACATACCACTATTTAGATTTAAAAAAAAAATACAAAACATAGAAAGTAAACACATTAAAAAACAGAAGCACGATAGGTGGTTTTATCGCTACGAGCAATCTCTGCCAGACAACCTTGGGATGGATGTATTTAATGAAGGCGTGGATAGACGCCAAATTTTGACAAGTTTAGTTCAGTAATGTGATTATCTACTGAATAGTATACAAATTAACGCTTAATATTTTCTCTAATCGAAGGACGGACCTAAATGGGTTTTAGGAGGGCCAATTTTATAAAAAAGCGATCGGGAAAAGTTTCACCAATTTCTTCTTGTCCATGATTTATTTAGATTACATCCTCAAGTAATTACTGTATTAACATCAAGTTTTCAACCTTTTCTTTTACTGAGTTAGCATGTAATGCAATAACTCACTTAGGTCTAGGTACAGAAGTTTTTTTAAGTACAGAAACAGTGACTTAATGCACCTGGGTGAATTACGCCAGGTGAATGAAGACTACCTAACCAAAGAAGCTAAAACACGCGGCGCAATGAACTGCGAAATCGCAATTGAAGGCGATTACCATTACCTTAAGCAATTAGGTCGCTGGCCGACGCATCGGATTTCTGACTCGTCGTCGTCGTCTGCGCATCTGACGTACGAAATAATTACAAAAAATTAAAACTCGTTTTTTATGTTCGTAGAGCATACAAATTAACGCGTCAAAAAAGCCTCTATGTTCAAAGTTCTTTCCACAAATACCTTTTGGCTGTCATATAGTTGAAAAGTCCGACTCCAAACTCAAAATACGGAGGCCTGCAATGCTCTAAGCTCAAAGTCAAACTAGACTAGTAGAAAACAATCTTATGACTGTATTCTCAAACCATGCAGTGCACTGGCACTGCACTTAAGTATTATTCTCTGTAAAGGAGAAACCTTTTTTCCCTAATTGTCTTCGGGCACTACCAAAACTATTATCCTTAAAGGAGGAAATCAAACCCGCTACCACGTCGCTCGTCAAACATTTGCCGTCCTAAAAGGCTCATAAAGTTAAGAGACAGTGATATAGGCGTGAGTAAGCCCAAAATGAGCCTTCTCCGTAATGTGATTATTTTTGGCCTATTTTCTTGAGATTCCGCAAGTTAAGACGGCATTTACTTAGAAAGGGGACAACCAGCGCGCCTAGATGTAGAGGATACAGATTGATTCTGTAATACGGCTTCAATTATATTTCCATCGTCGTCGTTGTTTCTTATGAGGTAGTGCTGGCCTCTGGTGTCAGAGTTTGTCAAGCCGCCCGAGGGCCTCTGACATGGCTTATCGACTGCTATTAATCAATAACAGCCGGGACCGACAGCTTAACGTGCCCTCCGAAGCACAGAGCGATGGAAATCCACACATTTCTTAGAAAAGTCATTGGTGCGGAGCCTAGGATCGAACCCGAACTCGTTGGATTCTGAGTTACACTATTGAACCGTTGGCTACCATCGCTCGATATTTCCATGAAATTGAGCAACAAATTTATAAATAAGCCGTTGTGTGTCCGGCCTAATAATAGATCCATCCGTATCCTCCCGAGGATGCGTAAAAGTCAACTAAGGGAATACACCAGTACAGGGGCTGGGCAGCAGCACCTGAGTACTCAACACCAATATTGCGATCACCAATCCGCCTGCTAAGCGTGGTTAAGGACGCCTCGTCAAGAGGCTGTCAAGAGTCCAATAGGCTTTTTAAAAAGTATTTTAAGCAAAAGGCGCGGCTGAGGCACGGATTGTTCCATTTATATCTACAGACATTGAGCGTGCCAGCCACTTGCCGTCGCAGACACCTTCCTTACAGACTCTCCTCCAGGCTTGTTTACCGTGCACGGTTCCGTTCTGTATTTAGACTGCCCGGCAGGTACCCGCAGACACAATATTATTTCCGCGAATACTTTCCGGGCTCGGCCCGTATCCGTCGGCGTCTGCGCATAATAGCCGTGTTACGATATAAAAACGTTAATTGTATGGAATAATATTATTTTGACTGCCACGGTACGTGTCTGGCACACTCAATGTCTACCATTTTTTACCCACGACGCAAAAACGACGGAGTGTTATAAGTTTGACGTGTCTGTGTGTGTGTGTGTGTGTGTCTGTCAGTGGAATCGTAGCTACCGAATGAATGAACAGATTTCGATGTTTTTTTTATTTTTGTTTGAAAGGTGAATTTGTCGGGAGTGTTCTTAGCTATGTTTGATTAAAATCGGTTCAACCGTTTCATGGCGTTGAGGGTTTTTTTAATTTTTACATAATTAATTACTTGTATATGAAGTAGACGTGCGGCGTCTGCGCTCCAAGGGTCTTCCGAGGCTTGGGCTGGGCACTCCGGTGAACTACTTCATATCCGTGCCCCGTCCATGCCTCGTCCGCGCCCGGTACGTGCTTGGCTCGGAGCCGGCTCGGTCCCGGCTCGGACCCGGCTCGGCCTAGCATAAATCATCCTTTAAGGCTGCTGACGATAATGATAAAAAAAAAATATAATTTATTGTATCTCGATTTTAAGCCAATCTGAAATTTCATCCACCATATAGTGAGCCACCAGTAAGTGCCAGTAAACCTGCAGGGCAGGCGCCTGCAACATGATTCGTTTGAAAGTAGCCTTAAGCAAATTTAAGATTTCTTAATATTAAAGAGCTTCCATTTATGAAAAAACGGATATCTTTTCTTATTACCGCAAAATGCTTTTAAAGAGAACGCTGGGGATTCAAAAAATATCTACGCGAAGGTTATGGCTCGCTGGACATAAATGTTAAAGGGAAACGTTTATAGACATTTTATAGCAAAGGCTCTTACATATTAATCAGCTTGTTGGTTTCATTAATTTGAGGATTCATTTTTATATGCGATGAGGTACTCGGTGGAGGAACTGGCGGGGATCCCACGAAGAGCAAGCAGACATACGGATGTAACCTTCGTGGTTGCATTATCTCCCAGGGACATAAGTTGGAAAGTCATATGCCTGTAATTTCACCGGCATTAATATGCTACGGCCACACCAGCGCTTCAGTGACGCGGGACGTGGAAGCGAAGCGAGAGCAGAGCATCTAAAGTAAAATATACTAACCCATGGTGTGCATGACGCCGTTAAGATACATGTTAATTTTAGAAAAATGTACAACACCCCATCTGTTTTCAGTTTTCTTAGACCAGTTTTCATACAAATAACTAAAAAAACGAAAAAACTAGCCTAAACACGGCCAGTCTACAATTATCCATCGAGGAGTTCCGTTGTCCACCTTCCGTCTCCATCATCAGATCAGCTTACTGTCACCATCATATTGTATTGTCATTGGAACTTAACAGGTATGCCAAATTTCAGCTCAATCGGGTGAGGATAACTGCTTCAAAATTCAGTTGCAAGATTCCACCCGGATTCCATCCAGATAAACATACATACATTGCAAGTAAAATAAAATCTTGTAATAACAAACGAAACTAGACATAGACCTGTCATACGGCGAACGGTTTTCACGCACTGCTTCAATTTAATAAGTAGGTATGTAGTAAGATTCATTAATTTAAAGGTTTAAGTTTCAGGCACAATTAATTCTACATTTTAATGATGGTTATATGGACGTAAATAATATGGATTAGTTACATAGTAATTACTTATTGATTTAATGCAAAACAATCATGAAAGGTTGTTGATTGTATTTGGTACATGATACAAATACAATGCGGGTGATTTCTCAATCTCAGCGGTATTTTTTTTTACCAAACTGTTTTAACTAGTTAAAACCGGTTTATTCCGAAAATCACATCAGAATTTCTGCTTAAAATTGAGAACTGCTAAAGTATTTTGCTGACTGTATAAACAGAAGAAGATGGCTACAATCGGAAGCATTTTAGGTATGAAATTGCTTTGAACGAATGGCGCGCACACAATATAGGGTGGCATAGAAATAATGCACTGCAAGATAATAAACGCCAGGAAAAATCCTTTCCTGCTCGAGGTTTTTGTACATATATATTTAGGTATTTTATTACTTTACCCTAGCATCCCCCTTAGTTATTTTAAGTAGTATGGGATTTAAAGTAACCTATATGCAATATGATTCCTGTAAGTGTCACAATCTATCTCCACTTATCGAAATCAGCTTAGCCGATACGGCGTGATTGAGTACCTAACTCGCAACATCGAAACTTTTACATTTAGGTTGGCTATATTTAAAGCAAACCTCCAATATAGATATTACTTTTTCCAAAAAAGATTGTAGGTACAAACTTCTTTTCTTTTCTGTATTCCTCTTATTATCAGAATTTTATTGTTTTAAGTATATCAATTATAATTTCTAGGGTTCTTTTTGAAAATGTAATAGAAAAATATGATATCTATCGAAAATATAATTTTAACATGCACACCATGAAAAAGTTATAGAATGGAAACCTATTTAAATAAGGATACATAATGAACACAATTGTTGAAATAGTTTGTGTTCACGAGGTCTACTGTTCGCAGACCTCCTAGTATACAGTATTTTTTGTGAGATTTCTTGTTTGATTTATACGCTTCCTTAAGTTTTAGCTCACTATAGAGGCTGAGGACGTGACTGGCAATAATCTCGCTTGTTTTCCGTCTAGAGCAAAATAAGGCAGAACCTTATGTGTTTTGGTTTGACATCTTTGAGAGTTTGGACATATTTACCCCTTTTTGATGAATCGAATGATCGATTGTTAGTCTTTAAACTAATAAAGAAGACGTCGTTCAAAATAGCTACGAGGTAGGTACTCAAAAATATTACATTTTCCTTACATCAGGCCAGATGACAATTCAAATGAGTGTCTTTATGGCTTCAGACGGCCTCAGAGCGTCATAGTATTACCATTTTACGACTCATTTCCTTTATTATTCTGTCTCAGCCAGAAATAGATTGATACTATAGAAGGGACCTATAATCAATCATTTTATAATAGCCTAGCAGTATAAGTCATAAATAGGTATAAAATCATTGCGTAACTGACTGACTGACTCACTGACTGACTACCAACGCACAGCCTAGGGGTGCACGAAGAAATACATTTCTGAAATTCACCCCCTAAAGGGGTGCAGCGGGGTGTTGAAGATTATATGGAAAAATACTCCATGCGGACTCCACTCCACTATTACTTAAAATGTAAAATCATTATTTGTTTAGAAATATTCATATCGTACTATATCTTATTGCTGTAAAAAATATCTCTATAGTATCGGAAAGCACAGAACATGATTTCGGAAAGGCGTATTCCTAAACTCAAAAACAACGAGCATTTTGGATTTACGATCGGTTCTTAGTACCACTACACAGAACTAGAGACATTGAAAGAAAATCTTTATATTTCCAATGACGAAGAAAATCGCCAAAAAGGTCCGGAAAAAATAAATTAGATACTGTAACTAGTGGGACTTTTATAAAAACAAACAGAAAATCATTCCCGAGATTCCTGAAAACTGACATTCGTAATGACGAATAAAATCCGGTAGTCGCGAACGAATTTAATTTGTGAATAAAATGCCTGGCTCCAGTAAAAATTGTGGGCTACTTTATGCTACGCTCTAAAAGCCTGTTTTATGATTGCTCGTAAAAAGAGAGCCTCCGGGAGCCAATTTTGTTCTTTAATTAGGGTAACGCTCTTGTTTTACACGACTTGTATAGATATCCCTCCCTGTATAAGTTTCTCAGTTTGTAACGGGTACCACAGAAACATCACGAACCAGGCGGGCGCCTTTTGTTGATGTTAGCTTTAGGCTATATGAAAAACTCCAATCGTCGCAGTTCAGTGACCCGATATCTTTTGTTTGGGGATCCTATTAGTTAGTATCATTATCTGTCGGACCTGTCCACGTTTTAAGTTTATTAATAGAATTAGTAGGGCACATAATGTAGTTTTTAACTTCATCGTTTTGTAGTAGTATATTTTACTATAGTATATTGTATTCGAGTTATGTAAACGTTTTCTTATTCATCTATCATTATTATTATTGTTATTATTTATTTATTTTACCCTGTGCACCACCGTTCGTTATTACTTCGCTCATTACTGTCCATCCAAAGGCTGCCTGAAAGAAATCGCTTTCAGCGATACGGCCCCCCATTGTACTATAGTTTGAGTTAGTTAATCCTTTTCTTTTGTTTTATTTTTGGTGTACAATAAAGTGTTAATCTATCTATCTATCTACTAGTAGTTCGCCCCGAGCTGAGACCTCGCGATAGCACCTTATCAGCCAAGAAAGGGTTATGTATTCTTCAGCTATAACATAGTCTAAAAAATAAATAAAAATATATTTGAAATCTCCAAGCAATGTGATTTTCATATGTCACCCCACTTGATCTAACTGTCTCACTTTGTTTTTTTACCCCCAACAAATTGTTGGGAGGTGATGCTCCTGGAAACGGCTGCACCAATTTTGACCACACACATACCTAAGAACCAACATGTAAACACCATCTTTCATACAAAAAAAATTGTGTGTGTCAGCTCCGACGCGCGATTGTATTTTAGTCCAGTGCAGTTCAGTACAAGATGCGTGAATATGTTGCGCAGAGGGAAACCACAAGTAATTACTTCACTTTTTGTTAACGCTCGATTTTTCGATTTTACTCCCCATCTATTTATTTGCGTACCTTGCAGTCAGTCATGGGAAGCAATGGCGGCGATGAGCTCACTACTTGTCACGTCTATTTCCCACGATGGTGCAACCACAGTGAAAAGAGGCCCACTGCCTACCCTTTCGGGGAAAAAGGCGTGTGTCTATTTATGTACAGTGGTGGCCATATAATTAAGAACGCTGATATAAAGGGAATTTTTTTTCCAACTAAGATGCAAAACTAATTGTATGCATTTGTTTTTATTTCTCTCGGTATCGTAAAACATTTCCATATTACCACTGTATTCATTGATACACATGATTGGCTAAAAATCAATAGGCAAACTTTTTACACTACTTTTAAACAAAGTATTCCTTATTACTGGCTGGTCACGTAATTAAGAACGCTAAGTAGTTTATACCTTTATTCAAATTTAAATAGAGAACACTCAGTCGATTTGTTACTGTTTGTATAATTTTGGCGCCATTACGTGCTGTAAAAGATTAAAGGTGATTGCTTCTTTAGAAAAAACAATGGGAAAAAATAAAAGTTGTGATAAATCTACAAGGGAAGTAATAATAAAACTTCGCCGGAAGAATTGGTCTTATAAAAAGATAGCCGACCATCTGCAATGTTCAAAAACGATGGTTTTCCACGCTGTAAAGCATTTTGCTACGTATCAAACTACTTCGAATGTTCCACGTGTACCTAAACAGAGAAAAACAACTCCTCGAGATGACCGAAACATCGTTCGTATGGCAAAACAAAATCCTTTTAAAGGGTCCAATGAGCTTAGAAAAGAATATATTGGTGAAAACAACCCTTCAGCAATCTCAGCACGCACTATTCGAAGACGTTTGGTAGAAGAAAAATTGCACGGTAGGATAGCAAGAAAGGTACCCATGTTAAAACTTTGCCACAGGCAAGCCCGGCTTGCATTTGCGAGAAAGTATGAAAACTGGACTGTGCAACAGTGGAAAAATGAACTTTTTTCTGACGAGACGAAAATAAACAGAGTATGTTCTGATGGAAAACGATATGTACGACGCCCCCCGAATACAGCATTCGACCCAAAGTACACGAAAGTTACATTAAAGCACGGCGGTGGAAATGTGAAAATTTGGGGTTGCTTTTCTGGACATGGTGTAGGACCTGAAAAGTTGATAGAAGGTAACATGGATCAGTTCCAATACAAAAATATACTGGAAGAAACAATGTTACCATACGCTGAAGACGTTCTACCGGTCATTTGGACATTCCAGCATGACAATGATCCAAAGCACACTGCACGCACCGTAAAGGAATTTCTTACAGCGCAATTAGTGTCTGTCTTAGACTGGCCTGCTAACAGTCCAGATCTAAACCCAATAGAGAATCTGTGGTTTGAAGTAAAGAAAAAGGTTTCAAATACAAAGTTTGGAAATTTAAGAGAGCTGTATGACGTTTTTTTAGAAGAATGGAACTCTATTTCTCTTGCGAAATGTCAAAAATTAATAGAGTCAATGCCTCGCCGGTGTAAAGCTGTAATTAAAAGCCGTGGATATGCTATTAACTATTAATTTTAGTTAAATATTTATTAAATTTATTTTTATGTTTCCTGTGCTACATAATATTGTGATTTTTTAAATCTAAGTGTCATACAAAACAATTCCCGAGCAGTTAAATAAATCGTTCTTAATTATTTGTCCAGTTTCAGTACTATTTGAATGTGTTACTTTGATAAAATCAATAAAATGTGCAAAAAATAGTTAGCGATTTCATACTTTATTCTTAAGTCAGGTTGCTCTATTAATGTGACTATTATATAACATAACTAGTTGCTTCTCAGAATGTACACATCTCTGTGTATGATACGATTTAAATAAAAAACTTCTAGAACTTCAAATCGTTCTTAATTATATGACCACAACTGTATATGTACTTGGGCCTAATATGAAACTCCAAAAACCACATTGAAATTAGAACACTCGTTCCGGAGCTACGATGCCATAGCACAGAATAAATAATAGTACAAGCCAAAGACAGATACATATACAGCGTGGATTTTTGAGACGGGACAGTAAGGGCAGGTACCTTAACCGTTATAGTTACAGGAAAACGTTCCTACGAAACCATCCATAACTTTTTGAGGTATTCTGATCTGCATTCACAGATTTTGGAAAAAATTTGCAGTCAGCAAGAAAATGGTAATTTTACACAAAAACTTTTTTTGATGCCAATCGATCCTGTTTCTTATATGGATCAAAAGTCTCTATCGGACCGACTGAGGTTTGAGTACTAGAAATGGCAGAAATCACCAAAAACTTTTCCTGTAACTATAACGGTTAAGGTACCTGCCCTTACTGTCCCGTCTCAACAATCCATCCTGTATATACACGTTAATGTTATTGTTTGCGTCGGGGGCTATAAATATGTACCTACGGCTGACCGACCGGCTTCCGGCCTTGATGCAGGAAACCAGTTAAGATGCAGTTCCATCGAGCCGAACAAACACACGATACAAGATAAGCGACAGTGATCGCGACGGTTTCATTTTTATCGACGTACTTTCTACAAGTTATCTCGCTGGAGTAATGTCTGGATCAAAACTCTGGACGGGTGTCCAGCATTAATAATATACCGCATTAATAATATAGTCTATCTGTCTAATATGTAGTGCTGAGCTCACTTCGTTGAATCCTGTATGTTAAAAATATTAAAATCATTATTAGGTTGTAATTAGACTTTAATTAATTTAATATGGCATACTGACAATTTCATGAAATTAGCAATTCTTGAATAAGTTTAGATGTGTGACTTGTGTTTTTTTTATAATATTTTTTTACGAATTGTTTGTTTTTTTTATTTTATAGTTGACGTTCTTGACATTTAAGTCCTTAATTTCAATTTTTTTTTGTCAGTATGCTTCTATACCTATGGCCTAAATGCTTTGTAAACACTTGACATGTAACAATAATCTGTTATAAATAAATAAACTATAACTATAACTATACCAACCTACTGAGCCGTGCAATAGTCATTTGGAACTAAATAACATGATAATGCTATCCAAATGCTCTAATGTAAATGAGCAGTTATGCGTAACAGCAATCAGAGCGGGCCATACTAATATTACAAAATATTTGTGCTAATATACATCAATCACCAGGTCTATCACCAGTACAAATGGTTTGGTTCCATGTACTTAGTCAATTGTTAATAAGATTTGTTGGTATAAGATTTGTCCTGGCTTTTGTTTTTTGTTTTTAAAAATGTATTTAGTACATAAAAATTAATTACTTATTAAAACTAAACACAGTTTAGTAAAATAAATCTTAAAAACTAAAACGTAACTCGGCAGGCTAAGGCACCTTTATGAGCTTTTTAACAAAATTACTATTTATGTTGATGGGTATAAGATTTGTCCTGGCTGCTAGCTTATTAAGAAATGTTTTATTTACTGGAAGAATATGTTTGCCAAGTCAGTCTTGGGAAGCAATGGCGACGATGAGCTCACCACTTGTAACGTCTATATTCCCACGATAGTACAACCCACGGTGAATAGAAGCCTTTTGAGGCTCTGCCTACCCCTTCGGCGAAAAAGGCATGTGTCTATGTATGTATGTATGTATGTATGTATGTATGTAATAAACATACAGAATGCTTTCTAGTAGAATTCATAATCATCATACCTGTAAAATGTCCACTGCTGGACATACACCCCCCCCCCCCCCCCCCCTAGCCTCGACGAACGGTCTAGAGCCGCCTCCATTCACTAACTTCCTACCTTTAAAATGGCTAGAGTGTCAACGGCAGAGTAAGAAAGATAAAAGCTGGCTAACCTATAGGGTCCATCGCCGATGTTATCTTTCGTCTATTCCCGTTCCTGCATAGTCATACACATTTAATTCGATTCCTATTATACAATTAAGCTCAGAATGTCTTAATTATCCTGTTTGCTTCCCAAATTCCTAACATAATGAAATTGCTTTGCGCGTTACGGCGCTCGCGCTCATTCAATTTGGACCTTATTGAAGCTCGTATGTTCTAGTATTAATACATATTCGATGCATCAGGCCAGGGTCGAAGCTAAGCTGGAAATTCAAGGCTGGGCCAAGGGCAGAAAACGTAAAACTATTAAAAAAACATTGACAGAAAAACGATTTGGCATCCTAATATACAATATTAAATTAATTCTTGAAGATATACTACATCAAAAAGGCATTGATCAAAAATTCATTTTACCTATGGTTTAGTTAAGTAGATACCTACCTTATTACGCCACACTGTCCCGTTCTTCCAAATAGTCCTCTCCGGCCTATGGTTGACCGAAAGTAATCTCTGTAAGCGATAAGACCATCCTATGTGCATTTTTTTGTTTTGTTATTTAGTAAAACAATTGTATTACTGTGTAACTGCTTTGTATTGTATAATAGAGTTAATCAAGTACATTTTCGGTACTTAACCGTTTTCAGAACGTTAGGTACCATTATTAGAAAAGAAGAAAAATACTTATTGAAGTAAGCTCAATAATAACAAGTAATTAATTTTGAAAAAAATTAAAAAACCTTCAACGCAATGAAACGGCTGAATCGATTTTGATCAAACAGAGCTAAGAACACTCCATACAAATTCACCTTTCAAACAAACAAAAAACGAACTTGGTCCATCCGTTCGGGAGCTACGATGGACAGACAGACACACACACAGACACGTCAAACTTATAACACCCCTTCGTTGTTGCGTCGGGGGTCAAAAATCGCAACTCATGACTATTTAGATTACAGCAAAGTTTCCGCGGCTAATCTAGAATAATCATCTTGCGAATGAGACCAGTCTAGCTCCAATGTAGAGCCTTGACCTGACCTTCACCCCCCTCCCCTGCGGCCGGTGGACCAGATACCTGCGCCTTTTACACACGCCGCTGAACCGGCTTCCGGAGAGACACTTGACACGAGCTGATCCCTCTTGTGTAGCAGATTCACGGCTGGAAACGCAAAAATATTTTAATTTGTTGAAGGAGAATTTGAGAGTCGAAATAAAGATTTTTGTGAATACAGTCACAATTTTACTGTATATTTAGAGAGAGAGAGATACAGAGAGAGAGAGATACAGAGAGAGAGAGAGACTATTTTGACTGTCCACAGGCTACATTTTTATATAGCCTGGACGTTGGAGAGAAAGGTTTGCCTGCGACGCAGGAGGTTGCGGGTTCGATTCCCGCCTCGGAACAAATATTTGTACAATCTGCAGTTATTTTTTCAGGTTGCTTAAGGTTACTTATATAAAAATATGTTACTTCGGATGTTATAATACACATCAAAAATTCGAAAATGTTAAATGTTTGACAATCTCACTGCCAATTTTCTTACAATTAAAAACTCCTTAGTCGTTTCTTTGGCAGTATATTCTTCAGCCCAGTAAAAAAGTTTACTAGCAAGAAGGTTTATAAAATGATGTCGAACTTACGTAGCAACTATTATCTAATCTGCGGGCGAACCACAGACGAATAAAACTAACTTTCTCTAGCATGTAACCTGTACCATGTAAGTTATGTTGATGTAATAAATAAATAAAATTCCCTCGTCGTAGAAAAATAAAAATATCAGAAGCAGCCTCCTAAGCCTCCTTGGTAAAAGTCATTACAACGTTCGGTCCCGCATTAACTTCCTTCCAAATGGGCGGCGCGTGTGAAAGCTCACTAAAAATGCATTAAATATGAGTTTTAACTCGGCCCCGGATAATTTCGTTTTATTGACGCTGAAGTTGAAGGCCATGTTATTCGTACTGTGTACCTACTCGCCCGAGTTCTGGCATATTTAACTAAAGCTGTCTCTCACGTGTTGTACATAGGGGCCTAGCGATTAAAGCTAGCTGAAGCTTTGCTACAGTGAAACCCAGAACATTATTATGTTCTATTCTGTGGTACATTCTGCTCGTCAACGGTCGGTTTATTGTCAGAATTTCATGGCAAAAATATCTTACCTTGATAAATACTAAGTATTACTTTGTCAAATTTAAACAGACAGAGACAGACAGTTTCTTTCGAATTTAGGTATACACTCGTGTACGCCCACGGCTTCGCTCGCGTTTTATCGCGTACACGGTACGGAGACCTGCAATGCTCTAAGGGTACACGCCTATAGCTCAATCCATGTCATAATACATTTGTGCACACCGAAATCGGTTCAGCTGTTTTGGTGTAATTGAGTAACATACAAACATCTAAACAGAAATTTTTGACATTTATGGTATTTAGTGGGATGGGATTTTTAATTGATGTAACGTTTTTTGACTTCCCGCTGTCCATGTTGACGTGGACAAGATAACGTGGACATCGGGAATAAACCTATTTTAAACCGAATTCAAAAAGAGGAGGTTCTCAATTCGGTTGTATTTTTTGTTTAACGTTTGTTACCTCGTATTTCAGTCATTTATAACTACTGACCCACTCGTGAATTCGTCCGCGCGTAGATTATGTATGAATCTCCAAGCACAGCTCTATCCATAGCCCGCTGCGCGATTTTTAGCTTGTGTGTGATGTCAATAGTTAGCGATCACGTCTCAGTGCCATAAGTCATCACGGGCAACATACACTGATAACAGACTTTCATCTTGAGGCTCAGCAGTGACTGTGATGTGAATATATGGCATAGTTTCCTGAACGCTGCCTGAACGGAACAAAAAATAGCATTTTTAGACTATAACTCTCCAGCCAATAAACGTTTCCGCTTTCCGGTAGTGATTCGGCTCAGTTGAGCTATCTTAAGATCGTCTGCAACGGTTATTAGAAAGCTTGACAGTTACATATTTATTTATAAATATGTTTATATATATGTACATATGTATATTAACTTGTATTCGATGTTATAAAGATATTTAGCGCAAGTATAACAATTGAATTTTCATACTGTTAGCAAAAAAACGTAGTTCACATTTCGTAGCAGAATAAAAATCCACTTATTTGAATTAGTTCACGACCTTCATTTATTCACTAGAAAATTCCACTGTAAAAGATTTAGTAGAAAAACTAGATTGAAGTACGATCGATGGGTAGAACTTGATCAATTTATATTGAAGTACGATCGATGGGTAGAACTTGATCAATTTATATTGGCTTCATAAAGTTCATTGGTTACGTATCGGCATTGACATTACCTACCCTTGGATTTATCGGTGCTTATGTACCTACACAACCTGTTAACGCTTAATTATGTGGATTGAGTTCTTTAGTGACTTTTTACCTTGTCACCAGGTGGTTTATCTGATGGTAAAAGTAAATGACCGAGCGAAGCAACCCTATACAAATTGTCATTATCATTGTATAGGTATTTTATTTTTGCTTTGTTTTTTATTGAATCTTAAGACGAGGCACCTTGAACGATTTTCCCACGCTAGCAAGAACGTGATAGCGCTATTTTTCACTTGACCGGGAAGAGATTAGAGATAGATTTGTGGCGCTCAGAAGTAACTGACGTAAGCGACAAGTGATAAAACTTTGTTTTGTTTAAAAAGTGGCAAATATAAAAATAATTCCTTTTTTAGTTAGTAACGTACGTTATTAACTACCGAATAGTATAAAATATACCGTCTTTATTTTCTAGATTCGTTGGGTGGAGGTAAAAACAGATTTACAAAGGCCGTTTTCAAAAAATAAATCTATAGAGAAAAGTTTCACCAATCGTGTTTCTGCATTTTTAGGGTTCCGTAGCCAAATGTCAAAAAACGGAATCCTTATGGATTCGTCATGTCTGTCTGTCTGTCTGTCCGTGTATGTCACAGACACTTTTTTCCGAAACTATTAGAGCTATGTTGGTGAAACTTGGTAAGTAGATGTATTCTGTGAACCGCATTAAGATTTTCATACAAAAATAGAAAAAAAAAACAATCAAATTTTGAGGTTCCCTATACTTAGAACTGAAACTCAACTTTTTTTTTTCATCATACCCATACGTATTGGTTATCTATGGATAGGTCTTCAAAATGATATTTATGATTTGAAAAATGTTTTTTTTTCTAAACTGAATAGTTTGCGCGAGAGTCACTTCCAAAGTGTAAAATGTGCCCCCCCCCCCCCCCCCCCGTCCCCCTTAACTTCTAAAATAAGATAATGATAAAACTAAAAAAATATATGATGTACATTACCATGTAAACTTCCACCGAAAATTGGTTTGAACGTGATCTAGTAAGTAGATTTTTTTGAATACGTCATAAATCGTATACCATCCAAGAACTTTTATATTATGTTACTTTCTGCTACGGAACCCTTCATGGGCGAGTCCGACTCGCACTTGGCCGCTTTTTATTTATTTAGATTACATCCTCAAGTAATCAAACCTTTACCTTTACTGAGTGAAACCGTAACCCAACGACTCCAAAATCAAAGAGCCTCATCTCATATTTTTAATTTTAATATTTATTTTCCTTTGGCTTTGTTACAGCAGAGTGTACTGCGACTGAATGGCATTATGTATTTATAATGAAATACACGTATAAAATCCTAAATTAGAAATAATTTTAATCCAATTTGAAACAATTATTAATAAGTAAATGTTATTACAATATTCATGAATTTATGAAGAACACTTTGTGATTTTAAATTATAATTTAAATTTGATGATTTGTATTTAATTTTGTAATTCTTTTGTATTTTGGTTTGCATGCTAGATAAGGTAGAACATAATTGGAACTTACCTACTTATTTCAAGACCCTTCATTGATATTATGTTTAAGCAAATAAATGTATCTATATCTTTATCTTTGGCATAAATACCTGATATAATGTTAACTGCCGTAAAGGAATATTTGCACGCTTTATAAACAAAAGTATAAGCACACTGAATTTTGTACCACCTAACCATAATTTTACCATACTTTCATAAATAAAGATATTTGATTTGGTTTGATTTTATAATTGCGGCGTTTGTATGTGTGTATGTATGTTTGTATGTGTATTTGTCCGACGATAACTGCAGAACCGTTGATCCAATATTGATGAAACTTGGTAGGTTATGTTATGTGAATATATTTTTTAAGTTGGAACATGAGCTTGATCGGTGCAGGAGTTTGTGAGCTACGGGGATCCACGCGAGGTCACGTTCGGGGCAAACTACTAGTTTACGAACTTGCTAGTGTGGCTGTGTTGTGATTTGAAGGGAAATTACAGGCACATGATACTTTTTATCTTTATGTATTAGGGTGGCGGTTGCAGTGTATTGCCACGTAGGGTGCGTCCTAGGTGGCCCTGACCTGTGAGTGGTAGAGGTTATCGCTTAACATCAAGTGGATCAGCTGCTTGATTCGTTATTGAGTCAAATAAAAAATAAAAAAAATTACAGTATGTTTTTTTATTTCTAATTTATTTGTTAGGTACAATAAATGAAAATGTTTTGATATAAAAATTTACTACAACACTGAAACCTTACACATAGAATATTGTTAGAATTATTAGCACATTGCTTGATTCCTAGTCATTTAAACTACCGTGCACAGACAAGTAACGTAAGAAGTAGTATCTGCAGCATCTTATATTATGCTTATACTTGAAATAGAGTGATGATGTATCCCAAGAGCTTATTACATGTTAAACACATTCACGCTCCATAGACTAGCTAACATCGTACAATCTGTAACCACCTGGGATCTTATCTAACTCTCGAAAAAATCACGTACACGAGATGACATCACACACATTTGGTATGACGCCCATGCATTAAAAAATAATGGTTGACCATTTTCGCATGCTCCTACTGGGCCTCCCACTGAAAGATAAGCGTACCCTCGAGCTTCAACCAATGAGATCTCACCTACATTTAATACTACGAGGAATAGATGATAAATCATTGTCCATAGTATTATTTTTATTTGTAACAACACAGATAGGTAAACAAATGAAAACATGAAAAAAACACAAAATTAGCTAGATATGCTGTTACAAATAGCATTTTTTTTGTATACTACTTGAATGACGGAACAAGCAGAAGGCCCACCTGATGTTAAGCGGTAACCTCTGCCTATGAACAGTGCATTACCTCATAGGTCACGTCCACCTAGGACGCGCCCTATGTGGCATTGCACTGCGCCCGCCACCCTGAGACATAAAGATGAAAAGTCTGTTTGTCTCAATAAAGATGAAAAGTCTCATGTGCCTGTAATTTCACCGGCACCCTTACCCTTCAAACCGGAACAAAGCAATGCGAGCACTACTGCTTTGCGGCAGAAATAGTGGTAGTACTTCCCCGGACGAATTCTTTCACAAAAAAGCTCTACTACTACTAAAACACACTACTACATTATTGGTATTGTAGCCATCGTATTTCTAGTCGTATGTAGGTGTAAATAATATTTGCATTTGCAATATTAATATTTCATATTTTTAATATAATAATATATTTAATATATATTCATATTTTTTATTTTCTATTTGCCTCTTTGGAGAGAACCTTTTTCATCCAAGTCCCTTCATCGTGCACGAGATTTTTAACTTTCGTGAGAATAATTTCTGAGCATTAATATAGGGTTAGGCCACATTCACATACAACACTAGCTGACATCGGCCGTTCATTGGCGCTTAGGGGCACAAAGCTGGGCTGAAAATGCGAGGCAGGTAGCCTGCTTTATGCGTGAAAACGGCCTTAGACGTAAGTACTGTAGCGGTATTGTGTGCACAACAATACCATACCGTTCTACAGAGCGTTTCGCTACTGAGTCGTAAACAGCCGCAAATTACGGTACACAACAGAGGTACGGACATTGAAGTTGACCGCTGTGTTCCTGCAGAGATTTCTTACTTTATACCAGCTAGTGTTTCTTAATTGAAATGTTACATAAACATTTTACTCCAGATATTGAATTGACGTAAAAATATGCGTTGATATTAAAGTCAACTAAAAAGTTAACTGGTTTTTTTTCTTGAGTACTTCATGCAGTATACCTAAGTTCTAAACGTTCTATTACAAATACTATTAGCTTCAGATATTTTTTTAAGTTTGGTCTTTTACATTTGGAGATCATCATAATTATTTTATTATTTATTTATTTATAGACGAGCAGCTTTCGCTGATATATCTACATCAAAACAGTGTGGAATGTCTGATTTTGGGTTACTTTTTTAAGTTCTGAATCGTATTTTCGTAGCCAGTTGTCGAGCTTGTTTTAAAATGCATTCACAGACGTGGCAGAAACAATATTGTCTGGTCAATTAGTTTATTCAAATTTCCCATATCCAGGAGGTATTGAAATATCGTGCAGATTCTAATGATACCTCAAACATTTAAATCGGTTAAGGGGGTTTAGAAGATATGGTGTAACAACGAGACTACATACATGAACCCTGAAAACAATAGACTCCTTTTTTGGGGCAGTCATGTAATAAAAAGTTAGTATGAAAATGTAATGAGCCTACAAAGATGTGATTTGCTTCGTTGATATGCTGGCCTACAAGGCTTAGCGTGACACCAAACTCCCTATAAAAATGCTAAACCATAGAACAAAGACAAAATGTAAAACGATTTTTATTGCATTTTATTCATCATTCTGAGACTACCTATACCCACCCATAGTTAGTAAGTTTTATGTGCCTATTACTTCACTGGCACTCCAGTCCGTCCGCCATGGTTTATGTTGTAACCTCCCTGATACATTATGATGGCGCTTAGTACCCGTCCCCGTTTATTTTCAACTCTCTACTATTTCTATTGTTGCAGGTGTAGGAGATACGTCAAAAGGTGATGATTATTGGTAAGTACTTTAAATGCTTTTATTATTAATATTTTATGATTATGTGACAAGCGTAGCATCACGAAGCGTAGCGCTACGACGCGTAGAGGCTCTACGAGCAATTTTTATCGCCGAACTTGGAGCCTTTTTAACATTTATGTTTTGGTGGAATCACTATTACCTACACCATTGTTAGATTTTCGTCGTTTGTGGCGTGGGGACCTTTTATGGATATTTGATGCACTGTCTATCCGCTAAGGCACGTAAGCATTATAACATGTATGTATACACGAATCGATGTAGGTATGTATGTGTGTATATACTAACTTAACTAACATAACTTATAACTGCCTACTCGTTTTCAAAATTCAGAATCAATACAGTAGCAAGCCTAGTGAGTCAGGCAAGTTTAGTTAATTATTATAAAGAACGGCGGGAGTGGCCCTTCCGTTAATTTTCTATTTTGTGTTAGGGTGGAGTAAACATGTAACCTTCGAACAAAATTGTAAAGTAGAATTCATAATAAACTGAGTGTCGCCACAATGTTTAAAATAATATTTACGCAACCTTGTGGTGACGCAATAATTACGTGTACTGGAACCACAATTTATTATAATTGTGCCATAAATATGTGTAAAGCAAGAAATGTTATCTTTTCTAATTGAAAGCCAAATATTCATACCTATGTTAGTAATATGTTACCCACCTGCGAAACGAAAATATATATCAAGCAAAAGATTGATATCTCTAAACCAATGAATATTGCTTTATTTATGATTATTTGCAATTCAATATCGAAACCAGATCCATCCGCCTACCAACCTATCTTAATATATATGACTGTTTATTTTATATTTTTTACAGATCGAAATGAAAATGAAATTTACGAATATGAATAGGTATACAACAGAAACAGATTGTCTGTGGTGTCATTACGTCGTTGTAGGATGTAGATGGTAGCGAGTTCAATGGGAGCCGAATGGAGTCACGGGCACAAATGAGTCAGTCGCACATGAAGCATCAGCGACCGGAGGCGACTTATCGGAGTTGCTCACAGTCCTTACCTCTTGACATTCTGTGAGTATAATATTATTTTACAAGTTTTAAAGTGCATCACACATCTTAAAAGGAACAAAACATACTAGTCACAAAATATTTGATAAATAATTACAAAATAGTTTAATTACTAGTTTAATTTATAATGTTTAATTTATAATATTTAATTTATAATATTTAATATATAATATTTAATTAATAGTTTAATTTAATTTAATTTAATTACGTCTAGCTACTACAGCAAAACAGTTACTTGGTTCAGGGGCTTACTACGAGCTTTGATAGTATTCGAAACTATGTGAAGTTTCGTTTCCTTCAATACATTTACTGTCAGCGTCCTTAGTTTTCTCCTCGTTGTGGCTAGGGGGCGCTGCATGTAAATGTATGGAGGGAAACGAAATTTAATATAGTTTTGAAACTATCAGAACTCGTAGTAAGCCCCCAGTTTATATCACTAAACTGTTATGTAAAAGGTAGTCAAACCATATAAATACTCAGCTCGAAACTGTTAGGTATAAGGTAATTGAACTGTCATGCATTGACAGCCTGTTCCTGACTTTTGATTTGAAGAATGTCCATTAGGATTAATTAATGTGGGTTTATGAATAAGGCCTCACTGAATTTTATCACGTTTTGCGGCTACTCGTGGACAGCCTGAATCACTGCATTATTTATATTTGGAAATGGCACATTGGCAATCTTACTTTGATAGCTTGCTGAAGTGTGTCCGGCTTGAGAATAAACTCCTCCGTATCCTCCGGTGGATGTCGTAAAACTGACTAAAGTCTCCCTTATCATCAGGTCATTCTTGGCTCTTGCCAGGGATGTGTTTTACACAGGGATGGGCCGCAGCATCAATATCAATACTACTATCACCTATCCGCCCGCCAAGCGTGGTGATTATGGCTAATCCCCTCATTGCATTATTTGGAGGAGACCTCGACTAGCAGGCTCGCCTATTGTCTATCAGGCCTCGTCATCGTGCTCGTTAAAGGCTGCTGCTTTCTCTAAGCGGTGATGAAAATGCTAGTAACAAAACCATGGGTTATCATGTTTTCTATTTGTTTTCGCCAAGGATTTGAACCTATGCTCAATCATCCAATCAATCACCCATCATCAAATAGAAAGTTGGGGGGTACCTCCCACTCAACACAGCTTTCCAAAAGGCAGTTTTTTCCTTACAAGGCAATTTTATTTAATTAAAGCATCCAACATCAATACATTACATATCCATCAACAGTCACATAATTTATACAGTCCTGATCCCACACTAGGATCCCCTGTCTCGTAAGTAACACACAAACCCGGAACAAATATTTGCAGATGATGTAAGCATTTGTTTGCAAATTTTGCAGCGGGAATCTAACCAGCACCTCTCGCATCTCAGCCAGCTACTCGCCGCCACACAACAAAGGTCGTCGTGAACCCCCATTAATTATAAGCAGGATGTTAATTTATATTTGTTATGTTGTAGATGGTTGCCTCGCTCGCAGTTCCGGCCAGCAGAGGGCGAGCTGGCGGACTGTGTGCTGGTGGTGGGGGTGTCGCGGCCCAAGCTCGCCGCGGCCCTCCTCTCCGTCACGCTGCTGTCGCTGTTCCTGACCTTCCACGTGCTGTACGACAGCGCCCTCTACAGCATACAGGTAAGCTGCCGGACTGTGTGCTGGTGGTGGGGGTGTCGCGGCCCAAGCTCGCCGCGGCCCTTCTCTCCGTCACGCTGCTGTCGCTGTTCCTGACCTTCCACGTGCTGTACGACAGCGCCCTCTACAGCATACAGGTAAGCTGGCGGACTGTGTGCTGGTGGTGGGGGTGTCGCGGCCCAAGCTCGCTGCAGCCCTCTTCTCCGTCACGCTGCTGTCGCTGTTCCTGACCTTCCACGTGCTGTACGACAGCGCCCTCTACAGCATACAGGTAAGCTGGCGGACTGTGTGCTGGTGTTGGGGCGTCGCGGCCCAAGCTCGCCGCGGCCCTCCTCTCCGTCACGCTGCTGTCGCTGTTCCTGACCTTCCACGTGCTGAACGACAGCGCCCTCTACAGCATACAGGTAAGCTGGCGGACTGTGTGCTGGTGGTGGAGGTGTCGCGGCCCAAGCTCGCCGCGGCCCTCCTCTCCATCACGCTGCTGTCGCTGTTCCTCGCCTTCCACGTGCTGTACGACAGCGCCCTCTACAGCATACAGGTGTTTTTTTTAACTACGTGAATGACGGAATAAACACATGGCGCACCTGATGTTAAGCGGTAACCTCCGCTTTTAACATTGCATTACCTCATAGGTCACGTCCACCTCGGACGCACCCTATGTGGCATTGCACTGCGCCCGCACCCTGAGACACAAAGATCATGCCTCATGTGCTTATAATTTCACCGCGAAGCAATGCAAGTACTGCTTGCTTTGCGGCAATAATAGGTTTGCAGGTAGTACTTCCCCGGGCGAAGTCTTTCATGCTCTACTACCACTAATGTTATATGACATTTGCATTGATAGCACAGAGATGGTATGCCAGGGATCTTTTGTCACATCTTATTGACCGCTTCCGAATGCGCTATCAAAATACGGGTATCAATTAGATACTTATTAATAACTTTTATTTTCCTCTCAGTGATATTTTCATTGGTTCGCCCGTGTCAGTTCTACAAACATTATAACTTCTTATCGTTAAAAAATTCAAGTTAGAAGTGTGAATTAAAGCGTAAAATTGCCGATAATTATACAACCTTCGGCAATTTTACGCTCTTTATTGCTGAAATGTGAAATCTGAACTCTGGGAATCCTTAAAAGTTCACCTGATATTAAAAGGCCTCACTGAATTTTATCATCTTTTGCACCAACTTGTCGACAGTCGAAAAGATAGCCTGAATCACTAATTTTTTTATATTTCTAGGAGCCTGTGTATTTCTCATAATTCGTCGTATTAAGGTACATAAATTCCTATCAAATAGGTACTTCACGCGTGTAATACATACAAAATGAGTTCACAGGCAGTGAAGCCTTGTTCACACAAGTAAAACCAACGTTATTTTCTGACAGCCGATACTGTATCGTGCCCCTAACAATTACGCTGTAATCTCCCTTCCGACGTAAGTTCCTGTACAAAGCTTCACTACTTTACTGTACTGCTTATTCTGTGGCACGTCCGGGTGGTTGAACCGACAGTGCGTGGTATTACGTAAGCTAGGGTTTCCGTCTTAAGCCGTGATCGTCATAAGAATATATACGCAAAAGATATCAACTTTTTATTTGAAGTTTCGTTAGTTGGTTAGTTCTTGGGGTATTATTTGGGGGAGGCCTACGTCCAACAGCTTGTTTCTTCCACATGATAATAATTAGGTTCTTACATATGAAATTGGCGTTTTATCGAACGGCCACTTCCATCACAAAATATATGTGGCGTTTGGTTAGGAATTCTAAATTTAATTTATGTAAGCTTGTTATGTGTGTTTCGAATTAAGTGATTCATTTGTTTTCGCCCCATTTGATTGATCTTTGACATCGTTCTGTTCACAATATGGAGCAGGCATGGATGTATGGATTGAGTGCTAAAATAGCATAGAGTGTTCCTTCTTATACTCCTATCCTAGAAGATAGCTTGCTATCCTATGTTAGAGAGAAACAAATACATTGTCACACGACAGTCGTGTTTCCGTTCCGTACCCTGAATATTGGTACCATGCATATACATCTTCCTAGATTGTTACCATAATTGTAGTAGTAATTTGACATTTGGCCTGGTACGAGTTACACAAATAAAAACAGATAGATATATGCTTGTCTCATTCCAACACATGAATACATTCATATAAAAGAATGGTATAATCGATACCGGTTTGTTTTTAGCCTTACTTCCATGAGGGAGCAGGACAACGCTAGACCACACACCGCAAAACAGACGGTCGCTAAATTAGAGGACCTGCGATTGGTATGTGTCCGACACCCACCATACTCCCAGAACCTTGCTCCAACAGATTACAACTTTTTTCGGAATTTGGTCAATTTCTTGCAAGGAAAATAAAAACAATTCCGATGAGGCAGTCAAAACCACCTTCAAAGATTTGGATCTCGCTCCCACAATTTTTTCAGCAAATTAATCAATTTAAACCTATAAACATTAATGTTTAACCTATAAAAAGGCGAAAGTGCATAAATAACAATAGTTATCTATGGTATTGTTTGTTACTTTGGTTGATATTTTTTGTTCTTTTTGTGTTTTCCATATATAAAACGCCAATTTGATGTATAAGGACCTAATAATATAGTTTAAAGTTGTCACCGCTATAAGACGGCGGTGACTGTCTAGGAAACTTTAGCTTAAGTGCCTACAGGCTAGATTTACACTGAATTATTCTTCGGTGTAGGGCGTTCCTAGCCGACCATAGAGATTTTTAACTGATATTATCTTCATCGGTGTGGATGAAGTTTATTAATATTTTATCAAAATATCAATCGATGATTTCAGAGCCAAAGCCGAAGATGTTACTTTAGTTACGCACATCGGTACTATACCTAATTTTGCTTCATTACTCGGGTCTCTGTCCTACGGACAACTTCATCAAAAAGTTATAACTAAAATCCGACTACGCATAATCTGAAAATAGGTATTAAAGGAACAGGCATGCCGCAAAATTCCAAATCTTAGATTTGATTTTGTACTGAGTAAATAAAAGTACAATATTCAAATTGAAAATATGCATAAAACTACATTATAATTCCGAGGGATCAACTGTACCAAAAACATGATCAAGTTTTAATGATCATGTTTTAAGTTTCATGATCGTCTCTATAGAAAAAAACACAAATCTCTTGGCTTGATTCGATTGTTTCTCAATATGTTGCAGATTATGGGGTCAAAAATTAGATGAATACAATCAACATAATAAAATCAAAGGTTGTATGCTGTGTGAGTTTTTTTTTTTAATTTACGATATTTTACGATATAAAATCGATTATTTTCTTTGATTAGATATTTATCAAGATTTTAACGGCGCCAGGCGTTTTTTTTTATGTAGGTTTCCGTCTGGGATATCCCTAAATAAAATGCATGGACTTATGACATACATACGGAAGTTTTTAAAAACATATATAGGTAAGTAATGATGAGCTGCTTCGTGAGCCTATATGAAGCATGTAGTTTAATAGATGTCTGTTATGCTGCCATAGAGCAGGGCCCTTGTTACCGGCACGCACTTGCGCAGAAAGTCAAAGTACGTGCCTCCTAGCTTGTCCTGCTTTATACTTGAACACGTTTGAGCAGTACTCTCGTAGTACACGTATCCCACACGAGCTAAAGTAAAACTTAAAACACCCGAGTAGAGCCAATACTTTCCGTCAGTAAAATAAATTTAGAGACGGGTTACTTATCGAGCTCAGCCACGTCTCACTACGGATGTAATTAACTGGGTTACTAAACGTTTTCATTGAGATAGATGTTTTGACGAGAAATTTCTAGTTTCAACTTATATTATATTGAAAGGCTAACTCAACGCGAATCTGTAACTCTATAACTTTTCTGCTTGGACTTTTTGTGCACAAAAGGACCCTCAAAGGTTGCTCCTGAATCTTTCACCACACTACTCTATAACAATGGTCACAATCAAATTATCTTTTTAGAATCAAACTTTATCAAGAAAGAATCAACGCAAAATTACGTATTTTTTAATTTATTCGTGTAAAGATATTTTCAAGTAATAACACAAAATCTAAAAATGCTGTGCTGTGAAAACTAGCAACATTTTTGTATGAATGTGTGAAATGTGTGAATGTGTGAATGTGTGTATAAAATGTGTGTGAATGCAATGTGTCCGAACCGTTGCTTTTTTAAGAGCTTTTGAGAGTTTTTAACCCCACGTTAATAGATGCAGGGGTCAATTCTTAGCCTGGGTACACTACAGTGTCACCAATAACATAGTCTCTACAAGATTTAAACGCACAAACACAACCAAACAAAATCACGCCATTTATACATAATGACGTAGGAAATGAAGTTTAAAACTGTTCTCAAAAGCACTTTAAAAAAGCAACGACTCGGACACTCTGTATTCACACACATTTCATACACACATTCACACTCATTCACATTAATACTCCATGGCAGGTGCCAACTTACGGTGAACTGTGCGGCTCGTTCACCGTAAGATGGCACCTGTAAATACTCCATGGCAGATGCCAACTTACAGTGAACGGTCTTTACATACATCTACATTTCACAAACACAAATAAACTCGTTCAGTTCGACCGTTCTCCCGTCGCGCCTTCAAAGTAGTAGCCACCTCGCTTATCTCGTTACACTCGTAATTGTAATTAAAGGCAGGCCTACAACAAATAAAACGACGCGCCGCCCCTCTTTATGACAGTACACTTGTACAAATAAAAGGACGCGCCGCCCCTCTTTATGACAGTACACTTGTACAGTTTGCTGAATTATAGCCGCTTTACGAGCGAGCTAGGGCGGGTAATGAGTGCGTACCTTCAGATAACGTTTTTATGGGGAATGCTTTAATTAGGTAAATGCGAATTCAATACAATGTAATGGAACTAGTTGTGTAGGAAACTGGAGTAATTCCAATCAATAAAATTGTTTGAGCCCGCTGGCCCGTAGACAAAGCAAGTAACTTAACAGTCATTTGCTAAATTAAATTGTCTAATTTGTAAAAAACTTAACATTTTAGAAATTTTGCCTATTCTCCACGTACTCGGTGCTCCACGTACTCGGTCCACGACTATACTACACGACTATTCTCCTGCTGACGTTTGCTGGAATTCGTGAGTTCCTGTCTCACGGCCTTCGAGCGTGGTCGCGGTCGGTGCTCATGAAGAAGAACCTCTAAATGGTCAACGAAACGTCAGCAGGAGAATAGATACCTACGTGGAAGTCGTAATTTTTCTAAAATGAAACCAAGCCACGGAACATTCTTTTATATCTTTTCTATACCATTATTTTCTAGGCATCTCTGTAAAGTGCGTGGGTCTAAATTTGGAGAATCCTTTTATTATTTTGGTATGATTAGAGACAAAACTGAATGTAAATAATTAAAGCTTACACTGTAGACCTTCATGAAATTTACTTGTTAGATAAATAATAGCATCAGAGATGTTAGGATTACAAAAGCTTAACTGGTCTCTGACCTAATGCAGGATGACCAAGAAAGAACCGTTTACACGAGTGAAGGAAAACGACTGACCTCGCCAACCCCTAAAAAGTCTTTAACATCTCAGGAATCGTGAATCAAAATAAATGAGGACAAAAAGGGTACTCAAAAACTCGTGACGTATTTTTTGAGAGTTGATGTTTGTCCTCATTAAGTTATGTACACAGCTGGGGTCTATCCAAAGTATCCTAGCTAGAGTGGTCTCGAAACTTAAGGTGCGGACGATACTACACTACGGCGGGAGTTGATTATCTATCTATTACTTATAAATACAAATTAAATGTTGTTCGTTAGTAACTGCATCACTTAAGAACAGCTGGACAAATTTGGCATTTTTTTGTTATATTCTTAATAGATCAAATTTGGGTGTTGGGGTAAGAAAATATCGAAAAAGCTAAACGTGCTTTTATTCTACGGGAATTTTTGTATGAACTCCATACCGTTGTGGACAGGCCTCGCCCAGCAGTAGACGTGTAAAGGCTATGATGATGATGATGAGTCATCATCATCATCATTTCCTTTACATCATTGATCATCATTGATGACTGTGGTTGCTAATTAGAGTTCAGTTGACACTGACACTATTCAATATTACGCCGATGCTACAGACACGATCATCACGAGTTCCGTATGTTTCTATATACGAAACGCTCGTAAAACTAAATATACTGGTCTGCATGCATGTATCTATATCTCATGGTTCATCAATCACTATTAGCGGTAGTGGTTTTGGCTAAAACACACCGTGAATTATTCATAGCTCGCGTTTGGATCTCTTGGCTTTTTTGTAATTGCCTATTTGTAGGGTAATATTTTATTGAATACCAACTAGTAATCATAAACCTACATAATTACAAGAGCGTAGATTATGTCAAGAAAAAAAGTGCTGAAGTTAAGCTGATGATATTGGTTAATTTTGAGCTGAGGCCCGACTTGATGGAGTTAGCCTTGCTAAACTATTCTAAACTCATAATTCTAAAAAGCTAATTACGAGGATAAACGTTTAAAAACACAAGCAATGCCATAGAAACAAAGGAATGGAAAATGATGGAAGAGGCTTGTTTCAATTAAAACACTTATAAAACATAACGGTTATATTATAAAACTAGTGGATGCCCGCGACTTCGTCCGCGTGTACTTTTCCATACTAATGTCAACACCCCGCTGCACCCCCTAAGGGGTTGAATTTCTGGAATTCCTTTCTTAGTGCACCCCTAGACCACAAAAGCAACGTACCCTCCAAATTTCAGGTCTCTAGGACTTATGGTTTAGGCTGTGCGTTGATAGTCAGTCATTCAGTCAGTCAGTCAGTCAGTCAGTCACGCAACGATTTTATATATATTGATGAAGATACCTACTGATGTGCACAATAAACCGTGTCTAGATAAATTAAATCATTTATTGCAATTGTTAATATGTTTTTAAATGCGGTAAAATCTGCAAGTATGAACATAGATTTAAGAAATATTCAAATCAAAAACATGAAATCTAAAAAAAAAAACTAGCGAGTACCTGGCATGCGTTGCAATGCCACTGAGATGGTCTAGTGGGAGGAACCCCAACTTTCAATCCTTTAGTTGTTGGTCTAAATCTCTGTCGAGGATCTGCCTTACTTTATTAATAAGTACCTTTTACATTTTCATTTCTTCTAACCAGAAATCAGAAAAAAAATAACAGCCTATTAAAAATGTTGAACAGGCTGCCAGCATGGCATCAGCTGCCAGCGAAAGCCGAAAGCTCCTCGCAAACCAGGAGACGAACAGCAGGTCCATCAGCCACCCCATGGCGCTGAGGAAGCGTATGCGACCGCCTCGACAGCCGCGGCCTGCACGCAGACTCCCACAGGTAACATCTGCAAGTTTAAACATAGCTTTTAGACGTATTCACCGTCAAACACTTGACTATAGAATGATAATATTAGTAAAGCCTTTTATTAATCCTTTGAATTATATCATAAAATAAAAAAAATATTTTTAAGCTGTTAGATTAGATTTATTATCCTATTACCTTCCTTTTCATATTCGATTTATAATCTACTAGAAGCGCCCTGCGGTGTTACCCGCATAGGTCTCGATCCCATGAGAATATCGAGATAAAAATGTGAGTGTGTTATTCCGGGACTCAAGCTATCTCCATTCCAAATTTCATCCAAATCCGTTGAGCCGTTTCAGCGTGAAGAAGTAACAAACACACGCACACACTCACAAATTCACAATATTTTGCATTGCGGTAAATGATTATGTCGTACAATGGGCGGTCTTATCGCTAAGTAGTGATTTCTACCAGACAACCTTTGTATGTCTGGTAGAATAAAATGTAATGGACTGTATAAAATAAACAAGGGGTATCAATGATCTACTAATTACGTTGATGTGCAGCGGCATACATACATACTAATAATAATAAATAAATACCTACTAACATATATATAAAGACCTGCATTAGGTGCCAAAGGTTGTTACTTACTCGGTGAGCTATGTTTATAAGCTTACTTAAATATTACAGGTTCCACAAAGCTGTCGATGTAAGATAAAAATATGTTTTTTTATAAAACAGGACGTTGTTCCAACTTAATTCACTTTGCCTAGCTCATAAAACCAGTGAATAAACAATTTTTATTCACGGAAACCAGATAAACAGAATAAACAACACTCACACGCGGGTTCGTTGAGGGTGACAGCTAAATTATCCCAAAGCTTTAATGTTGCTTTTATTCGACAGGCTTTGATCATCGGCGTCCGTAAATGTGGCACCAGGGCCCTTTTGGAAATGTTGTACCTTCATCCGATGGTACAAAAAGCTTCGGGAGAGGTCCATTTCTTTGACCGCGACGAGAATTACTCGCTCGGCCTCGAGTGGTACCGAAGCAAAATGCCCTTGTCTTTCAAGGGGCAGATCACTATTGAAAAGAGTCCAAGCTACTTTGTTACTCCCGAGGTAAGACTGGGTTTGCTTATAAGTGGCGGCATTCTATAGCGGCCGTTATATAACGTTGAGTGAATTTTAATGTCTTTCGTCTCCACTTCGCTATATTACGGCCCCGTACGATCGCCAGTTCGTAGATCAGATTGAAAGTTTGTTTAGTATATTTTAACGTTATAAAATCTTAAACCCTATTTTTTGCATATAATTGGCCCTATAATTTATTTTTAAATAGCTTTTAGTTAACGTCACTTGGTATGAAGTACTTATATAATGTGTCTTGGTGCGTAGTGATAAATAAATCAAGTTAAATACAACGTATTTGGCTTATATAAAGTTTTGGCTTAGGCTGTAAGATTCGCGCGAGCAACAGAATATTTAAAAAAAAACCTTGCATCTTTATTTTAAAGCAAACGAATGAGTTGAAATTTTGCATACCTGTCAAGTTCTGATAATACAATATTATGGTGACAGCACGCTGATGGAAGCGGATGGTGGACGACGGAACTCCTCGATGATTTGATAGTTGCTTGGTAGTGATTGGGCTCATTTTGATCAGCGCATGGTCGCGACAACTAGAAGCATTGAAATATGTGTTTATCAACAAAAAACTTAATTTTCAACATATATGAGTTCAACGTGAAACAGGGCAAGTTTAATCAAAAATTGCAATATAAAAGTATAAAGAAAATTTTAGAAATGTGTTTGTGAATAGTAGATTGTTGCAGAACTATTTGGTTTTATGAACTGAAATAGTAACGACTAGTGGAATGTCCGCGACTTCATCCGCGTATACTTTCCGTACAAATTTCAACACCCCGCTGCACCCACATATGGGTTTAATTTCTAGAATTCCTTTCTTAGTGCACCCCTAGACCACAAGAAAAACGTACCCTCCAAATTTCAGGTCTCTAGGATTTACGGTTTAGGCTGTGCGTTGATAGTCATTCAGTCAGTCAGTCACGCAATGATTTTATATACAGGACGTCCCTAGACTATGCGACATGAAGGGAAGTATCTTAAATATTGTAGATAAGAAATTTTGTGGAAAGGAGACATTATTTTATTATTAAAAGTTAGTAATACTGCATACAAAGATTTTCTAAAAATTACTTGTTTCGTCTGGGAATCGAACCGACTTAAATGTGAAAAAAACACCCCGTATTTTTATGATGCCAATGGGAAGAATGGACAAAAAAATCCTCTTGAGTAACATGCAAACATAGCTTTTGAAACTATCATGGTTATGTACATAATTTTCACTAGAAACGGGATATTTACCATGATTTTTGAGTTTTATATGTTCCCGATATTTCGGCACAGTTGCATGCGCCATGATCACGGGAGAACATTTCTCCCGTGATCATGGCGCATGCAAACATAGTATCTAATAACGTAAAATTCATCATTTTAATGATATTTTTCATTCAAGTCAGTTCGATTCCCAGAAAAAGCAAGTAATTTTTAGAAAATCTTTGAATGCCGTATTTCTAAGTTTTGAAAATAAGTCTCCTTTTAGCAAAATATCCCATCTACAATATTTAAGATAGTTTCCCTACATGTCGCATAGTCTTGGGATGCCCTGTATATTGATGTTCTGACGCTCACTGTACTTTCTACTTTCCAATTTTCTTCAAATAGCTTTGTTGGGTAAGTATCTTTATTCTATTTGTATCCGAAGGCAAAGTCTGATTACGTTTCGTCATGCATCTGTTGCGTGATTTCACTGAAACAATTTGAACTTAAATCGCAACATGTACATGTATTTGATCGAAAATAGAATCACGTTTGATATTTAATTTCATTCAGGCTACCTAACTATTGTAGCTTTTGATTTATCCAAACATTGCAAGATGATTATTGCTATATCGATTTAAAATTTTAAAAGGTAGAGAGTTAGTACCTTGACTGATTTGTAACTTTAACCATTGCGAGGTAATAAAAAAAAAAATAGATGTAATTTTAGATTTTAGTATTGTTGTTTTTTTTCGCTTCTATGAAATCCCTCTATGCATCTCTTTTTAGGATTCCGTAGCAAAATGGCAAAAAACGGAACCTTATCGATTCGTCATGTCTGTCTGTCTGTCTGTCTGTCCATGTATGTCACTGACAATTTTTTCCGAAACTCTAAGAGCTATGCTGTTGAAACTTTGTAAGTAGATGTATTCTATGAACCGCATTAAGATTTTCACACAAAAATAGAAAAAAAACAATAAATTTTTGGGGTTCCCCATACTTAGAACTGAAACTCATTTTTTTTTTCATCAAACCCATACGTTTGGGTTTCTATGGATAGGTTTTGAAAAATGATATTGAGGTTTCTAATATATATTTTTTCTCAACTGAATAGTTTGCGCGAGAGACACTTCCAAAGTGGTAAAATGTGTGTTAGAACGAGATCTAGTAAGTAGTTTTTTTTAATACGTCATTAATCGTAAACCATCCAAGAACATTTATATTATGTTACTTGCTGCTACGGAACCCTTCATGGGCGAGTCCGACTTGCACTGGGCTGCTTTTTTGTATTTTATTTTATGTCAATGCAGAAGAAACAAGCAGAAGGATCACTTGATGTTATGCGGTAACATCTGCCTATAAAAATGTTTTAGATACCTATAAGGTCACGTTCACCTAGGACGCGCCTTATGCGGCATAACAATGCAATCGCCACCTTGAGACATAAAAAAAAAAAGTCTCATGTGCCTGTATTTATCTAGTTCAAATAGGAAGAAGTTGTTAAGTCAATGTTATAATTGTTTATTGTGTATTTGGTGTGTCCGGCCTAACAATACACCCCTCCGTAAAAGCCGACTAAGGGATTACCCGGACTTGTTAGTAAGATTTGTTGGTAAAAGATTTGCCCTGGCTGCTAGCTTATTATGGAATGTGTTATTACTGGAAGAAAGCGTTAGCCGAGTCAGTCGTGGAAAGCAATGGCGGCGATGAGCTCACCACTTGTCACGTCTATATTTCACGATGGTGTCTGTGAAAAGTGGCCCATTGAGCCTCTGCCTACCCCTTCGAGGAGAAAGGCGAGTGTCTATGTATGTAGGTATGTATGTATTTAATTTATTATTTCCTGTATTTATAAACAGATTTTCTTTCTCTTTTATACCAAATCTTCTGACAAATTGGTAGTAGCGAACGCTAAAGTAGCATGCCATATTTTTATAATGAAATAGGTAAATCAACAATAATTTTCTTAGGTACCGGAGCGAGTACGCGCCATGAACTCTTCAGTCCGTCTCCTTCTCATAGTGCGAGAGCCGGTGACACGCGCGATATCCGACTACACGCAACTGCGCAGCCGTGCTACACCGTCCGCGCCCGCGCAGCTAATTACTCCCGGGCAGCCTGTCCCAGACGCGGCCAAGCCCTTCGAGCACCTGGCGATCTCACCAGATGGATCCATCAATATTGCTTATAGGTACGGTAAACTTAATATCAACTTAATATCGACGGAGTCGGAATACAGTATTAAAGTAGATCTGTTAATAAAGACGACATCACTGTCGTTAACGCCATGTATGGTTATCTGAACTGGTGAACTGAGGCCCAATTCTTAAAAGTAATAAGGTACAAATTACGAGTGTTTATGCTATGGTTACGTTGTTATATTTTCAAAGGAAATCACTCGTAACCATGTCGACGCATTGTTACGCGTAGCTTAACGATGCTTAGTAGTTTGTAGTTTTATTTTATGAGAAATAAGAGTCTTATTCTTCTTCTCTTCTTATAATGGGCTTCTGAGGAGTGCTTCGCCAATGTCAAGTGATATAATTATATGTTTTATAGTCAAGTCGTCAAGAGTCTCCGTCAAGTCATAACCCAGTTTAAATGGTGGCAGAAAAACCGGTTAATGAATACTTAACTGTCACATCCGATGTATGACATTTAAGGGCATCATGGTCAGATCGTCACTCGGTAACGGTCAGGTCAGGTGATAACTCGATTACACTTCTCCCTCGCTGCCATTCCTCCGAATGTCGTTATGCAATTTCACTAATTACTGTGTTTTGTGAAAGTCTCTAATTTTCTTTGAAACAAGTCTACTTACGTGACTGGTTTCAATTAAAAATTGTTACGTAAAGTTTCAAATTGGATGGCTTAAGCTAAGGCCAAACACGCGTTCAGCCCGCGTCCTCAGTGGCGGGCACGGTGGCGATCAATGGTAAGACAATGGATCGCCACCGTGCACGCCACCGCGGACGCGGGCTGAACGCGTTGGTTTGGCCTTAGCTTTAAGAGACAACTTACCTTAACTTACTAGCTCAGTAGTATACCTACATAATATTAATCAAACTTAAATATACCGTTGTATAACTCGACTGTTTACTTCCAGACCAATAGCGATATCCCTGTACCACGCATATCTGCATCGTTGGCTCGAGGTGTTCCCGCGGGAACAGATCCTGGTGGTAAACGGAGACCTGCTTATTGAAGATCCGGTGCCACAGCTACGACGCATCGAGAAGTTCCTCGGACTTGAACATAAAATCGGTAAGAATTTAAAATAAAATCTTTTATTTTTAAACGCATTATGTAATAACAGTTGATACACATTGATACTAAAGTCTTTGATTAACCATTTGAACAGGTGGTATTGCATCTAATTGTAAGTATGTATGACAAGGAATGTGAACTAGCACAGAACCATATACAAATGAATATTTTGTATTTTATAGGTTTTCTGGAAAAGATCGCTCTCAGCGATAAGACCGCCCAATGTACTTCCGTACATATATTTTGATTGTTTTTAATGTGTCCATTTTTATGTGGTGTGGAATAAAGTGTTATCTATCTATCTATCTACAAACTTTGTTTTTACTTATTTCTGCTACCCGTGTACGTGTCGAATTTATATTAATTAATTTAATTTTTAATTAATTGCTTATAAGTATATCTTTTAATTTTGTTTTTCTACGTAATAGTTTTTCATAGTTTGTTTTAAATGTTATAGTTTTTTTTCTTTTTACTCATGTTAAAGTATTGTCTACTTTATTTATACCCACATTTCTTATTTTGTTGTTTTCCTTTCTATTCTAGTGTTTAATTTAAATTAGTTGGGTCTAAGATCCTGCACTCTTTAGTGTTAATTATTTACAATCTAGTATTTGAACAACCCTTTAACAGGTTAACAACTATGTGTTTCGTCTACTAACTAACACAATTTGTGCAATTCGTTTGGAAGAGTACTGCCCTGCTGTCATACAGTTTACACTAGTACAGAGGGCTGTCACTCGTCTAAATATTTTGTAACTAAATATATTTTTTGTGTACCTGTTTCTGAATAAATAATTACTTACTTACTATTACTTACTTACTTATTTATGGAGGGAACACTAAAATACAAGAGCATAGGTACATTTTTGTACACTGGAAGATTCAACGCAAAAGTTGTAGCATAAACATTTAATTTCAACGCAGGTTTCGCCACAAATTAAAATGAAATACTTGGAATAAGGCCTTTTATAACATGTTTGCCAGCACGCAAGTACCTACTTGTCTTGTTAAAATTTTCTTGGTCAAAGTATAAATAAATTTCCAGAAAACAAACATTTCCTTGCTTCGCCGCGACAACATTAAACAAGCACATAACTTACCGCTCCTCGAGAACTGCTAATGTACCATAATTTGTCTAATTAGATAAAGAAGAACGTCTGCTATGTTCGAATTACTTTATGATTATATTAAATTCTTAGTAATAACACAGCAAAAAATTCAGAAGTCGTGCTGGTAACTTGGTATATTCCCAGTTAGGTATTTGGTATTTGGTATTTTAGCTAGTAGTTATCGTGCCATCAATTCTTACAATACATCGTTCAACGGAAAAGTTGGTAGTAAGCATGCTAAAAATATGCATAAAAATTTTAAAAATATTCAACGGAATGACACGGCTTAACCGATTTTGATAAACCATGTCTAAGAACCATCGCTAGAAAATCTGCTTTCAAATAAAAAATCGCCTGCAAATCGGTTCACCTGTTGAAGAGCTACGGTGCCACAGACACACACACATGCAGACAGACAGACACATGCCGGTCAAACTTATAACACCCCTCTTTTTGCGTCGGGGTTTAAAAATGGTGTGTTCAGAAAACATAACGACTTCTTTACTCTTGATTTTACTTCTTTACTTTTGATTACTTTGAATAGTAAAACTGCTCGGATGTGTGTTTTTCAATCTATTCCAAACTGTTCTTTTTCACCTTAAAGAAGAACCTCTTGGAAGAAAACTTCCACGAGGTTCTATTAGTAGAACCAACAGTAGCCTCTTGGAACAGAGCATCTATTTGCGTACCGTATGAAAATCGAGGCTTAAACTCCAAAACCTAACAAACCACTTAGTGGCTACTGTAAAATATTATATTGAACGAATTCTTCTTCTTCGTCGTTACACTCTTGGCAGAGTGGTCGTGGTCTCTACTTCAGGGGTCTGTGGCTCGCTTTACAATCCTTCGCGACTCGTCTCTCACCGCGGTCTTCCTGGTACATTAATGCAGTGGACTGTCCAAAGCTGTCTTGATTAGGTCAGTCCATCTAACCGTCCATAAGTCCATCGAATCTTCATGTCTCAAGTCTTCAAATCTTCGAAATTCTTCATTGAACGAATTAAGACATCAGATATCATTGAATTAAATAATAAATGTATGTATGTTTAAATCACTATAAATCTTAGAACAATATCTTGTCCCAACAGGTAGAAGAAACTTCTACTTCAATGAAACGAAAGGCTTCTACTGCCTACGGAACGACACTACGGACAAGTGCCTGCGAGAGACGAAGGGTCGCAAACACCCGCGAGTAGACCCGGCCGTCGTCACAAAGCTGAGGAAGTTCTTCATTCAGCACAACCAGAGGTTCTATGACCTAGTCGGAGAAGACCTTGGCTGGCCAGAAGATTAACTGTTAAACCAACGATTATTTACAATCGTTAGTATCGTTATGTGATCAAAAACATATCAATCTTAAACTTAAACATATCAGTAGTATGTAATTTTTTAAATCGTTTATGTATACATTTAGATGTAATATAAGACATGTGAAAATAATTTTATTTCATAACTTTTTAGTATAATTTAATGTGTAGGCGTTTCAGTTAATTAGTCGAGTTTGTTTACGAGTTGTACATGTAGCAGCAGATCGGAGGAAATTTAGAGAGGGAACAAGAAATTATAAAGTTGGATGTTACAATTTATTTAGGTTAAATTATTTAATATTTTGTATTTAAATTAATCCACTGGCAATCATTACGCACTGATTTGATAGACCGACCCACTGAAACCCTGAGCAATATATTTTTATATATAATTAAGTATTGTATATTATACAGCGTTTTATTATACAGATACGACTTTTTTAACCGTTTGTGATAATTTTGTTTTTTAGTAATAGCGAATTTTATAGATATAAGTGAAATAGGTATGAATGTTGTAATAATATCGCTTTCTATTTTAAATGTTGTAATTTTTGGCCGTGTTTTGTCTTTCCTGAAAATTAAGTTTTAGTGAACGTGATTTTTCTGATTCTAGAGTTATAACCTTTCAGAATGTTATAGTGATATCGACGAACTGGAAATTTATAAATACATATCAAAATGTCTTCTAGTTCTAGTTAAATATTACTTAATTTAAAAGTTCAAATTTAAAGGTGTGTCTATATTAGTGTCTCTCATCTAGAAACATTGGAGATGTGAGATTTGTTTTACTTCTATTTTGCGAAAAGTCAGTTAACAAATAAATGGAGAGAGTACGGTATAAATTCGACGCGGGTTTTAGAAGTATTCTTATATAAGTGTAACGTCCAAGACTGAAGAGTTAGTTGAATAAGTAACCTAAATAGCATTATATGTCCATAGGTAATGCGTGAGACGGAAATCTTAGAACATCTTTACCGGCATATAATTTAAAATCGACGTATATGAATCGGTATAGTAGATATTTAATTTTAAGTACTAAGGTAGATATTTACTTCCAAAATCCAAATTTCAAAGTCAACGAAAGTTTATACGTTTTTAAGAATCCTAAACTATAGTAAGACGTTCACTCACTCAATAAATTTGCCTGTATTTTTTTCGGTAGAGGTTGAAAAAACATTTTTAAGAGATTGAAACGATTGAGAGTACTAAAGGAAACTTTTATCGCAATTTGTTCCTTATTGAATTAAAAGATCATGCCCATAGCCAGTTCCTACCCAAAAACTCATGCCTCAGAATAAAAAAATATGAATACAATAAGTTTCTATAATTTTTCCATCAGACCAAATCAGTTCTAAATTTAAAATATCTAAAGCAAAATAAACATTTCACCAAAACACGGGAAGTATATTTCTTTGGTGATATTTTTTTGCACCAGTACTGTCACTTTTTTATATTCTTACCAGCATATTTATTTTCACTACGTTTCTGCTACTATATTTGGCATACGTGGGTCACATTTGCGGTTTGGAATAAACCCCTAATGATCAAGAACTTTGCGCTCGAGATTCCTCCAATTTTAGGAAAACTGCTTAAATCTACTAATTATTGTTATCCACTTCGCACCAAAGCTACGACTAAGTGGTAAGCTTTATGCAATGCCGCATCCGCGCCACATATTCCAGAAGTCGCAAGCCGGCTGGTAAATAAGAAAGCTACTATCTCATCCTCATGAATGAAAGACTACCGAAGAAAGAATAACCTTGAAGAAGATCTACCAGGCTATGAATTACTCACTTTGAATGGCCGACCAAAGGCAGAAGAATAGAATAAATTGTTGCAGTTCTTTTGAGCAGACAAAAGTTCAGTTTTCATATTCTTTCATCTCTTATTACCAGCTATCTTTATTACCATGAGTGGAGTTGCGTGTACCTACAGTGCCAAAACATAGCTAAATGTTTTTAGGGTTCGTTATTTCTAGATTTATTTTCATGGTGATTGGCGCCTATTATTGAGACTTCAAGTCAATAAACAAAAAAAAATAGTACGTAACATCCATGGCCAACAGTCTCAAAAGTGAACATATAACGCACCGACTGCCTTCTCCGTCCGTACAATGAAAAAGAATAGCTCTCGGCCAACTGCACGTAAAACCTACGGTCGTAAGAAACTTTTTCGGAGCCGGGTTTTGACAGCAACAAATACCGCTGTGGGTAGGTATATGATAATGTTCTCGATTGTTTGATATTAAAGCAACCAGATTCATTACGGTACGAGGGTACATACTTTCATGGGCATGATCCTTTGGAAATTTGTCATAAATTGTCTGCGATCACAGAACTACATCTGTGATCGAAGTAAATTGTATTAAATATGTCTAGCAATAAAAAAGTCGTTATTGACATGTTACATTAGTTGTAAAATATGCAACCGAAAAATAATAATCTTTGTAAGCAACCAATAATTTATTTATTTTATTGAATTAAAAGAAAACAATAATATTATTCGGTTAATTACTTTTAATTTCTGTTTCTGAGAGACAGTTTTCCAAAGTTGTACTTATTTTCCTATAAAATAAAGTTTTTTTACAAATTGCGATAAAATCAATAATATCAAGCATATCAAAATTTTTGATAAGTAAAGTTAAGATTTATCATTCATTATTTTAATACCTATCGAATAAATAATTTCTAAGTGATTCTCTAGTTATTTAGATGATAATTTTGATCACTGTTAAATGTTGTGCACGTTCGTATATAGTAGTTAAAGTTATATTAGGGCAATAATTTTATAGTATACAATATTATTTCTTAGAAATTGACACTTTGTTAACACTAATTGTTTCAATATTAAATATTTTTTAAACTACTTTAAAAATTTATCTCTAAAATCTTAATCAAATATTTATTTACCAAATTATTTTAAGTAAAAAATTCGTAGTCTTATAAAATCTACAAAGTATTATCTTTAAATCTTAATGTTACCTTTACATTACATGTAAATATCTTCTTAAATCCTTTCAATAAGTTACCATTGTAGCTAAGAAAACATCTTCAATAAATAATAAGCAAGAAATTAATGTGGTCTCATTTATATGGCTTCTTTTATTATTTTTCATTGTTTTTGCCCTTCTGTGAAAGTAATAACAAAATTATGAAACCTCTTTTCTCATTGAGTGAGTAATTGCCCTAAATTTTGTAAAAGTTGGTCAAGTACAGGCATTCATTTCACTCGGTTAGTCATATTATTTTCAGCAGGTGTAAAACGTTTTTCAAAATAAAAATAAATATTAAAAGCTAAGCTCAAAAGCTTAGTTAAAAAGTTTTCTCTAGAACCACTGTAGAAAACCTATATTTACAGAAACAGTACTAAAACTAATACAAGAAGGAATAAGTTTTACAACATTTTAAAAATACAAACGTTACAGGTGAGCCACCTACAGACCGTTGCAAATGATCCGCAGATAGCTCAACTGATCCATATAACTATCAGATGGAAGCGTCACCAACTCGTTCGCCACGATGAATGGCAATACAATGAATGCTTTTAGCGTTTAGTCAGTGCGTTTAGCCAGATAAGAGCCAGCTCTTGGGTCAAGCGTCGTTTCAACCAGATGCCCTGAAATAATTTTGAAAACGCGAAGGGCTCCAGTACCTACGTTCTCTACACCAAAAGGTCCGAAAGGTTAGCTCTGTCGAGACTTGCATCCTTTTGAGATCCGAGACTGTCAGCCACTACACCAGCACAACTGATGTCCCAGACACATGAAATGGCGGAAGGGTATAAACGCAACACGGAACAAGAGAACTGCCGTTTATCATCTTAAACTGTTTAGAAAACTGCTTCATGCATGTGAATTATTTTCGACTTCTATTTTTTCGGACTTGTTCATGGGATTCGTTGGTATATTCGTTGGTATGGATTTGCCCTGGCTGCGGAATGTGTTATTACTGAAAGCAAACGTTAGCAGAGTCAGTCGTGGGAAGCAATGACGGCGATGAGCTCACCACTTATCACGTCTATTTCCCACGATGGTGCAACCCACAGAGAAAAGAGGCCCATTTGAGGCTCTGCCTACTCTTTCGGGGAGAAAGGCGTGTGTATGTATGTATTAGCAAAAATCAAGATTATGTACTAAATGTTTTTGAGAAAATGTAAACATGCCGAAGAGCTTGCCTGTTCATAAATTCATCTTGACCTCTTGTTACGTTGCAGCATTAATCACAGCTATCAATCTTAGACTCAGGGTATAAACCAATTAATGTAAGACCAAGTAAAACATACCCGGTAGTTAATAGAAAGCTATACCAACGGACCACACCTGTGTCTTAATAAATAGCGTCCACGTAACAGGAAAAATAACAAGCTTTCTGGTTCCATTTCCCCTAGGATTGTACGTACACAGTGCAATTTGGTACGACATGCCCATTTGTAATTATTTGAACAACTCCGAAAAACGGATGTGTTTGTACATGGCTATCATTAGGACCGGGCTCTAGAAAAACTCCGCAAAAACTTCCAATACGAATGGCTGCTTTTGAAAATGATTATAGGATGTAGCTTTCTGAACCGCTACTACAGCCACTGTGCATAATAACGCAATACTTAAAAAAAGCATTTCTGATATATTATCGACTAAATTCCCTGTTTACTTGTAGCGATCGAATGCAAACTATAAAGCAAAATAAAAAAAAAATGGCTGTGAAGATCTTCTGACCCCACACTAAGATTCCCTGTGTCACAGGTATCAGAAACTACGAGTACCGAGGTACCATAACACCCAGACCCAGTTTTTTTTTTTTGCCGATCATACAAACATTTGTCCCGCCGCGGGAATCGAACCTTCAACTTTTCGCATCTCACCCGTCACTACAGATGTCGTCAAATTTAACTATATACATCCCACCAAGGGTTGCTAGACAGCTGAGATTTGATGTGACGTTTCTCGTTCATGCAATTAGCACATCGACGTACAAAGGAGCACAATGCAGACTGGTCGACGTCCTCTGTCCGTTTGTGAGGTAATGAAGCGGTAAGGGTTTTGTCTAATATTAATATTGGAATGGATCTGGTATTTGGGTATAGTGAACTGAATTTTAAATTAATGAAAATTCAATTTTCTATTTTGATTTTTTGCTTCTTCTTCTATCGTGGCACAGGTTCTTTATTTGTTACTTGTACTATTATTTATTCTGTGGTCTGAGGTAGGTAGCGGGCGTGTTTCAATTCATTTTGATATTACACTATCTGACGTCTGACTGCATCCCCACCTACCGGGTTCGTTTGGGACCCACCCACACACAAAAAACTTCATCAAAATCGGTCCAGCCATTTAGGAGGAGTTCAGTGACGTGCACAAATTATTATTCATATAAAGATACCACCCAACAGTCACATACATTTTTTTTTTTTTTTTTTTTTTTTTTTTTTTTATACTACTGAATTACGGAACAAGCAGATGGCCCACCTGATGTTAAGCGGTAACCTCTGCCTATGAACAGTGCATTACCTCATCAGGTCCACCTAGGACGCACCCTATGTTGCATTGCACTGCGCCCGCCACCCTGAGACATAAAGATGAAAAGTCTCATGTGCCTGTAATTTCACCGGCACCCTTACCCTTCAAACCGGAACACAGCAATGCGAGCACTACTGCTTTGCGGCAGAAATAGGTATGGTGGTAGTACTTCCCCGGACGAACTCTTTCACAAAAAAGCTCTACTACGTAGTCCTGAACCCACACTAGGATCTTCTGTGTCATAGAAATCAGGAACTACGAGTACCATGGTACCACAGCACCCAGACTCTGAACAAATATTTTCAGACCGTAGAATCATTTGCCCTGCAGCGGGACTCGAACCCGTAACCTCTCGCATTGCAGTCGGCAACTCGCCCGCCGCGCTACAAAGGATAAAAAGGAAAACAATGATGAAACCAGCTTTCACCAGCACCTAATTTAACTGATCCACGTACAAATACCGCCATCGTAACGAATCTTGACGAAACTTGATATACAAGTTCTACGATTTCTTTTTTGTTTTTTTCTATCGTTGGCGTTTTACGATTGCAGTGTATTTCCGCCTAGAAAGGGGGAAGTTAGCTGCGGTGTCATTTACCTGCCGATATTGATAATATTTGGCAGAAGCATTCGGTAATTAATTCTAAACAAGAATTTCCAAAATGAGCAAAATTGGTCAAGAGTTAGTCAAGATAATACAGGCTGAGTTTTTTTTATCAGGGTTATTTAGGTGAAGTCTAAAGCCGTAAGTTACTAAAATTACAGGCACATGAGACTTTTCATCTTTATGTTTCAGGGTGGTGCGCACAGTGCAATGCCACATAGGGCGCGTCCTAGGTGGACGTGACCTATGAGGTAATGCACTGTTCATAGGCAGAGGTTACCGCTTAACATCAGGTGGGCCATCTGCTTGTTCCGTCATTCAAGAAGTATAAAAAAAAAGAAAAAAAAGTGAAGTAAGGAGTTACAGCAAGCTTGAATTTATATAACTTCATGAGTTACAGGCTCGTTTTTGAAAATAATAAGTTCTGCATTAAATAAAACTAGTCTTAGTTTTTCTTAAAAAGTATGTATTTAAAAAAAACCTTTTTGGATTATGTGTTTGACCATTCATATGGATTGAGGTGATGTTAATTTTGACATAAGTTTGTGCTTGCGAGGTCTACAGTTTGCAGAACAGGTACATTGTTATTATCCTACCAAACCTCCAAAAGCTATCCATATTCCACATGCCTACACAAACCGATGCAAAATCAAATAAAACAGAGCAGTTCAAACAAAACGACCGATGAATATTTACTCTCCGAAGCGAATGTCGAATATTTGAAACTGAAATACGGCCGGTGCGCTGTTCAGACAAAGCACGGAGTACAGAAACTGGCCTGTTCACTCCATAAGCTGAAGTAGTACTAGTAGTTTAGTAGTAGTAGAGCTTTTTTGTGAAAGAGTTCGTCCGGGGAAGTACTTCTTCCATACCTATTTCTGCCGCAAAGAAGTAGTGCACACATTGCTGTGTTCCGGTTTGAAGAGTATGGGTGCCGGTGAAATTACGGGCACATAAAAGTCTTTTCATCTTTATGCCTCAAGGTGGCGGGCGCACTGCAACGCCACATAGAGTGCGTCCTAGATGCACGTGACCTGTGAGGTAATGCATTGTTAAAGGAAAATGTTACTGCTTATCAGGTGGACCACATGCTTATTCCGACATTAACGCAGAAAAAATAAATTAAAAAAAAGCTGAACCAAGTTACCAGTATGTAGGTAAGTTCTCAGCAGTTACTATAACACATCGTGTACAGCTCAGGCTGGTCGATCGACGAACTTTGGTTTTGTATTGCTTTCTCTGCCGCACTGACACTGGCTAATTGGGGCTACTCTTTAAGGTACATGCGTCCTGATCGTACCACCATCAACTGCTGGGAATTAAACGTTTAAAAAATACAACTTTATAAGAATACAATTTAACTAAATCTGCGCAGTGCCTCAGCAAAAGCCAACAATTACCGCAGATGTGAATGCGTCGCTTTTTATTAAGCTTCACGGTAACACGAATGCTTACACATATTTCAGGCAGGGCACATGCAGCAAGGATAGCTTCATCAACGTAGATTGATAGTGACCACTGACTGCTTTGTCTAGTGCTCTTCTGCTACAATCACCTGCTGTTCTAAGCTGTTCTGCGCTATAGAGCCTATGTGAATGGAATTTTAGCTATAGGTGAACCAGCTGTTTAGCTAAGCCAAACTGCATGCGATATTAATTTACCCGGATATCCTAATGAGTCGGTATTCTGCTACGTTTTCCTGGAACATACGATAATTGACTTTGCTTTGGGAACTCGGGAATATAAAATAACTAATTAAAACTCATAATTACTTTCGTGTGAAGAAACACCGCGCATTGAGATGTATGTGCGCATTATTTGCTTACATCTTGTCCTAGAAAGAAGTATAGCGATATAGGTTACCAAACCGCACCGGTCCGTGTTCACTATCACTAGTTGGCAGTGGGCAACTGGGACTGAAGGCCCAATTGTAATTATCTAGGACTTTCTTTCCGAAACGATTTTTAATGATGTGTAACATCTTTCCTCTTAATTTTCTTCAATCTGTGGGAGTGATTTCGTGTAAAGGGATGGAAGCGCGTATTTGTCCGAGAGGTTGGTATTCTTAGCCATGTTGCTTATTACCAAGGAGATGTCAGATGTTACACATCATAATGCGAATACTGTAAGGCTCGCTCTTCCTTTATTTTGTATTTTATACATCTTGGCATGACGGAACTAGCAAATGGCCCACTTAATGTTAAGCGGTACCTTCTGCTAATATATACAGTGCATTATTACATAGATCACGTCCACCTAAGCCACACCCTATGCGGCATTCTACTGCTCCCGCCACCCTGAGACATAAAGATGAAAAGACAGGAATATGCCCATTACCTATAGCCAATTCATAAGCTCCATTAAAAAAATTGCAATCGCAAGCTGATTGTCTATCAGTAGACCCAAATGTCAGATAAGTCGCCGGAATAAACTTAGGTGGTCATAATATCGCGAACGCGTGACACGAATAACTTCACGCCATGTATTTCAGAAAATGTTGATGACTTTTACCAACTACACATCAGGCAGATGATAACTAAACCTTGACCTCACTGGTCATTTGCGCGACAAGGAAACTCGAAACGGCTCATCTTGAGGAAATGACGCTCATTATTGCCCATTCGAGTGATAAGACTTTTTGACAAAGTTGAGTCTTTCATCTTCATATAAGTAAGTAAATGTAGCGTGCAAGTTATTATTCACAAAAAAATGCATTATTTATTTCAAACATTCCGTCTACGTAACCCCAGTGCCTCAGCGTCGCGCCAGACTAGGGCATATCGTATGACCTAGGTTATTACAATTTTAATAGGCTGATGTCACTATTTAGATGGTGCTTGAAGGAGTGCTTGATGCTTTTAACGAGTCGAATCAGTTTCAATAAAGACTGATTGTAAAATATCTGCCAATGAGATAGATATTTTAACCACCACATGAAAAAATAGAATACCTTGCTATTACTAATACTTATCATGGGACGATTTGGGTTCTTCTATGGATTTCGTCTCTTTGGATTATATCACGTAGTAAAACTCCGAGCATAGCACTCTCTATCTTTGAGCTTGTGTAGGTCTCATAATTAGAAAGTCGAAGTGTGGCAATGCGCAGGTCATATAGCACGCTGAACTAACAAGCGTTGGGGACTAAAGATTATTGGTTCAAAAACCAAACGTTGCAGTGTAAGAAGGCCCAAAGACAAGTCTCGATGGATGAAATAAAATAAATAAATAAAATAAATAATGCTGGACAGTTCACACAATGTGTTGTGTGAACTGTCCAGCATCATTTATTTTTTATTACTACAACACACAATACATTTTAAATATCACAGGCAGTCGATGGATGGAGGCAGCTCAAGGCTAATCGCTAAGGCTAATCGTCTGTTGGGAGTCATTTGGGGGACTCTTCTGTGGGGAGTTTTTCATACACAATATGCCTTACAAAGTCCATTAGTGAAACTCTACAGTCTACAGACTGATGATGATGATGATGTGATCCACATGTAGGTATAGTTTTCCTAAAATGTGACCTAATGGGGCTCTGCCAGGAAACCTTGGGATGCATCGGAATTAACAAAAAATAAGGGGATGTATTGAACTATGGTACCGATTTTTTCGTCAACGGTAAAAAAGGGTCTATGAAAGTATAATTTACTAGTGGAACGCCCGCAACTTCATACGTGTGTGGTTTTTGCCATACAAACTTCAACACCCCCCGCTGCACCCCTTAGGAATTCCATTTCGAAATTTCCTTTCATAACACCACAAAAAGAATAGACTCTCCTAATTTCAGGTGGGTTAATCATACGGTTTACTCTGGGCGTTGATAGTCAGTTTTATAAACTTTGTTTACAGGAAGCTTGTAGTAACCCTGTAAAATCATGTAAAATCACTCATGTACAAACGATGACTACGGGAACCCCATACTATCAGTTGCTCCAGTCAAATTGGCTGCGTTTTTGTTCCAAGCTATGTCAAGCAATAAAGCAAAAATAAAATATTTAATTTAAAGTGAATTCTTTTTACGCAGAAAACTGTTCCACTAACTTTTTAAATAAGAAAATAGTTCAACTTGGAGCGTTGCTGCCGAGTCCCGAGATGGCTGGGATAAAGTCAGAGTGTAGCACTAAAACGTCGTTTATTACTATCACTCTTTTACTTAGCGTTTTCTCGGACTGTAAAGTTCGTAGACTGCTTTGTCAGGACTTTGAGACAGTGCAGTTCAGATAGATCTAGCGGAAATTCTGCCTTGATACTCGTACAAATTACTTTCCATACCATGGGTGCTGGAATAGGCCATAATTTCAAAGGCTTTAAGGTTGAAATTTATATGTTGCCAGTGGCATATTGTAACAATATTCATGCAGTGCTATATCTTTTATTATTCTATATATACATATTGCATCTTTTCGATCACTCTTTGGTTTGAAGCTGTTACTGCTTTGAACCGCTTTTCAATGTAGCAGTGGTTGTTTCATCCGTTTATTGTTTGTAGTGCTTTCAGAAGTCCAGTGACCTTTAAAGACAATGGAAATGAGCTCAGTTACCTATTATTTACACTGAAAGAAGTCGAGAACCGTCGAGAAGTCGTTAACCGCTTCATACTTTACTCAAGAAAAACTTATACAGTAAAACCTTTGAGGAAAAATAGCCGTGTTTCAGTTGTATCAGTCCCATTATTAAAATTTTATATCACTATGTAACTAATGAAAGCTATTAAGTTACTTAATACGTTAAGAGATTACAAGAATAAGACATACATTGATGTTTATTTACTACCCAGAATATAACGTAATAAACACGGCTTGCCTTTTTGTATGATTCTTACTACTAGGGCTGATGAGTACCCCCATATCCCTTCGACTCGCGTAGCACCCGAATGAATGGCACCCACGCACTACGCCAGCGCCCACCCACGCGCTACGAGTTGTCTACGAATCCGTTATGTAGGCTGCCGCCTACGCGCTACGTCTGCCGCTATCAAGATCATGACTCATCTTAATTCTTCGCCTGATCAATATCATTCAACATACTAGTGGTTCACCCTAAAATGAGTTCTCGCGAATACTAGCGATAGATAGATCAAGTCATTAAAGCAGTACATAGGCGAACTTAATGCTAATTAGCATTTTCTTCCGTGAGTGCGTGGTAGTGCTATTGTGAATCATTATAGGTCGAGATTAAATGATTAACATAATTAATACCTACTTTAAATAACTAGATATTTATATACCTAAAATAGTATAATACCGCGATGTAGGTTACCTACTTTCATATCCTTTCAACTTGCTTACCTAAAAACGTTTACATAAAATATTCACAGGACCACCAAAAGTTACCTGCTCTACCATAAAGATACCATCCTGCCTACACAGAAACACATGTAAACATCAAACTCAGTCAAGTGTTTTTTTTTTAAATACTTGAATGCAGTATTATTGACTTTCAAAATAAAGGAACAAATGCACTAATTACAATAATAATGCAATAATTACATAATGGAGACTCCATTATGTCAATCTTCTTAACTACTTGTCCTCCATGTAGGCTGAGGGACACACTTAGACAATGTATAAGTTGACATTACCGAAAGTAGCCGTGGGCAGAAAAGGATTGGCCACCCACACACTTTTAACAACATTGTAAGAAAACAGTCCCTTGGCTTATTGAGAATAGATTACATCGCAAACATCACTCGACATTTACCTCTTATTTTCAACTCCCTTCCAAAACCGATTGTTGATCTACCGTTCAATTTTTTTTGTGTGGAGTTGGAAAAGTGGCTGTTCACGGAAAGCTTTTACTTAATATCCGACTTTCTGAAAAAGGGTTCGTGTCGTTTTTACAATTATAAAACATGAATGTGACATAAATGTAATAAATAATTGATTAATTTGATAGTACCTAATGACATAATTATATTGTTTTCATTTTTAAATTTGTATACCTATTAAATATTTGCACGCTAGCAGTAACTAGTAAAAATATGTGAAACTAAATATCTATTAAGAACATTGTAATTACCATATTTTTAAGCGAAAAAATGAATAACTAACTAACTAACTCAAACAACACGATTATCGAGAGGACTTCCAAGAAATCTAATCGATGCTGAACTTTGAAAAACAAATTATTTGTTCTTAACCTGTGGGTGTTGTGTTATTTATGAATATATTTCTTATAATAACATAATTTCGGTTGTTTTTATGCAACAACTTATCTGTAGAATTAAATGTATGTACATGCATTTCATTCTACAGATACTTGTACAGGTACTTGATAAAGGGCAAACAAAGGAGCCGTGAGAAGCCAATAAAAAAAAATATGACGGGTGTTACATGCAAAGACTGGGTATTTTTGCTATCGTATCGAGATTTCGTATGAAAGATGAAAAAAAAACCGAGTTCATTGAGATTTTTATTTGCATTTTATTTTATAAAAATATTGTTCATACACAAGTATCTAATGTTGTGTTTCACCGTGCTACTATTATAATATATATGGCAAAATCAGTCTATTTCAATAAAATTGGAAGTTTGAGTTTAAATATAACGAGTCCAACATACTCAATAGCAATTCAGGTATTCAAATCTGAATTTGGTGAGCCACGTTGAAAAGTCAATTCACAAGCGAAGTCTGCCCAGCAAGGCTAGTAAATGGCCATTGACGGCTATTAGTAACGTGACCGGTAGTAATGCGACCAGCTGCGGTTGGGTAAAAGATCGTTGCCGTGGGAAAAAGCGATTTTAGTTCGGCTAAACGTGCCTGAAACACATGTAGGTTGGTAGAATAAATTTTCGTTTGTTTTGTGGCGATATCCATGACCTGTACAAATTCAAGCATCTTAGCGAGTGCACACCACATATACAAATCCAAAAACAACTGAAAAAATGCCAGCCAACGCCAGCTCACAAGTCAGCTCCATTTCGCGGCTGGAGCTTGCTCCAGTGCAGATCAGTATAAGATGCACGACTAGTTAGAAAAAATAACGACTTACATTTTGCTAACGCTCGATCTTACGATTTTACTCCCCAACTATGTATTTACGCCTTATATGAAAATCGATACATATAGGTAAGGATACGAAACTCCAAAAAAAAAACATTCAAGTGGGTCTTACTTATTGCTAAAGCCTAGATAGTATTTGTTTAGTTCATTGTGTAATGTTTTATTTGTTTGTTTAATCTTAGACGAACTCCTAGTCAATAGTTTTGTAAAGAACATGGTGAAATTTAAAGAGGAATAAAAAATGTGTTACGTGTAAATTTTGAATTCAAATTATATAAATAAATACATTTATTTACAGAAAGAATAATACAAGGTATGTACAAAATACATATGAAACAGTTGTGCTACCTGAAGACCGCTGCAAGCGATCTAAAGGTAGCTCAACTGATCCAAATCACTACCAGACGGAAGTGTCCCTAAGATGCTGGCTGCATTGCCACGCTGAATGGCAATACTAATGCATTGAGCCAGATAAGAGCCAGCTCTCAGGTCACGCGTCGCTTCGACCAGATGCCCTGAAAGAATTTTGAAAACGCGAAAGGCCCCGGAACCCCACGGACCCAGAGTCTCAACCCCGAAAGGCTCAAATAAGTAAACTCTGTCGAGACTTGCATATTTGCGTCTTTTGAGGTCCTCAGCGGAATATATAAATAAATAAATAAATAATGCTGGACAGTTCACACAACATTATCTAGCCCCAAGCTAAGCAGAGCTTGTGTTATGGGTACTATATAACTGATATACTTAATGCAATATATTACATAGATAGATATTTTTGATTATACATAGGATACACCCAAAACACCCTGAACAAATATCTGCGATCGCACAAATATGTGTTACGAGGCGGGAATCGAACCCGCAACCTCCTGCGTCGCAGGCCAACCTTCGCCCGTCGCGCCACAGAGGTCGTCAAATAATGTAAGCACAAATCAGATTTCTTCTCATTGGCTAATTTCACATCCAATTTAAAGCTCGTTTGCAACGACATGACACCCAAACCACAAATACTATTTATATTTTGTGCCCAAACGTCCGCCTGCTTAATGTTATACTGCACATCGGATGAAAAACGAACGTAAACCCAAAAGGAGCAGTTCACGGACAAAACACACCGTACCTTATCCTTTCACAGATAAACGTCTTTAGCATAAACTTAAAGTCTTTACATAAATATGAGCATGTAGTCCGATCCGGCATGCACGGGTCACGAGATAAAGTAGACGAGCCCATAGTTTCGCAGACAGTGATAACTTTCTTACTCTCACATGATGTTCAGATCACCAAAGAAACCCAAGAAAACCGATAAATAATTACTAGTGGAAAGAAGAAGTAGTTCGATTCTGGTATATAGATACCTACGTGGTATCTATGATACCTACTTTCAAAATTGGAGAGCTTGAATCATCAATATAGTAGAATGACACCACTCGAAGACTACTCAGCACAGGCTTTTTTATCTGCGTTACGTAATCAACGCAGATAAAAAAATCTGCGGCAATTACGGAATAAGCAGATGGGGCCCTCCTGAAATTAAACGGTAACCTGCGCCTTGTACAATGCTTTACCTGATAGATCACGTCCACTTAGGACGCATCCTATGTGACAATGCACTGCGCCCGCCACCTTAAGGCCCAATAATATCCAGGCCACAGGTAATATCAATAGCAGTTTAATCTATAATTGTCAGTTTAAACCATTTCCGTCCATTAACAAAATAGTTTAAACTTAGAATCATTATCTAGGTATTGATATTACGGGCCGAAGACGTAAAGATGAAAGTCTCATGTGCTTGTAATTTCACCGGTACCCTTCAAACCCGAACACAGCAATGCCACCACATCTGCTTTGCGACAGAAATAGGTATGGAGGTACTACTTCCCCGGACGAACTCTTTCACAAAAATGCTCTACTACTACTAATACCACAGATAAAATAATACTATACTAGTACTACTACTAAGCTTATTTAGTCTCGAGTGCTCAAATCAGCTCTACTGTGTCTCTGTACTTTGTTACTCAGTACCTACAGTTTATATCACTGTTCATGTCTATCTTGGACAGTAAAATCAAGTAGATACTCAGAGTCATCATCATCATTGTCAGGCTATATCAGTCCACTGCTGGACATAGGCCTCTCCCAATGCGCGCCATTTAGACCAATTTCCAGCTCTTCCCATCGACTTTCTACCAGCCGCCTTACGCAGATCTTCGCTCCACCTAGCCAGGGGCGCCTCACACTACGTTTACCAAGACGTGGTTTCCACTCTAGAACACATTTACCCCAGCGGTTGCCGTTGCCATTTCTGCTTGCTAAATCTCTGAGCTATGTCGATGACCTTAGTTTTCTGTCACATAAATTAGTTATGGATTTTATCCCTCAGAGAAACACCTAGTTCCATAGCACGCTGAGAATCGTAGTAAATTAAAATTACCAGAATTACTTATAATTACACCTATTCTTCAAACCTCAGAGAATTATCTTCATCCTGAGGATATCTGGAAGAGATCGCTTCTAAGGGATAAGTTCACTCTACATTACACAAAGGTTAGCTCGAAGAAGATGCTAATTAGTATTAAGTTCGCCTATACACTTTGTCTTTTACAATAAAGCATTTTCTATCTGCCTATAGACAGTTTGATTCGGGGTGTATTTTAGAGTTGTTTATTGATGTAGTAACTACACTATGACCACATAAAATGGTCTCTGGCTCCTGCACTACCTGCTTCGGGCCGTAAATCTGACAAGATTGATGAAGGCTCTGACCTTTCTACCTGCCCTACACTGAGACATTGCACCCCTATTAGTAAACGTTATTTTTAGCGTATGCCCCGATTATGTAGGTACGAAGACGGAGATTGGAAGCCTCCGCCTTCGCAATTTGTCAGTTTAGATTCAATTTCCGGGATTTACTCGTATAACCTACGTACGTAAAGACCGGATAACATTTTTAGTTTTAATTGTGTTGTAAATATGGTTATCCAACAGATAATGATAGAACAATTGTACATTATGGTACTAGTGTGTAATGTTGGTGATTACCGCGTACTAGTCTGTAATGTTGGTGATTACCGCTGAGGCGCCATTGAGATCCGGTGAGGGTCTTAAGAGAGCCGAGGACGGTAATCATCAATACACACGTGTATCATACGACGTTTTTCAACACACTTGTGAAGAAAATAATAATAAAACAGAAATACACACTCTGAGTAAATGTTCAACTGTCTCTATAACTCACTAGTGAATAATAACAAGGAAAAAGTCACAGTTTGATTACAGGAGTCACTTATATGCCTAATTGCGGTGAAATTAGAGCAACTTTATGAGCAAGAGTGTTGAAAAATATATAAGTGGGCAGATGCAGCAAAATTACAAATCAAAGATTTGATTTATAGCTGAGTAAACCATGTACAATAATTAGATTATACATATAATAATACATTATAATTCCGAGGGATCACAGTACCAAAAACACAATTGTTTTTTTTTTTTTTTATTGCAAAAATCACAATGGTACGTCTTACTTTTGGCTAGATTCGATTGTTTCTCAATATGGTGTAGATTATTGGGGCAAGTTTTTATAATAGTAGATTATGCACTATGGGAATAAAGCAGTGTCTTACGTCGCGGGCGGCATATTGAACTCTGAGCGTAATGAGGGACTCTTGAGTTATATAGAGTCTTGAGTGAAGCGAGGGATCAAGCTGCCCAAGACGAAGACAAGCTTTATGCTAGAGGAACATACTCCACTTTTCACACCCTCTACGAGACAATTAAAATTCACTGAAAATCACAGCACTAAACACGGTCTTTTCTTTCACATTCTTCGTAAACGTATTTTTTATTATTAATTCTGCTTCAGATGGCCAGTTCGATTTTCGAACAAACCTCTTTACAATGCCATATGGGCATTTTTTTTATCTAGAGTTTTCCACTAGTTGTCACACGAATTTGACGTTCCAAATTCTAATCACTTTATTCCCTAGGGAGTTTCATACAACTTTATATCCCTAAAGAGATAACGCTTTACATTACGTTGAGGTTGCATGATATGTAATTGGACATTGTCGAGCAGGTGGTGTGAAAATAAAATGAATACAATCAAATCTAAGATAGTTGAGACATCTAACTGATAAAGGGTGTCTTGGCTAAAAAAATATAAAAAACGAGCTGGCAGAGTAATCATGATCGCATATGATGTGTAACATCTGATATCTCACCTCTTTGGCAAAATAGCTGATAGTACCAACCTCTCTGAATTATGCACGCTTCCTGTTACATACTCCTGTCCCTTTTCACGAAATCACTACACCATGCGAAAGCGAGAGAAAACATGCTACACATCAAAATATATGGTTACCTGAACAGGAGAAACAGGACCTTCCAGGGTTACTTTGATCAGTAACTACCTTCAGCTGCGTGCTGGCTGTTTGAAAACCGATTCTAAAAGCGGCTTTCCAGTAGGTACAGTTTTACCGTGCGGAACGAAACCCTAAGGGCGCGCACTTGGCCGTGAATTTATAAGATATTTATTTAAGTTTTATTTGATTATAATACTACTAACTTGCCTTTTATTAAATTCCATACTATAATTCATAATTTATCTTCCCAATAAGCCGAATCCTCAACACCAATATACTGCGACCACCAATCCGCCTGCCAAGCGTGGTGATCAATGCAAAGACCCCATTGCACTGGACGCCATCAGTGGACGTCTAAAGGGCAGATGATGATAATGTTGAGATCAGTGGGGACCGCGTGCGAGCATTTACTTTGATTTCTATCGTGCGAGTAATTAAGTGTTAATGGAATCGGTTTCATTAAATGAAAACATGTTAAACTGCGTACCTGCGGCTTCGACTATTATTAAATTAATTACTCGATGTGAGTTTAATATTTAAAAGGAATAACAGGCCCTTTTGAGGCTCTGCCTACCCTTTCGGGGAAAAAGACGTGTCTTTTTTATGTATGTAATATTGCGGTTCATAATTTGATCATTATGAATTAACCGATAATGAGATGGGATGCTCCTGCCTATCCCTTAGTCGACTTTTACGACAGCTACGGGAGGAGACGGAGGGGTATATTCTTACATACCACGGTACATTGAACAATACTTAGAAAAAATAATGTACAAAATAAAATACTAGTACCTAGCGAAACCCACTGGGCCAAATACAACTTGCTAGAAAGATAATAGGTTCCAAATGGAAACATAACGTGAGATCCAGGTGAGGTATTAATAGAGGGGTATCTCGTCCCATTCGTCACATTACTGCACACGAGCCCCCAGAGCCTCGTAGCTTTGTTTCAGCCGTGACGAGATTGAAGCCTTGTTCGTATTTAGTGCTTGTGTAGGTGTAGGCACATCTATTTTACGACTGTGCTACCACGTGACATAAAATGGATAAGATATACTGTAAATCTCGGGTTATAAAACACAGTGCTTCTAGCCCCACCTGAATTTTGGGTTAAACTTGTAATAAACTAGAAACAATACAAAACACCTTAGATTCACTTACAAGGCTGTTTCCCCGTCTTTTAAAATCCATTTGTTACCTCCTTTCTATACATTTCATTGCAACAATAGCTACAATATATTACAGGTATTATAAATTCAGGGATACAGCTAGGGTTCGTTAGACTTTTGCCGGATGTTTCAGTGATAGCAAACCAATTCCGACTAAAAATATACAAGCCTCTCAAAGTACCAAGTTTTTTTAATGTGATCTTTCCTCTCGTTTTCCTACAATCTATGGGACTGATTTCGTGAAAAGGGACGGAAGTGTGTAAGAGGAAGTGCGCATTTTTCCGAGAGGTTCGTACTATAAGCCATGTTGCTTATTACTATTATTATTACCAATGAGGTGAGATGTCAGAAAGCGCGCATTTTCCTATATGTTGGTACTATCAGAGGACTGAAATTTGGAGGGTACGTCTCTTTTGTGGTATAGGGGTGCACTAAGAACGGAGTTCCAGAAATTTCAACCCTAAAGGGGTGCAGCGGGGTGTTGTAGTTTGTATGGAAATTACACGAGGACGAAGTCGCGGGCATTCCAATAGTTATGTATATGCGAGCACCACTGTTTTTCGGCGGAAATAGGTATGGTGGTAGGGCCTACTTCCCCGGACGAACAAAATGTTCTTGTCCGGTTTTTCGTTCGCCTGGCAGCTCTAGCCAAGGAATCCATTACTCGCAACAAATGATTAATTACTGCAATAAATGCAGGTACGGTTCGCGAGGAATCTTACCTTTGTTATTGCCTTGGCGCACTTCCAACACAAACAAACTAATGAAGCGGTGCCAACTTGAATTTAGCATAAAATATTACTTTTCCTAATTACTTACTGCGCGTCAGATATGGTGGTGAATTTTTTATTCTTCGGTATTACATTCGGGCTTCGGTATCTTCGGTTCGGTGATTATGTCCCCAATCCATTCTATGGGAGAGCACTAATGGTCTAGTGGGACCCCCCCACCTCCGATCCTAGAGTCGCGGGTTCAAATCCCGATAGTGCACCTACATATTTTTCCACTTGAAAAATGTATGTGTGCAATATAACGTGCTCTCACACCGTGAAGGAGAACATCCGACCTAGAACCAACACGGCACCGTCCTAGAACCAACACGGCACCGTCCTAGAACCGACACGTCCTAGAAGCAATAATTCTAAAACAAGATATGTGGCATGAACGGGGACTCTGTGAGGCGCACTGAGTCCTTTCACCACACTGGTTCTTGCACCACAAGACACAATAGGCCCTCTTCAGAGCTATCATACCTCAAGTTAGTCTCTGACCTAAAGTAGAACCAAGAAATAACCGGTGACACGAAGTAAGTTTGATATTCTATGGGAGAGGCCTATGTGGTCTAGCAGTCTAAAGATGATCTGATGCGGATGAGTCTTCACTGAATCACAAAGAAAATGTTTTTAGGCGTAACTAAGTTTTGCTTAGTGAAAGTAGGAATAATTCTTCCATAATCTGCAGATAAGCGGAGACGACAGCTGAATGAAAACATTTAAGTAGGTATTCTGTCAAAAACTTTATTGCTACTCGCTACTTTATTCTGCAGATGGCGGAGAAGGCCCAAAAGTTAAAATAATAATAGAATTGTTAAGTTTATCAGAAAAGTTCCAAGAATTCAAGAATCGTTCTTTCATTTCCTTTTGTCTTGTGTCGGAAAGTTTACCTAGCGCGATGTATATGAACAGCTGAACAAATACAACTCCCATAGACATTTATTTTAAAATTATCTACCATATTTTATATTTATTTCAGTACCTATGCATATATTTTTATAATGAAAAAGAGCCAGACTATAGAGTCGGACATTATAATTAGCGGCACCAGACAAAAAAAAAAAAATAGAATTTGGCAACTCGCGTAGTTAAATTTATTATTTTCATTTATTTCGTCGTCATTTATTATTTCGTATTTATATATTCAGTTTCAAGTATTCAAATTATGATAAGAACACATAATATATCTGCTACATAAAAAAAACTGCAAAATTAACTTATTACTTAGTTCAAACAATAGGAGCTAGGAAATTTGTGTCAAATTATTATTGACTTCATAAAAGGGGTGATACTCGTACTTCCTGGGAGGACCTAATTATATTATCTATTATTATAAATTATGCGATGGTAGCCTAACGGTTCAGAATCTAACGATACCGGGTTCGATCCAAGGCTCCGCACCAATGACTTTTCTAAGTTATGTGCGGATTTCCATCGCTCTGTGCTTCGGAGGGCACGTTAAGCTGTCGGTCCCGGCTGTTATTGATTAATAGCAGTCGATAAGCCATGTCAGAGGCTCTCGGGCAGCTTGACAAACTCCGACACCAGAGGCCAGCACTACCTCATACGAAACAAACAAGCAAACATTATAAATTATTATCCTAATTATGCTTGCTCCCTCCCAGTGTCTAGAGGTGCGATAGCAGAACCTGGATACGGGTATAAGATCGAACAGTTCCGCTGAGCTTTCGCCTTTATAGGTTTGACAGAACACACTGAGCGAGCTGATGTCTCGGTGCATTGTAACGAATTAAAAAGCCTATTGTTTGAGACAGGCATTATTTTTATTTGTCGTGTAAGCCCCCGCCGCAAAACGACGGGGTTTTATAAGTTTGACGTGTCTGTGTGTGTGTCTGTCTGTGACATCGTAGCTCCCGAACGGATAAACCGATTTCGATTTTTGTTATTGTTAGAAAGGTGAATTTGTCGGGAGTTCTTAGCTATGTTTGATCAAAATCGGTTCAGCGGTTTCATTGCGTTGAGGGTTTTTTTAATTTTTACAAAATTAATTACTTGTTACTACAGTGATCTCTCGTAATCATATTGTAATTCCATATTGGTCTGATTTACTCAATTAGAAATCTAATTTACGATTTGCAATTAATGCTTCATGAGCTGTCTTAACTAACTTATAAACGACTGATTATTACCGGGACATAAACAAAGGAGTACACAAGCGATGGTGACGTCACGAAACAGCACGAACCACGCGGGCCTTGACTCCGACCTACAATTAAACAAATAGATGCACGAAACTAATTAGAATAACAAATATTCACAAGAATTACTGCGACTATAAAATGCGCTAGAAATTATGACAATTCCAAGGCAAGAATCAAGGGCAAGTTTGGATAACGCAATCTGAACACGCTATACTCGTGTAACGCACAACTGTGCCGAAATATCACTGTAAATATCCCGTTTCTTCTTCGTCGTTACACTCTTGGTAGAGTGGTCGTGGTCGTCACTTCAGGGTCTATGGCTCGCTTCACAATCCTTCGCCACTCATCTCGCACCGCAGCTTTCCTGGTGCATTCATGCAGTGGACCGGTCGATTTGGTCAGTCCATCTCATGGGCGATCTGTCCCGAGCTCGTTTGCCGTCAACTCTACCCTGTACAACTAGGCGTTCAATGGACACTCTCCGCGTATCCCGTTTCTAGTGAAAAGTGTTTTTAGTGAAGTGTAATATTACTCGTATAGGTTTGCTCTTAGGCCGGCCTCATACAACCGGAAGCCCAATTCTCTTAATTATTTTATAACCACACTGAAAGTTAACCTAATCATGACTGTATTGTGAATTGACTGAAAAGTTGGTATTCTGGTCCCTCATAAAAATATACCTTCTACAAGAATACCATTTTAGACGTTTGTGACATCGACACTAGATCGTAACATGATCCGAACTTTAATTTCTATATTTTTTATTACGAGAATTGGGCTTCTAAATAATGTGAGACGTCATTGCGATCCGCATTTTTCATAAATAAGAATAAAAATTCTTCTGAAAAAAAACAGCCTAATTCAGCCGAGGTCCGTGCATTATGCTGAGCACGGACCTATTTTGACAGCTCTATACACAGCACATTTTTAATGTTAAAATTGATTCTGTGACTAGTTTATCAAAATAAACTTTTTACTTCCTTACTCATACTTACTTACTTACTAATTAAGGCCTAATAGTTATTATAGGTCCTATAAAAAGCTGTCTAAATTACATAAAGGGTATAGATACAAGTATTAAAATCTTCATGGTTGTAGAATGAAGGCAAGAAGCGACATCGCATCAAGTGGGGGCCACATCTGTGTCTACCGAAAATTACGCGAAAATGTGTTCAGCACACTGCCAAATGAGTTTAACTTCTGGACGTAAAATTATCGTTAGCTCTTTTTACCCCCAACGGAAACGAGAAGATTTAAGTATATGCGTTAAGGTGGAGTATAACGCAAAATTACCAATCATTTTTAACTGACTAAATCAAGTACAATATTCAAATTAAAAATAAGCATGGATACTACATTATAATACCGAGGGATCACCCAGACAGAATCACGATAGGACAAAATTTTCGGAGTGTTCACCCACGGGGTTTGTTAAAATTATCTATATTTCACGGGTTTTCAATAAAAACCGCTTTTTCGAGCGGCGCGTGGCGTTTTTTTTTGTATGAATATTTCTGCCTGGGAGAGATGTTTACGAGCAAGGCTAATAAAAAAATGTATCCTAAAACACTGAGACAATATACTTAATTATGTAAATAAGTAACTTAAGTAAGTACCTAGGTTATTTACTTAGACAAAATTAGAATATTCCTTTTTATCTCCAAAACTGTTAGACTGATTTAGATACGGTTTCCTTAAATGAAAGATAGTGTCTGTGAGATGGTTCTTAGCTATATTTGGTGGAAATTGGTGAAGCCGTTTCCAGGGTCATCAGCTCGCAAAAATGGTATTGGAAGAAAATTGCAATGAATTGCAAGCTGATAGCGCGTTCTCTTTAGGGTTCAGTATCCAAAGCGTCTTAACGGAGCCCTATAGCTTTCGCTCATCTGTCCGTCCACGTGTATGTCTTTGCTGCAGTCTTCATATATGCACTATTTATGTATCTTACTGACCAAAGCCAAAAAAATAAAAAATAATAATTTAATTTTGGTCGTGTTAAATGAAACTGTCCTACCCCAGCTTGTGGGGTATCATTTTAGAGATAATTCTGTACCTTCATCTGTATTTTTTAAATTCAAACGTAATGGAAAACAAAGTCATGTGAGGCCGTCAAATTCAGCTCTTCTTCAAAAATTTTGTTACTAAGTTTTACTAACTTCTAACTGACTGAAAATTTGTAAATATGCTACTTATTATGTATATTTTACCAACAAGTAATAATATTTCAGAAAACTTAAGAAAACGAGAATTTTCTAGGGCACCTGATTTTTCGGTCCAGAACCCTGAACGCGTGATTTCCGACGCGCACTTAACTGGTTTTTTTTTTTTTCTTTTTCGATCTAGTCGTGAATTATAGTATTTATCCTTGGGGCCCTACATAATTGGTACACGTACGTGTATAAGTGTTCCTTTTTCCAATTTTAATGGGTCACTGAAATATTCGTTTTTTAAAACAATCTTGTTAAGGACTATCCTGAAATTTCAGGCATTTTTTCTTTGTTTCTAATGGTGGCGGGCGCAGTTCGATTCTGCATAGGGCGCGTCCTTGGTGGACGTGACCTATGAGATAATGCACTATTCATAGGCAGAGGGTACTGCTTAATATCAGGCAGTCCATCAGCTTGTTCCGTTATTTCTAGATCTATGTATGAAAAAAACCTCTTTATGGGTACATTGTGTTGCTGCAGCTTGTAAAAATACGCTGCTTTTATTTTTCTGCATCAATTTCTGATGATTTAAATATAAATAAATAAATAATAAATAAATAAATAATGCTGGACAGTTTACACAACATTATCTAGCCCCAAGCTAAGCAGAGCTTGTGTTATGGGTACTAGATAACTGATATACTTAATACAATATATAACATAGATAGAGATATTTTTTATTATGCATAGAAAATACCCAGAACACCCTGAACAAATATCTGCATATCGCACAAATATTTGTTCCGAGGCGGGAATCGAACCCGCAACCGAAGCGAACCGCAGGCGAACGTTCGCCCGCCCCGCCACAGAGGTCGTCAGAGGAGAATATAGTCTATAATAAAGTAAAAAATAATATTTTACCATTCCAATTTTTACTTGGTTTCTTGGCGTTAGAGCACAAGCGTTCCCGAATAAAGATTGTGCTTTAGTTTCAGGATGAGAAAAAAAAAGTTGGGGAAAATAACACCATGGAGAAAGAAGCCGAGAGTGTTACATATCGTATCCCCCTTTATGGCGCAATGATACTGTTGAATTTATATTAGGTTTTCTGTTCAACGACACAGTAGGATTAGAATCATGATTTATAAAATAAGTTGTTGACTTAGCTCGCAAAGTTACCTGGCGTCAACCAGGTTTGTTATTAATCTAATAACAAATTATGGAATCATGCATGTCCGATCTCAGAATAGATCCCTCCGTCTCCTTTCGTTGATGTCGCAAAAGCTAACTAACCAGGGGATTGGCAGCAGTATCCACATGAGTACTCAACACCAATACTGCGATCACCAATCCACCTGCCAAGCGTGGTGATTATGCAGCTGATGATGACAATGATGTATGATTATCATCGCATTTTATGGAAAATCTTACCAAAGGATTTCTAGTCAGAAAAACACTTTTTTTTTTTGCTTGTTCTGAATATAATACTCAATTTAACAGACAATGCGGCTTATGTTTTTTCTTCATAGTACGGTATTATAAATGTAGGTATGGGTAATTTGTACTCATTAGTGTGTAAAAGACAAGCAATCTGTTTGTCTGTTACGGATGTTGCCTCATTACGGTAACATATCGATTCCTAGGCACAAGAGTGCCGTAAATTGCGCCCATCTCGAACTCATTAAAATTCTCAACACGTAGCCTTTTACTGAATATTATAACAGTCGGTTGATTTCAATATAAACTAGAACATAAACGGGGGGTGAAAATATACACATTACTATTGTAACATTCTGAACTTTAAATGTTTTTTTTTTATTTGAGTCTTGAGTTTTTTTTTTTCAAACTATTTTAGACCCTCGAATGACTGCGATGCATGCAACTTTACGGCGGTGCTCGAGACTCTGGGTCCTAGCTAGCCTAGCTATCTAGCCTTAGTTTGTGCCTAGCCTTCCAACTCACGTGCAATTATTTCTAATAACAAACTTGAAAAACTTATTACTTATAGTTAGAAACATCTTACGTTTATAGAATTGAAACTATCGTGGTTGGGAATCATATTAAAAGATAAACGGCTAATTACCACTATTATTCGTCACTTTGCTGACGTTTCGAGACTGAGTTCAGAAGCCTCTTCATCATGAGCATCGCCCGCGACCGCCGTATTCGCTGGTCCACCGTCGAACGCGGTCGCGGGCGGTGCTCATGATGAAGAGGCTTCTGAACTCAGTCTCGAAACGTCAGCAAAGTGACGAATAATAGTGGTTATTAGCCGTTTATCTTTTAATATCTTACGATTAGTTACAGAAAGATTATTACTACCAATACAAGTAGGTGTAATTTTTTTTAAAAAATACAAATGTTTTGCTTCCTGAAGACCTCTACTAACGATCTAAAGGTAACTCAACTGATCCAAATCACTACCAGTTGGTGGTAATATGCTGGCTGCATTGCCATGCTGAATGCGTTGAGCCAGATAAGAGCCAGCTCTCGGGTCACGCGTCGCTTTGACCAGACGCCCCGAAATAATTTTGAAAACCCAAAGGGCCCCAGAATCTCGGATCCGAAAGGCTCAAATAAGTAAGCTCTGTCGAGACTTGCATATTTGCGTCGTTTGAGGTCCTCGGCGGAATCTGCCGCTGTACCAGCCCTAACTGATGTCCCGGACAGATGAGATGACGCAAGGGTATCAACGCATGTAGCACCAAAGGCCTACCCTTCTTCCCCGGAACGAAACATGAAACGAAATATGAAACTATATAATAAATAAAGGGCGTTATGTGTTTCCGGCCTCAGAATAGACCCCTCCGTCTCCTCCCGTGGATGTCGTAAAAGCCAACTAAGGGATTACCCGGACTTGTTTGTAAGATTCGTTGGTATAATATTTGTCCTGGCTGCTATCTGATTTAGGGAAAGTGTTATTTATGCAGAAAGCGTTAGCAGAGTCAGACGTGAGAAGCAATGGCGGCGATGAGCTCACCATTTGTCACGTCTATTTCCAAGATGGTGCAAACGCTCGTGAAAAGAGGCCCCTTTTGAGGGATTGAGGATCCTTCGGGGAACGAAGCGTGTAGGTATCTATGTTTGTATGTATGTAACTTGAATTAAGGCTAAACTAATTAATAGTAACCATCTCAAAGTGCCTCCAACAACAATAATATTAAGAGGCCCTCCACCGCTAACTCAGGACAATGAAAACAATAAATCCTCAAGAGCTTTCCTTTAATTAAAGTTTTCCAATAAGCATTTAATAAAATTTAACCTTAATTACATTATTTTTCATTAAAATTTCTTCTCGTTGGAGATTGAGGTTTTTAATACAGACTCGGTAAAATATAAAAAGAGTTTTAATTCTATTTAACAGATTATGAAGTCCTTTGTTTGAAATCATAGTCTCAGGTAGTCGTGGTAATCATAGTCTCAGGTAGTCGTGGTAATCATAGTCTCAGGTAGTCGTGGTAATCATAGTCTCAGGTAGTCGTGGTAATCATAGTCTCAGGTAGTCGTGGTAATCATAGTCTCAGGTAGTCGTGGTAATCGTAGAAACATAAAGAATCCCAGTTTATTATTTTTCAAGTGCAAACCAAACTTTATGGATAACATTAAATTTAAATGTGTCTAAATACTATTTTTTTTTTTATACTACTTGGATGACGTAACAAGCAAGAGGCCCACCTGATGTTAAGCGGTAACCTCTGCCTATGAACGGTGCATTACCTCACAGGTCACGTCCACCTAGGACGCACCCTATGTGGCATTGCACCGCGCCCGCCACCCTGAGACATAAAGATGAAAGTCTCATGTGCCTGTAATTTCACCGGCACCCTTACCCTTCAAACCGGAACACAGCAATGCGAGCACTACTGCTTTGCGGCAGAAATAGGTATGGTGGTAGTACTTCCCCGGACGAACTTTTTCACAAAAAAGCTCTACTACTACTAAAAAACTAAATCCGTTCCAGATGTTTTTCCGTTTTATGAATGGGCTTTATGGGGAATTTTTGAGTCACATTTGTCACATTTAAAGAATCCCATCCCATAAAATCATAAATGTCAAAGTTTAGATGTTTAGATGTTTGTAACTCAATCACGCCGAAACGGCTGAACTGGTTTCGGTAAAATTTGGTATATAGATTGATTATGACCTGTATTGAGCTATAGGCTTCTTTTTATCCCGGCAAAACGCGAGCGAAGCCGCTGTCGTATAACTCATAAGATATTTAAATCAAAGTAATTGTACTGTAAAGTGACTACAGGTAGATTACAATAGGTACCTACTACCATATGGTATCTACAACCAAATATATACCTTGCAGAATAAAGATTTAAAAAAAAAAAATACAACAAATTCGAATATTTAAAGTAGGCGTTCAAATCAAAGTTACAAAAAAGGCAACCACTCAGCATATGCTATGGCAGAGTTAGTGCCATAGCGCTGGCGCATAGTGGCTGCTGCGGTACACAATGCCATTAACTATTAAATAACTTACTTTACTATACTATACCATAAACATAACACTTTGTGTCCCATAAAGATAAATGCCCATTTACAACCTACCTACGGTCATGACAACATGACAAGTACCGTTTCAAATATAAGTAATTAATTTTGTAAAAATTAAAAAAAAACCCTGAACTCAATGAAAATGCTGAACCGAGTTTGATCAATAGCTAAGAACACTGCCAAAAAATTTACCTTTCAAACAAACAAAAAAACTAAATCGGTTCATCCGTTCGGGAGCTACGATGCCAAAGACAGACACACACACAGACACACACACACACACACATAAACACATACACACACAGACACACACCCAAACACACAAACACACACACACAGAAACGTCAAACTAATAACACCCCGTCGTTTTTGCGTCGGTGGTTAAAAATATATAGTACAGTACAGTTAAATCTTTTGAAGCCGACTGTACCTACATCAAAACTACATTGAACCCTTTTATACCCATTCAATATCGTTACGTACCTCATACCCGGGGGCGACCGATCTGTCAAACTTTAGTAGAGCTTCCAGACGCGCTAAAAGCCATAGGTAAGGCTTGGAGGGCTATGAAACAGTCAATCACTGCATTTGATGGTTGGCACAGCGATCAACCCATACGAAATCGCTATTTCTGTCAGCACGTCTGGAAGCTCCGTAATAGACAGTTCAATTTGGTCACAGCGGAGAGGCGGCTGATGACACCTCCTGGCTGCGACAGGTGAACGATGGGATCGAGTAATTTAATACGCGGTCCCTACTTTGTTACGGGGATAGAGTAATTCCGATGACAACGCGGATTAAACCCCCGGTTTTGTTGAGCTTTGGATGATAGTAGAGAATCGTGTTTCGGTTCAAGACAGCGTACGTCTCGCTGTTAAGGTGTGTTAAGTCTCCTAGTTCTCGCGAAATCAACTTTCGCTATCTGAAGAAGTGTTCATGAGCTGTAATGGGCAAAAACACCAAAAAATTTGAATCTCGCGCCGCAAGCGTGAGTATCCACCTAAAAGTAGCGGCCCGCACGCGACATCATTCGCCCCGAACAAAGCGCCACCAACCGGGTTTTTAAAATAAAACTTTTATAAGAACCTTCTCCTATCAATAACAAATACACACATCAACACGGTCTAGGGATATTTTTAAAAAAGCGAATTACTATCAATGTGTTAATTATTTATGACATGTATATATTTAAAAGATACGTTTTAATATTCTACCATTTTTTAATAATGGTTAAGGTACTTCGATTAAAATTTCAGGATTTTATGGAAAAAAAAATGAAGCATAGACGGAAACCGTATATAAATTAACTTTTAATTTATGAGTAAAAATTGAAAAAATAGAAAAATCATTTAATTTGTGTTTATAAACTTGAAGTTAGTAGTCTGAGAAAGCGCCCATGATGTTCAAAACACATCGGCAACGATTCGGCATGCTCAGAACGAGGTTGTCAATGTCTTGCTGCGGAATATTGTCCCATGTCCTTCTGAGGTGCGCAAAAAGTTGATCTTCTGTAGCCAGATTTTCAGGAACTTCCTTCAGAGCTCTTCTTTGCAGCATATCCCACGCATGCTCAATGGGATTTAGATCAGGCGATTGAGCAGGCCAGTCTAAGGCCCTAACATTGTGTGTATGTAACCAAGCTGCTACCGTTCTCACCGTGTGTGCCCGGGCATTGTCGTGCATGAGCAGGAAATCTTGCCCCATTTGTGTTCTGTGGGGCAAGATTACGGCCCCCAGCACCTGTTGGACGTATCGTTCTGCCGTCATATTGCCCCGCACCCAAACGAGATCCGTCCGTCCTCCAAGACGAATTCCTGCCCAAACCATAATTGTTCCTCCTTGGTATGGGTGAACTTCCTGAGGGTTCTGAAGACGGCTCCATCGTCCAGGAACTCGCCAAACACGCGTCCTTCGTGAATCTGGATGGAATCCGAACCTGGATTCATCCGTGAACAGCACATTGGACCATTGCTCACGGCCCCAGTCCACGTGGTTCCGAACCCATTCTAATCGTCGTCCACGATTGCCTCTCCGTAAAGGTGGGACCCGGAGTGGTCTACGAGAGCGTAGATTGCTTTCATGCAGGTCGCCTTCTTACAGTTTGGCCACTCAAAAGCACTTGGTGTTCCACTCGCAGCCTTTGGACCAATTGAGTCGCCGTTTCAATTGGTTGAGCTCGCGCAGTAATTTGCAAAAATCGGTCTTGTCTGGGGGTAGTGATGCGACTTGGCCCCCGGTGCCTCTCCGCTACTTCACATGTGGCACGATAGCGTGTCTACAATCTTGAAATTACATTTTGGTGGGTCCCTATGGCCTCAGCAACATTACGCTGAACAGACCCAGCTTCCAGCATTCCCACAGCTCGTAACATCTCCGCCCTCGTCAAATGTTGGCGTTGCATGGCTACAATACCTCAATATTAACTTTATCATTCGTTTAAAAATGAAAAAAAACTGTAACTAAACGTAATTCGAATTGTTTTCTAAATTTCGCACAAATGAAAATTCCCTCTCCTACACATCAAGACATTTTTATGACACCGAAACAAAAGAATTTTCAAAAATTTGAATTTGAAATTAGTCTGAGATAAATTACAAACAAATCGGTGTATAAAAGATGATGCGGCCAGTACTTTTCGAGTTATTTAACTGAGTATGAAATATCCCTAGACCGTGTTGATGAGTGTACAACAAAAAAGAATGAACGAAATCGGTGCAGCCGTTCACGCGTGATGCCGTGGCCAAGGGAAATAGGGATTCATTTTTATATATTCCTATGATGAAAAGGTGATGGTGGAATCAGATCGTAAAGTGAAGGTTATTTAATTAGAACGGCCGTAAAACCACTTAAACTAACTAAAGATAAGTACAAAATTGAACACATTTTACACCAAAAGGTACCTACATAGTCAAATAATTGTTTAAATATCAACAAAATTGCTAAAATTACACACAATTTAAAAAGATAGCCATTATAAATAAATAAATAATAAATAAATAATGCTGGACAACTTCACACAACATTATCTAGCCCCAAGCTAAGCCAGAGCTTGTGTTATGGGTACTAGATAACTGATATACTTAATATAATACGATACATAGATAGATATTTTTTATTATACATAGAAAACACCCAGAACACTCTGAACAAATATCTGCAGAACGCACAAATATTTGTTCCGAGGCGGGAATCGAACCCGCAACCTCCTGCGGCGCAGGCGAACCATCGCCAGCCGCGCCACAGAGGTCGTCGTAGTTTTAGTTAAAACTATCAAAAATAATCATTATAAATATTTTATAAAAAAAAAAAAAAAAAAAAAGATATCATTCTTAGGTATAGGCAGAAGTTTCCGCTAAGCATCAAGCGAGCAAAAAAAAATAGAAAAAAAAAACTGAATCCTTTAATCTATGACCCAAGGCTTGTAAGTCGGGGTTTCTCCCATCAGAAAATCGATGCTTTCACTAGAACATCTGTGCAGCAGCCAGCATCAGCATCATCATCCGCTAGACGTCCACCGTTTTACGAGCCCTCCCCCATAGAATGCAAGGGGGGGATTTTCCATAATCACTACGCTTGGCACGCGGATTGGTGAACACAGTATTGATTTCGAGTACTGAATGATGCTGAATACTGTCCATCTTTGGTATAAATCTCTTAGTCGGCTTTTACAACATCCACGTGAGGAGACAGAGGAGTCTATTCTTAGGCCAGACACCATGATACGTGTAGCAGTGTAGCATAAAATTAGTTGAAAAGTAGGTAATAAAGGTCTTTTTGTGAATAAACAATAGTTTTCATCGTGTCTCCCCCTTTCTTTCAGAACCCGACCGCTATCTCAACCACGTGGGCGTCTCCCACCCTGCCTACAGGGATTAAGGCGCTGTCTGTCCACAAAGTTAGCTAAAAAGGGTATTTTTAAAGCCGTGTACCTTTCTCGAAAACCCGGAACTCACTATCTTATTTTTTATTTTAATTTTCAAGATTTTTCCTATGTGTATGTATAACAGCCATTTTTCTATTCAGGCATTCGTTTGTCAAATATGAAGCTTTAAAATGCTATTTTTTGTTAGAGTCAAGTCAGCCTTGCCAGCTAAACGGTTGTTTTAGGAATATGTGAAAAAAAACATGTAGTATAATGAACTTAAAAGAAAAAGTATCACAGCTAAGTAGGGTCGAACATCTTATAAAATGTAATATGAGAAGTAAACAGCTTTTTTTACAAATTCTATTGACTACAAATTCCACTAAAAATTACTTAGATGAAGTTGTTAGTTGTGTATTGGCGACACTTTACTTGGTGTATTGGCGCAAATGTTCGCGTTATTTTTCCAAGGCTAAATCAACCATGTGTCTAACATCACATGGTACTACTTAGCTTGACAAAATAAATCAAATGTTTGCCTAAATATGCCAAGTGAAGTGCCAGCATAAAACAGGAAAGCCTCCTTCTAAGTCCGCATATTGTGACGGGCAACTCCAACTACGGAACCCAACAATGCGCGTTGCCTGAAACGCACTTGGTCGCTATTTTTCCTGCGATTTTCGCTCACTTTTCCTTAAGCGAGCGCTATTCTGTCACTGTCTAACGTACCTGAACTTGAATGAAACCTAATTTTAAGTCCGACTGCACCTTAAGCGTCTCGGCAAAATAAGGAGTAAGTACTTATTTAATCAAATGCGTGAAAGGGTGATATGGGTGTAACAATTATATACGTTGTGTTTACATTCAAAATGTACCTTACCTGCCGTGAATGTAACCGCAGGCGACACTTGAGATGTGTAATTGTACCTAATGCACTGTGTAGTCTTGAATCTATTTATTTTAATGTTTCGTAGGCTCTACCGTATTGTTTTACATAATTACTATGAAGGTTTTACGAGAGCACTCAAATTTGCGTAATAATCATCAAAAACCAGCCAAGAGTATGTCGGACCACACATAGTGAGGGTACCAGGGGTAGTAGTGAGGGTCAAGTTTCTGTCTGTGTGTTTCGGTTGCAAAGCAGTAGTGCTCGCATTGCTGTGTTCCGGTTTGAATGGTATGGTTGCCGGTGAAATTACAGGCACATGAGACTTTTCATCTTTATGACTCAGGGTGGCGCAATGCCACATAGGGCGCGTCCTAGGTGGACGTGATCTATGTGATAATGTATTGTTCATGGGCAAAGGGTACAGCTTATCATCAGGTGGGCCATCTGCTTGTTCCGTCATTCGTAGTAGTATCAAAAAAAAAACATCACAGAATATCCAAGTTCAATCGCGGGCGGTGCTTATGATGAAGAGACTTCTGAACTCAATTTCAAAACGTCATCAAAACGACGAAATAAAGTGGTAGGTAATAAGCTGTTTATTTGTTTTAAAATGATTCCCAACCAATTCTAGAATATCCAAGATTATTTTTTGATGTTAGTTTATACCGTGATGCAGTTTACATGTAGGGATAACTAGTTCCTAAATAAAATTGTTTAGAAGTGGCAGGGTTGGGGGGGACTGCATTGTTAACATAGACGTAGAATTTTTTCGCTACGCTAAATAGACAAACGAAGCGTGGGAGAGAGAAATCATTTTTAAATGTACCCCGTGCAAGAAGAAAAGTGACAGCAACAATGTATTGAATGTGACATGTTTTGCTTGAGTACATGCGCATACCGGACGCAGTATGTCTCTTGTGCAGTTTAACTAATTTTGTAATTATTTTAGTAATCTTACTATTAAATAACAAATATTACTTTGTATGACAATGGTGTCGTGTTCAGTTTGTGACTGTGAAGATACAAGACGTAATTATCCGGGAAAATACACGTTTCACAGGTAAATAAGAGATTATTGGTAGTTCGATTGTATTGCTTATTTTATCAATTCTGCTTTAGTAAATGGCCTAAAAACCAGTTTCATTCGTAGATTAGGACTTTCCCTTATATTTTTTAATAATATTTCGTTACTGCACCTAGAAATAAACAATATTTTATGTAAAATATAAAAATGTTTGATTACGATAGGGCTTGACCAAGTGATGACGTCAGAAATATCGATAGTCCTGTTGCAGTCTATATCGTTGTATAATGCGCATCATGTAAAAAGAACGCTGGCGGTCAAGCTTCTTCAGGCGTTCCAGCGTTCTTTTTAAGAGATTACTTACTTTTCTACTTATTTGAGAGATGTATAACTATGCATTGAATGAGTGCCTATCTAGTTTACTACAAATAATGTACAATTATAGTACGCGTCATGTAAAAAGAACGCTGGAACGCCTGTAGAAGCTTGACCACCAGCGTTCTTTTTACATGACGCGCACTATACCTACCTATAAATTAAATTTTTGTCCATCCTAGAATGGAGGTTTACTTTGTTTGGAGTAAATTTGTGTGCTCTGTTAACATTTTACCGTTTTTTTAAAATCTATAATAACCAGGTGGACATTGAGGTGTGTGTTTTTGTATTGACTATTGAAAAGGTAACTTTAAAGCACCACGGGTGTTTTTATTGCAGTTTGTGTAGTAGATATTTTGGAGTAAATATTTACGTTGTTGATTATTACACACGCCTTTTTCCCCGAAAGGGTATATTTATTTTTTATAAATAAATATTGTTTATTTCTGCTTAATAAAATAATAGGTAACAAATTAAATTTAAATATACCCCAAAAATTCCGTTCCAGCAGGACTCGAACCTGCACCCTCGCCTGTGATCAGCGATGCCTTTACTTTCGAACTTTGAATAGAAGGTTTCCAATGAAACACCTGTAGATACAGCACTATCAACTTGGCGCTATAGCCGAGTTGATAGTGCCCACAAATTTCGTCTCCAGCGTCATAGCTCGATCTATGGCTAAATTGTTTAAGGCATCGCCGATGACAGGCGAGGGTGCGGGTTCGAGTCCCGCTAGAACGGATTTTTTGGGTTACATTTAACTTTGGGGTAACAAATTGTCTATAGATAAAGTAACAGAGTGAAAAATTATATGGGCGCAGCACGGCTGATATAAAATGTTTTTGTGCTTTCAGATTTCCAAGTAATCCTTTGCTACGAGAAAAATGGTTATCGGTTATAAGAAGAGTGGGATGGACTCAAATAAGAACTCTAAAAGGGAAACTCTAAGATCCCACCTATAAATAAAACCGTAATATTTAGGGGTCAATAAATAATAAAGGTTTATATATTAACTGTATTCAAAATTGGAATAAGAACCTTATTCTCTTTATGACGTCAAATCTGCCAAACTGTGTTCTTCATGAAAGACTTAATGTGCATTAAGATGTATTTATCTACCATACACATCACGGACGGATGATGAATTCTATCGACAATGTAAAAGTGTTGGTCGAGGACAACACTATTTTTAACTCGGACATAGACTTTCACCAACACGTGCACATATTTTTTTTGGTTACATCTTCGATCTCTGATTGTAGATCTAGTACATATACTAAATCTATGATTGTTAACCACTTTTGGCATATCACGATGACAGTACAGCTAGTATAAAACCGACCAAGAGCGAGTGAGACTCGCACACGAAGGGTTCTGTACCATCGGCGAACATTCAGAACACTATCCTCATTTTAAAGGTCAAGCATAAAAAGCCAAAAAATTACGTTCCTTGTAGGTCCCCTTTATTTTAACCTTTATTATATGCCATTATCGAGGACAAACTCCAGGACACTAGATTGTTTTGAATAGTTCCAAGTTGGCCGGCATCCGAGGCACGTAGCACCTTCGGCATTGACAGAGGGCACTCCAGTTAAACTGTTCCCTTAGCACAAGTTTCTGGAGCTAACTACTACTTGACTTCAAATACGTGACAAATAGCCAAATACTCGCCAATGACCTCTGTGGCTTACGTTCTTGCTACACGCAAAAATAAAATTAGCTACTATTACCAAATTTTTGTTGATTTAGCTAAAATAATTACAAAATATATGGACAACGAACTTTTTAGTATTCGTTGCAAAGTGTTTTTAGGTACCTTAACTTAGCTATGGAAGCTAATTTTATTAAGCAAAAATACTATCATTTACAGCTACATTTATCGGTAGCTGCTAATAATATTAGCTATATTTATGTATAGGTGCCAACCATATTTTTTTTTTTTTGCTGGACAGTTCACACAACATTATCTAGCCCCAAGCTAAGCCAGAGCTTGTGTTATGGGTACTAGATAACTGATATACTTAATATAATACATTACATAGATAGATATTTTTATTATGCATAGAAAACACCCAGAACACTCTGAACAAATATCTGCAGAACGCACAAAGTATTTGTTCCGAGGCGGGAATCGAACCCGCAACCTCCTGCGTCGCAGGCGAACCATCGCCAGCCGCGCCACAGAGGTCAGAGGATCATTAATCTGTAGCTGCTAATAATCTTAGCTAAATTAGCAGTGGCTGCTAACAGTATTAGCATTATTTATGTATATCTGCTAATATTGTTAGCTAAATTACCAGTAGCTGCTAATAATAGTTAGCTGTATCTGAACTTGTTTCGTTAGTGTTGCACATTTCTTAGTCACGACACCTCATATCTTAGCTTAGTTCTATAAGACTATTTGATATTTCCCTATCACCGTAACTATACTTGACAGCGTTTTAGGCCTATAGGACCTTCCACATGGCCATAAGATATATAACTAGTGAAAGCACGGACTTCGTTCGCGTGGAGCCACAAAAAGGATGTACTTACCCTACAAATTTAATGTTTCTACAAGTTACGGTTTATACGCACACATTCAACTTCACTTTTCACATACGCTACACCCACACACCACACGCAATACTTGCAAAGTTTTCTTAGTGTCCGTCTTTTTTGATTGCTGATGCTGTTTAGAAGTCTTGGTGATGATTAGTGAAGAAGGCAGTTTACTGATAGAAGCGGTGATTTCTTGCACACTGGGCTTGGGCAGGTGTTTCTGCCGCTCAGCCAATTTCTCTTGCAACGTTTTACCGGGGCTGACTTGCTGGTGCGGCATTGGGGGTTTGGTACCACACACTACACTAACATAATAAACCCTAACTTTTACACTCACTCTCATAGTAACATACTACCACGCATTTTCATCAAATTTCAAATGTAAAAATTGTGTTATTATAATTGGGAGAGAACTGTTTCCTGGGCCACAGCTTATGCTTTTCCGGGAGACAGGGCTTCAACGTTATCTGTGTATCTTTATTTGGTCAAATGATTATGATTATGATTATACTGTGAGTTGATAGTTAGTCAGTGAGTAAGGCAATCAGTCAGTCACGCAACGATTTTATATACCTACTAGTGTCCGCCCGCTTCCGTCATTTTATATACCTACTAGTATCCGCCCGCTTCCGTCATTTTATATACCTACTAGTGTCCGCCCGCTTCCGTCATTTTATATACCTACTAGTGTCCGCCCGCTTCCGTCATTTTATATACCTACTAGTGTCCGCCCGCTTCCGTCATTTTATATACCTACTAGTGTCCGCCCGCTTCCGTCATTTTATATACCTACTAGTGTCCGCCCGCTTCCGTCATTTTATATACCTACTAGTATCCGCCCGCTTCCGTCATTTTATATACCTACTAGTGTCCGCCCGCTTCCGTCATTTTATATACCTACTAGTGTCCGCCCGCTTCCGTCATTTTATATACCTACTAGTGTCCGCCCGCTTCCGTCATTTTATATACCTACTAGTGTCCGCCCGCTTCCGTCATTTTATATACCTACTAGTGTCCACCCGCTTCCGTCATTTTATATACCTACTAGTGTCCGCCCGCTACCGTCATTTTATATACCTACTAGTGTCCGCCCGCTTCCGTCATTTTATATACCTACTAGTGTCCACCCGCTTCCGTCATTTTATATACCTACTAGTGTCCGCCCGCTTCCGTCATTTTATATACCTACTAGTGTCCGCCCGCTTCCGTCATTTTATATACCTACTAGTGTCCGCCCGCTTCCGTCATTTTTTTTAATTGAAAATTTTTTCAAACTCGTTCGAAGGAGACAAAACACATACGTACATACATACATACATAGACACACGCCTTTTTCCCCGAAAGGGTAGGCAGAGCCTTAAATGGGCCTCTTTTCACGTGGGTTGCACCATTTTGGGAAATAGACGTGACAAGTGGTGATCTCATCGCCGCCATTGATTCCCACGACTGACTCTGCTAACGCTTTCCAGTAATAACACATGGACAAATGTTATACCATCGAATCTTACAAGTAAGTCCGGGTAATCCATTAGTCGACTCTTACGACACGGTGTAACTATTCCAACGATATTCCGCGATATCCGCACGGCGAGTCGATTAGATAGCGCGTGTGACTCGTGCTAAGAACACTGGTCGCCGTAACTTGTGACTAACTGCTCTTCCGTGGAGTGGCCGTCATCTTGCCAGATGCCTCTCTATATTTGGCGTTTGTACAAGTTAATGGCCTACATTGTTGTGTCCGTAGTTTGGAACTTGTGAAGATATTAATCAATTCAATCTAACTCAAAGAAACTCTCATTGTATCTTGTCTGTAGTTCGAAGATTCACAGAATTATTGATTCGGCGGGCGAAGGTTCGCCTGCGACGCAGGAGGTTGCGGGTTCGATTCCCGCCTCGGAACAAATATTTGTACGATCTGCAGATATTTGTTCAGGGTGTTCTGGGTATTTTCTATGTATAATAAAAAATCTTTGTTATTTATTGTATTATGTATATAAAAGAAAGAAAGAAAGAAAGAAAGAAATAACATTAATTTGTGTCAGCAACATGATTGCACACTAAAAGACACACACACACACACAGAGAAACAAAGAAAAATAAAACTAATTTGTGCCTCTTAGTACTAGCCATGCATCACTGACACAAATTGGCGTCCGGCCTACCATGATCTATTAGCTAGCGACTCAATTCCGAGGCAACTCAGTTTAGGTTCCTAAACTGAATCGCGTTTTTTCGTACCATCACCATAAAATAACTCCATCGTACTTGAATCGTTGAACCGTGAACGAATGAAACTTTGTCTCTGGTCTGTTTTTAAATCGCGCCGGCTTCGTTCAGAAATGAAATCGTATAATTTTTCGGAGATTTACGGTTATTTTCTTTCCAATTTATTTGTTTTTTTGGGACAAAACTAAGTAAGTGAAACAAGTATCATGCTTCGTAAAATGTAACTTTAGACTTAATTTTGAGCAAAGCATCTGATTTTGTACCAACAACAGAAGATTGTGTTGATGTATGAAAACACACATCATTTACATTGAGTTTCAGAACGAATCTATCTGTCATCACCTAAAGCGCGGCTTTTTCGATTTTTCTTACGTGTGTTATGTGTTGCAAGTTCTACTGTGTAATTTTATTTTGTTGATTGGAATCTTTTATAATGACGTGAGTAATAACGTAAAGTACCTACTTAGCTAACTATTTTGTGTAATTAATCCTCATAAATATTGTAATACGTACCTTATTTAGTTACATGCTTATCCTGAATGTGAATTAAGTTTAAAATTCCTCAACAATCCTCAAGCGTATCTTAGGTAGGTACCTAAGTTTGTGTGAAGTACCTACTATTTCAAGTGTTTTTTTACCTACAGTGAACCCTCGCGTCGTAGAGTCAGCTACAATCAATTAGAAGCACTTTGGGAAATTTTAAATAGAAGGAGAGAAATTGCTTTGGGCTTTAATAAAACATCGCAAGCCCGAGAATTTGCTCGAAGAATGTGGGAAGAAGTAGCTCTCACCTTAAATTCTCAAGGTGATGGCGCTGTGAAAGATGGGAAAGGATGGAGTAAAGTAAGTTTGATAATTATCAGAAACTCTTAGACTGTATAAAAAGATTGTTCTATCAACAGACTCTTTATCTTTCAAATATATTTATTTTCTTATTTATAGTATTGGAATGATTATAAATCGAAGTTGAAAAAGTTGGCTGCAGCTCAACGATCTTCCAATGAGCAGACTGGAGGAGGCCCGTCGACAGTCAAACCATTGGAAGATATTGAAAAGAAATTCCTCCAAATTTTGGGGGAAAACTTTGGTTTTGGTTTGCCTGGAGCGAGGGTGGAACCATTTGACGATGTAAGTTTAATGCTTTCCTTACACAATAGTTCTTGATCAGTATTAACAACAATAGCTTTACCATTGTTAGGTACCAATGATATGGACCTATTACCTACCTACACCTAATAATAACGAAATAAATTTATATTTGCAGGTAATACAAACAGAAAGGTGCACACCACTGACTGCGGCAAGTAGTATGCATCCAGTTTACTCGTCTGGTGAAATAGGCTCAACACGTGATCATGATCAACCTGGACCATCGTGGAGGGTGACTCCTCAGCAAGGCTCTACATGGGATCATAATCAACCTGGGCCATCGTGGATGGCGAATCCCCTGCATCTCCCAACGACACCTCCTCGCGCCCATGCAACACCTCCTCCCGTCTATGCAACACCTCCACGAGTCTCAACACCTCCACCAGTCTCAACACCTCCACCAGTCTCAACACCTCCACCAGTCGCAACACCTCCACGTGTCCATACTACCCCACCTGGGGTCTCGCCACGTCGCCGCCGTAGATGCCGGCGCCAGCAACCTATGACGGCGGAAGCAGCTCGTCGCATTCTCGTGCAGGAATCCCAGCGACGAGGTGATATTGAAGAGCGGAACAGCTCAATTCTGAGAGAGCTTGTTGATAATATTACAGAAATTAAAGAAATATTGAGACGGTTAGTTACATTTTATTAATATTTTTATTCAATTCAATTCAAATTATTTATTTCAGACATAGACCATATTTTTTATTACATATAAAATATTTTTAATAAACCCTTTTATTTTGTAGGTTTACCGAGACTCCCACAAGCGGCGAATGAGGTTATTTCTAACGGCCACACCTTGTTGAAGAGCCTGCATATTGCTACTGACACTTGCAGCATCGGCATCAGCCCTAGCTTGCTGTGATTGGACTTCTCGAAGCATATCTTCATCGCTCAAATCGAAGACAGGAATGTTGGCTCGATTACAAATGTTGTGTAAAATCACACAAGCATTTGTAATAGAAGCAGCCACTTCTGGTTTGTAGTGCAACACCCTGTGTACAAGAAGGCAACGAAAACGCGCTTTAAGAAGTCCAATTGTTCGTTCAATGATATTCCGTGCCCTCGCATGAACATCCGTGTAGTGGTTCTCCGGTGTGCCAGGAGCTGCATTAATCATTGGGGTCATCAGGAACTTCCTCAATGGATATCCTGAGTCTCCTGCAAAATAGAACAATTTAATTTGTTACTTGTACATTCCGACAGTGAAATATTGAGGCTCTCCCTACCCTTACACGGGTAAAGAGGCATGTAGTTTTAAATTAATTATAATGTTGATAATGTTTTTGGTAAAATTTGGTTTAGATAAAAATATAATAAGTATGGCATTTGGTTTGATTTTTAAATCAACTAGGTACGTATTTATTTAAAACGAATACATTTCGTCCAAAATTAATAAGTAATTAACTTACTTATACTTTTAACTCATAAACTTACCAAGTAACCATGTAGATTCATTAAGATTTTCCAAGTGAGACTGTAGTGGATGGGCATTCCAAATAAATAAATCGTGTGTTGCTCCACCATAGCTAGCATCCACACTTGTTATCTGCATATCTGCATCACATATCTGAAAAACAATACAGTGAGTATAATAAAAATTATAGGTAAAATCACCTACTTGTCGTTAGCTGATTTGTGTTAGACTGTACTAGCCCGCTCCACCAAAAAACAAGAAAATATAAAATAGGCAAAATAGAGCAAACTTCATTGGTTGAGAGGGCTGAAGCAGGCTAGCGGGGTACTTCTCCTGTTACTTACCAACTGAACATTTAGTGAATGATAGTGCTTTCTGCAGTAATACCTTTCTTCATTATCTACCGGGCGCACTATGGCAATGTGTGTGCAATCTATGCATCCCAATATTCCCGGAAACTTGAAACTTCTGGTAAAACCTGAAAAAAAAAAAAAAAAAAAACCACAGTTGCAAGCACCTTTCTAATGGATGAAAACTAGTGCCATGCTTGTCAGTTTAAAAATAATCATTCAACAAAATCAAATCAAATAATTTTATACAACATCTGTGTAAAAAGCAGTGTCTATCGGTATAGAGTTCTACTGTCGGAGTAGGTTTAAAACTAATTAAGAGTAATCTTGGTTACATGTGGCCGGGGCTGCGTGAAATAAGGTACTAGAAGTCAATAAACAAACCTTTCTCTAATTTTATTTCTTTCATCCATGTTTTGTGGAAAATGTATATATTTTCTGCGCATCTCAGGTGAATCAATACAAGCAGTAACTTGAGGGATTACTGATGACACAGTTTGCTGTGCTATGGAATGTGCACTGATGTCTCCAACGGGTCTTTGGTATGACCCTGTTGCATAAAAAGACAGTGCAGTCAAAACCTAAAATAAGTTACCAATATTATTATAATACCACCATACCATGTCCTAATAGAATAATAGGCTGGTGCACAATGGAGTAAACGTTGGTGTCTCTCATGTATATGTTGCAAAGCCGACTGCAATGATTTTAGATAAAAACAACTTTCATAACTTTTAGGTTAGGTACGATAAACTTTGCCTAAATTTTCACTACGAGCTTACCTTCATTTCCACGGACAAATCAGTAGATTTCTTAGGTGTTTTAAATCTTCCTCTAAGTTCGTCACATAAATCCTTGAATAACAGTTTGGATAGGCGGTATCTTTTTATGAACTCCGTATCGTCTAAATGAACAAACGGATCCGCTTGTTCACGAATTGTTTGCCTTCTACGGAGTCTTAGTTCTCTTTGTGAAGATATTTCTTCATTTTCACACTCTAACAACTCAAAAAGGAGTAATTCGTCCGACATCTACAAATTCCAAAATATCAACAAACAAATATCACAAAATTAACAACAATTATAGTAGTAATTAGGTACTATTCAGCACTAATTACCTCTGAGAATCTATATTTTCACGGAATTTATTTATTCACAAGCTTTTTACACTTCAAACGACTTCAATAATCAAAACACGGTCAAAACAATTCAGTTTAGCGTCGAATACATTAACTTTTATTGAATCGCAGATTTTGACAGATAAGCTATCCACTCTAGGTCGGGAAGAAACGTCATGGTACGAATTGAATGAACGAAATCAGAGTTTGCGTTTCAGTGTAGGTTTTGTTTTGGCGGCGACCGAAACTGACCCTCTTGAGGACGTCATGGTACAAAATGTTGAAACCATTCAGTTTAGGTCTTCAATTGAATCGCTTTAAGACCTCATAGTACCGTTGTCAACACAACGCTGATCTTCCGCTGAAACCATCTGAGTGAAAAACACGGATGTCTGCTTCACAATAAATAATTATACATAATTAATGAACAAATTATAACAATGAAGTATATAATAAAATAAAAGACGTGATTATATCAGTATCTAGTACCCATAACACAAGCTCTGCGTAGCTTGGGGCTAGATAATGTTGTGTGAACTGTCCTGTGTATTTATTTATTTATTTTATTTATTATTGTGCTTGTGCCGTGGTATGTCCAACCTATAAATATACCTCTCCGTCTCCTCCCGTAGATGTTGTAAAAGCTGACTAAGGGCATAGGCAGCAGCATCCACCTGAGTCAACTCTAATACTGCGATCACCAATCCGCGTACCAATCGTGGTGATTATGGAATCCCCCCTTGCATTCTATGTGGGAGGCTTCATCCAACAGTGGATGTCTAAAAGCTGATGATGATGATAACGGGTGAACTGACATCTTGATGGACTGACAACATTGTAAAGGTAGCAAGAAGTCGGTGGATAAGACGGTTCAAGACCGTTCGTCATGGCATTCTATGGGGCAGGCCTATGTCCAGCAGTGGAGCTCTAAAGGCTGATGATGATGATGATGAAGGCTACGCGAGCGAAGGCAGATGACAGTAGTAGGCAGTAGTTTTTAGAAGTCGGTTAGAAAGGTAAAGAAAGTAGGTAACCTACATCGCATGTATTCGTGAGGTCTCAGTTTGGGGTGAACCACTAGTTTGTTTGTTTATGAAACCGCACCAACAAATATATGTAGGTACTTAATGTAGTCACAGATAAAATAATACTAGATGTAGTTAAACTTTTCGAAGACAGTGGTAATAAAATAAATGTGACAACCGCCATTTTATCAAAAACAAAAGTGCCATTTTGCTAAGCTGTAATTAGGTGAAAAAGTTGCGTACATAAGTACTTAAAAGTTCGTCTCTTATAAGAGATGTGAGCTTGATGTACTTTGCTATTAGTTAATTAGTGTCGCTCGAGGCATAACAAAATTAAATTTGAAGAACAAAAGGGGTTGGTGTGCTATCACCCTTTCGGAATAATAAAACATCTTCAACGAGCATCGTGAAAAATAACAAGTCATTCATTTTGTAAAAATTAAGAACACCCTCAACGCAATGAAACGGCTGAACTGATTTTGATCAAACGTAGCTAAGAAAACTCCCGACTAATTCACCTTTCAAACAAAAAAAAAACTAAATCGTTTCATCCGTTCGGTAGCTACGATGCCACAGACAGACACACAAACACTCACACATACACAGACACGTCAAACTTATAACACCCCGTCTTTTTTGCGTTGGGGGTTAAAAATACCCTGAATGAAAGAGAAATTCTCTTTCAAACGAATTTACAAATTAAATACAGACCTATTTATGTGTGTAAGCGAGTTCCATGAGTCAACTGGACGAATCGGTGTTTTTATGTAGGTATGTATGTCTATGTAGTTTTGTTCGAAGATAACTTTCGAACCGTTGATCTAATCTTCATGATTTGCTATATGATACAAATACAGGTAAAATTCTAAAATAAATATTTAAGATGGTTTTATCAACCAAAATAAAAATAAAGTGTAATAATAGTTAAACTGGCGCAATGTTTTGTTACTCATTGCGCAATCTTCAATGCTAACCCTAAACGTTCAAAAACATTGCGCAATATAATGTATTGCTTAGGGCCCGCCTAATGTGCAATATTCATTTATTTTTGTGCTTCGGTACTATAGTTTTTTTTTTAACTATAGAGAAAAGTGTGTAAGCGAAAGAAAAATGGGCGATGCAACAAACTCTATTTTAAGTGGTTCTAGTCTTAATTTCCAATTTGATTGTAGCTAATAAAATGAGAGAACACCACAGTAAACGTGCGTCTGGAAAGTTGGAATAGGATTCGAGCGCAGTTTTACATTTCGCTTTATAGCGCCTGTCCAATTTAAAGGACAATAATGGTATGAAATAAACTTAGTTTTGAACTATGACAATTTGTTTCTGTTATTACCCAATTTAAAAGTTATTCTGTTTAATAATTAGCACCAGCTCATACTATATTTTGACATTGAAATTAAGTTTACTCACCTCTCCTCATTTTGAAGTAATGACTTGTACTATTATTTATTCTGTGGAAAAAAGTTCAGCTACAAACGTTGTGTTTAGTCAGAGATAAAAACCTTTTTTTTTTTATGCTCAATCGCTCAGTTTCCGCTAACCGTGGGAATTTAAAGATATCGTTTTTTTAAAGGTTTTCTTGTAAACTATTAGTCAAAATTGTGTTTCTCATAACAAGCATTTCCAATAAAATTGTAGATCACATCAAAGTTATTCTAAGGCTAAAGTTCACGAAAAAATAAATCGGTCGTTACCGTAACCAATCGTCAAAGTGACAGTTAACGTATGAAAAAAACTGTCAAAAAGAGTTGTTTAAGCTAAACAGCCGTTTAAACGTCCGTTAACGTGTTGGTGAAAATGCGTCTAAGTATCACATAATGGACTTGATAAAAGCTTTTGTTTTTTCTCACTTGCCACCCAAAATTAACTCCAAAATCAGGATTCGGTCTAGATTAGAGGTTAGATTTGGTTAAACCTATGTAAAAAATGGTATCGCACTATATTATGTTCTGAATGTTCAACTCTAGGAATCCTTTCTTCAATTGGCCTTTAATATTCATATTGAGGATGATGAGTAATTTATTTTATCATCAAGAAAACTAAGCTTTTAATTTTAATAATATAAGTGAATGAATTATTGCGATATTATCACCTGCATTTTTATTTTTAAAATACTTAAGAGGCAATTTGACAAACTATTTCGAGCAAGGATCCCTCAATCCATACGTAGGTAAATTTCGATCCATCACTTCGCCAACCTATATTCCAAAACAAAGCTAAAACGTTTACGCGCGATACGAAATGTGCATAAAGCCTGGGGTGCGTTCAGTGGGTACACTCTGAGTGTTGGTTGTCACCAGAGTGTAAGGTTATTCCGTTCACAGGCTCGGTTAGAGCGTTTGGTTAGCGTCACGTGACCCTAACCGAACAACCACCTCTGACAATTCTGACGTCTGTCAAAGTCAAATCATGTGCTTGTCACCAAAGCGTATGAGTTGTTCCGTTCGGAGGCTCGGTTAGAGCGTTCGGTTAGCGTCACGTGACCCTAACTGAACAACCATCGTTTTGGGTGGGTGTTCGGTTGTTACAATTTTGACGTTAGATTGCTGTCAAAGTCAAGTCGATCCCACCCTTCCCCCCCAAAAATCCTGTTCCATCCATAGATGGAGAAATATTTTATGTAAGCCCAACAAGTAATATAGTAACTGCGAAAGTTCCAGATTCCACGAGAGGGTTTTTTATAAAGTGAAACAGGAATTGTTATCAGCTCCTGGATTACTTTGCTATTAAATGCTCTAAGAATTTGTTAATCAATCACGCTGTAACAGCTGAACCGATATTGATGAAATTACATCCAAAGATATGTTCAGATGTCCAGTAGCAGTTTATGTTGGCTGATTGATGATGATGTTGCAAACATCACCAATATTTTGTCTGTGAAATATCAAGGCTAGCTTTTGTCAAATTTGTCAGTACCTATCAAGGCTGGAAGGATCTTTGTTGTCAAGTGCACGTCGGATCACACGCATTCAGGGTTCCGTACCAAATGTACCACAAAATTCTCGAAATGTTTCGAAAGTTTTTTGTATATATTGGTAAAATATAAATACACACTTAAATATGCTTTCAGCGATAATGCCGCCCATTTTACTGTTTTTTTTATACTACTTTTATTTCTTGGTGTAGGTACAATAGGGTGTTAGTAGTTATATCGATCTAAAGACATAACAAGTACCATATTTACAAAACAAGTTCCTAGGTCAAATGCAAAATAAAAAAACTTGGTAACAAAATTTAGGAATATAAACTGACTTTGGCGGCTTTATTTTCTAAATCTATTGAAAATAAAAAAACTCTACTTCATGATACCTTAAAACGATAAACCACATGAAAAAAAAAACCAATGGGAAAAAAGAGTTAAAAATAAGGCTAATTGTTTCAGTAAAAAGGAGCTATATAAACAATGATTCAACAAATCATTCTACTTCACTACACAGCTACAATAACAATAAGGCTTTGGTTTTGTCGTTCATTCATTCATACTATCTACTAACTTCTTTGAAAAAAAGTGGAGCTGACAATGTTGAAATAGAGCTGAATTTAGCTCTGAAAGAGCTAAATTGGCAACACCGGGTGAATAAAGCGTTTGTTTACATCAAAAATTTACAGTGGCATTGACATTCCGTGTCAATCCAAGTCGTTCAGAGCCTCAGAGCGTGGTTAAAAAAACAACTACACCCTTGGAGTGTACCCATTGAACGCACCCCTGTGGTTTTGGTTTTGCTTGGTATTATCGTTTAAAATTAGTATGATTGGGGCCGGTCAGAGGGGCTAGTCTGCCAATTTGACAAGGAACTTACACGGCCGTGTGGTGTACACTACATGGATTTTAGTATGGAGAAATCGAAGAGCGCCCCTAGCGGGCACCTTGAGAACCTCAAATCCCATACAAAAATCCGTGTAGTGCACACCACACGGCCGTGTAAGTTGCTTGTCAAATTTGCAGACTAGCCCCTCTGGTGTAAGGAGGCGAGTGTGACCGTTGGAAGAGTGAACCGTGACGTGAGAGGATACAGGGCACCTCGCACAACGAGGCTTTAGTTACGCACATTTATATAGTTACTATAAACTCGCCCCTGCTTCGCACGGGTAGTGTCGGGAACCCACCTCCCTCCCGTCCCACCTAACCCACACCCTTCCCAACCCCCCAATCTATCCACACACCAGATACAAAAACCTGCTAAAGTTATTAACCCTATGTTACATTACACCTTAGGTTACATTATTGTAGTTTTAGTAAGGATCCCTATATTTTTTTTAAATATTATATAGCCTATGTCACCCGGAGATAGTGTAGCTTCCCAACATTTTTTTCAAATCGATTCAGTAGTTTCGGAGCCTATTCAATGCAAACAAACAATCAAATCTTTCCTCTTTATTATTAGTATTATATAGATGTATGTTTGAGTTTGTTAACTAAAATCAATAACACAACAACATTCCAGTGGTAATTCCACGCTATGTAATAAACGGAGACTAGTCCCGAGTCCCGGTGGACAGTAAGTAAATAGTTAGCGGCGGTAATTCCACCATAAGTAACAAGGTCTGCCCGGGACGGCTTTGATTAGGTATCGGACCCTCTGTGGTATAACCAGTACTTAAGAGGCAGACAATAACCAAACTCTGTCACTGTCTAACTCAGTAAAGTTCAGGTAAATTAGAAAGTGACAGAATAGCACTCGCACAACGAAAAGTGAACGAAAATCACGAAAAACAGTATTAAAATAAAATTTGCTGCGTTATCGAAAATATAAATCTATTATGCTCTCTAAAATAATTATTATTTGTTACTCTTATTCATTTTATCAATGTACGTTGATAGATAATAGAGATATTTACGTTATAAGCACATTTAAAAGGTTAAATCATGTTTTTTTTATTAAGGAAAATTATCGGACTCGTGTTTTGAGCCGTTATCTTCCCTTTGAAATATGATGAAAATTAATATATATTTTATTGTTGTCATAAACTGTGTAGATTTTGCTAAAAATACGTTTAAGAGAAGCCTATTTGGCTCTTGACAGCCTCTTAATTGTTTCTTGTTTTTCTAATAACGCTAGATAAATAAGGTAACACAAGGACTGGTATGTTTTTCGATTTGTAGAGTAACGAGCTTCTTTGGAGGACTGCGTCGTAGAAAAAGTTCTGTTTTCTGTCCAATTACCTACCTTTTTGTTTCTGCGTCAGTTTTTTGCTAGTTTTGAAGTTGTTTTTCATAAAGCATCTAATTTTCTTGATACCGAAGAAACTCCTCCTCTTCTAATTTAGTAGGGAGGCCAGTCCTCCGAAATTTAATTCCCGTTGGACAGACGAGTTCCGCGCCGACAACCAGTATCATTGTGTTCAGCGTGATTTCCTGAACAAGAATAGACTGGTTGTCGCATTCTAAAGTGGTGGAGGGAGGAGAGAGGGGAGGGGAAAGATTCGAAAACTGGGAGATTAATCAGATTATCAGATTTGGTTAATATCTCAATAACCGCTTGTCCGATTTCAATAAATAAGATGTCATACGATAGGTAATTAAATGGTCAACATACTATGTCTAACAATGGTTCTCGTAAATGTAATAGTTTATTAAATATTTAGAAAACAGGCGAATTTAAAACAAAAGATTATTTTGGCTTTGCTGAAAATGACAGTAAATGGCATCTAACTAAAAAGTAATGTATCACAAAGAATTGGGAGCTTTATTAACCTTTCTTACCGTATTTTTCTTTTAATTTCGATGAAAAACTACAAAATTGTGACTGGATTTTTTATATACCATAGTTTATTTTGTTTATTAAATATTTAGAAAAAGGCGAATTTCAAACAAAAGACGCTTTTGGCTTTAGTGAAAATGATAGTGTAAATTACACCTACCTAAAAAGTAATGTATGCCAAAGAATTGGGCGCTTTATTCACATGTCTTGAAGTTTTTTCTTGATATTAATAATGGCTGTATCTTTTGAACCGTGATAGTCAGAAACTTGAAATTTTCACAGAATAAGTACTGCTGTGATTTCTACAAGAAAACATAATAAAAATTAAATAAAAATAAAATTCATAAGAATAAACATTTGTTTTTCCTCGAACTTGATTATGGCTGTATCTTTTGAACCGTAATAGAAATAAACTTGAAATTTTCACAGTTTAAGTTCGGTTATAGTTTCTAAAATAAAACATAACAAAAATAAAATAAAGTAAAAAATAAAATATAGTAAACTTTTGTTTTTGCTCGATCTTAATAAGAGCTGTATTTTTTTAACCGTACATGACAGAAACTTGAAATTTTCACAGAATAAGTACTGATGTAGTTTCTACAAGTAAACAAAACAAAAATAAAATAAAGTAAAAAATAAAACATAGTACACTTTTGTTTTTGCTCGATCTTAATAAAAGCTGTATTTTTTTAACCGTAATAGATAGAAACTTGAAATTTTCACAGAATAAGTACTGCTGTTGTTTCTACAAGAAAACATAATAAAAGTAAAATAAAGTTTAAAATAAACAAAACCAAAAACGTATTTTGTCTGAAATTGGCCTATTTTTGAATATATAATTGAATATGGTATATGCAAAAACCTGTCACAAATTTGTTGTTTCACAACAAAAAAAAAGAAAAAAAAAGCAAAATACTGCTGAATAAATTGCCCAATTCTTCATTATACATCACTTTTTAGTTAGGTGTCATTTACTGCCATTTTCAACAAAACCAATTTTTTTTTTTTCAATTTGCGTTTTTTCGAAATATTTTATAGTATGATATTTACAAAAAGCATTTTAAGACTCGATATGTCAAAGATTTTATTACCTATCGTATGACACCTTATTTGTTGAAATCGGACAAGCGGTTATTGAGATATTAACCAAACCTTATACCCGGTTTTTGCATCTTTCCCCTCCCCTCTCTCCCCCTTCTACCACTTTAGAATGCGACAACCGGTCTATTCATGTTCAGGAGATCATGCTGAATACAATGATACCGGTTGTCGGCGCGGGAATAGTCTGTCCAACGGGAATCGCCATTTGACGACTTTTTGAGAAGTGGCCTCTCTACTAATTAGTTTGCTTGACTTCAGTGAGATCAATTCAATTCCAGAATAAAAAAGACTGCAGACTGTCACTGAGACTCACTTAATTATATGGGTATCAGTAACTACGAGGACTATGGTACCACAACACCCAGGCACGGAACAAATAGAAAGAAGAAGAAAGAAAGAAAGTAATAAATGTTTATTACAGCATTAACAAAGTCGGTTACACATAAAACTAAAAACAATTAATAATAAAAGTTACAAAAGAAACCGGACAATGCACATGCGGCCTGCTTAATCTAAATTTAAGTATTATTGACGGCCCTCACACTAGGCTGAGCCTGTATCGTGAGGTACTTGTAGATCATGCAATTTGTCCTGCAGCGCGAATCGAGCCCACAACGTCTTGCATGTCAGCCGGCTGCTCGCCCGCCGCGCCAAAAAAGCCTTCAAATGCTGTAAAAGAAATTGTTTAAAATGTGCGCCTAAAACAATCAATTTCCTTGCGCCGGTCGTAAAAGGCATCTTTGTAAAATACAGGAATCATCCCTCAACCATACGTAAGCAGTTGCAATAAATTTTTTGAGAATTCATTTTTAACAGCTAAACTGAAATACTGAAGCTTGGAATAAATATAGGTCACATTCATTGTCTATCTAGGCATTTCAAAACAAGATGTCAAATTAAAGCAATGTTGATTTTAACACGTTTTATATGCTTGTTCGCTTGCTTTTGGTGGACTGTAGTGAAAGGAGCTAAATAAAAGTAAGATTCGAGTTGAGGTTCTTGTTCGATTAGATTAACTCATTAATCATAATTCGCCAAATAAGATAAGCAAGCGAAAATAAGGGCTATAAATAATTCAGTCTGCAGAAAGTCCGGAAAGTTTGTAAAACCTACCCGAATCGTGTCTCGTTGCATGTCTCCTACATCGGAACCGTATTCCGATACGAGCCATTTGCAGCTCCTTAAAGATTACTATTCCGCGCGCGGAACGTGTACCTACTACTTATATGCAAAAAGTGTACAGACAACATAACAATAGGACCCACAGAGCCTTCGAACGTTCATTTACTGATGCGTGCGATCATATTGTAAAGAAAAAATAAGGATGATCTTTCTAACGAAATTTCTTTATCTGAATAAAATGATACTCGTGTTTTCTTACATTTAGCTGCATGGAAAATAATAAGCTGGAAAAAGCATTTATATGCATTATTTTTTTGCCAGCATCTTAGGGACGCTTCTTCTGGTAGTGATTTGGATCAGTTGAAGGTATAGTACCTTTAGATCGTTTGCAACGGTCTTGAGGTAGCTCAACTATTTCAATTGTATATTTTTAAATTTTGTGCATACTTATCTGCTTGTATCCTTTTTTTTTTGTTGAATCATTTTTCTTTCCACTCAGGGAACAGAGTTCAATATCGGTTTATTCGTTTTCAAGATATGGAGTGTTAACTGTGTTTGTGTACCATCGAGCAACGCAGGCCTCCGTTCCGTGTTGCTCGATGCTGTGTACCAATCACAAGAAAAAACATCGTCGTAGGTTGAACAGCGCTATTCTAAAAAGCGGAACTCGTTTTAAAACGTTAAATGTACTATACTAGCCAGCGCGTAAACCGAAACAAAAAAAATGTTGATCCTGGCGCTACCAAACTTCACAGGACCATCCCGCTGGGCTAATCTGAAGATCGGCTGAAAATTTCATGAAAATCGCTCCAGCTGTTTTGTAATCCATATGGAACATATCACATCGATTTTTATGGGTAGGTATATAAAGATGAAGTCGGTTTAATTATTTTATATTACTCTTTTATGTTTGTTGATAACTCTTTGGGAGAAACATGGGTCTGACCGGTGTTCATGTTGCTCTATGGCAACAAAGGATAGCATTTTTGTTTTAAAGATGAAAAAAAAAACATTTTACTCAAAACTAATTTATAGAGACAATTCTAAAGCCTTTTGTTTACCTCAAAACCGGCTTTAGTGCCAAATCCTTTCATCCTACAACGCCTCAATCTTGTAAAATTAGAGGTATCATGCGAGCACATAATGCCGTCAGTTTGATTTAGGCCAGGCGCGAGTTGAATTCATATCGACATGACTCGATACAGGGTGGAGCAATATCCTCATATTTATATGCGAGCGGCTTAGGTTTTTGTGATTTGAAGAGAAAACATGATGAGATTATCCGCAAAGTATATAACTACCTACTTCAAAGACTTAAAAGACGGCCGAGAGCGAACTGATTTTGAGGTTTGCTAATAGTTGCATTGCACCTACTTCGGACAGTGTGGAACAATATCCTCATATTTCTATGCGAGCGGCTTAGGTTCTTGTGATTTGAAGAGAAAACATGATAAGATTATCCGCAAAGGATATAACTACCTACTTCAAAGACTTGAAAGACGGCCGAGAGCGAACTGATTTTGAGGTTTGCTAATAGGTGCATTGCACCTACTTCGGACAGGCAAAGTGAAACTAAAAGTAGTGCATTTGCGTTATCTAGTGTAATTATAGGTCTAGGCCAAAGAATAGACCCCTCCACCTCCTCCCGTGGATGTCGTAAAAGCCGACTAAGGGATGGTAGCCTAACGGTTCAATAGTGCAACTCAGAATCCAACGATACCGGGTTCGATCCTAGGCTCCGCACCAATGACTTTTCTAAGTTATGTGTGGATTTCCATCGCTCTGTGCTTCGGAGGGCACGTTAAGCTGTCGGTCCCGGCTGTTATTGATTAATAGGAGTCGATAAGCCATGTCAGAGGCCCTCGGGCGGCTTGACAAACTCTGACACCTGGCCAGCACTACCTCATACGAAACGACGACGACGACAACTAAGGGATTACCCGGACTTGTTTGTAAGATTCGTTGGTATAAAATTTGTCCTGGCTGCTAGCTTATTTAAGGAATGTGTTATTACTGGAAGAAAGCGTTAGCGGAGGCAGTCGTGGGAAGTAATGACAGCGATGAACTCACCACTTGTCACGTCTATTTCCCACGATGGTGCAACCCACAGTGAAAAGACGCCCATTTGAGGCTCTGCCTACCCTTTCCGGGAAAAAGGCGTGTGTCTATGTATGTATGTATGTATGTATTTATGTATGGTCCCGACGCTTTCGCTGGACTTGAGGCCAACTTGCCTGAAAAGCTTGCGAAATGTCGAGGCCTAACTGAGTTCATAACATTAACGTGGTTAGTAACCGTGTTAGTAACATTCCACATCGTGCAACTCAAAGATACACAACACTACAAGGTCATTGTCCTTACGAAGCGACATCCGCAATAAAAATTCAGTGGCCACCAATCACGTATGCAGTACGAGAATAAAACGAGTGTCCTTCGCCACAGGGTGGGACGAGGAGGATGTAATCCAGCTCAGAGTAACAAATAGCAAACTATAAGGTCAACTCACATAGCCGTCGAAGATAATGGAAGGCACACACAAATTATGCACACACACATATTTTGAACGTTATCCCTATTGTGTATTTTCGTTATCGTCGACGGCAGTCGCGAGAATTCACGAGAAGAACTCTTGAATTTGAATGTAGGGCCCCGAAGCCAAAGTACGCTGAAAATACATATCAAATTCTTCCAAATTTCGAGTTGGTAATCCTGAAAACGGCTGAAACAGTTTCCACCAAACATAGCTAAAAACCATCTCGCAAAAACACCATCTTGCATTAAAAAATCAGAGCACTTGTTTTGGAGCAACGTGGCACCAAAGAAACATGCATACTGACATACATACAGACACACTATGGCTTCAAACATAGAAATCAAAATTAGATCTCGTAATCCATTCTCGAATACCTTCGCCCTCAACGTCTGTACGAACAACACATCTTTCTTTAATCCGCTAGTTAGAATGTGTCGCCTATACAGCGATTTGTTAATCGGCAATAGCCTTTGATTATATATTGGGGCCACACAATTTTTTTTAATTCTCTAAGACAAAATAGCAGCTCGATTGATGTTTTAAATAATAATTTATATAAACTTAAAAAAGCTACTTTATCCGCTCTTGCAAAAGAGTGAGTTTTCTACACCTGTTTTAAGTGTTAATTTAGTTTAATGTAAAATGTTTGTTAGATTATGATCTGTTACTGTTTGTTTTTATATAATCGTGAAGTGTACACATGTTTTGGAATATAACCTAGTTAAAAATATCTGTAATGTACTTTTATAATAGTTTTCGGTTGTATTCTGTTTTGTGTGCCATCAGTTATAAATAAATAAATAAATCTTAAGCAAAGATAATTGGTAAAGGTACTTGTCGCCAGAGTATGAGCTTACTCTTTCACTCGTGGTCTAGTTATTGTCAAGTAGTTATGACGTTAAATCATTAAAAGTGACACAGAATTTTATGATAAAATGTCAAAGATACGTGATGACTTTTCAGTTATTTTTACCTTCGTTTATTTAACTAGGAGATAGCAGCAAGAGACGGGAAAAAAACAGCTTGGCACCGCGATTTCTCCGGTTAGCGGCTTCCATCTTGTGACATTATAGCTTGCGAAAATCAATATAAAATACATGACACACACACACACCCAGTTAAGTAAAATAATTGAAGTGTTTAAGTGTGTAAGTATAAAAAGTATAATAGTAGTGGGACAAAAAACGGCGACATCGGTTTCAATATACAAAACCGCCCGGATAACACTTCTTCTTAATTCAGACTTCTATGGCCCCAAACTACACCCCTCTTTGAGGAATCTCTAATAGGAAGTTAAAAACAATAGAGTACTTTGCGAGACAGTCTAGTTGGCTGCATCGATTTATACAAATATATATCATCATTTTCATGATCTACATCTTGCTGATTCTTACTCCAAGGGAGGAAAATACGATAACGTCACTGGAATTGTGTCTAGCCGTTCAGTTTCATGTATGCGGGAATTTTGCACGAGAACCACATGGAGTTTTGGGAGCGACAGGCGCGCGTTATTTATTTTTGGTAACTTCATAAGCCGCGTTAAAGAAGTTTGATAAGGATTTTGTGTTCGAAAATGGGGGATGTTGACAGCCTGGCCCACGGTACGCGGCCCATTGACAGCGTGTCCCATTTTTCATATTGACAACGTGGCCTGCGACGTGAGGGCACGATTTCAATAGTCAAAATAAGTTGTTGTTAGTTGTCAAGTTTTGATTGTCTAGTACCTACAAGTGCCTATATTCTAAATAAATGCGTCAACGCAACACAGTTTATTATACAATGTACAAATATGTACAAACTCTCTAAGCCAATCTTTCTGTGGTCAGCGGTAAATAATTGAAGTATGAGCCTTGCAGCTATGCTCTAGTTTCAGTTTAAAAACATTCTATGCGCCCAGCATACAAAAAGCCAGGCTAGTAGTCCAATATAAATAGAGCTTTAGCAATCCAGTCTCTTGGTTCTGAAAAATTTACGTTACGGGTCTATTCTAATTGGACGAGTCTAGAAGAAGTGTGAGTTTATTGCAGGTAGTTGTGTTAGAAGTTTCAGTCGACTGATATAGATTAAACTTTGTCGTAGTCGGTAGCTCAGTGTGACGTTGGATCTATGATGGGAAGTAAAGTAAGAGACTTTAATACAAAGACAAATTTTATGAGACAAAGGAATCGTTTTTTTTTTTTTTTTTTTTTTTCTACCTACTTGGATTGACGGATCAAGCAGAAGGCCCATCTGATGTTAAGTGGTATCCTCTGCCTATGAACAGTGCATTACCTCATACGTCAAGTCCACCTAGGACGCACCCTATGTGGCATTGCAATGCGCCCGCCACCCTTAGACATACCTAAAGATGAAAAGTCTCATGTCGTATACATGCCCTGCAGGATTTTTGTCCTACTTTGCAATATCGGACTTGTTGATAAGATTTGTTGGCATAAGATTTGTCCTGGCTGCTAGCTTATTATGGAATGTGTTATTACTGAAAGAAAGCGTTAGCCGACTCAGTCGTGGGAAGCAATGGCGGCGATGAGCTCAGCACAGTCACGTCTATATTCCACGATGGTGCAACCCACTGTGAAAGGAGGCTCTGCGGCCCTTCGGGGGAAAACGGCGTATGTCTATGTATCTGAAAAATTTAGTCCTTGATCAATAACTTGTGGACTCTTTTTTACTAGAAAAAAACTCTTCAGCTTTAGGTACAAAACCAAAAATAGTGAACCCATAAATGATGTATATTAAAGCGTGTTTACCGGCAGTATTACCCGCGGGCACCAGTTGGCAGCTTCCTCTAAACAAATTCCCGCGTTCAGAAGTTCCGCCAATTTAACTTTTTGCTAATCCGCGACGCTGCGGCACCTCTGTCTTTGACACGGATTATTTGATTAACCAGAACACTGGAGCATATTTTTCAATTAATTGACTGTTTTACTAGCAGGTCATTATACTTTTATGCGACATTATGCCGTTTCCGTAGAAGCCGCAAATTTCCTAATCTTAGATTTGATTTTTAACAGACTAAATCAAGTAGGTAGGTACATAATTGTTCAAATTAAAAATATGCATTGATCCTTTTACATTATAGTTCCGAGGACTCTAGAACCAGAAACACGATAGGACAATATTTTCCAGAAACACGATAGGACACTATTTTCTCTATAGAAAAAAACTAAAGTTACGTACGTCTATTTTTTGCGCATACGAAATGGTGCATATTATTGGGTAAACAAAATATATCAATAAAATCAATACAATAAAGCCGAGGGTTGACTGCAGAGCTTTTGTAAAATTATCTATATAACAAGATATTCAACAAAAACCACTTTTCGTGCGGCGCGAGGCGTTTTTTTGTACGAAGATTTCTGCCTGGTTTTGGCGCAGTCTTCATTCATTCAGGCAGGCGGCCTGTTGTAAAAAAAAACAAATCATTTTACAATATCGTTTCAGAAAGAAACATGTTGTGCCGTCTCAACCATTAGTGGGATAAGGTTGATAAATGTTGATATGTCGTTACCAGTTTATTTGGGAAACCTTGCTTTAAAATAAGAGAAAATTGAATTTAAGTTTGATTTACATCCGTCGAGTCCCAAGAAACTTCGTTAGTTCCTAAAACGAGAGTGGAGCATCAACTTCGTCGGAAATCTTCAATCTGCTTAATTTTGTACCCTCCATTTCATGAAATGCTATTTGCATAGCCATGAGCTCATGCCTATTCATAAGATAACATATCTTGAAATATAAATAGAGTAGGTACCTAATATGTAATGTGAACTGTCCAGCATTATTTATTTATTAATGTATGAACATAAGAGTGTGATAGACGGTAAATACTGTAAATATTTGCTGGATGCTTGATATACGAGCAATATTGGTATATATATATATATACCTATATGACATAATATTACACCCAACAGTCACATACATAGTCCTGATCCCACACTATGGGATCCCCTGTGTCGTGGGTCTCAGGAACTACGAGTATTATGGTACCAAAATACCCAGACCCGGAACAAATATTTGCAGATCATACACACATTTGTCTCACAAATCGAACCCGCAACCTCTCGCATCTCAGCCAGCTACTCGCCCGACGCCGTATGGAGGTCATCATCGTCGTCGATATATTTGTGTATTTGTAATCACGTTCTCGAAAACGGCTCTAACGATTTCGATTAAATTTGGTATTATCAGGGTTCTAAGGAGCAAACATTCGATATAGCTAGGTCTTATGTCTGAAACAAATCGTTTTTCCACAAAAATTCACAATTATTTTTAACGTTTCGCTATTCTCTAATCTGTGTCTGTCACAGAATATGAAATAGTTTGCATACCTCGGCGGAGCGAACAAATTCGAATTTCGAATATTCTAATGACAATACTGGCTGAAGACGGACATTAGAGATTGTAAGGTAAGACATATTTTAAGGTAGTTACTAATTGTGTGATACAATAAATTAAAACTTGTGTGTTAGGTCATAATATAATTACCGGCAAATTGGTTTTCGCTATCTGAAGAAGTGTTGATGAGCTGTGATGAGCAGAAAAGACGAATAAATTTTAATTTCGCGCCACAAGCGAAAGCAACCACCTTATGGGTAGACACTACAACTTAAACACGATAAGGCTAGCGATACACTAAGTACAGACCGTTCACAGTAAGTTGGCATCTGTCATGGAGTATTTACAGGTGCCATCTTTCGTTGAATGAGCTGTAAACACGATTTAAAAAAGAAAACATTAAACCTATGACTTCTGCAGTCATGATCTAAACAACAGGTTTTTACCTATCCTTGGAATATCTACACAGTGTTTTGTCTTTTGCATGGACAGGCAGTTTCAAATTCGATCGAAAGAGACAAAACACGGTGTAAGTATATTCCATGGATGGTGGATTGTATGGATTGAGTGCTAAAATAGCATAGAGTGTTCCTTCTATTACTCCTATCCTAGAAGATAGCTTGCTATCCTATGTTAGAGAGAAACAAATATATTGTCAGACGACAGTCGTTTTTCCGTTCCGTACCCTAATATTGGTACCATGCATGTACATCTTCCTAGATTGGTACCATGAATGTAGTAGTAATTGGTACCAATATAGTTTTACATTTGGCCTGGTACGAGTTACACAAATAAAAACATATAGATATATGCTTGTCTCATTCCAACACATGAATACATTCATATAAAAGAATGAGACTGGTATAAACGATACCGGTTTGTTTTTAGCCTTACTTCCATGATTTAGTTCTTCTTCTGAGGTATATTCCAAGGATGATCCGCATTTATTAGTTCCACAATTTTTGTCTTGCTTTTCAGTAAATGAATGCTAATTACCTATATGTACGAAACTCGATCTTTAAATTATTAATTATTCATAATTGGCTCAGAATTTTAATAAGGGGTGCGAGCCAGCCTTCCTAATCAATTGGAAGAGCCCGAAGGTATTTAACTAATAAAAAATACTTTGAAAAAAGTTTCTGTTACTACGATACCGACGTATTTTTTTATACATCTTTGAATGACGGATCAAGCATGTTCGTCAAGTTACGTATCAGTAACTTCAGCATAATCAGACAACAGACTTCCACTGCTCCGATATTCTGTGGCTTATGCCTCTTCCACAGAACGCCGCGATAAATGGTCGTGAGGCGCCTCCATCCACCTGCTTTCTGCGACAGTTACGGTGAAAACTTTAGTAAAAACTGTGACTTGAAAACGAAAGTCTAGTCTAGACAGCGTTCCCATACGCATTGATACGTTTTTTTTTTTGTTTTTTTTATCTGTGTTAATAACGGAATTAGATTGCCCACCTGATGTTAAGCGGTAACCTCTGCCTTTAACAACGAATTGCCTTATAGGACGCGCCCTATGTGGCATTGCACTGCGCCCGCCACCCTGAGACATAAAGATGAAAAGTCTCATGGGCCTGTAATTTCACCGACACCCTTCAGACTGGAACATAGTAATGCGAGCACTACTGCTTTGCGGCAGAAATAGGTATGGTGGTAGTTCTTCCCCGGACGAACCCTTTCACCAAAAAGATCTAAGTACCTAAACAAAAATTGTATGATGTATCAGTGACCTTCATAACAGCGATATAGAATTAAATACTTTAAACTGCAAAAAAGCTTCATGCTCTGTGGAATATATGTCTCAGCCCATGAAGGGATGTATCAATTTGTATACTAGGTATATTTATTTTGTGGTATCAATAAGGCCGTTTGTCCACCACCGCCTTCACCGTCACGTCACCGAGAACGGGATGACGACGCCGAAGTAGCGATACATACCTACATAATTACTTTAACTAAGCACTAGCGACTCGTCCCGGCTTCGCACGGGTAGTTTCAGGATGAAAAACAGCCCCCCCCCCCCCCCCCCCCCTCCTATCCGCCCCCCCTGGTAGCCTATGTCACTCAGGGTGAATGTAGCTTTCCAATGGTGAAATAATTTTTGAAATCGGCACAGTAGTTTTTTAGTTTATTCATTACAAACATACACACAGACACAAAAATAGAGACCATTCATTCTAAGATTGCACATGCCAAGGAGTAGGTATTAAATTTTCTATGGTTGGTACTATTCCCAAGGCACGGACACAGACTAAGAGTAATATAAAGCAGGTGCAATCTTACGGTGAACGAGCTCTACAAATCTTTCCTCTTTATAATATTAGTTATTAGTGTTGATATAGATGTAGATATGTAGATTTACTATAGCCGCGTGTCCACCGCACGCGCTCGGGTGACAGATGTGCGGTGGACACGCGGCTATAGTAAATGTATGTATCGCTACTTCGGCGGTGTATCGTCATCTCGATCTCGGTGACGTGACGGTGATGGCGGTGGTGGACCAACGGCCTAAGATTGCCTAAACTTCGGGCCGTATGTGTAGGTAAGATGTCCCCTGCCTTGGTTTGGCACGCCATACGAGCCAGGGGACATCTTATGGTGAACGCTGTAGGTTTGTTGCAAACATTAGCAGCTCTAAGGTCAACAAAGCACGTCGATCTAAGTAAATACCTACCATCAAGTGCAGATACTTTTTTCCAATATCAGTTTTTGCAAGCAGACGGTGAACTTTGTGTTGCTCAGCATTTCTATTTGCGGTTTTTAATCTAGAAAAGTTTCAAAGGAAATTGCAATAACCGAACCATGATACCATTTCTATTACGTGTGGCAATTTGGTTGTACTCACTTGCTTCCAATTATCTTATCAAAGGGGACATCGTAGGATATTGTTAAATGGATCATCGCCGTCACTTTAGTTATTGTGTAATATGTAATGTAATCAATACATAGTATAAAACAAAGTCGCTTTCCGTGTCTGTCTGTATATACGCTAACTCTTCCTAAACCACGCAACGGATTTTGATGCGGTTTTTACCATCAGTGAGATAACTTTTCACAGAAGGTTTATATATACCTATATATATAACTAGTGACCCGCCCCGGCTTCGCACGGGCAGTAACTTCACATGTTTTTTTTTTTCTAAATTACAGCGTTACGTAGCCGGGTCTGGTCGCCTTACATAGTAATCTATACATATGTAATTATGTATAAGTTAGGTATATAACTTCTATATAATACCTGAATATTTTTCTATAATACCACGAATATTACAAATGACAAAGTATTCGGTATATTTTTATGGTAATAATTATACATATATATAGTAAAAGATTTGGTCAAGCGTGAGATTTCCATAAAAAATATATAAAAGAAAAACAATGTTATTCGATTATATATTAACGTATAATTATTATTTAATTGTATCTCACACACGCTTGACCAAAAAGTTTACAAAGTAGGTATACCAAAATTATTTCCATTAAAAAAAGAACTCATGGTATCCAAGACAGATTCTCTATATCTACTAAGTTTCGGATTTCCCCCAGTAAAAACTACCTATACATTTTAATTAATGAAGATAAGGGCTTCTCATTTGTTAGTCTTATAGGAAAGTGTCAGATGTAGGTACCTTCCCAAAAAGTAACTTGTCCTCAGTTAATCCCAGAAGATTGATTATCCCGTTAGTGCCCGGTTCTAAGCCTATCCGTACCTTAATAAGGTGAAGTCCTGTGAAACATGGCTGGACGAGTTTGTTTGGTTGTGGGCGCTATTTCTATTTACTTACACTAATCAACTTAGGAATCCCGTTCACAATACCACTTTATGTTATAAGTAGTTTAATTTAAGTATCTACATACTTATATAAATTATTAAAATATGGACATACAGCCTTTGCCTTTGTATTTTTTAAATGTTAGCTCACATGGTCACACCTATAGCATAGTATTATGTTATCTGTGCTCACACTAAGTTCTTCTAATCTTAGAGACGGCTGTAGGTTCTATCCGAACCGGACTGACCTACTATTTTGGCTATTATAAAAATCCCTTTGTACATTTTATTTCACTATTATATTAATAGGTTGGGGAAAAACAAATTAAAAATAGCCGGAAACAACATTATAACGCCACAAAATAAAAATAAAACAACATTTTACTAAGTAATTAGTTTATTTTTTTAAATGTAACCTTTTTTTTTTTATAATTGGCGCCGCACGGCTTGTGCATTTGCCATTTTCAAGTAAGTACCTATCTGTATTTTGACTATATTGTATTTTCAATATATTTTGCAACGTTACACTCCTTTCAAGTCGTCAAAGTCACAGTCTATATTTTATTATTGTAATGTAGTTTTTCAAGATGAACTAACCTAATTATAGAACAAGAATCAGTCGTCAGCACTAAGCTAGTTAGAGATGATGTGGCGCGGACGCCGTTGCCGGCCGTCGTACACAGTGTCCGTCCACCGGATTCAATTCAATTATTGGCATAGTTAATTATCTGCAATACAATCACGAAGCTCGGATTGAATTTGTGACGTACCTGCGTAGGTACCTACATAGTAAAACACTGGTTCAATGATTACCTACTTTGTGGGTGAGAATGTGTGATCACGCAAGTTACAAAGTAAATTTTCAAAAAAATTGTATTCATCATAAAAACTGTTTTGAAATCATTTTACAAATAATTTCACAAAAATCCCACTTTTATCATAAATGTCAAAGTTACGATGTATGTTATAACAATCACACCGAAAAAGGCTGAACCGATTTCGTTAAAATTAGGCATACAGACAGATTTTAATCACCACACACATTGACACCAGTATTAGGTACAAATATGTATAATGATGAATCCGCATATTAAACCATTCCACCCCAAGGAACCACTACTACCTAGTCTGCTACCTACTTAAAGACACTAGGCTGGTAAATCATTTACGTATAGGTATTATTAATTTACTTCTAATTTCTTCCTGCTTCTGGAATAACATTCCGTTTTTGCTTGAGTTGCGTGCCGGTACGTCTCGTGGCTAGTCGGGAATCGTGGCGCGATAAGAAAGTTATTATTGTAGATATGTTATTGTAATGCTTTTCTTCTGCAGTCATTGAGTGAAACAACGAAATGTTCACATTCTTACATGAATACTGAGAATACGTACCTACTTGATCCATTATGGTTCCGAAGTCCCACAAGGAACCCTTATAGTTTTGCCATATCCGTCTGTCCGTCCATAGTCAGTCATTTTACTCATAGACTATTAGTAGGTACTACCATGCTGAAATGCACGTTAATAGAAATTGGACATGCCTACAAAGTTAAAAAAAAAACACTTTTAAATCTTTAAAAGCTTTTTTGTTACCTTTTTTTACACGTAAATTGCTAGCGGAGCCTCTGACGAACACTAGTAGGCTGGGTAGCGATTCCCCGTATCTAGGGTAAGGTCTTGGATTCGATCCCCACCCAATCGGTAATTTTAGAGATACGAAATTTGGCCTTTGGCTTAGCTCGGAAAATGCTAACGAAATAAGTTCGTGTGTTTTCGTAATAACAACGTTGCGGTGAAATAAACCAGACAGTGTTCTCAGAAGGAATCTGATGGTAACTAAACCAGCACTGCTATTTAACAAAACAGAACCAACCCTCTGTTTTCATTTCCATGGTAACGTTAACATTTACATAAGCATCGCGAGCCGATGGCGCAGAGAGGCCTTCATTGGCAGATGGGATATTTATGAAAAATAAAGTTTAATTAAATCGGCTCGCCCCGGGTTGTTTACCGATTGTTGTTTTGCTCAAATTCAGGATATCGATTTTATAAGATTACAAAAATATGAGGTGCCGGTACATGTAAAGATTAAAAGGTAATAGAGATGTTTTTGGGTAAAATAATATTAGATTATGGTTAGAAGCTCTATTTTGGAAATAAAAGAAGATCGGTGTCAATTTTCCAAGACGCGTGGCGCGGGTTCGATTCCTGCTGCGTGACAAATGTTTCATGCTCTACAGATACTTGTTCCGGCTCTGGGTATTCAATTCAATTCAATTCAAATCCTTTTTTCAGGCTTATTGAGAAATGCACTAAGCCTAAACAATATTTAGCAACCTTAGAAACTAACATCATTATCATTATCATTATATATAATAAAACTAAGTTGATAAAATGTGCGGGCCGATAAAACTTAAAAACGAACCAATGCAGCCCAAAAAAGGTTTAACCGTAGGGTAGCCCCAGCCCTCCCATCCATCAAGAGGGTTCGGGTTTTGGGCTGCGCGGTTAAGGTTTAGAGAAAAACGGTTTAGAAGGTTTGGGCGTAGTAACTATTAAGTAATCTGTGGTTTGAGTTTTAGGCTGCGCGGTTAAGGTTTTGAGAAAAACGGTTTAGAATGAGGTCAACTTGACCTGAAACTCAACCAAAACTTCTAGAAGGTTCGAGGAAGTTCGAAAACTTCGGGGAGGTTCTGGAAAGTTCAAGGCAATTTTAGAAGGTTCGAGAATCTCCAGAAAGGTTATAAAAAGTTCGAGAACTTTCGAGAAATTTCCAAAAGTTCTAGAACCTTCCGGAAATTTCTGAAAGTTCAAAAACCTCTAGAAAAGTTTGAAAAAGGTCAAGAAATTTCCAAAAGTTCTAGAATCTTCGAGAAATTTCCAAAATTTCTAGAAACTTCAAGAAAGTTCCAAAATTTCAAAACCTCTAGAAAAGCTTCAAAAAGACCGAGAACTTTCAAAAAAATTCAGAAAGTTATAGAACTTTCGGGAATTTTTTCGCAAATAATCTAACTCAGCCTGAAAGTTTCACGGTACGGTAGCCCGCCCCAATCTCACCCTCTTATTCATGAAGAAGAATTCGAGAATGTTCGAGAAAGATCCAAAAAATCCGGAAAGGTTCAATTCTTAAAAAATTTCTAATATGTTCGAATACCGTTGATTAAACACTAACTAATATTATAAAAGCGAAAGTTTGTGTGTGTAATAGTGTATGAGTGTGTTTGTTACCTCTTCACGCTGAAACGGCTGGACGGATTTGGATGAAAATTGGTGGGGAGGTAGCTTAGAACCAGGAGATTGACATAGGGGGGGGAAGGTAGGGGGGGGGGGTTCAACGGAGCTACCCGTGCGAAGCCGGGGCGAGTCGCTAGTATATAATAAAACTAAGTTGATAAAATGTGCGGGCCGCTAAAACTCAAAAACGAATCAATGCAGCCCAAAAAAGGTTTAACCGTAGGGTAGCCCCAACCCTCCCATCCATCAAGAGGGTTCGGGTTTTGGGTTGCGCGGTTAAGGTTTAGAGAAAAACGGCTTAGAAGGTTTGGGCGTAGTAACTATTAAGTAATCTGTGGTTTGGGTTTTGGGCTGCGCGGTTAAGGTTTAGAGAAAAACGGTTTAGAATAAGGTCAACTTGAACTGAAACTCAACCAAAACTTTTCGAACTTTCGAACTTTTCGGAAGTTCGAAAACTTCGGGGAGGTTTTGGAAAGTTTAAGGCAATTCTAGAAGGTTCGAGAATCTCCAGAAAGGTTAGAAAAAGTTCGAGAACTTTCGAGAAATTTCCAAAAGTTCTAGAACCTTCCGGAAATTTCGGAAAGTTCAAAAATGTTTGAAAAAGTTCAAGAAATTTCCAAAAGTTAGAAATTTCCGAATGTTCTAGAACCTTCGAGATATTTCCAAAATTTCTAGAAATTTCTAGAAACTTCAAGAAAGTTCCAAAATTTCAAAACCTCTACAAAAGTTTGAAAAAGATAGAGAACTTTCAAAAAATTCCAGAAAGTTATAGAACTTTCGGAAAATAAACTAACTCAGCCTGAAAGTTTTACGGTACGGTAGCCCCAACCTCACCCTCTTATTCATGAAGAAGAATTCGAGAATGTTCGAGAAAGATCCATAAAATCCGGAAAGGTTAAATTCTTTAAAATTTTCTAAAATGTTCGTATACCGTTGATATTTAAACACACACTAATATTATAAAAGCGAAAGTTTGTGTGTGTGTGTTAGTGTATGAGTGTGTTTGTTACCTCTTCACGCTGAAACGGCTGGACGGATTTGGATGAAAATTGGTGGGGAGGTAGCTTAGAACCAGGAGATTGACATAAGGCAGAAAGGTAGGGGGGGGGGGGGGGGGGTTCAACGTGGCTACCCGTGCGAAGCCGGGGCGAGTCGCTAGTATATATATAGAAACACTTTTCAACACACTTGCTCATAAAGTGGCTCTAATTTCACCGCATTAACGCATATAATGACACCTGTAATCAAACTGTGAATTTTTCATTTCTATTATTCACTAGTGAGTTATAGAGACAGTTGAACATTTACATAGTGTGTATTTCTGTTTACACCTGTAATCAAACTGTGTCTTTGTCATTGCTATTATTCACTAGTGAGTTATAGAGACACTTGAACATTTACACAAAGTGTATAAATATTTCTGTTTCATTATTATTTTCTTCACAAGTGTGTTGAAAAACGTCGTATGATACACGTGTGTATGGATGATTACCGTCCTCGGCTCTCTTAGGACCCTCACCTAACGGCTCGGGTCTCAATTGCGCCTCAGCGGTAATCACCAACATTACACACTTGTACCATAATGTACCTACCTACTATTATTTATAACTTAATCTAACCCACGTGTGATCACCGACACAACTACAGAAAATAATCCCACAAATAATAAAATAATGGTACCATAGTAGTCGTAGTTCCTGATATCCACGACACGCACGGGGTCCTAGTGTGGGGTTATGAATAGTTATTATGTGACTCTACAAATAACACGCATACATGACTAAGGGCGTCTAAATGGCTTGATACCAACATAGGTTTAACTGGAACAACAACATGATGTTTTTTTTCTGTTGGGTGTTATTATTTTAATTTATTTACTTATTAACATCACATGCGTAGGTATCTCGCCCAACCGCTCACCTACCTTTGTATCTAAAATAATCTAAATGCATATTATATCCTGGCTTATGTAATTATTACCTAATATCTGGCTACTCTAGGTGAGTAAAGAAAACACAAAAGTAAATACGTGACATTTACAGCCTACTGTTATTATGGACATGTTTTTAATTAAGAAGTTCTAGGTTTTAATTTAAAACAATTAAGAATCTATATGGTACCTACTTATCTATCTTTTGTCACAGAATATATACAGTACTTTTGTGTAAGTTAGTAGTGCGAGCAAGCGACTGTCAGTAGGTTACTAACACAAACCTACCTTGGTTTACGTGGTTACGACAAAACAATTATATATGTATAGAACCTTTTTTAAAGTATAATCTACCTAACTAAAGGTTGTGTCTCTTTGAAGACTTCATTAACACTAGAAAGTAGTCCACTGCTGCTATGTTCAGGAAGGAATTCCAAGATTTATGAACGTTCTTGAGCCGTCTGGTAAATTGGAGCCCCATGCGCTGGAGCGATCAAGTACGCTCTGCGCTCGATTCCAGCGTGAGCGACGCCATCCGCTCCGCTGAGGATAGAAGCCGGTGGAGGCAGATCATCAAGTCCAAGGTCCTACATAAAGGTCACGACCCTCAGCAGTCCAACCTCAGCGGTCCTCAGCGGCCCAAGGAGGGAGGAGCCGTCTTACCGATACTACCTACATGCTTGCATTGACTATTAAACACATTTATCATTTTATCATTTTTTTAACATTTATTGGTTTGACTATTAAAAATATTCGAAAATTGTGTCGATCTAAGAACCTACTGTGTAAATTTATCTCAGAAACAAACATAATCGTACACAACGTAAGTACCTAAGTGTATTTGAGCGAAGCACTTAAGTAGCCCACATAATGATGCCCCCTAACTATTAAGCACACACTACATTACTGTAACAGCCTCGTCGCTGACTTAAGCCATCTCTCGTCACTAATAATATGATACTCTGTCATCAGGGTGCCGTAACGGTGCCGTCGCATCATTTATTTATGATTATGTTTTACAAGTTAGGCTGTTCCCTTATATGAAGAAAGTTATTATTTCCATGGGTTTTACGGAAAATACGTACGAGAATAAGTATGAGATCAGGGGCCTAATTCTCGTTTCAAGCGAGATGTTTAACGTCTCGCAGTTTTCATCTCTCTTGATTCTTGGGAATCTCGAGTGCAAAATCTCGCTCATTCCATTCAGGCGTTTTTTCAAGCAAGATGGCTACGATCATCGATTAATCGGGAGAAAATTATTCGACTATTCGCGATTATTAATTTGTTTTTTCAAAAATAGGGCATAATTATTTTGAAAATAAGGTTTAACAGCATAAATAAATACATAGTTTTAATCAAGTGCTAGTTTCCTGACTAAATCAACCACTAATCACCTCATTCTCGAAATCGTGAGATCGACCGAATCGATTTGATGACGTCACATATATTCTCGGCATCTCACAGTTTTATATCTCGACCGAAATTCGTACGAGATACAACGTGTGGTTTTTAGCATGTGAGATCTAAAAATCATGCGAGTTCTGTCTGTCATTCAAAGTCCGTACTTACTCCGTCAGTCAATCAACTGAAAAAAGTGTGTTGTGTTGTGTGCGAAATAAAGTTAACGTGTGGTGTGAAGTGAAATGACAATAACACAGATTTGTGATATGAGCCGTAAACTTTTCACAAAAAGAAATAGACCGATTTGTAAATAGCATTGTGACAATATTGTGCTTTGATTTTGTGTGGTGTTAGAACTTATGTAAAAATTATGTAATCGCTTGACATTCTTTCACGACAAGTAACGAGATTTATCCGAATGAGCGAGATTTGAGATGGGCAAGAAACATGCGAGATCGAAATTATGAGATTGTTATAAATTGTAGTTGATTGGTTTAGTGCTAATTTTATTTTGTTACTTACACCAAATCGAAAGAAGCAATTTTGACTCGACGCATCTCGAATGATAAAACCTATCCCACGTGGTAAATACCACACGTTTGTCTGCGAGATGCTGAGAATAGCAAAGTAAGTTTTTTAAGCGAGATATGACGTTATCACGCCGTTTTGATCGATCTCACGATTTCGAGAATAAGGCCCCAGTCATCTTCAGTTATACAGGGTGTAACGTAATATCCCTATAAGCCCGGGGAGGGGTATTCTACACATCGAGGCAAATAACTTTAGTTCTATGACTTTTTGAATTTCGCTGTTTTTAATTCATGAAATGTCATATAAACATCCTGAAATTCCTCAAGAAATGTTCCTAACACAGCATGAGGATGTTACGGTACGTTATGAAATTTTAAAAAGTCCCTAGGACTAAAGTTTTTCGCCATGATGTGTAGAATATAGGGGCTTATAGGGATATTATGTTACACCCTGTATATGGATTTTTATAATATATGTCTTCACCGACAGCTTAAAGTAGTTTATACCTATTGTGTTGTTTTTTTGTAATATAAGTATCTGACGAAAATGAAAGGGGTAATTTTGATGACCGAGAAGTTTGTCAAATGTAATTTTTTTTTTATGTCAAAATAAAACCGACTAAATTTAATTTATTCTGTTTTGTTTTTTTAAAGGGTGCGGAACCCTAAAAATAACTTGTGTTGTGCTATTGCATAAAAATTGCTATAGCCTTACCATTACCAGCCATTAACTACCCATAATCCCGGTTGCAAAATAGGTACCTGAGCGTTTCCGAGCCACCAAAATGGAGAATGTTCATCAAATTGATCAGCTAAATTTTCTTCAAATCTGATAATTATAATTTTTAAAGTGTAGGTATTCTTTTTTTATTTTTGTTGAAATCACCACAATGAATAATAATGAAATCAATACAATAGGTAATTTACAATACAATAAAGAACCATTTGATTGTCGTTAAGTTATATTACGAAAAACCTTGTAGGTATCAGTCTAACACATGCGTTAGCATCCTAGTAGTCTGTGGTTTACACGAGAGAGTTGAATTGCCGCTCAAAAGCTAGGTAGGTACCTACCTACTTACTTCATTTCTCAGCAGCCAACGAAAGTAGGTACCTACTAAACTAAAGTATGTATTATTTTAAATTACTCCCAGCCCTACAAATACTCTCGTCTTTTTACGCGTGCTCGATCCCACTAGCATTACCATCTCGGCAAGTTAGATACTATTGAACAGTTTTCGAGTGCGGCGCAATAACATCGCTGGGATGCTGGGATTAGGTTTATTGTTAGCTTTGGCAAATAATAGGTAGGTACTTAAACTGAGAGAAAATTCGTACTGCTAGCTTAGTTTTAAGCTTATTCGTTTCTTGGAAGAAAACCCTGAGCTATCAAAGTATTCCTTTTTTTCCAAAATCTCTCCTATTACTCGTACCTACAAAACCTCCTACAACGTTCATGTGATTTTCAATGAAGGGTTCTGGAATAAACCGACCAAGTTACCACAAGACAAGTGTGTATCTTACACGTGTAATAATTTAAATCTTACTGTATACAGGGTGTAGGTAATCTAATTGCAAATATACAGTCTGGCTTTCGGCGGAAAGCGCGGGCTGAATCCCAAATTATTTAGGTTCAACTCGTAGATGGGACTCGCTTATTTCAAAAACTCAATAGGTAGGTACTTGCTTTTTAAGTAACTATTTTAAGTAAGTACTTTTTTTACATGTGTTAATAATTTGTATTTTGTTTCCCCAGATATACTCGTATTTCCGCAGCGTTAATAAAATAATGCATCAGTCATCAGTTGGATCATTATTGGTTGGAACACCTCGTAGGTATATATATATTATAGGGTAATTTCGCTAGTTAGCCGGCCGCCTTTAGTTTTCGGCCTTTTGGCTAAGGCTCTATAGTAAAATGGAGATAATAGCGATTCCTAGCAATTTTTTTGTTCGAAAGTATGATCAATATGATATCTGGTTTTTTTTTCGGCTAAATAACCTTTACTAGTATTTTTTAGTGAATTTATCAGTTTATCGCCAGCATCGAAGCTGTCACTGCGTGTGACAGATTACTGAAAGTAATATATTTATATGTTCAAAGTACATACTTTACACAACGTTTCTTTTGGTTGTATCGTTATGTCATTGTCAAATCAATATCTTGTCAGCCATAGGGTGTGTTTTAGAACGAAGAGAATTGTACATGTTTCCGAACGAAATGCCTTGTACCTATAATTTACGTTTTATTTAGCTTAGCAATTAGAAATAAAGCTTATTTAGCGTTACATTATAAGCAGTATATTATTATATGATAAATAATAGCTTGTCAAACAGTTAAACACTTTATTTTGCAATTTTGAGTTGGATAGTTGCATAATGGAGTGTTGCTGGACTTGGAAGTACACAACTTTCTGTTTTGTTTACGTGTTGTTATGTACTGTTTTATGATAAGAATGAGATTGATTGATAACAAAATTTGTATAATTCATCAAGTAAGTTTTAAAAAGGATCTGTAAAACTAGATTTTGTTATAATAACCAATGTACAAATATACTTTACCGATCTCTGTGATTGGTCGATCCCATTTTAATGAATATTGGCCTAAATAACACAATTTAGTAATATTAAAGGGTTCTAACAATCACTAAGTATATTTCAAAAGAGTTTTATCGCATTATATGCCATGGTTATTTCTGTTTTGCGAATATATTTGGGCTAAATATTTCCTGTGCTGTGATTGGTCAAGGATGACTTGACCATTTATGTTTTTGTGAAGGTATAAAAGTTGATGACGATGTTCTGTAAGGACAGGGAGGATTGTAAAGTTCTGCTATCAAGAGGTATGAAGTAGTTTTATTACTAACTGTGTATCTTGCTATATGTACCTACCTGTGTTGATATTATCCGGTTCGATATGTAAGTAAGATGGTCTTAATGTAAGAACTATTTGAACAATGATATTCATTAAGTAGCTATCCTACTTTGTAAATAAGTATGTATTCCTGAATTCATTCAAACCAAGTCGCATATCTATTGTTATTAAAATCATAATGTATATCAAAACTAGAAACCTATTATAATGATTACAACACTAATGTACATATAACACTATTCCATTATATTACAGTATTCATAATTTGTAATTCGCAATGATAAATAGCAGGTGCCTAAATATGTGGCTAGGGATGTGGCTAGGGACGTGGCTAGGGATGTGGCTAGGGATGTGGCTAGGGACGTGGCTAGGGATGTGGCTAGGGACGTGGCTAGGGATGTGGCTAGGGACGTGGCTAGGGACGTGGCTAGGGACATGGCTAGGAATTAATATAAAAACTACTATGCTTAATATTTTAATATTGTAAAAACATTTAATGAAAAAGCTTTGTGCTTAGTAAATAATTTAAGTAAATATTGTTTTTGTACTTCGGGACGAAGTACATATCAGAATGGCCGTGACAGATTACTGAAAGTAATATATTTATATGTTCAAAGTACATACTTTACACAACGTTTCTTTTGGTTGTATCGTTATGTCATTGTCAAATCAATATCTTGTCAGCCATAGGGTGTGTTTTAGAACGAAGAGAATTGTACATGTTTCCGAACGAAATGCCTTGTACCTATAATTTACGTTTTATTTAGCTTAGCAATTAGAAATAAAGCTTATTTAGCGTTACATTATAAGCAGTATATTATTATATGATAAATAATAGCTTGTCAAACAGTTAAACACTTTATTTTGCAATTTTGAGTTGGATAGTTGCATAATGGAGTGTTGCTGGACTTGGAAGTACACAACTTTCTGTTTTGTTTACGTGTTGTTATGTACTGTTTTATGATAAGAATGAGATTGATTGATAACAAAATTTGTATAATTCATCAAGTAAGTTTTAAAAAGGATCTGTAAAACTAGATTTTGTTATAATAACCAATGTACAAATATACTTTACCGATCTCTGTGATTGGTCGATCCCATTTTAATGAATATTGGCCTAAATAACACAATTTAGTAATATTAAAGGGTTCTAACAATCACTAAGTATATTTCAAAAGAGTTTTATCGCATTATATGCCATGGTTATTTCTGTTTTGCGAATATATTTGGGCTAAATATTTCCTGTGCTGTGATTGGTCAAGGATGACTTGACCATTTATGTTTTTGTGAAGGTATAAAAGTTGATGACGATGTTCTGTAAGGACAGGGAGGATTGTAAAGTTCTGCTATCAAGAGGTATGAAGTAGTTTTATTACTAACTGTGTATCTTGCTATATGTACCTACCTGTGTTGATATTATCCGGTTCGATATGTAAGTAAGATGTTGAATACCATCGCAAGCCTAAAGACAAGTTAATACGTAAGTCATACCGGCTAAAATCAATATGTGTATATACCTACCTTTTGTCTAAATGAGTTTATTGTGCACCTGATCTTGTGTTAAGAAATAAATATGTAGTAAGTGGATTTTCATAACTTTATTTTATAAACCGAATAAAGAGGGTATAACAATTGATGGTAGTTACACTTATTTCTTGCTTAATTAATAGGTACCTATCAATATAATCAATTCTATTACATTCTCTTAGCACATTCAGAAACGATACTGTGCTGCTAGTAGGTAGGTACTAGGTACACAGTTATAAGAAAGTCTCACATGTAAATTACATCCATCCCAGACTAGTTTGGTTAGTTAGACTGATTTGCCTCAGAAGAAGATAATTTATTAGCATAGCTAACATGTATTACATACACCTAATATGTCACATAGGTCACACATACTAGTTACTATTACTACTTCGTGTCACAGGCTCTATTTTGATTACCCCCTGTTATGTAAGTGATCAGGATGGACTAAATATCATGTGTTATACACATTCATATTTAGGGCTATCAAGACTAAATCTGACACGTGCGTATTTGTACGAAAAAATTAGTGGCACGCGTTTCACTCCAAGGTGTTTTTTAATGGTTTTGTAAGTAAATGACGTTGATGTGCATTTAATTGACTGTGGAAATGACTTATTAACATATTACCACTATGTTTATTGCAATATTTGATTTTAAACTACGATAACTAAGGTGGCCGGAAAGTAGCATCGAAAATTTACAAAATGTTTAGTTCTCGGCCTAGTGGCCGAAAACTAGCATAACACAGCCTATAATACAATTGTCTCTTCCATTTATTTGGTCACGCATATATCGAAATTCTCTTCTGTTTCCGATTATGAGCCATGCGATGGCTTAGCTTATTAGTTTTCGGCCACCAAAGTACATCAGCATGAATAAATAACGATTAATTAAAGTTGGCTATTTTATTGATGGCCGGAAACTAAAACAGAAATAAAATTGTAATTCAGTTTTCGGCCTACCTGAATTTGTATGGAAAAGTTGTGGCCGGAAACTGAATAGCGTCATTCAGTTTTCGGCCACAATTTTAAGGCAAATAGGCATAAATTATAATAAGTGTTCTAGATTGCTTTTCTAAGTATAATTCCTATATATATAACAAAGCCAGTACCTATACATAGATCTATCACAAAGACTATTTTTTGTGCACTGTTCCGGGATACAATAAAACACTTATACCGCAAAACATTAATCAAATTAAATTAATATGCAGTGGAAAATACTAAATGTCTCCAAAACACACTGGATAATTTAAACTGAGAAAAACCCGAAATAACGAACGTAGATTTCGTGTCACAAAAGAAAGTTTTATAACATTTAAAACCAACTCTGACTATAAAAAACATAAACGTGTCTGTGATTCTAAAAAGAAAAAATGTGAAGATGAAAAAAAACTCAAGAATAGGACTTCTGAAATCCTAAATGATGATGTCCTGTATGAAACATGTTTGAAAGACAGGAAGAACTCCAAAATTAATTTGTTGACATCTCTATTACTTGAGGATGAAAAAACAACCAGAAATTGTGAGGAATCTGAGTGGAAATGAAATTAATTGAGCGGAATATCCCAAAAACTTAAAACTTTGATACATTACATTACACAAAGTCAAATAAATCAAGTTTGCTGATGTTCTACCACCAAATCCTTCGATAATAGAAAAACCTTTCAAATTTCATGGAATCCCGACTTATAAAGACAACATAATTTCACCATCAAATTCAAACAAAGAGTTACTAGTAGCCGCATTCCTGCATACACAGTGACGCTATAGTAACTCGGAGCAATACGCTGACTCTGACACAAACTATAACACACCTTATTAAATAACAAGCAAAATGCCAGAATCAATTATGGAATATAGAGAGGCTTTTAATAAATACTTATTTATACCGGATCCCTGAAGGAAACTATTAATATACGTACGCCAACAGCAATTTCGTCTTGAAACATGCCAAAAAGTCTAAAGATAAAAAAGACAACATAAAGGATAGAAGTGCGTAAAGAAAGACAAAGAAGTCAAAATTGAAGCGATTGGAAAGAGATCAGATAAGCAGTTGAAGAAAGCAGAAGTTTCAACACGAAAGATGACAAAAGTCAAAAATCAATAAAGAAAACGAAAGAATAAAGTACCGGTGTGATAATATTTTAATAAGCCACACAGAAGAAAATGCAGAAAGGAATACAAGATGTGATTTCTGCACTAAATAGTATCATTTAAATTTACAAATTTTTTAGGACTCAAACAACAAACCCTACAAGATAAGCCTTTCTATTGCAATGCATGCAATATTGATTCCTAATTAATGAATGCACATTCATTTGTCTTAGTTTTTAGTGATTATATTTTCAATTGGGGTGGTTAAAAAGATTGAATGTAGGTACCTAATTGTTAAAGCTTCATGTTAATGTTAAATAATGACCATCTTTAAAAAAAATTAGTGATAACGTCAAATTATTAATGTGATTTTTATGTTTAAAATGCTTATAACTATTCGAAATTAGTGACTGCTACTTATAATGAATATGATTTCATATATAAGATGTAAGAAAAAATAAAATGATATTTTGATAATAACCATAAACGTAAAAGACTGTTAAGTAATAAATTTGATTGATAAATTTATGACTTGAAATGTTATTAGTTATTTGAATTAAAGGCTGTGATTACTACATAATTCATTAAATTGCATACACTGATCGAGAAAATATAATAGATGATGATTATTGTTAAAACCATAGTTGATGATGCAAGACTTGTGATTGTTAAGAATTAAAAAAACTGTAATTACTAAAGAACAGAAAAGAAGAAAAGAATTAATAAGAAAAATGTATAAGTAAAAAGGATTTAAATTAAAAGACTTCAAAATTATAAGACAGAGAAGTGATATAAGTACCTAAACTTATACCTAACAGGACATTTCAAATTAAATTATAAAAAAAACAAAGTCAAACTTTGATTTTGTTTATATTTAAAGTTTTTCTGGTGAGGCCTAAAAACATTTTTACTAAAAAACGAGTTTTTAATGTAACTATAATAGCTTCGTCTTACTTATTTATCCATTATTAGTAAACTAAATACCATGTGGCCGAATACTGAAATTTGTGGCCGAAAACTAGCGTTTTGGTCATTTTTGGGATTAAAATTTATTATAAAAAAACTAAGATCACTTCGCGTCAAACAGTTTTGAAATCAGAAACTACAATATTTTATCTATCAAAATACATTATCAGTACAGCAGTAACATTATTTTTTTCTGACCGTTTAAAGTTGCCAAGTCCACTAAGAGGCCGTAAACTAGCGAACCGACACTGGCGTGTAGGATACGGGTATCTATGTAGGTATTGAACGTTCAATGCCATCCGATGTTGTCGGTTCACTGGGCGTGCAGAAGGCGTTAGAAAGGTTGCCTAGTCGGCAAATGAGCAGTTAATTTATTGGAAAAATTAAAACACTTTCTAAATCATCTATTTAACTGCTGCGCTTTTGAGCTTTATTAACAGCTGTAAGAGTTTTTGGACAAGTTACAAGAGTCATCATCAACAGCATTTTTAACAGACTACCAAAAACAGAAGGTTCTCAATATGACTGTATTTTTGTGTGTTTGTTTTCTACTTTGATCCTTTCATCATCGGTTACAGGCACTTTTTTTTTCAGGGACATCATTCGTCGACCTGGCGTATGATTAGATTGGCATTGATTTATCGCATAGGTACTTCATAATATTGATAGGTTTATGCGTTTTTACCCGACTACGAAAAGGGAGGGTTATGTTTTTGACAGTCTATGTATGTATAATGTTCATCTGTTCCCTCCTATCTCCTAAACCAGTCATACTCTAAGTGTGTTCCGCGGAACCCTAGGGTTCCGCGATACCCTTGTAGGGGTTCCGCAAGAATTTAGAAAAAAAACTCTCTTTTAAAAACTATTATTTTATTGTAGGGTCCATCAAGTATTTCGCTTTCCAAAAGGGTTCCGTCATCAAAAAAGATTGAGAACCGCTGTCCTAAACCACTTAACCGATTGTGACAAATGTGGTGTTTTTGGAATCGTGATCCGCCTCCTCTCCTCTCTGGTACAGGTATTAGATAAATTCTGGTATTCCAAATATTCGGTATCCGGTACCCGACCACTGCTGCAGCCTGTTGCTGTCCTCGTATAAATAAATTCAGGATATCAAAAAAAACGTAAGCGGTCACTCAATTTCACTTGTTTTATTGTATTGTATTTTGAGATGAATAGTAGGGCTATTCCCAGTATCCTATAGACAGCTCAATCCAGCTCGTACTATATGTGTTCCAAATTAATCGAAATCTGTTCAGCCGTTAAGGCGTGATGGGGTAATAAACATCCAAACTTTCGCATTAATAATATTAGTGGAATTATTTGGTTTTTTTGTAAAAAATTACCCGCACAAATCACATAGTTCAAAGAGTTGAATTTGGCATCATAATATGTAGCCAGCATTTCTGGTATCCGATGTCTTTTAGTCGATGCTCTGTCAATATAAATTTGCTTACTGTATAAAATGCCTACGTCCTGCTCGAGCCGGAGGGCGCGCGTTGCGACTTATGTGTGGGCCTGGCCGCACAAAATACATGCGGGCGACATTACCCTTCGCCCTTGCCCTACAACATATCTTACGTCTCTCCTAAACGGATGATGCCTAAGTTTATTTTACCACTAAAAATGTATTCCTACTTGATACGTGATACTTGAAGCAATAAAACAACCCTCACATAATTAAATTATATTTTATTTACAACTGAAAACCGCTTTAATTCAAAAGAATCTTCTTTGGTCTATAATACCTACAAAATATATATATGCATGTGGAATTAGTACATACTAATAGTAATACTATTTAAATTATCTTATTTACAACGGTGGTGTTTGAACGTCTATCGCTTTTGGAAGCTGAATACTTTGATGAGTAGTAGTCCTACGACTGTGGCTGCGGCCACGCCGATGCCCGCTTTCCACCACGACGAGTGTTCTCCGGTGAGGTTTGCGAAGTGCTTCAAGTGTCTGCAAATAGATAGAAACTTAAACACTCAGCATACCTGGAACTGAAACGTGGACACTCACGGTAGGACGGATTCATAAACTTAAAGTCGCTCAGCGAACTATGCAAAGTGCTATGCTTGGAGTCTCTCTGAGGGATAAGATCCGAAACGAGGTTATCCGACAGAGAACCAAAGTTCTAGACATAGCCCAGAGGATTAGCAAGCTGAAGTGGCAGTGGGCCGGTCATGTCTGCAGAAGAACCGATAACCGGTGGAGTATACGAGTTCTTGAGTGGAGACCACGTCTTGGCAAACGTAGTGTAGGGCACCCTCTAGCTAGGTGGAGCGACGACTTGCGCGGGGTGGCTGGCAGAAACTGGATGAGGAGAGCCGAAAACCGGGCTCAGTGGCGCGCCATGGGAGAGACCTATGTCCAGCAGTGGACTGCAGTAGGTTGACGATGATACCTACCTTTATAGTTTCGACTTGTCTCTATCCATCCACTAGTAGGATCTTCCCCATGGGGATTTATATCGTGAGCCCCCTATTAGTCGGATCTCCCCATAGGGATTACGGCATAGACTAATGCCTATTGTACGTGATTCACGAACAATCGTCGCGAGCTTTGAGTCAAGCAATGGGCACGGACGTTTCGTAGTTTAACACGAGTAAACGTAACTTGTATTACATTTGGACACGTACATGCTATGTGTAGGTACACCTAACAAAGGTCATGCTTTTGCCAAGCCAATCAGACTTAATTTACTATCGTCAAGAATAGAAATTGCTTTTCAGCCTAAGAATCCTGCCGGTGGGTGGATGCGGTAGCAAAGAAATCTTATATACTCATGTGCTCATTGAACAAAATATTATATGTGCGTAGTGATAAAGTTTTAGTACTAACCTGTGCTTGCTGAATAAAATCCAAGCAGCTTGAAATTGACTGATAAAAACAATTAAAATAACAGTACAGACAGTTTAATGTAGCTATGGAATATCATACTTTGCTCACTACTTTTACAGTAGCCATTTGATATTTTCATGTATTTTATAACTTCGGAGTTGTCTACAAAAAGCGGCGAGAACGAATCCCGATTTGCTACAAGGCACCCAGACTAGAAGCAGATATTTTGAGATTGTATCTTTTGTCCGGCAGTCTGTTTGAAAGCACTCATCTTGCAGCCGTTTACTGGGCTCAGTCTCGATAGTTTTTTTTTTTATACTACTTGAATGACGGAACAAGCAGATGGCCCCACCTGATGTTAAGCGGTACTGGTAGTTGCAGTAGGGCAGATCTATACATCGTGTAGCGAGATAATGGGACTCTCAGGGTAAGTACATTTTCTGTTGTAGTTAGAGTTTTGTTCTTAGGAAACGTTAGGTGAATTTCGAAGAAAACTAAAACAGCATATTTGTTTTTTTATAAGTCATATAAGTAGAAAGTTTCATACAAGAGAGTAATTCGTCATCGTGAGGAGAATTGGCATGGTATAGTATGACTTTGCTGATTCCAGCACGTGCCGTGTCTTGAACGTGCCCATACATTTCGTGTAAGTGGAAAGAATCTCCTGCCCTGACTAGAGCGGTACTCAAATTATACAGCCGAATTGGGAACCTTCTCCTTTTTGTTAAGTCGGTTATAATTTTTAATGTAGATCAAAGAGTAAGTAACTAAATGTCGGAGTATTTTCGAATAACACGTTACATGGATACAAAGGTAACTGTATAGCAAAATGTTGTTTTCTCTAAAACTTACTATTTGATTTGGAAGGTTACTTTGGTAAATACCTGATGAGAAATAGGGCCGAGTGAGCCCAACTTGAATTTTTTGAGTAATATTTATCAGGCTGACTAGTTGTTTAAAAAAATCAAAAAAAAGCCGGTTTCATTTTCTTAAAAATTCACCTAATGCTTCCTAGGAACAACCCTCTCTAACTACAACAGAAAAGGTACTTACCCTGAGAGTCCCATTATCCAGCCACACCCTGTACATCCAACTCTAAGCATAAACTAGCTTTTAGCATGCCTTAAAGGATTTGTCACACTGCGTTGACACATGCGTTCTGCGGTCTGCGGTCAGGTCAAAGCGAACGCAGCCCGCACCATGTATGTACAACATTGTCGGTCTCAATATATTTTGTATAGAATGCGATCTGACCGTGCGAGCACAAGTAAAGAACGCATACTGGTGCGACGGGGCGGTCGACCGACAACGTTGTTCATACATGCTGCGGGCTTCGTTCGCAGACCGTAGAACGAATCCAGTGGTTGCTTTCGGTTGTGGCGCGAAATTCAAATTATTTCGGGTTTTTTGCTCATCACAGCTCGTCAACACTTCAGATAGCGAAAACTATGTTGACGGTAATTATATGACCTAACACACAAGTTTTAATTCATAGTATCACAAATATATCATTAGTTTAGCTATGAATGTGCTTGAAACAAAAAAACACTGTAAATACCATTGAAGCACAATCGTACGTAGATAAACTAATGATATTTATGTGATACTATAAATTAAAACTTGTGTGTTACGTCATATAATTACCAGCAACATAGTTTTCGCTATCTGAAGAAGTGTTAATGAGTTGTGATGAGCACAAAACACGAAAAAATAATAATTTCGCGCCACAAGCGAAAGCTTAAATTCCGCCGTCACAGCGAGTTAAAATCTACCAACAAAAAAGTACTTACGGAAATGCGGCCATCGTGGCTAACTTGACGAAGACGTCGTGCTTGTTCTCTCTGATGTTGAAGAACTGCGGCGGGAGGAGCTGGTACTTGGTGCAGAACACCTCGGGCTGCAGGATGTAGTCCTGGCGCGCCGGCAGCGCGTCGCCGCGCGTGCCCACTATCAGCACGGGGATGTGACTTTCCGCGAAGTATTTCTGGAACGTTACCACAACATATCAACATTAACGACCTATTATCGAGAGCCATATCCTATTATCCATACATCCATATTAGGTATTATACATCCAATTTACGTGAGCATAAATCTGGACTCTTGTAAGGCACGACCACGTGCACACACACCACACTCGCAATCGGCACAGACTAGCATCACTGCCGCGGAAACTTGCGAAGTCATCTAAGCTGACCCATGTTATGGGCCCAGCTGTGTATAACAAGCTTCCCGACACCATCACAGAGACTCCTAGCATGACTATTTTTAAGAATAGGTTAAAACGCTGGCTTATCGAGCAAAATTTCTACACATATGACGAGTACATAGCGTTTAAATGAAATAGAAATGTACAGTATACTATCGTATTTTGACATTAATTTTTAACCCTAAAAAAATACACTCTCCAAATTTCAAGTCTCTACGACCAGCGGTGTAGCCTGTACGTTGTAAAAACTAAAGATTTTTTATTTAATTACAAAGAGTACGTTCCCCTTCCGTTTTTCAGGAAAATTTCAGGCGTCGCTGAAACACATGTTTGTTAATTTTATTTGAGGAATCTCCTTGTAAAATTTCAAGGTTCTACTACTAACGGTTTCCGAAATACAGAGCATTTTTGTTTTTCATTAGAACCCCATTTTGAACCCCTTAGCATGCGAATTTTCAAAATTCCTTTCTTAGTACAACCCTAAGCATCGAGACGAACACACCCTCCAAATTTCAAGTCTCTACGACCAGCGGTTTAGGCTGTGCGTTTGACCTCGGTCAGGACATTGCCTTTTATATATTAGATAAATAACTATTATGACTATTATTATTATGCCATATCCTATTCGACGACCTCTGTGGCGCGGCGGGCGAAGGTTCGCCTGCAACGCATTCGATTCCCGCTTCGGAACAAATATTTGTCCGATCTGCAGACATTTGTTCAGGGTGTTCTAGGTATTTTCTATGTATCATAAAAAATATCTATCTACGTTATGTATTGTATTAAGTATATCAGTTATATAGTACCCATAACACAAGCTCTGCTTAGCTTGGGGCTAGATAATGTTGTGTGAAATGTCCAGCATTATTTATTTGATTTATTATCCATTCCTATTATAACGACGATTATCTTCTGTGGCGCGGCGAGCGAGTAGCCAGCTGAGATGCAAGAGGTTGCGGGTTCGATTCCCGCCGTGGAACATATGTTTGTATGATCTACAAATATCTGCTCCGGGACTTATGTCATGGTACCATGGTACTCATAGTTCCTGATAGTAGTAGTACAGCTTAGTAGCCTGATAGTTTTTAGTAGTAGTAGAGCTTTTTTGTGGAAGAGTTCATCCGGGGAACTACTACCACCATACCTATTTCTGCTACAAAGCAGTAGTGCTCGCATTGCTGAGTTCCGGTTTGAAGGGTATGGGTGCCGGTGAAATTACAGGCACATGAGACTTTTCATCTTTATGTCTCAGGGTGGCGGGCGCAGTGCAATGCTCGTCCTAGGTGTACGTGACCTATGAGGTAATGTATTGTAAAAGGCAGAGGTTACTGCTTAACATCAGGTGAGCCATCTGCTTGTTCCGACATTCACCTCAACACAGGGGAACCCTAGTGTGGGATCAGGACTATGTATGTGACTGTTGGCTGTTATGCTATGTTATATCAGAGTTCCCTCTTTGACCGAAATTGTATGTTACCTTACACCATAACGCTCGCAACTTTGAGCTTTCCTATGCAGCCAATAGTTAGCGGCCATGTCTATACCACCTACTATACCAGAGTATATCTATATCAGAGCCTACTATACCACTTAAAAACTTATTTCTCTAACAGAAAATCAGTTTGGCTTCACAGCGGGTAAAGGAACAACGGAAGCTATTCATGCGATTAGACTAGTGATGGAAAAAGCTCGACAAAACAAACAGAACCTATGGATGGTTTTTATAGACCTAGAAAAAGCCGACCGCGTACCTAGAACCATAATATGGCAAGCTCTCAGGGCACATGGTGTCCCCGAAGGCTACATTCGAATTGTAGTGGACATGTACAACAACGTCCAGACGTGTGTTAGAAGTGCAGCAGGACTATCAGAATGCTTCGATATCGGAGTAGGTGTTCACCAGGGTAGTGACCTTAGTCCCCTGTTGTTTAACGTCGTCATGAACTACCTAACTGCAAAATTCAAAAACCAACTCCATGGAACCTTTTATACGCGGACGATGTAGCCATCATATCAGACAATATACAAGAAGTACAGGAAAACCTAGAAGAATAGAGAAAGTCACTCGAGGATAACGGTCTACGCATCAGTAGAACAAAAACTGAATACATGATGTGTTACTTCAACCTCGATGCCCCGTCAATTAAAGAGATCAAAATTAACAACATAATCCTTCCAAGAACGAATACCTTCAAGTACCTGGGATCAGTCATTTCAGAGGACGGATCTATTGAAGCGGACATAACACATAGAACAACATCTGGTTGGATTAAATGGCGTACACCAACAGGAGTACTATGCGATGCAAAAATGCCTAAAAGAACCAAGGGTAAGGTCTATAAAACAGCAGATAGACCAGCATTACTGTATGGCATCGAAGTAAGGCCCTCAAAAAAGAACGAATGAACAAAAACTCCACACAACAGAAATGAGAATGCTGCGATGGGCAGAAGGAGTTACACTAAAAGACAGAGTACGGAACAACTACATAAGAGGAAGTTACAAAGTTGCCCCAATAAGTGATAAAATATCAGAATCAAGGCTGAGATGGTACGGGCATGTTATGCGTAGACCAGAAGACCACGTAGTGAAAAAGTGCCTTTCCATTGCCACTAAAAAGAGGGGACAAGGAAGACCACAAACCACATGGTTGACAAATGTCCAGAATGACATGAAAATACTTGGCCTAACCAAAAATGACACGAACCAGCGAAATACATGGCGCCACATGATTAGGAAAGCCGACCCCGAGTAACGGGAATGAGCGAGGACAAAGAAGAAGAGCCTACTATACCAGCAAGATATTTCTTGGGTGGCATTTGTGTTCACTTTCGACGTGGGGTATAACTACAGAACCGACGTCTATCCCGCAAGCTAATTACGTATCTTGCAATAGCAATGATATAGCAAAAATTGCGCCATTATCGCATCCAAATCGCAAATTCGTATTACGTATCAGCGATAGCAAAGCCAAAGCAAACTATCGACAGTGCTGCCTCTACAGGACAATCTGTAACACAAATGTGCATTCTTCTCTATAGCCGGGCGAAGTTTTCGTTTTACCTATCGTTTTTGACAGCAACGCTTTGGTTTGTGATTGATAAGAACTATGGATCAGACCGTATTAAAGTCATTGACATAGCCCACCGGATTAGCAAGCTGAAGTGGCAATGGGCTGGTATATATGCCGAAGAACCGACAACCGTTGGGGTAAGCGAATTCTTGAGTAGAGACCGCGTCTTGACAAATGTAGTGTGGGGCGCCCTCTGGCTACGTGGAGCGATAACCTACGAAAGGCGGCAACAGGAAGTGGCTGAGAAGAGCCGAGCACCGGGCTCAGTGGCGCGTATTGGGAGAAGCCTATGTCCAGCAGTGGACTAGTGTGGGCTGATGATGATGCTGATGTTGTATTATAGTAGTATTGAGACTCACGATGTATATCCTAGCGATGTACTCGAAGGAGCGACTGGCCGCGACGTCGTATACCAGGCAGGCGACGTCGCAGGTCACCTCGTGCGGCTGCAGCGGGTCCGACACGCGCGTGATGGGTATCTCTTTGAGGACCAAGTATTATAGTAGTATTGAGACTCACGATGTATATCCTAGCGATGTACTCGAAGGAGCGACTGGCCGCGACGTCGTACACCAGACAGGCGACGTCGCAGGTCACCTCGTGCGGCTGCAGCGGGTCCGACACACGCGTGATGGGTATCTCTTTGAGGACCTAGTATTAGTAGTATTGAGACTCACGATGTTATATCCTAGCGATGTACTCGAAGGAGCGACTGGCCGCGACGTCGTACACCAGACAGGCGACGTCGCAGGTCACCTCGTGCGGCTGCAGCGGGTCCGACACACGCGTGATGGGTATCTCTTTGAGGACCTAGTATTATAGTAGTATTGAGACTCACGATGTATATCCTAGCGATGTACTCGAAGGAGCGACTGGCCGCGACGTCGTACACCAGACAGGCGACGTCGCAGGTCACCTCGTGCGGCTGCAGCGGGTCCGACACGCGCGTGATGGGTATCTCTTTGAGGACCAAGTACTTCTCCTGCCCGTAAACCGATACTGTGTTGATGCAGCAGTTCTCTGTGGAGTTGCTGTCGCCTCTCTCGTTCGCGTGTGCTTTTATTTTCTGGAAAATAATGTTTCTTTTGTCACTGCTGAGACTAAAGCAAAGCTCATGCAGCTCAGCTCATGGCATTAGCATTAGTGCATGAGCATCAATAGTCCAGTCAACGAATGGCCCAAAAAGGGGTGTAGAGTGCGTGAGTAGGTACCTAAGCTATTCCTTCAGAGTGCTTAAGGAGTGAAAATACTATATGTCCTCACGACTAGGTGAGCCGGAGTTGGCACAGAAGGTCCCACACATGGGTTTTTAGCTTATATTTCGAAAACGGTAACGGTTTCGGTCTTGTTTGTAAGGCACGCCTCACCATCTTTCTGCACGTCCAGGATGACTGGCAGATAATGCTGTTAGCATTAAGTCCTCCTTGCACTATTGTCTTGTGTGAAAGTTTTTAAATAAATAAATAAATAAAAGCACGCCTCACCATCTTTCTGCACGTCCAGGATGACTGGCAGATAATGCTGTTAGCATTAAGTCCTCCTTGCACTATTGTCTTGTGTGAAAGTTTTTAAATAAATAAATAAATAAAACGGTGCATCGTAGATAAAAAATTATGTTACTAAGTGAAAGCTCATAAAATTATCTACACTTTTTTCGAGTTTCCAACCGTTTTTTGAGCTATTCCGGGTAAATCAAAAAATTCGAAAAAATTGTTTTACGTTTTAGTTTTTTTTGTATTGAAGCAAGGTGGACTTCTCAGAAAAAAGAAATAATAAAATAAATTCTCGGAGAAATCATCAAGAGGCGTGCGGTGATCTATTACAACCCATCCTCAACTCACAGCGAGGTCAAAGAGGCCTGGGACGATGTGTTTCCTCAAATGGTATTGGGCACCAGCAAGACAGACCCAGTACCGCTTCCAGGAGGTTAATGGCAAATAATAAGCCTCACATCAGCTCCCTCTCCACCAACTGGCATCTTCATCCTCAGAGATGGGTGGTCAAAAAAAGGTTAAAATGAATTTTCGAAATTTTTCACTTTTCCTGAGTGTAGCGCGAGAACGGTTAGAAATTCAAAAAAAGTGTACCTACGAGATAAAAGTTGCAGATTGTATGAGCTTTCATTTAGTAAAAGAAAGTTCCCTACGACGCACCGTTTTCGAGATAAAAGCGAAAAACTTTTTTCGTAAGTAAACGTGGATGATCATGGCAAATCCCCCCATCATCATTGCATTATATGGGGGAGGCCTCGTCCACCATTGGACGTTTAAAAGATGATTCTGTTTTTTTTTTTCTTTGTTTGTTCCATTAGCTAATTGTAATTAAACAAACCTTATGCGCGATGCCGAGAAAGCTTCTGCAAATCGACGTCTTCCCACACGACCTTGGCCCGATGACGTGGCACTGGTACACATTGCGGCTGGACTGTTTCTTGGCAATGTCCACCTTTTTGTCCCGAGTTACTGAAAAAAATTCACAGGAAATTAGTACAAAGTTCAAAAAACTAGCTAGACAGAGGAATTTGTTCTCGACAACAACAAAAATAACAGATGACATCAAAAAACTATGAGATCATCTTATTACGTGGTACATGAGCAAACATTAAAATCGTTTGAAGAGTCATGATATAAAAATTAAAAGCATTTTTAGTAGTATTCGGCGTATAAATTCACTCTTGTTTCCCGTTATAGCCTACGTACGGGCTCCTTTTTACCCTCGTAGTTTGTCTGTGTTTATAAATAGCTAGCTTTTTTCCCGTGGCTTCGTAAGCGTGGTGTCGGGATAAAAAACAGCCACAACACACCAAATATCATCAAAATCCGCTCAACCATTACGGTGTTGACTGGAAGTACACATAACGCGAGTGTAGCTGCGGGAGGAAGCTAATAAACAAAGTGCTATTAACTCATTGAGGTAATATGTACTAACATATTACCTCAATGTATTAACTCAGGCATAATGTAGCTTCCTGTTAGTGAAAGAATTTTGTAATTGGATCAGTAGTTCTGGAGATTACCCCCTACATCCACCAACCAAACAACTTTTACCTATTCATACTATTAGTATTAATAGACTTATGTACAAAACCAAATATATATAAAAAGACGCTGACAAGTATAAACTTTGTCCTGGCTGGGAGGCGCGCCAGAAACCTGTATCCAGCAGTAGACTGCAATAAATGATGATGATGACTCCTTCAGGGAAAAAGACGTGTTACACACACGTCTTTTTAAGTCTTACAAAAATATTACTTACTATGTATAGCGCTTTTTTGCGACTCGTTTTCCAGAAAGTTATAGCCCAGATATGCTAAATAAGCACTCGTGTTTTGAAGGTCCAGTAAGGTCATGACTGTCCAGCGACACATCCAGCCTTGCAACGTCAGATAGCCCTGGAAACAGTGTGATCATAAGCTAAGTTCGGTGTTCACGAGGGGACAAAATGTCCCAAGACACAAGTCGCCAGCGACGTCGCGCGACATCGTGCGTTATCGCCCGATTTCCTCCCATGACATGTCTGGTTATATCGTGCGACTTGTCTCTTGTCTGTACATGATAGAAATCACTGGAATTGGGACGAAAAGGGTCACGACAAGATACATAACATATTCACATACATAGTCCTGGGCTCCAATCGCTCTATTTTTAACGTTTCTAACGTTACAATGTAACGTTTTTGGTTTTGATTTGGTTTAAATACTGTAAGAAATGGTATCGCGCTATTTTTAACCTAACACATGATGAACCGTTCTTGTTTTTTTTTTTTTTGCTTGAAAGGTGTTGTTTGTCGGGAGTGTTCTTAGCTATGTTTGATGGAAATCGGTTCAGCCGTTTCATTGCGCAGGGGTTTTTTTTAATTTTTACAAAATTAATTACTTGTATATATAGTGAAAAGTTCGATTGATTGTTAAACCAACATATCTTCCAAAACTAAGCTAAACGTTTACATTCAAATGATTAGCACGGTACAAAATGTGCACAACGTAACGGTTTTGGTTGTGGTTTTGTTTTGGTAAATTTAGGCGATTGGAGCGCTGAACCCACACTAGAATCCCCTGTGTCGAACGAGTACCATGGTACGACAACACCCAGACCCGGAACAATTATTTGCAGATCATTCAAACATTTTTCCAGCCGCGGTAATCGAACCCGCGCCACATAAATCGCCAAATGATGTGAGGCAACATCTAAAATAAATAAATAAATAATTCTGGACAATTCACACAACATTATCTAGCCCCAAGCTAAGCAGAGCTTGTGTTATGGGTACAAGACAACTGATATACTTAATACAATATATTACATAGATAGATATTTTTATTATACTTATAAATACCAAGAACACCCTGAACAAATATCTGCAGATCGCACAAATATTTGTTCCAAGGCGGGAATCGAACCCGCAACCTCCTGCGTCGCAGGCGGACGATCGCCCGCCGCGCCACAGAGGTCGTCAACTTGGGGAAGATATTATAATAGTGTTCTTACCTTATCATTGGTAGGTACAGTGTATCTCAAGTTGTGCCACGGGACTCTCGGGCAGCATGAGAACACATTCTTGAGCTCTGTGGGATTCAGCATACCATCTTTGTCCCGGTCATACTTTTCAAATACTTGAGTAAGGAACTGCTGTCCTTTGTATGACAATTCTGTTGTACAACCAACTGGTACTTTAATACTGCAACAAAAGATGATAATGGGGTTGGAGAGTTTGGAGCATGTCTTAATGGTTGTCATCTTGCTATGTAGGTTAACTATTTGATATTAAAAAGGGTTTCACAATTAAAACAATTTTGCATTTAAGGCATATCACATTTTTGGTGTTTTGAATATTAAATAAATAATGCTGGACAGTTCACACAACATTAACTAGCCCTAAGCTAAGCAGAGCTTGTGTTATGGGTACTAGATAACTGATATAGGTACGTAATACAATACCTTACATAGATAGATATTTTTTATTATACATAGAAAATACCCAGAACACCCTGAACAAATATCTGCGATCGCACAAATATTTGTTCCGAGACGGGAATTGAACCCGCAACGAACCTAAGCCACAGAATATAAAATAGTACAAGTATCAATAGTATAATTGAGGTCGTCAATATCAGGTAATCTTAGGCATGGTAATTTAGGCAATTACTTCTCAGACGATTTTGGAATAAGATGTTCTGAAAAGGAAACCCTACTTTCATAAACTTACCTAGCATACAAGTAACTATGATTTAAATCTAAACTCTCATCATAGCCAAACTTCCGGAGCACAGTCCAAGTGGTCTCATTCCGCCCTCTTTGTATGAACAAGCAATGTAAGAAAATAAAGCCCTTTATTGTTATACAATCATTCTCTATACCACCAGCAATGTTCTGGGCAATTACGGATTTTACTTCATCTAAAACCTGAAATATATCACACATTAGTAACAGAGCTAAACAAAACAAGCATTGTGTTCAGTTATTAGCTTTATAAGTACATTCAGATCAGTTAACAGTATTCAAGTTACATAAACCATACTGTACATTTTTTTTCATATTAATGTCTATATTTTTTTCTTATTGTTTGAGCCATGTTTTAGATAGATGTAACACCTTTCAGATACTATCTGCAGTCAAGAGTTGTATGTGAAAATAAAATACAATAGGTATCCTTAAAGGTAATCAGTTACCTACTTCATACAAACCTGTAATTGCAGAGGTGATTCAAAACATTTTTTCTGAAACATTGTGACTTCATAATCATCTAGGACACCATCACCGTCTAGATCACAGATTTTGAATATCCTTGATAAAGCTTGTTTGCATTTCTCCGTCAACTGAAGAAGAATGTTAAAAATGAAATTTTTGTTGTTTTTTACAACAGATATTTCTAATATAGACATACTGATCTTACCTCCTGTTCATCTATTGAATAAATTGGGTTAATTGGATGCAATACTGCTTTTTGTGCATTGTAGAACATTTCTGATACATTTACTAGGGATTTAGCCGAACATTCAATGCATCTATCAACCTCTGGGTACTCTTCAGCAATGTCCCAAATATTCTAGAAAGAAAATATGCTGATTAGTCTATTCAAGTCAATGGTTATTTCTTGGTCACACTGCATAAGGGTCAGTGATCAAGTAGTGGGGCCTTATGGCCTTGAATCCAAGTGCACCTCTCCAGTTCTAATGAAGAAGCCATAGTATGCATGAGAATCTTGTGAGACTTACATCAATAACTGAATAATCAATTAAGTCAATCTTGTTTCCAACAAGAATAACAGGCTTCCTATAAACCTCTTGGCAGTTATCTCTAACAAACGGCAACCAGTATGAAGCAATTTTATTTAAAGTGTCTTGTTTGTCTACAGAGAATACTATGCATATAACATGGGCTCTCTCTATCTCCTCAGCTACCTGCTCCAACGATTGCTCCGCAACTGAAACATGTACAAAAAGCTAATGAACAGCAAGCATAACAATTCCTAACTTTATCTACAATACAACAATACATCTCAAATTCCCATGCTTTCCAGTAAGTTTCACTGGATTGTTATTGTAGTTTTTCTACACAAGAACTGTTGTATAATTATTAAATGCTTTTATCCAGATAATCTAATTGGATTTTCATACACATTAGGCTTTACTCACCACAAATATCAACGATATTGGTCGGAACTTGCTCTGGCGTTACGTCGGCTGGTATTGTAATCTCTTCCGCTTTAGGGGGCACATGTTCCGTGAACTCTTCAGTCACTAAAGAGAGTATGAGAGATGTTTTCCCAACGCCAGGATCACCCAGCAGCAGGATCCGAACATTTCGCGGAATCGATTCGAAAACCATTTTGTTAGCTCGTCAGAACTTTGTTAGCTCATTTTTCTAAAGTAGCAAGGAAGTTATTTTTTTCGTGATTATTATTGATTTTGTTGCCGAATCTTTAAGATAAGTACCTATTTTGTCTAATCGATTTTCTTCATTTTATTTATGCAATTTTGTAACCCGGTGGTATAGCAGAACGAGCAGCCCGAGCGTCAGAGACAACATAGACTAGAAAAATTGCAAAAAAACGCAAAAAAAAAATTGTAAACATCAGTTGTCACAAATGAAAGCAAAGAATATTCTGCTAATGATATCATGATTTCACAGTTATAGCGGTTTCGCACTACCTACGTTCGATCAATCCGTGAAAATACGGTCTGGAGTATTCGTAGAAATATTTGTATGATAGTTTATGCACTTGATCCAATTTCCTTCATCCGATTTCTACTGATGGAAATCGGATCATACTTTCACGGATTCGAATTAGGATCTGCGAGTGCGCAACCGACGTTATATCACTTGAAAATGGTATAATTGTATGGTGTATTCCTCGGAAGCCATTATAAGAAAAGAAGAAAAAGGGTCACCACAAAGAACTTTTGGAAAATCTTCCCCACAAACTACAATTATGGATTAACCATAGATTTATTTAGCGTTGCGAAAAAATACTACGTCTATGGGATTAACTCACGTATTCAGTCGTTCCTCAAACCTCCGTCCACTCTACAGAGGGCCAACCACAGGTTTGTAATTTGTTGCAACTCGGAATAACGAAAACCGAATTGCGACTCGAAATGTGGTAATTTGTATGGAGTCACCGATGAGCGGCCCTAGCGGATAAGTTGTGGAACTTATTTGCTAGTATGGGTTTCTTTGGTTATACCGACTACCGAAAAACGAGTCGGAAATCCACTCACTGCGATCATTTCGTGAGACCAACTCACGATTACAACGGTTTTTCTGCAAAATGCGATGCTGAGTTCCCAAATTGACAGTACTATGATCGAAATCACTCGAAATACGATAATCGTTTCGTGTTTCACTCTCACTTGTGTTTTGCACAGTGAGAAGCTTGTTTTCGATAAGTTGAGATCAAATCTTTAGGAGTTTTTTAGAACGATTTTATCTTCTTTAGTTAAATGTTAGTAGGTATGTCTTCAAGATATTTTCTAGCATGGAGATGGATGGAAGAACGACGGTCTCGTCAGCTAGTACGAGAAATGCAGGCCAGACATCGGGAATCTTTCGAGCCCATCAAAGATCTCCCAGAGCCAGAATTTAGGAGGCGGTATCGGCTGTCCAAGGATGCCTTCTTGTTCCTGTGTGAAGAGTTACGGCAGAAAACCGACCTCAAGTCTACTCAGCGTGTGAGCCTTGAATTAAAGGTGAGTCCAAGTAGTTACTTAGAACTATTAGACAGTGGTCCCCACATACCAACAAAAATGAAAATGTAATTTTGCTTGTAAGTATTATTTTTTCTAAGAAAGAACCAGTAACTTTAAGCACTTGGTAAATACAGAATTCAGTGGGCCTCACAGGTATACCTACTCCTTTCATGCACATTTCTTCCAGTTATTTATTAAAATCTGTCCCATAGAACTCTTTTCTAGGGATTTTGCACATTTTATAAATAATTATCAATTGTGTTCCTTTCAGATTCTCACTGCCCTCCTATTTTATGCCACTGGGTCTACCAGCGGCTGGAAGGTGTGGCCCAAAATGTATCCCAAGAATCGTGCAGCAGGTTTGTATTATATATTTAATGTTCATCTAGAGAAGAACACTCTTACGTCAAAAGTCACTAAAAAAAGCTAACTTACATATCATCTTTATACAGGTATCTAGAAGAGGGTACAAAGCCACTAATCCATCCGGAGATGTTGTCTAAATACATTGTATTTCCACAAACACCTGTGTATAGAAGGAATGTCAGTCAAAAGTAAGTTCAAATTGTGTTAACTAAATTAATGCATTTTCAGACCAATCACCGCCCATATACTTACTACAATTACCAACAAGAGCTCCATTGTCAAAGTCAAAGTCAAACTCAAAAGTATTTTATTCATTGAAATCACAAGGATCATTTTAAATCGTCTTAAAAAATAAATTTACAGTTACTCCTGTTCCAACGCAACCAGACCTAGAAGAATCAGGCAACAAACACGGTCTGTTTTTCTTTTGATGATCCTTCTTACTACTAGGTGGAGAGCGCCTGTGTGGTGCCTCGAGAACAAGTGGAAGCTGATTCAAGGAAAAAAGGAAAACCAAATTAAAATCCTTACTTAGGTAGGCAGTCAAAAGTAAGATGATAGAGAGAATCAGCAAAAGTTCATAAGGCAGCACACACTACGCTTGATATACACATAAATAACACATCAGTAATAAATTATATGCAGGTACAGACATTGCAAATTGACAAATTAGGTGTCGAGGGGCAGAGCGACATCAGGCCACGCGGCTTTATCATTAACATAGTCATGTAGTGTGTAATACGCTTTCTTAATTAAATTATTCTTTATGTAAGATTTAAATCTTCGAATCGAAAGTTTAGAAGCACTTTCTGGAAGTTTATTATAGAACCGAACAGAATTCCCCATAAAAGACCCACTTACTTTTTTAAATCTAAATTTGGGAATACTCAGTTTATTTTTATTTCTCGTGTTAAAACAATGCACGTCACTTTTTTTCATAAATCTATCTAAGTGTTTATGTGTAAATAATAAGGTTTCGTAAATGTATTGCGATATTACGGTGAGAATGTTAATTTCCTTAAAACGCTCCCTCAAGGAGTCACGTGGCTTCATTTTATAAATGGCACGTATTGCCCGTTTTTGTAAAACAAATATTGCTTGGATGTCTGCTGCTTTCCCCCACAGAATGATGCCATATGACATAACACTATGGAAGTAGCCAAAATAAACTAGCCTAGCTGTAGCTTCATCAGTAAGCTGCCTTATCGTACGAACTGCATATGCAGCGGAACTAAGTCTACCGCAAGTGCCTCAATTTGTGGTCCCCACTGCAAACTTGCATCAATATTAAGTCCTAAGAAAACAGTAGAGTTTACAAGATTGAGTGTCTCGCCATTTACTTTAATATTAGTTGGGTAATGTTTTACATTTGGCAAAGTGAATTTAATGCATTTCGTTTTTTTAGCATTAAGCAACAGATTATTTACTGTGAACCAATCAAGAACTCGCGATAGTGATTTATTTAGATCATCGTAATTAGCTTTTGACCTATCAACTTTGAAAATTAAAGACGTATCGTCAGCAAATAAAACTATATCACATATGTCTTTTACATAAAAAGGGAGATCGTTAATGTATACTAAAAATAGAAATAGGCCTAGTATTGAACCCTGGGGCACTCCCATAACAATAGACGATCCTGAAGACCTTTCACCACCAACGTCAACTTTTTGTACTCTATTGGATAAGTAAGAATTTACAAGGTTAATTGCCTGATTTTGGATGCCATAATGTTTTAACTTCAAAATTAGAGTAGCATGACTCACGCAGTCGAATGCTTTGGATAGGTCGCAGAATACTCCGATCGCGTCTTGCGAGTTTTCCCATGCTTGAAATATGTGTTCCAAAAGCATGGTACCAGCATCAGCTGTTGATCGACCCTTGGTAAATCCAAATTGATGACTATGAAGTAGTCTGTGGAAGTTAAAGTGTGACAATAATTGAGTGAGAATAAGTTTTTCAAAGATTTTACTTAACGCGGGCAATATAGAAATCGGCCTATAATTAGATGGATCTTTTGCATTTCCAGACTTGAACAAAGGAATTAATTTACTATGTTTCATAAGATCTGGAAAGATTCCGTCGTCAACACATCTATTAAAAATGTAGGCTAAGCATGGAGCAATATCAATAATTATAATACCTAACACCTTTGTGGATATTCCCCAAAGATCTTCAGTATTTTTAATATTAAGTGACTTAAATGTCTTAACAATACTTTCGGCATTTACGTATCTAAAGCTAAACGCGATCTCACATTTAGCAACACTTAGTTCCAATAAAGTAGATGCTCCAGAGGCAGATGATTGTAATGACTGGGTTACAATAACTGGCATATTAGAGAAAAAATTGTCAAAGGCATTCGTGACATCAATCTTTTTTGTCAATGTTGTATTGTTTATGTTTAATTTGATCTGCTTATTGCGTGTCTTCGATTTACCTGTTTCATTATTAATTAATTTCCTAGTTGCCTTAAGTTTATTCGATGTCCACTTTCTGACTTCATTATCTCAGAATATTTACTCAAGTTTTTTATTATAAAATGGAAAAAAGTATGTACAATGTATGTATGTAGGCGATTCAAGATTATTTTTTTATTTCAGATTCTACACTAAATATGCATTCCCAGGCATCATTGGATGCATTGACTGCACCCATGTTAAAATTGTGAAACCAGCGGCTCAAGAAGAGCATCTATACTTCTGCAGGAAAAACTATCACTCGATATGATATATGAGTTATATCAGATATGATAGCGAGTACAGGATTTTGAATGTTAACCCCAAATATGGTGGAGCAAATCATGATGCTTTCATTTGGGAGAACAGCTTGGTGAACACATATATGCAAAATTTGCACCAAAACGGTGAAATGGTGTGGCTTCTGGGTAACAACCATTATTTAATTTCTTAGCTCAATTATGTTATAACAAGCATGACTGTATCATTTATTGACTGATGTAACATATTTATTATTATTTTATGCTTGTGTACCTAAATCTAATAATTATGATACAATGGAGCTCTTGTTGGTAATTGTAGTAAGTATATGGGCGGTGATTGGTCTGAAAATGCATTAATTTAGTTAACACAATTTGAACTTACTTTTGACTGACATTCCTTCTATACACAGGTGTTTGTGGAAATACAATGTATTTAGACAACATCTCCGGATGGATTAGTGGCTTTGTACCCTCTTCTAGATACCTGTATAAAGATGATATGTAAGTTAGCTTTTTTTAGTGACTTGTGACGTAAGAGTGTTCTTCTCTAGATGAACATTAAATATATAATACAAACCTGCTGCACGATTCTTGGGATACATTTTGGGCCACACCTACCAGCCGCTGGTAGACCCAGTGGCATAAAATAGGAGGGCAGTGAGAACCTGAAAGGAACACAATTGATAATTATTTATAAAATGTGCAAAATCCCTAGAAAAGAGTTCTATGGGACAGATTTTAATAAATAACTGGAAGAAATGTGCATGAAAGGAGTAGGTATACCTGTGAGGCCCACTGAATTCTGTATTTACCAAGTGCTTAAAGTTACTGTTTCTTTCTTAGAAAAAATAATACTTACAAGCAAAATTACATTTTCATTTTTGTGGGTGTGTGGGGACCACTGTCTAATAGTTCTAAGTAACTACTCGGACTCACCTTTAATTCAAGGCTCACACGCTGAGTAGACTTGAGGTCGGTTTTCTGCCGTAACTCTTCACACGAACAAGAAGGCATCCTTGGACAGCCGATACCGCCTCCTAAATTCTGGCTCTGGGAGATCTTTGATGGGCTCGAAAGATTCCCGATGTCTGGCCTGCATTTCTCGTACTAGCTGACGAGACCATCGTTCTTCCATCCATCTCCATGCTAGAAAATATCTTGAAGACATACCTACTAACAATTAACTAAAGAAGATAAAATCGTTCTAAAAAACTCCAAAAGATTTGATCTCAACTTATCGAAAACAAGCTTCTCACTGTGCAAAACACAAGTGAGAGTGAAACACGAAACGATTATCGTATTTCGAGTGATTTCGATCATAGTACTGTCAATTTGGGAACTCAGCATCGCATTTTGCAGAAAAACCGTTGTAATCGTGAGTTGGTCTCACGAAATGATCGCAGTGAGTGGATTTCCGACTCGTTTTTCGGTAGTCGGTATAACCAAAGAAACCCATACTAGCAAATAAGTTCCGCAACTTATCCGCTAGGGGCGCTCATCGGTGACTCCATACAAATTACCACATTTCGAGTCGCAATTCGGTTTTCGTTATTCCGAGTTGCAACAAATTACAAACCTGTGGTAGGCCCTCAGAGGGCTTACCACAGGTTTGTAATTTGTATTTTTATTTGTATTTTTTTCTGGTAGTACAATCGTCCTAGCCATGTCTAGATGTTTGACTTTGAATAAGGTTTGTTTGTGGTTGGTTGGAGCGTAGTAACAGTGACAGTGTCTATCAGACTCTTCCCGCCACTTTCGAAAAGAGACGTTGTCTACTTTTATTTTATTTCTTTTCCTGTTGTTTTCTTGAGTTATTTTGTGTTATTTTGGTGGCATTTTAACGAATGTAGCTCGTTTAAAAAGCACAAGTGTAGTGAAATGAAATGTAAGTGAATTGCGGACTTTTGAAATTAGTGGAAATTGTCTACCAAAGTTTTAGTAAAATTGGCCACCGTTTTACTAAAACATGACTCGACTGTGACTTTGACGACTTGGAAGGAGTGTAACGTTGCAAAATATATTGAAAATACAATATAGTGAAAATACAGATACTTGAAAATGGCAAATGCACAAGCCGTGCGGCGCCAATTATAAAGAAAAAAAAAAAAAAAAAAAAACAGTGTCTGTATTTTTTGGTGTCTGTCTATAGAGTTTTTTTTACATTTCTACGAGGTTTTGTGAAGTGAAATTACTACAACATCCACCATATGCAGACTCCGACTAGGCCATGTATGCACACCAGTGCACTTAGCCAAGCTAAGGATTAGGGACAGCTCTGTATGTGAATGTGGTCTAGTTGAAGGGAGTATTGACCATATCTTCTTTTCATGCCCGCGGCTTCAGCTATCTCTGTTTGATGTCACTCCCCCGGAAATCCCTCGTCCTTTTTTCTCTAAATCCCTTTTATCCCTTGTATATACTCGCTTTATATGTATATTGTGTAAATTTATCAGTAGAAACAACATAAAATTGTAAGATCATGTACAATATAAATGTATATTATGTGTATAGTTTTGTATGTATATTGATTGTGTGAATATTTTGTTTTGTTGTTATGTGTATTAGTTTTTTTTTTCAGTTAAGTGTGAATCAATTTGTATTACATAATCACGTTCGATTCTCCCTTTAAGGTGGATGCGCAAGGTTGCGGCGCGAAATTCAAATTTTTTGGTGTTTTTTGCCCATTACAGCTCATCAACACTTCTTCAGATAATGAAAGTTGAGTTCGCGACAAGTAGGAGATTTAACACAAATGTTTTAATTGATAGTATCTCATAAATATCATTAGTTTAGCTATGATACCCCTAAACACATTTTTACAGTGTTTTTGTTTGTTTAGGGGTATCGTAGCTAAACTGATGATATTTATGAGATACAATCAATTAAAAAATGTGTGTTAGGTCTCCTAGTTGTCGCGAACTCAACTTTCGTCATCTGATGAAGTGTTGATGACCTGTAAAGGGCAAAAAACACCAAAAAATTTGAATCTCGCGCCGCAAACGTGAGCATTCACCTTAAACCGTACCTTTATCTTTCCTCAAACTCCCAGCACTTTTTTGGTTTTATGTCAAGTTAATCACCTGTCATTGGCAAACTCTTGTGGCACCACTACCGGTCCGCTGAACACGCCAAAAAAAAGAAGAAGAAGAAGAAGTGAAATTAATTAGTTTTTGTTAATATGTCTACTTCTGTGTGTAGAGTGTGTTTAATCACCGATGTCAGAATGTTTAGCATTGGTCACATCAAACTACTAGAAGTGCACGAGAAACTTACAAGTACTAAGGTAAATACACTCTAGCTTCGCGGTTCACGGGTTCTGCCATGAAGTACTGCCTGAAGTACCTATAGTGATAGGATCCAGTGCGCCTCACAGAGGCTCCTTTTATGCAATTCTAGCGTCCGCCTGCGGCTTAGCTCCCAGGTTACTGGGGTAAAAGGTAGCGTAGGACATCATAATCTATCGGTGTATAAAATTTTATCTAAATTGGTCCAGCTCTCGTAGTGTTTCTTTTTATTTTTTTTATACAATTTGTAATGACGGATCTAGCAGACGGCCCACCTGATGTTAAGTGGTACCCTCTGCCTATGAACAATGCATTACCTCACAGGTCACGTCCACCTAGGACGTACCCTACGTGGTGTTTCACTGCGCCCACCACTCTGAGACAAAGATGAAAAGTCTCATGTGCCTGTAATTTCACCGGCAACCATACCCTTCAAACCGGAATACAGCAATGCAAGCACTTCTGCTTTGCGGCAGAAATAGGTATGGTGATAGTACTTCCCCGGACAAACTCTTTCACAAAGAAGCTCTACTACTACTAAAGGTAGCGTAGGAGATCATAATCTATCTATGTATCAAATTTTATCTAAATTGGGCCAGCTTTCGCAGTTATATAACAAACAAATGTCCAAACTTGTATTTACTTATAGGTAAGTACCTACTTATTTGTGTGTGAGTTGTGTTGACACATTGAACTAGCTAGTTAGGTACTCACAGCAGTACTATTGCATTTGTTTCAGCTCAATGCAGACAGCGGGATGCCTCACACGATATGCTACTTGTGTCTCTCTCAGCTGCAGAAATGCACCAGGTTCTCTGACATCGCACACAAATCAGAACAAATCCTTAGAGATCTATTGCACAATGGCATTGAGGTAAACATAACTAGATGTTTGAGTTAAGGTCATGCTCAACGGGGAGGGAGGTGGAGGAATTCAACAATTCCATCTCCATATCAAATAATCAAAAGTTATTTCTTTTTTCGGTTGTAGATAAGGGCAGTAGAGGATCCGCACTAGAGACAACCTGCACCCATCTGTTTAATGGATGAAAAGTATTTTATATGAACTTTAATATATTAGAAAATATATCTCAAGTAAACTAAAGTAATGTTTATTTTCTCAAATAGTTGGCGGTACATTAGTAAGGTTTACATAAACACAAATACAAATAGCTTAATTAAGTAGCTTTACATTAATTCATACAGCGTTACTAACAAAAATTAAGTTTGTAGCAATTTAAGCTCTATTCCCCACACTAGGTCTCCACTGAGCCTGTAATTGTAGGGTCATAGTGACTCGCTTGGGTTGTCTACAAAATTGCTGCCCAGACTATGATTCGCAAAAAATTTAAAAACCAGCCAAGTGCGAGTCGGACTCACGCACTAAGGGTTCCGTACCATTATCTATAAAAACCGGCCAAGTGCGAGTCGGACTCTCGCACGAAGGTTTCTGTACCATTATCTATAAAAACGGCAAAAACATCACGTTTGTTGTATGGGAGCCCCCTTAAATATTTATTTTATTCTGTGTATTTGATGTCATAGCGGCAACAGAAATACTTCATCTGTGAAAATTTCAACAGTCTAACTATCACAGACTGTCACGATTATTAAAAAAAGTAATTTTTATTTGTCTGGACAGGAATTTTAGGAACAACCCACTCGAGATATATTTTCTAATATATTCAATTTCATAAAAAATACTTTTCATCCATGAAACAGATGGGTGAAGGTCGTCTCTAGTGCGGATCTTAGACTAGGGGGCACTGAGGTTTCTTTTGTATTTTTTTTTAATTATTATTTTTACCTTTCATTTAGTGTTTTTCTTAGCCAGTAACTAATGTAAAATGCATTTTGCTTACTTACGGTTTTTGAGATATGAAGTCTAAAACAAATTCTGTTCTCTTAATTGTTTCTCAGTGCCCCCTTATCAATACTCTGACCATGCCACATAGGGTGCGTCCTAGGTGGATGTGACCTATGTGGTAATGCACTGTTTATAGGCAGAGGGTATCGCTTAACATCAGGTGGGATATCAGCTTGTTCCGTCATTCCAAGTAATATAAAAAAACAAAAAATAATATCCCTGTCTCAGGATAAGCTTCACCTTACATTTTAGACCACTTTAGTAGCACTTTTATTCGTTTCAGATAACACATGAAAGCGTTATGCTGAAACCGGAAATCAAACACAGCTTATCAATGACTGATATACAATTCATATATTTTAATGATCATTTGCACAATAGCACTTCGGTTACTGTCAAGGTAGAACAAGTAGCAGTGAAAGAAGAAACAACAGCTGAAGAAGGGTTGTATGATATTGAAGAGAGTACATATTGTGAATATGTTGATAATTCAATGAATATAGAACAGTCGTCATTAGATGAAGAAACAACAGCTGAAGAAGGGAAGTATGATATTGAAGAGAGTACATGTTGTGAATATGTTGATAATTCAGTGAATATAGAACAGTCGTCATTAGATGAAGAAACAACAGCTGAAGAAGGGAAGTATGATATTGAAGAGAGTACATGTTGTGAATATCTTGATAATTCAATGAATATAGAACAGTCGTCATTAGATGAAGAAACAACAGCTGAAGAAGGGAAGTATGATATTGAAGAGAGTACATGTTGTGAATATGTTGATAATTCAATGAATATAGAACAGTCGTCATTAGATGAAGAAACAGCAGTCGAAGATGAGTTGTATGATAGTGAGGAGAGTACACAATTGGAAAATGTTTCAAAGAATATAGAACAGTCTTTATTAAATGACACAAACACTAACAATGACATAGGCATTTATGTCTATTGTGATACATGCAACAAAAATTTTGACTCAAAATATCATCTGGTGGCACATTTCAGAACTCACACCGGAGAAAAGCCATATATCTGCAATATATGCAGTAAAGCATTTACTCAAGCTAGTAATTTAAAACAACACATTAAAACACACACTGGAGAAAAGCCACATGCCTGCAACATATGCAGAAAAGCATTTTCTCTAGCTGCTACTTTAAGAGACCATATTAAAACACACACTGGAGAAAAGCCATATACCTGCAATATATGCAGTAAAGCATTTACTCGAGCTGGTCATTTAAGAAACCATATTAAAACACACACTGGAGAAAAGCCATATACCTGCAATATATGCAGTAAAGCATTTACTCAAGGTGGTCATTTAAGAGAACATATTAAAACACACACTGGAGAAAAGTTACATGTCTGCAATATATGCTGTAAAGCATTTACTCAAGCTCGTTATTTAAGAGAACATATTAAAACACACACTGGAGAAAAGTTACATGTCTGCAATATATGCAGTATAGCATTTACTCGAGCTGGTAATTTAAGAGACCATATTAAAACACACACTGGAGAAAAACCACATGCCTGCAGTATATGCAGTAAAGCATTTACTCGAGCTGGTCATTTAAATCGACACATTCAAACTCACACTGCTGCACGGGATAAAGGTTATAAGCTTTCAAATTAACACAGTCCTGGTTGAGAGTTCAGACAATGGTGCCCCTGAAAAGAGTCTTGTGAAAGGATTCAGTGCGTCTCGCAGAGGCTCATCGAATGCACATGTCTTCGAATATCCTGACACATGCCGGTTGCCGCACGATGTAACACCACCGTAGCCGGAGCACTAAATTCAACTCATTCGATTCTCTGCCGTATTTCTTAACGTAGTTTTAATTGTAGGTCCCGGGTTCAACCAACAGTTCTCTATAGCATACAAATTGCACTTAGAAAAGTTATTTTATTATAAATAAAAATCTCTTATTATCTCTTATTATAATCTCTTATATACAATCTCCCTTATTATGTAAAAGACATTTGTTATATAGTTTTATTCGCTGACGATACGTCTTTAATATTCAAAGTTGATAGATCAAAAGCTAATTACGATGATGTAAATGAATCACTATCGCGAGTTCTTGATTGGTTCACTGTAAATAAGAACTAAATGCATTAAATTCACTTTGCCAAATGTAAAATATTACCCCACTTATATCAAAGACACTCAATGTTGTAAACTCTAGGTACTGTTTTCTTATAGGTCTTAATATTGATGCATGTTTGCGTGGGGACCACTAATTGAGGCACTTGCGGGTAGAATTAGTTCCGCTGCATATGCAGTTCGTACGATAAGGCAGCTAACAGCTAGGCTAGTTTATTTTGGCTACTTCCATAGTGTTATGTCATATGGTATCATACTTTGGGGGAAAGCAGCAGATATCCAAGCTATATTTGTTTTTACAAAAACGGGCAATACGTGCCATTTATAAAATGAACCCGCGTGACTCCTTGAGGGAGCGTCAAATCGCAATACATCTACGAAACCTTAATCTTAATTCTAATTCTAGGTGTTAAGACCTGCACTGACATTCTGCTGTGGGGTGTATTGTGCATTCCTAGGAATGCATCCATAACTTTTTGAGATATTCTGATCTGCATTCACAGATTTTGGAAAAAATGTACAGACAGCAAGAAAATGGTAAATTTACACAAAAACATTTTTTATGCCAATCGATCCTGTTTCTTATATGGATCAAAAGTCTTTACTGGACCGACTGAGGTTTGAGTACTATAAATGTCAAAAATCACCAAAAACATTTCCCATAAATTTTGTAAGGAAAAACTATTTATTATTCAACTCGAAATATTCTTTGTTGCCAAACGATTCTATTGCTTACTGTGGTCAAAAGAAGAGGCCACCTGAAATGTGTGAACAGATATTACGGTAAGTCACAACCGGTTTACATGCAGGTAACTTATGCAGGGGGCATAAGATAAATTTTAGTTTTTGCTAAGCCTGCCTAGTGGCATACTGTACCTAGAAGCAAAACTGCCTACCTAAGTGGAAAATAATAGTTGTATCGATAATCTTCTACAACATTAGAACGAAAACAAATCAAAATAAAATAAAACCATTTTAACACGTATTTACAAAATAAGCTTCAATTGAGACGGTTACGGTTTATCCTACCTGGTAACGCCAAGTTCCTAATTTTATATATTTTGGTGCTTTCCTATATCCAATTTCCCCACCTTATAAAAATGCAGGGCTATTAACAGCAAGCCACACTGGGCGCGACATCGCGCCCTCTCCTGTCAAAACGACAGTTGAAATCTGTACGCGCTACTAACCAGCCGATAATTCACTCAAATAATAATGCATTGAACTTTTCACCCTTTAATATATAATTGTGTACTTCTGCCGCGAGTGCTGTCCTATGCTTACCGCGTAGAAGACTTTGTGATATATACCGGTGCATCATACATCTTCATAAACATTTTAACCTATGGTCGTGCGATAAGAAGCCCTGAATTGGTGCCAGCGCTGGTCTCCAGGGAGCCTCCAGAAACTGCTGTTGGACCGTGAGTAGCTCTGCTTCCTTTATCTCTCATATCCTTCACGTTGTTTTGCTAGCACCAGTTTTATTAATTTAAAAACACAGTCCACTCAAATTCCCAGCCGTGGGAAACATTCCCACGATATACTTGGCGCGACCATAAAAGTGGTCCTTCGAGCCGGATAGATCCAACCTCCCTTATTAGAATACTCTCATAGGCTCTAATAAGTGAATTACATTCATTGCGAGTGTAATTATATTCCTACAAATAGCGTGCCATTGCGTCACCTATTTTCCCAGCCTAAAATATTGGCATATTTTCACTCGTAGCACTGAGCTACTTGTTTCCCCAGCTAGGTATATTATTTATCTACGCATATTAATATATATTTTACATAAATAATAAAGTATATAAGTGTAATTAACAGATTTGTAACATATCTCGATACAGTGTGCCTACCCTCTAAATCTCGTAGAAAAATAATGTTATAGGTACGTCTCCTCGCTCCGTTCTCGAACGTTCGGTATAATCCGACCAATTAGTGGAGCAGCGCGTCTATACAGCGCGCTCACCGTATAGGTACATAATAAACAACCAACTTATTTTGGCTGTGTATGTTTGTCCGATTCTTTATAACTTGACATTGCGTAGCAACACAATACTTCGCTGCAGCTTATTTGCGCCGCTTACGTTTTTTAGGTACCTACCTATAAGTATTTAGTTGTTTACGATATTCCTGTTGATTATTGAACGTTATCACAATGCCGCCAAAATTAGATCCTAAGTCTAGCGATTGTGATGATGTTGATGATCCTAGATTATCTATCTTACTTGCTAAACGTGAAGCAATATTTGAAATAATTCAGAGAATCTATGATCAGTCTTCTGAGTATGATATAAGTACGAACGTCGATAAGAGGGAACGTTTTCTTGACGGATCTTCACAGGTTGATTCCTTACGTGAAAAATTTGAGAAGATTTTAGATGAATATAATTCTCGCTTGTTGGAATTAGATCCAACCGAGAAGCCTGATTACAAAAGTCTGTACGCTTTTGAGACTTTGTATAGTAGGATCAAGCGGGTTCATTCACAATGTTCTGGTTCATCACTGGAGAACCAGAATGCATCTGCCGCACTGCTAAAAGCTAAGCCTAGACTCCCACCTATTCAGATTTCAGAATTTGATGGTGATATAAAATCCTGGCATATGTTTTATACGACATTTAAATCTGTAGTGCATGATAATCCATCGCTTACCGATGCCGAGAAATTATATTACCTTTTACCTAAACTGACTGGCAGGGCCAGGATCACGTGCGTAGGTATAAGCCCGTGCGCAGAAAATTATGAGCTGATTTTACAAACACTAATAAATAAATACGACGATAAGCGAATGTTAGTGTCTGCTTATTTAAATCAGATGTTTGACTTTAAACCTTTTCAAGTGGCTTCCGCTGTTAACTTTGATTCCTTCAGTGATCATTTTGCCAGCGCCGTTAGTGCTTTGAAAAACCTAAAGTTAGATAACCTAACAGACTTGATCGTATTGCATATAGCTATAAAAAAGATAGACTCAGAATCGGTTCGTGCGTTTGAGACTAGGTACGGTAATAAAATGCCTACCTTCGACGAGTTTGTCAACTTCATAGCAACTCGTGCTAAAGTATTCGAGCGTACTTCCGCTACAAGCATTTCAGCTTCAAATACACGTCAAATAAAAAATAATAAAAAATCAAATGGTACTTCTGACACCGCGCCAAAGTACCTAGCTTATGTAAACACGGTTGATAAGCCTTCCAAGTGTCTATGCACGAATATGACACATACGTATCTATTTAAGTGTGCAGACTTCAATAAATTAAATCCGCAAGAGCGTTTTAAATGCGTAAAAGATAACAATGCTTGTGTGAACTGCCTGTCTCTCAGCCACAAGGTGTCCAGCTGTCCAAGCTCATCCGTTTGTCGTGTCTGTCAGTCCAAGCATCATACTGGCTTACATTTCGAGCGCGCGAGGCAATTAAATAGCCATGCATTGCAACCAGCTCACGCTCCCGCGGCACCATCTGAGGTGTTGCCGGCGCAGGCGTCGCGCGCAAATGAGTCACCCAACGCCCCGCCTCCCGTTACGTCATCGCACGTAGCAAGCGAGCGGTCTGGCGTAGCACTTTGTACTACGAGTGTAGGCGATACTCGTAGCACTGGTTCATCGCATGACATTGAAACTGCGCATATTAAACAGCCTACGATTTTATTATCCACAGCGCAAGTTGCAGTCTATGATAACAAAGGTACGCGACAAATTATACGTTTACTTTTAGACACGGGCGCTCAATGCGAATTTATAACGAAAGAATGTTGCAATCGACTTGGTATTAAAGTACATAATGCTGAACGTACGATAGTAAAGGGGTTCGGTGGTACTGAGAAAATTATTCAAACCAACTCGATTGATTTAAAGTTTTACTCTCGGTGCGACGACAACATTAGCTTCAATATTTCGCCGCTTGTTGTTGATAAGGTGACTGACCTTTTACCTACGGCTGTCGTAGATAAGACTAGCCTGTCACACCTGAAAGGTATTCCGCTCGCTGACCAAAGCTTCGGTATACCTAGTAAAGTTCATGCTTTGATACGAGCTTCCCTATTCCCTCACTTACTTCTACCCGACGACGTACATGCGTCACGTGACCCGTCGGTGCCCGCTGCATTGCGCACGGTGTTAGGATACGTACTTATGGGTAGTGCACCCACGATACCTACAATTAATACTCACGCGGCCTTGACATGTTGCCTCGCTCAAGAGCCGTCCACTCTTGACTCGTTAGTCAGGCGTTTCTGGGAACTGGAAGAGCTTCCTTCCGCTTCCGTTCGACACCCAGTCGATGCTGAGTGCGAAGACTTCTACACGACGACTACTACGCGTGATCCTGTTAGTGGCAGATACGTTGTCAGCCTGCCCTTTAAGGAGGATTTATATTCCCTCGGGAATTCTATAGATACAGCTCGTAAACGATTCATGTGCCTCGAAAGAAAGCTCGAAGCTTCACCTAAGTTGAGGTTGGCATATGATGACGTCATAAAAGATTATCTCGCGAATGATTATATATCTCGCGCGCCTTCGTACGATCCTCGAGACCCAGTTCCTGTTTTCGTGATCTCTCACACGGGAGTTCTACGCGAAGACAAATTCTCGACTAAGCTCCGCATAGTCCTGGATGCAAGTAGCCGCTCCAGCTCCGGACGGTCACTTAATGATATTCTGCATTCAGGCCCGAATCTGCAAGGCGATCTATTCAAAATACTTTTGAACTTCCGTCTACATGCAGTCGCTTTGACGGCAGATTGCCGCCAGCAATTTTTGCAAATTACTATGCGCGAAGCTGATCGGCGTTATCAGTGCTTTTTATACCGCTTTAATCCAAAAGAACCTCTCGTGCTTTACCGATTTGATCGAGTTTGCTTCGGTCTTACCTCTAGTCCGTATCACGCGTTACGCACAGTGAGACAGCTCGTCCAGGACGACGGTGCGAAATATCCACTCGCGAGCAGATATGTTCTGCCCTCGTTATATATGGATGACGTAGCTCTCTCGCTTCCTAGCGAGCCTGAAGCTTTCAGCACGGTAGAGCAAATGATAGAGTTATTTAAAGGAGCACAGTGGGATCTTATAAAATGGAATAGTAATTCTCGCGCAGTATTAGATAACATTCCTGCTTCACACAAACTTCCTACCGAGGTAGAGTTTGATAAAAACATGCAACATAAAATATTAGGCTTGCATTGGTCTACAGATAAAGATGCGTTCTATTTTAAAATTTCCGTTCCTGACGATGTGACGTGCACTAAGCGCTCCATCTTGTCTACCGTCGCCCGTCTGTGGGACATAATGGGTTTTGTTGCCCCCTCGATCGTATACGCCAAGATATTAATTAAAATGCTTTGGCAACTGAACCTGGATTGGGTTACCCTGGCGCCGCCGCACATCATTAAGATGTGGAGACAGTTTTGCGACGAATTACCGGCTCTTAATAAAATTAGCATACCACGTCACGTGGGCGTGTCCGAAGACTGTGAGGTCACTCTCCTGGGTCTGTCGGACGCCAGTATGGCAGCTTACGGCGCTGTAGTATATCTGCACGTAAGCTCTCCTGCTGGTAATACCGTGCGCCTTGTCTGTGCGAAAAGTAAAGTCGCGCCGACTAAGCCGCATTCTATTGCGCGCCTCGAGCTACTCGGTGGTGTCTTGTTGTCAAAACTTATGCGTACAGTACAGGATAATTATGCTGATCGCATCCCAATCAAGGCTACATACGCATTTCTCGATTCGAAAGTCGCGTTATATTGGATAAAGAGTTCGCCACACCGGTGGCAAACGTTCGTTGCGTATCGTGTTGTTCAGATAACGGAGAATATTCCGCCTGACAACTTCTTCCACTGTCCGGGTATTGAGAACTCGGCAGATATTTTGTCCAGAGGTGTTACTCCCGAGAAACTAGTCTCACACCCTCTGTGGCTCCACGGGCCTCCGTGGGCTTCATTACATCCGTGTCAGTGGCCTCTTAAGAGTCTAGACGGTGAGCCTATTGGAGACATACCCGAACAAAAGATTTTGACGCACTCAGTGTGCGCGTCTGTAAAGCAGTGCGCTCTACATGATCTTGCTCTCCGCACTTCTTCATGGAGCAAGCTTCTACGTATAATTGTATACGTCTGTAAATTTGCAAAGTTACTCCCTCGTCGCATCACTACTGCAGTGACTGCTGATGATTTAAATTTCACGGAAAATAAAATGCTTCGCGCTCTACAAAATCAACATTTTGCAGAGGAATATTCCTGTATTCAAAATAATAAACCTTGCTCTCCGGCGCTTAATCGCCTGAGACCTTTCATAGATGACGATGGTCTGATTCGCGTTGGCGGTCGCCTCGTCAACTCAGGACTTGACTTTGCAAAAATACATTCGGTCATACTGCCTCGCAGTGACCATGTGATCAATATGATCATCGATTATTACCACATAAAGAACTTACACGCTGGACTTAAATTTCATATGCTGTTACTCCGTCTAAAATACTGGATCTTGTCGGGACGCCGCATTGTCAGGCAAGGAGTGCATATGTGCAACACTTGCGTTCGACTGAAGCCGCGCCCAACTTATCCGCTTATGGCTGATTTGCCTGATACTTGTACACGTCCAGTTGTAAAAACCTTTTCTATCACCGCCTGCGATGTTGCAGGCCCGATTGCTTTTAAACCTGTACGCCGCCGTGGTGTACATAGCGAGAAGGCGTATATCGCCCTTTTTACTCGTCAGACCATGAGAGCTACTCACTTCGAGGTCGCAAGTTCTCTGAGTACTACTAGTTTATTTGCTACGTTTAAGAGGTTTCTCTCTCCAAGAGGACCTGTGGAAGTTATGAACAGCGTTAATACTATAAACTTTCAAGGTGCTGCTTCATATCTTCGCGATCTCTATAAATTTCTTAGAGAAGAGTATAACGATTCCGTACCGACTGTAGCTTGGCCTTTAGCAGTTGTAGAGAAAGTACACCCATCGAAAGACGGTATCATACGCGTAGCGACTGTGAGAATCCACGGGAAAACTTACCTCCGCCCAGTAGTTCGTTTATGCCCTCTTCCAACGCAATAAAAGTAAAATATAGCTTCGTAGTTTAACATTAAGTTAGGTTATAAAGTCTATTTATATTTGATTCTACTAAACATATTCATATTTATATATCCGTAGCTCTACACACTTCTCAATGTGTATGTATACGCATTGCGCGTCTTCTCTAGATTCATAGAGTCATAGAGTCTTAGAGTCATAGAGTCATATTTGTTTTCGCCTTATGAGAGCTTCTTAAAGGTGACCCTTTAAGGGGGGTGGATGGTAACGCCAAGTTCCTAATTTTATATATTTTGGTGCTTTCCTATATCCAATTTCCCCACCTTATAAAAATGCAGGGCTATTAACAGCAAGCCACACTGGGCGCGACATCGCGCCCTCTCCTGTCAAAACGACAGTTGAAATCTGTACGCGCTACTAACCAGCCGATAATTCACTCAAATAATAATGCATTGAACTTTTCACCCTTTAATATATAATTGTGTACTTCTGCCGCGAGTGCTGTCCTATGCTTACCGCGTAGAAGACTTTGTGATATATACCGGTGCATCATACATCTTCATAAACATTTCAACCTATGGTCGTGCGATAAGAAGCCCTGAATTGGTGCCGGCGCTGGTCTCCAAGGAGCCTCCAGAAACTGCTGTTGGACCGTGAGTAGCTCTGCTTCCTTTATCTCTCATATCCTTCACGTTGTTTTGCTAGCACCAGTTTTATTAATTTAAAAACACAGTCCACTCAAATTCCCAGCCGTGGGAAACATTCCCACGATATACTTGGCGCGACCACTACCTCTGAGTGATAAAGATACGTATTAGAGTTTCAGTCTAGAACGCAAGCGTGGAAAACGCCTGAAAAGAAAACGATTCCTTCATTATTTACTATTCCGCTAACATGGCGCTAACAAGTTCAATGTATTGGAGTTATGAGCTCTTTTTTACTATAGTATTAAATTATTTCTCATGCACACCCGTAAAAGTGTAAGCAACGTGCAAAACGCATCTGTTGTGATCTTTGATTATGCAGGCCGTCCCAAGACTATGCGAAATGAAGGGAAAGTACCTTAATTATTGTAGATAGGATATTTTGCTCCAAGGAGACTTTATTTTATTTTGAAAACTTAGTAATACTGCATTCAAAGATTTTCTAAAAACTACTTGCTTCGTCTGGGAATCGAACTGAATGAAATGAAAAATTAAAATTAAAATGATTAATTTTACGCTATTCCTTTGTTATAAGATACCATGTTACTTAACGCCTTAATTTTTCTTTCGGTTGTCATCATAAAAATACGGGTTTAACCATAGACGTAGAATTTTTTCGCTACGCTAAATAGACAAACGAAGCGTGGGAGAGAGAAGTCATTTTTAAATGTACCCCGTGCAAGAAGAAAAGTGACAGCAACAATGTATTGAATGTGACATGTTTTGCTTGAGTACATGCCCATACCGGACGGTCTCTTGTGCAGATTAACTAATTTCGTATTTTTTTTAGTAATCTTACTATTAAATAACAAATATTACTTTGTATGACAATGGTGTCATGTTCAGTTTGTGACTGTGAATATACAAGACGTAATTATCCGGGAAAATACACGTTTCACAGGTAAATAAGAGATTATTGGTAGTTCGATTGTATTGCTTATTTTATCAATTCTGCTTTAGTAAATGGCCTAAAAACCAGTTTCATTCGTAGATTAGGACTTTCCCTTATATTTTTTAATAATATTTCGTTGCTGCACCTAGAAATAAACAATATTTTATGTAAAATATAAAAATGTTTGATTACGATAGGGCTTGACCAAGTGATGACGTCAGAAATATCGATAGTCCTGTTGCAGTCTATATCGTAGTATGATGCGCATCATGTAAAAAGAACGCTAGCGGTCAAGCTTCTTCAGGCGTTCCAGCGTTCGTTTTAAGAGATTACTTACTTTTCTACTTATTTAAGAGATGTATACCTATGCATTCAATGAGTGCCTACATAGTTTACTACTTTTTACATGACGCGCACTATACCTACCTATAAATAAAATTTTTGTCCATCCTAGAATGGAGGTTTACTTTGTTTGGAGTAAATATGTGTGCTCTGTTAACGCTTTACCGTTTTTTTAAAAATCTATAATAACCAGGTGGACATTGAGGTGTGTGTTTTTGTATTGACTATTGAAAAGGTAACTTTAAAGCACCACGGGTGTTTTTATTGCAGTTTGTGTAGTAGATATTTTGGAGTAAATATTTACGTTGTTGTACACACGCCTTTTTCCCGAAAGGGAATATTTATTTTTTATTTTTTATAAATAAATATTGTTTATTTCTGCTTAATAAAATAATAGGTAACAAATTAAATTTAAATATACCCCAGAAATTCCGTTCCAGCGGGACTCGAACCGGCACCCTCGCCTGTGATCAGCGATGCCTTTACTTTCGAACTTTGAACAGAAGGTTTCCAATGAAACACCTGTAGATAAAGCACTATCAACTTGGCGCTATAGCCGAGTTGATAGTGCCCACAAATTTCATCTCCAGCGTCATAGCTCGATCTAGTGCTAAATTGTTTAAGACATCGCCGATGACAGGCGAGGGTGCGGGTTCGAGTCCCACTGGATCGGAATTTTTGGGTTACATTTAAATTTAATGTTATCCATAAAGCGTGGTTAACACTTGAAAAATAATAAACTTTGGGGTAACAAATTGTCTATAGATAAAGTAACAGAGTGAAAAATTATATGGGCGTAGCACGGCTGATATAAAATGTTTTTGTGCTTTCAGATTTCCAAGTAATCCTTTGCTACGAGAAAAATGGTTATCGATTATAAGAAGAGTGGGATGGACTCAAATAAGAACTCCACTAGGTATATGCAGCAAACATTTTAAGTTTAAATTTAAAAGGGAAACTCTAAAATCCCACCTATAAATAAAACTGTAATATTTAGGGGTCAATAAATAATAAAGGTTTATTTATTAACTGTATTCAAAATTCTCTTTATGACGTCAAATCTGCCAAACTGTGTTATTCATGAAAGACTTAATCTGCATTAAGATTAATTTATCTACCATACACATCACGGACGGATGATGAATTCTATCGACAATGTAAAAGTGTTGGTCGAGGACAACACTATTTTTAACTCGGACATAGACTTTCACCAACACGTGCACATATTTTTTTTGGTTCCATCTTCGATCTCTGATTGTATATCTAGTACATATACTAAATCTATGGGTTTAACGCTAAGTCCGAGGGTTAGTGGAGTTCCACAGTCACAACGCAGACGTTAGGTTAAAAGAAATAAAGTTTAATCGTTCACACACACAATTAGCAGACAAAACACAACATAGGTAGGATGATACAGTCAGTTACACAGGATATTTTAAATTAGCGTCGGTCGGATCGCGGAGCGAAATAACATGAACGCGTGCGCATTGCATTTTTGCTCTGGGCCGACTCCTTCGATTGATTCCTCAAAGTTGATCGTACCTGCCGCTGTCATTGGCGCTTCAATCGCTGCACATCGGATCACGCATGTGCAAACAGACGCGCTCTGATTGGTTGAGCGCGTCGGGCAGCGCGTTGCCATGGAATCGAAATAGGGTTCATTGCGTTTAATATGAAACCCATACAAAGCTATCCCAAATACGAGTGTTCCATACCTTCGCGCTACAATCTCCCCCGATAGCCCTACTGAGCGCCCTCGCTGTTGGGCTAGCATTCGGTTATGAATCGGCGCGGCCTACCTCGCTTTCTCTTCTCCCTGACCGGAGGCTGGATTGGACCAATGAAAGGTGTGAGGTGCGAAACGTGATATTTGCCTACCCGTTTCCCAGTCTGCATGCTTTCTAATATAAATGTCGTGGGGCTAATGATCTCATGTATCTTGTATGGGCCGTCGCGGCGTGGAATACATTTCGCGGACTAGCCCTGGCCTACATAGTTCATCCTCGGTGTTTCGATTAGGGCCCGAAATGGTCCACAGAAAGCACTTCGAATCGTCTAGATGCGGCGGATGTTTGTAACAATCCCGCCGATTTTCTGTTATCAGCTTTGTACCGTTGGCACGGGACGCAGCCCTTGATGTAATTTGTTACGAAAGTGCGCATGCCAGGCCAATAGTGAAGTGCGCGGATTCGACTCACCATCCGTTCCACGCCCAAGTGGCCGGCTGTAGGCACGTCGTGAAGGTCCACCACAACCTTGCTGCAATCATGTTCGGGTACCACTAGGCATGCGTCCTCGCCATCGTCGGTCTCTAAGCTGTACCTGTATAAAATCCCGTCGGATATTGTATACCCAAGGTCTGACCACGGTCTCCCCCTGGAGGGTTCGTCGGCTTCCAGGTCGTCGATGATCGTACATACCTCGGGTCAGCTCGTTGGTTGTCGCGGATATCTCTACTGCTCCTCTTCGGCATGTCGACGACTGGAGGACACACGTCACCATCGGCGTCCTGCGAGCCTACAGGCCTCGACAGTGTGCCTGCCACTACGTTCGAACGTCCGGGGGTAAATTCGATAACAATGTTGAATTCATGCAACATTAGAGCCCACCGGGCTAATCGACCGCTCGGGGACCTTTGGCTCATCAGCCAGCGTAGGGACTGATGGTCCGTCCTAACTTTAATCTCAGCTCCCTTTATATAGCCGCGGAACTTACCTACTGCCCATACGACCGCTAGAGCTTCGCGCTCCGTCGTCGAGTAGTTCCGTTCAGCGCTAGTGAGAAGCCGGCTCGCGTACTCTATCGGACTTTCATCAGGGCCCTCCCCCTGCATGAGGACGGCACCTAGACCATACCCACTGCTATTTGTGCAGAGGACGAACGGCTTCGTCTCCTCTGCTTCACGCAGGACAGGGGCTGTTACCAGGAGGGACTTGATATGTTCAAATGCCCTCTGTTGTTCGGCGTCCCACTTCCAAGAGCTTGTTTTCTTCAGGAGGCTTGTGAGGGGCCTTGCAGTTTCTGCGTAGTTAGGGATAAAACGCCGAAACCAGTTAGAAGTTTTTAAGAAACACTTCAAGTGTTTGACATTCTGTGGAATAGCCATACCTTCAATCGCCGCAGTTTTATCGGGGTCCACCTGGATACCTCCCGGTTCGATGACAAGGCCTGAGAACTTACCAGGGTCGCGTGTAAAATGGCTCCTTGAGGCCTCATTCCTGTTCTGCGACATCCTATAAGGTGGAGACGCAATGTCTGTACATACCTTGATATGGTACATAGCGAACTCCGTGGCGGGTCCATTATCAGTGAGCTGCGCGGACCTACGGTCAATAAACTCGTCGAGTGTTCGCCTCTTCTCGTAAGAGAGCTTGGATCCGTCATCTTCACGCAAAGAAAGACTTACAGATTCGGCGCGCACCAATTCCGCAGCGGACGAACTCAACGGACGCTCGCGGCCAAAATCATGTGGTCGTTCAGGTTCGTTCGCAAACGTCCACCTACTGTGGGCAACGTCCACCACCATGCCGGCTCGTGACAAGAACTCGACGCCTAGGAGCGTCCTAGTCTCGTCGCCGGGTAGCACCAAAAAGTCAGCTGATACCTCGCGTCCCTCCAAGGTCACTGGTACTTCAGCCTCTAATAACTTTCTCTCTACTCTTGAACCGTCAGCCAGGCGTATACCACATTCAATCTCGCGGAATTCCACGCCGGAATCTAACATTATTTTATATAAACTAGGACTGGCAATACAATGAGTGGCATCGGTATCAATTGTCGCCACACCGCTACGACCCATAACATTAATATTTACTAATGGATGCGAAGCACTTTTGTACGTGACTGCACTACATGCGTGCGCTACTAAAGTTTCGATCTCAGAATTATTTCTGATGTCGGACGTTTCCTCGACATCGTACCTACATCTCGACAACTTGCTATCTACAACCGCAACATTAAAATCGGTCGTCTTCTTGCTATCCCCGTTGCACACATCACACTTCGATCGGACCACGCCCACTTTCCCACAACCGTAACACCGAATTTCTCTACGTGAATCACCATTATTATTATTATTATTATTCGTAATAGGTATACTAGACTCGGCTTTCTCGCGGTTGCGGCATTCCTCAGTGGAGTGCCCGAACATTCTACAAGAATTACAGCGGGTTCTCCTAGGGCGGGGCTCACTCGTATTTGGGGTAGAATTCGCGGGTAAATTTCCCTTTCGACCTACGGCAGGGGCCAACTTTGGGTAATCAATCGAACTCACCTGAGGGTTGGTCGTTACCTCCTTGGACTCTCTTACGGCATCCTCCGCGATCCGTGCGTCGCACAATAACTTATCTAAACTTATGATACACTCGCGGGACACTGTCTTTTTAACTCTACGATGTAACAAGCCGTAACACATGTCGATCTGAGCACTCTCCGGTAACACATACGGTAACTTCGCTAGCAATGCCCTAATGCGACACAGAAACACTTCTGCACGTTCATCGTCTCGTTGTTCAGCGGCGAAAATCTGTCTGAAGATTTTATGCGCCGGTTGGGTCACGCCGTATGTCGCACGAAGCCGGGCGAGGGCGTCGGGCCAAGATATGACCGACGCTTTGACGCCTCTCCACCATATCGCCGCCTCTCCTTCTAGCAGCATCGGTAGTCCTCGGAGTGCGTGGTCATCGCTGACGGCTGCGCACTCCTTGAAGATTTCTACAGAGTCTAGAAACGCTTCCAGCACTTCGCCGTCGTGTGAGGACCCGCTGAATCGCACCGTGCATTTGCTGAAGTTCCCACAGGCGGTTCCGGCGGGCGCAGGGGCTCCGCTGGTGATGCTCGTCCGTGGTGCGGATGCAGGCACATGTGTCGATGGTGCAGGTGCGCTCGGACTGGACGTGCTGAAGTTGCTGGTGAAGAGCGCGCTGATCAGATTCCGGTTGGCTTCTGCCTGCGCGCTCGTGATGGTCTCCATCAACGTGGAGAGAAACTGCTCCAAGGGGGCTTGGAACGCTGGCGACTGCGTTGGCTGTGAGCCGCAAGTAATGGGTTCGTCAGCATTGCTGACCCCGCTGACGCTGCCGTTGTCCCCTTTCGGTGTGATATCACCCTCCTCATGTTCTGCCGCTTCTTGTTCTTGCTGCCGGCTCGCTTTCTTTCTTGTCACCGGCGGCATTATCGCGTCACTCGCGAAGCACGCCGTTTGTTGGAAGGAAATGTCCGGGTCACTAAGTTGTATGTTCTCGAGCCAGCTCGAGCCACGGCGTCGAGCACGTGATTCGGCCACTTAGTTGGAGCGCCAATTTAACGCTAAGTCCGAGGGTTAGTGGAGTTCCACAGTCACAACGCAGACGTTAGGTTAAAAGAAATAAAGTTTAATCGTTCACACACACAATTAGCAGACAAAACACAACATAGGTAGGATGATACAGTCAGTTACACAGGATATTTTAAATTAGCGTCGGTCGGATCGCGGAGCGAAATAACATGAACGCGTGCGCATTGCATTTTTGCTCTGGGCCGACTCCTTCGATTGATTCCTCAAAGTTGATCGTACCTGCCGCTGTCATTGGCGCTTCAATCGCTGCACATCGGATCACGCATGTGCAAACAGACGCGCTCTGATTGGTTGAGCGCGTCGGGCAGCGCGTTGCCATTGAATCGAAATAGGGTTCATTGCGTTTAATATGAAACCCATACAAAGCTATCCCAAATACGAGTGTTCCATACCTTCGCGCTACACGGGTGTTTTTTTTTCACATTCAATGTACTACAACCTGTTTGCGAACGCGAAGTATTCAATGTACCTAATCCGATCAATGAATAATAAATGCAGTTATGGTATAGACGAAATTCACCCGAACCTAGTAAAAAAATGTACCTACGAGCTTACACCAATAATAACTAAATTATTAAATAAATCTTTTGCCGAAGAAATCTTCCCTGATGACCTTAAAAAAAGGTAACTCTCCTAAACTCCCAAGCAGTTTCAGACCTATTGCACTTTTACCTACCATTTCTAAAATATTTGAGAAAGCTGTGTGTAACATAATAAACAGGTTTTTGGAAAAATACAATTTACTTGATAACTGTCAATATGGTTTTAGGAAAAACCGATCGAATGCACTCGCGGTGTACAACTTTACAACCCAAAAAATTTATGACACATGGAATGATAAGAAATACGCCATCGGAGTATTTAATTTCTAGATATGATAAAGTAAATCACCAAATCTTACTACAAAAACTCTACGGTTGTGGAATTAGAGGTACTGCACACAATTGGCTGAAATCGTATCTAAGCAATAGAAAACAACTCGTACAAATAGATCACTATAATAGAGACACACAAGAATCTGAAAACATCCTATCAGGCGTACAAACACTGACTACATCCATACCACAGGGAAGCGTACTCGGATGTACCCTTTTTCTGATTTACATAAATGATTTACAAACATTCATCGATACTATTGTACCTGTATACTCTTTGCGGATGACATATCGCTGCTCTTCAGCAGCACAATAAACATTGACATTAATTATATAAAGAGTAAATTTGAAAATTGCGAACAATGGCTACGGGAACACAATCTAGAAATAAATTATAAAAAAACAAAAGTTGTACAATTTAGAATGCACCAGAGAGCATGCTTAGACCTTAAAATATTAACAAGTAGGCTTGAAATTGAGGAACAAGGTGAATTCACTCTTTTAGGAATAACCTTGGACACGAATTTGAATTGGAAAAAACAAATAGAAAACACTAAGAATAAACTTTCTAAATTTATATACGCACTGAGTGTCCTAACGGCAAACACCAATTATAACGCCGCACTCTCTGCGTACTACGCCAATGCATTCTCGTCGTTTAACTTCGGTATTATTTTGTGGGGTGAGAGTGTAGACTTTAATCATCTTTTCGTAATGCAAAAAAAGTGTATACGAATCCTAGTAAACATCCGGAGCCGCGATAGCTGTAGGCCGCACTTTATTGAAAAAGGTATACTTACCCTTCCGTGTATCTACATTCTGCAAGCAGCAGTATTTGTCAGGAAAAATATGCATTATTTTAAATCAAACGTAGAACTAGATTTAAATTACAATAGGCGCAATAAAAATAAATTGGTCGCACCCTTAACAAATTTAAAAACAGTGGGGAAGAGTCCGAACTTTAGACTCATAAAGATTTTCAAAAAAATACCAGAGGATTTGAACAGTTCTACAAAAAATTAAAAGCTATGCTCTTAAAAAAAAAATATTACTCCCTGAATGATTTTATGTATGACAAGCTGTAGGATGGAAAATTAACGTGTTCTTATTTTATTATTTTTACAAAAAAATTGAGAAACATGTAACGTAACATAATTTTCACTAGAAACGGGATATTTACCATGATTTTTGAGTTTTATATGTTCCCGATATATAAAAAACATTCCGGACAACATTTTTCATTTCCGTTTTATTGTTCCGGGAACATATAAAACTCAAAAATCATGGTAAATATCCCGTTTCTAGTGAAAATTATGTACATAACCATGATAGTTTCAAAAGTTATATGTAACGTAACTTTATGTAATATGAGTTCATTTGACTGGTTTAGATTTAAAAACCCTGTTTAATTTGACATCCCTTTTTACCGTAAATATGAAGTAGTTTAGTGGGTTTGACATGCACCTATGTATAGTGCTACTACTCTTTTGATTTTAATTTTTGACATCTTTATCCTTTATCTTTATTATTTCACTATTATTGTGTGTCGTGATCACAAAATTGCAGCGCCCTAACGGGGCTCATGTACATACTACATTACTAACAGTAGAAATAAGACCTTATACTAACAATATTGTAAGTAGGTACATGTACCTAAGCAATAAATAAATACAATACAATACAATACACATCGGTTCTATTCCCACAAAAAGGAAGAAATTTTTAGAAAATCTTTGAATGCAGTATTACTAACTTTTAAAATTAAAATAAAGTCTCCTTTCAGCAAAATATTCTATCGACAGCATTTAAGGTAAAAACTTTCGTGAATCATATCAATTATTTTATAAAAACGGGAAATATTCACGTACCGTTAAATCGATGTAAGCATTGTTTTGTTGTTTGTGATTTGTTTGATTGTTTGTTTGTTTCGTGAAAATTTCCCGTTATAAAAATAACTAGCTGGGGCCCCGCGCTTCGCGCAGGTTCTAGTACTTTCAGAAATTTCCCGAAGGTTCTCGATCTTTTCAAAATTTTTCGAGGTGTTTGAAATTTTGAAACTTTGTCGAAGGTTTTAGAACTTTCGGAAATTTCTCGAAAGTTCTCGATCTTTATAAAGCTTTTCTGGAGGTTTTTGAACTTTTGGAAATTTCTCGAAGGTTCTACAACTTTTGGAAATTTCTTGAAAGTTATTGAACTTTTCCAAGGTTTTTGAACTTTCAGAAATTTCTGGAAGGTTCTAGAACTTTCGGAAATTTCTGGAAAGTTTTCGAACTTTTTCAAACCTTTCTGGAGGTTCTCGAACCTTCTAGAATTGCCTTGAACTTTCCAGAACCTCCCCGAAGTTTTCGAACTTCCTCGAACCTTCTAGAAGTTTTGGTTGCGTTTCAGGTCAAGTTGACCTCATCACCTCATTCTAAACAGTTTTTCTCTATTCCTTAACCGCGCAGCCCAAAACCCAAACCACAGATTACTTAATAGTTACTACGCCCAAACCGTCTAAACCGTTTTCTTTAAACCTTAACCGCACAGCCCAAAACCCAAACTTTCTTCATGGATGGGAGGGTTGGGGCTACCCTACGGTTAAACCTGTTTTGGGCTGCATTGCTTCGTTTTTTTGAGTTTTATCGGAACATACCGACATGCGCCATACCAACTTTCTTTTATAATACAGGGTGTAACATAATATCCCTATAAGCCCGGGGAGGGGGTATTCTACACGTCATGGCGAATAACTTTAGTTCTAGGATTTCTTAAAATTCGAAGATTTTAATTCTACTTCGTTTTCTTGATTTTCCAGGCGTTCTTACTTTAGTACCGGTTTGTTCTGCTACCTTTCCTTCTTTGACTATTTTCGAAACCAAACCTTCACTTACACCTGAAAGACAAAATAAAAAACTAAAGAATTAACCATATAAACTAGAAGTGACGATGAAAGCTGAGTCAAGTACTAAATGCATGTACGTACAGAAGTTATCTGGCAAGCGATGCGAGCGAAGATTTCAGAGTCTACTCGAGTCGAGGTACATGTTTCATGAGCAAAATTTATGGGATACGACTGGTCACACTCACCTGTAGCGACATAAACTCGTTTGGTTATTTGATTAAATGGAATATTAATTTAATCAAATAACCTAATAAATAACCTAATAATATAATAAAATCATTTTTCCCGCTCATTTTCAGCTACTTCAGGGGTGCCACAAGGATCACACTTAGGCCCAATACTTTTCAATGTTTTTATAAATGACATTCCAGATTGTTTTAATAATTCTTATGTTTATTTATTTGCCGATGACCTTAAAATAATGCGACCAATAGCATTGCCATCTGACATTGAACTCTTACAGGACGATCTAAATAGATTATCATCTTGGTGTCACCGTAATAACATGTCATTAAATATTAATAAATGCCATCACATACATTTCACTCGAAGTACTGTCAGTAAACTACCCAACAGTTATTCTATAAACGGACAGATATTGCAAAATGTAGATAAAGTTAAGGATTTAGGAGTTACTATAGATCCAAAAATTTGTTTCGATACTCATATTTTAACTACAGTGTCAAAATGTCTCAGGCTTCTAGGATTCGTTATACGCAACAGCAAGGATTTCAAACATCCTGCTACCAGAATAAAACTATTTGAAACATTGGTCCGACCTACAATAGAATACTGCTCTGTCGTTTGGAACCCCCAATATGAAGTTTACTCAAAAAGAATAGAAATCATTCAACGGCGATTTATTTACCATTTAACTTATAAAGATCACCTAGCCAAGAAGATACCTAGCTACAGTAACAGACTAAAACATTATAAGATGACCACACTATATAACCGTAGAAAAGAGATCGATCTGGTTTTCTTACATAAAGTTTTTAATAGTAATGTAGACTGTATTGATCTAACAAATACCTTAAGTATTACCGCACCATCTCGATTACCTAGGATAAGAGCATATAACTTGTTTAGTTTGCCGTACTCTAGAACGAATCTCGGTCAGCACTCCGTTATGCCAAGGCTCTGTAAGCAGTATAATACTATTTCAAAAACAAGTGATTTGGACATATCTGACCCATTACCTAAATTTAGGAAACATTTAGAAGAACTCGTGTCTTGATTAATTTGTGAAATTTTTAACACATTTTTGTAACCTTCTTGTTTGACAAATAGTTCAATTTTATACCGCAACATTCGATATCTATAATTTAAGTAAAATTCTAGCCTAAACTAAGTATTATTTCTATAAATTATTATCCTTTGTATTATGTAATAAGTATTTTTATATTTCTTATCGTTTAATTTACTATGTATCCCTGCAATAAGCTGTTAATTGTTGTATTTCTTGCGCACGCTGTGATACCCTATAATTACGGGAACACTAAGATTAAGACCTTGTTTTGTTTTGTTTTTTGAATGTGTTAGTGTAAACCTGTGTTGGGTGTCCTATTTAATAAAATAAAATAAAAATAAAATAATCGGAGCTTTTTGGCGAGCTTCCTCTTCAAAAAATGCTTTCACCTTCAGAATAATATTCCGGGCATCACTTTTTATAGCTTTCGGCATGATTGAAAGCGCAAAATATTTAATATCCAAAAGTAAATAGAAAACACTCAGAGAGCAACTGACAACCGAACGACATTTTCATCATGCTGTGTTCTCTTCTCTTAGAACTCTGTGGTATGCTCGAAACTTTTAGTATGGAAACTAACTACCTGTACTTGGTAACGATTAAATATTTGCTGGTTAGTTATACCATTCTATAAAATATTAATTTAATCGAAAATATTTTACATTGGCAATGGTTAATTGGCAATATTCTTTTTCTCTTCATATAATGGCTTCTGAAAAATTGAGTCATGAAGCATTACTTAGATGTCAATGTCATGCCATGCGTGGGTACATGTCAGTGAGTATGTTTTTGTAAATTTAGGTTTAATTTAATTTTTTTTTCATGCGATTTTTCAAGCGATGCATCTGGCAGCACTGTTTCCAAGGCACCTTGGAAACAGTGCTGCCAGATGCATCGCTTTTCCGCTTTTTAGACCGCCTTTTTGCCAATGGTTCCGCGTTCCGCTTTAAACCTACGTTCCGTTTTTTTCGAATTTGCTGAAAAACTAAGTTTTTTCTCACTCATGGTTACACTAATTACACGTCGCGTCGGGAATACCGCCGGACTTACTTTACTGACATTGTGTGTTTTTATTAGTTCATTTTTAAATTCCCTTATTCTTGTGTGAATAATCTATACTAATATTATATAGCTGAAGAGTTTGTTTGTTTGTTTGTTTGTTTGTTTGTTTGAACGCGCTAATCTCCGAAACTACTGGTTCGAATTGAATAATTCTTTTTGTGTTGGATAGTCCAGTTATCGAGGAAGGCTATAGGCTATATAACATCACGCTACGACCAATAGGAGCAAAGATATAGTGGTAGATGATGTATGTTTCTATGGATGAACCTTTAGAACTGTTCTCTTTCTCTTCTTGGAATACTCCAATCAATTTCACCAATGTCAAGTAAAACTATTTTTAGCTATAAATAAATAAAATAAATAATGCTGGACAGTTCACACAACATTATCTAGCTATCGAAGCAGAGCTTGTGTTATGGTTACTAGATAACTGATATACTTAATACAATATATTATTACATAGATAGATATTTTTTATTATACATAGAAAAATACCCAGAACACCCTGAACACAAATTTCTGCGATCGCACAAATGTTTGTTCCGAGGCGGGAATCGAACCCGCAACCTCCTGCGTTGCAGGCCAACCTTCGCACGCCGCGCCACAGAGGTCGTCTATGTATGATTCTGTACGAAAAAAACAACTTCAAAGCTAGAAATTTATCCCTAATACAAGATTATATGTGATAAATGTTCTGATAATGTATATCTTTATTATTGCACTGTCCTCGAGCTACAAAAACAGAATTATTAAAATGTTCCGATTTTTTTGTTGAAAATCCGCGTTTGTGAAGCACCTCTCCCGCTTTTTCAAAATTCTCATCTGCCAACACTGCTTCAAAATTTGGAAAATAAATTTAGGATTTTTTTGATTTTCATAAAATAAAATTATCGTTTGGGACAGAACTCGTATTACTAGGTAATAATGTGTGAAAAAGTGACTTCGTTAGCACTTGTGGACACAGAATGTCTTTTTATGTACCTACCAAACTCATTGAACGTGCATTCACTATTCAAAGATGGTTAGTATTGGTACGTTAGTTTTTCATTCGTTGTATTTAATTTCTACATGTACTTAGTCATTAAAATGTAACAAAACCAAAAATTCCAGATGTGCTGCACTTTCCAAACCCAAATCTAGAAAAAGATCGGTTCCAGAATTGTTGGAAGTTCCACAAAAGATATTGAACCTTCATTTACAACAATCGAAGTGTATGCCGAAGACATTTTGCAGTAGTCTTCCACTAACCCAAGAACAGACTGCCATGCCTACATGATTCATTCAAGTCACAGAATAAATAATAGTACAAGTTCAAGGTAATAAAAATAGCGACAAACAAAACATTTGCTTCTTTTAGGAAGCTTTTTAATTAAGAGGTACTTGGGTAGGTACTCTGTTAGAGTTTTGGAGTATTGTACCTATCATGCCTTCATTCAACTTTACAATATATACATAATCTCAGCTGGCTACTCGCCCGGACTGATAGTTAACTGATAGTCAAGATTTCCTATTCAAAAGTATTTTATTCATTGAAATCACAAGGATCAATTTAAATCCTCTTGTAAAATAAATTTACTCCTGTTAGTCCTGTCCAACGTGACCAAACCTAGAAGAATCAGGCAACAAACACGGCTCAGCTTTATTTGATGATCCTTCTTAATACTAGGTGGGGAGCGCATGTGTGGTGCCTCGAGAACAAGTGGAAGCTGATTCGAAGAAAAAAGAGAAAACAAACTTAAAAGACTTCGGTAGGCAGTCAAGAGTAAGATGCTAAAATGAATCAGCAAAAGTTCATAAGACAGCACACGCTACCCTTGATAAGCATGTTAAGCTGTCGGTCCCAGCTGTTATTGATTAATAGCAGTCGATAAGCCATGTCAGAGGCCCTCGGGGGGCTTGACAAACTCTGACACCAGAGGCCAGCACTACCTCATACGAAACGACGACGACGACCCTTGATATACTAAATAGCTAGCCTAAGTATACGGACACCTAGAAATGGCAAAGCACAAACAAAACATCAACTTTATTTTCATGTTTCAGGGTACAGACAATTGTCTGAAAAGGAAATCCAGTTAAGAAAATAGTGTTGTTCAAATAGTGGAGAACCTCAACAACAAACACTGGTACCACGTTCAGTCGCATGAAAACCCTGCTGACTTAGCCTCTCGAGGAATCTTGCTCTCAGCCCTGAAGGACTTGGGGTGAAAAAGTACGAATTGATTACCTAAAAAAAAAAATACGGCCAAGTGCGAGTCGGACTCGCGCACAACAAGAGCATTGCTTAACCTACATATGGAGAAATCACGTTTGTTGTATGGGAGCCCCATTATTTCATTCTGTTAAATTCTAGAGCTCATTATAGGCATACTGTGAACCTATTGCGCTTTAAACTTTGATTACAGATACATCCTATTTTTTTTTATTTTTTTATACTACTTGAATGACGGAACAAGCGGATGGCCCACCTGATGTTAACGGTACCCTCTGCCTATGAACAGTGCATTACCTCACAGTTCACTTCCACCTAGGACGCGACCTATGCGGCATTGCACTGCGCCCGCCACCCTGAGACATAAAGATGAAAAGTCTCATGTGCCTGTAATTTCACCGGCACCCTTACCTTTCAAACCGGAACACAGCAATGCGAGCACTACTGCTTTGCGGCAGAAATAGGTATGGTGGGAGTACTTCCCCGGCCGAACTCTTTCACAAAAAAGCTCTACTACTACATCTGTGATCGAAGGCCTTAAGGTGGTTGCTTTTCCATGCTAACGTATTTTACCAAATATGGGCGAACAGAGCTTTAACTTTACAATGAAATAACTGTTATTGACTTTTTATTAGTCATCATTTGCGGCAAACCATTTTTGGTTGAAGAAAACACTGGATTAATAGCGAAAATAACATCGAAATGACTAGTATGAAAAAAGTAAATAAATATAAATATAGTATGGACTAAAATTTTGAAGTTATTTTCGCCGTTTATCCAGTCTTTTCTTTAACCAAACATAATTTCCCGCAAATTATAACTAATATAAAAGCCAACAACAGTCATTTCGATGTAAAATTATACTCTGTTTGCCCATATTTCGTAAAATAAAAAGCAAATCCACCTTAATTTATATGGGTGTAAAATATCTAAGAACCATATCGTAATTTTTAGGGTTCCGTACCCAAAGGGTAAAACGGGACCCTATTACTAAGGCTCGGCTGTCCGTCTGTCCATCTGTCTGTCTGTCTGTCTGTCTGTCCGTCCGTCTGTCACCAGGCTGTATCTCATGAACCGTGATAGTGAGACAGTTGAAATTTTCACAGATGATGTATTTCTGTTGCCGCTATAACAACAAATACAAAAAATATAATTAAATAAATATTTAAGGGGGTTCCCATACAACAATCGTGATTTCTCCTAATGTAGGTTAAGCGATGGTCTGCAAGGTCAGTTTTTGGATGGGAGACCACTTTTTGCATTCAACTTTTATTGTTTTTTTTACAAACCTGTTTTTTTGCCGTTTTTGTAGTTAATGGTACGGAAGCCTTCGTGCGGGAGTCCGAATCACACTAGGCCTGTTTTTTGTCTTGGTCCACACATGTGCTCTTTATAAATGTTAAACCAGTTAAAATGCCACCAAAATTACACAATACAACTTTCAAAACATAAGATAATGAAAATTAATAAAAATTAAGAAGCCAACAATCTAGGATTTTCTTAATGTGTGTATAATGTGAACCAAACTAATGAACCATGCCACTGACATTGTTACTAACCCGTGTGTAGTATGTAGTATTGGAAAATAATGAACATTTGTAACTAATTTGCGATATTAGATAAGTTTTAACTATGAAATGCTTTTGATTTCCTAATTTACGTAGCTACAACAGATAAACACTTAATTAACAATGTAGGTACTAGTAAACTGTGTTATCATTCTGTCACGTAGGTACCTACGTATATTTTTATATTGTAGCGGTAGGTACTAAAAAAATAATCAAAGTATCGTCGCTGTGCATGCAAATTCCGCTATGTAAAAAAACCTAACTTTTCAGGAGAAGCCAAAAACTGATTTTTTCACAAACGAGTCATAAAATTTAAAAACTAGGTATGCAAATAATTAGACTTGGTGTAGATACATTAAAAAACAGTGATTTTTTTCTTTTTAATACAATACTCTAGGTGCTGGAATTTTTTTCACCCGATTTTGCCACATAGCTGTTTTTTTTTGCGCCCTAAATACCGCTTTGTGACTTTTCGTCACATAACGGAATTATTCTTCTACTAGATATTTATTTAATTGGGCCTACTTAAAACACATAGCGTATTTACCAAACGATTTGTAAATAGTTAAACTAGTTTAAACTAGTTTTTTGAGGATGAAAGTTACCGGCGTCTGTAGGAAAACACCCTCGCGACCCTACACGTGATCCTGGGTGGTGCTAAAAGGGCATCAACATTTCTGGTGGTAGGCTTCAGCCGCGGCTTGTCACCACCCACCGTACAAAGCCAGTCCGGAAGTGACAATGTCGTGTTTCGGATTGATGTCCGGTGCAGCCATCGTGGGACGGGTCTGAGCAGTTCTTGCACTGGACTCAGCATGAGTGCGTTAGAGACCGCACTGGTGCGAGTGAGCCGGGAGGCTAGGCTTGGAGGGTAGCGGGATCCGAAGCACCGTTCTTCGCTGGCCGAATGCAGGTTCTAGGGGGCCCAACTAGTGAGTCAAAGGCATGACGCCATGATGATAGTCACTCATGAAAGGATGCCCCGCCGCCTCGCAAAAATCCCAGAATGCTCCTTCGAGCCAGTTGGCGACCGGATGAGAGTACCTGATAACCATTCCTGGGGGGGGTTCGAGCATCCCCGCAGTCTCCAGTGTAGTCCTCCACAGGCGCAGGAGCCTGTTTTATGTCTTTTGGCTCGCTGACAAGTGCCTTGTTCAACAGCTTTTCCCACAAACCTTAACTCACTCAAAAAACCATGAACAAAGGCTAAAATCAATAAGTTGTGACCACAGCGGAAGCACGTCCTCGCGTTTCAAGTGCACCTCTCTAACATTCGAGGACTGCACTCCAATCTCGATCCGGTCCATCACCATCTAGAGACCTAGTGGCACTTAGTGCTTAGTGCCGCACTTATAATTCCTCACGGAGACGCAGATCCACTCTCCTCCCGATACAGCATACCTCACATACCCAGCCTATGTAGGTACTGGAGCACTATTTTAAACCCAAATCTGGTATCTATATTTATGCCCGGAAAGACATTTGCTGTCTGCGTCTGCGTCTGCGTGACCTTGAATAACCCAATTTCTCCGTTTTATGGATTTTGGTGGACACCGGCTCAGATAAGATTATCTACGCCGGTCTATATCTATCACATTCTGGAGATCTCGAGAAAACCAAGTTGTTTAACTACATCTGTGAGGCAGCGGATGTGGCTGAAAAACGGTACTCTGATGCCCAACTGGTGCAACTGGGGGACTTTAACGCCCACCATCAATAGTGGCTGTCCCCATACCAGATCACTAAGTCACTAACCTTGCTGGGAGAGAGGCGTGCAAACTTGCACTCACGCTAAATCTCACTTAGCTATGAGGCAACCAGAATTCCTGACGTTGAGGTCCACACAGCCAACTGCCTGGACCTTCTGCTGACGAACGAGCCAGATGACCACTCAGAATCAGTCATGTGTTCTTTGGGAACGTCAGATCACTGTGTGGTGAGGTCTGTATCTTCATACTCGCCACCCGATCCGTTGCCCTGAGGTAGTAGGCGAGTGTGGCGTTACAAGTCAGCAGATTGGGATGAGATGCGACATTTCTTCGCTTCTTATCCTTAGCAGTAAGCCTGCTTTTCTTCTTGTGACCCGACGATCTGTTCTGATGTCGTTTTGGAGGTGATCAAAAGAGCAATGGAGTATTTTATTTTATTCTCCGATGCTTCACCTTCAGGCAATGCTCACCCAAGGTTTATTTCCACGTGTGCTAGCGCCAGAAACGCAAAAATATGTGGCATACCTAGCCTGGGTTAACGCAAGAAACGGTAAAACCTCGGATGCACGGATTAAGAAGAAAGCCTATAACAAAGCCGCCAAGTCCTGCAAGGAGGTGATACTGAAGGCTTGCTTCGATCGAATTGGCCGTCTGGGGGCTAACCTTGCTGCATATCCTGCGGGAAGTAAAGCTTTCTGGTCAATTCAATTCAATTCATTTATTCATACTATAGGCTCACTTGGAACACTTAGTCAAGTCAAACAAAACACAAAACTCAAATTTTACAAAATAAAACAATCAAACTCCGTAGCTGCAATAGCATTGTCAAATTATTATATACTTATCGTATTTTTATATTTTATTACATAAAATGTCAAAGCCAGATCAAATGTCACAATGTTTAAAAATATCTTTGTCAGCAAAGGCTTCGTCAAGTCGATAATAGCTTTTATCGGTTAATCGACGTTTTATAAAAATAATTTTTTTTTGATCTGACATAGATCTTACATTAGTAGGTAACATATTATATAATTTGATTGAATTACAAATAAAACTTTTTGAGATTTTTGATAACCTCGTTTTTGGGACTACCAAGTTATTTTTATGTCTTGTATTGTAATCATGTCCATCCTTTACTAATTTGAAATTATGTAAATTTTTCCTAGCATAAATTAAATTCTGGTAGATGTATTCTCCAACCATCGTCATTACACCTACTTCCCTAAATTTGTCTCTACACGATTCCAAAAACCTTAAACCTAGTACGTAGCGTATTGCACGTTTTTGTAATAAAAATACTCTGTTTGCATCAGCTGCCCTCCCCCAAAATAATATTCCGTAGGTCATAACAGAATGAAAATATGCAAAGTAGACCATACGTGCTGCTTTTACCCCCCCTATCTCCCTGATTTTTCTTATGGCATAGGTTGCCGAGCATAGTCTTTTTGTTAATGCATCAATATGTACACTCCAAGTCAGTTTAATGTCAAGCCAAATACCTAAAAACTTGACTTTGTTACTATGTTCTACGTTTAGGGTCTCTAAAGTGTCCTTCATAAGATGTCCGGATGGGTCATTGGGTCTAGTACTAAGTGAGAACGGGGTTATATTTGTCTTGTCTACGTTAAGTAGCATATTATTTACCGAAAACCATATTTTTAATTTATCTATTGAGTCAAGCACCTTTTTATTCGCTATTTCATAAGAAGAATCCTTAATAACTAAACTAGTATCGTCCGCAAATAAAATTACATCTACATTGTCGAGTACAATCGATACGTCATTTATATATAACAAAAAGAGCAAAGGTCCCAAGATCGACCCCTGTGGGACACCCAACTTTACTTTACATTCTATAGAGCGAATGCCGTTCATTTCAGTTATTTGAATTCGGTTCAAGAGATATGATTTGAAAATTTGTATTTCTACTCCAGAAACCCCGTAATGTTTCAATTTACCGATGAGAATATCATGAGATACGCAGTCGAAGGCTTTGGAGAGGTCACAGAAAACGCCAAACGTTTTCTGTGACTTCTCCAGGCCAGAATATACGTCCTCCACAAGTCTTTCTATCGCGTCATTTGTTGATTTACATTTCTGGAAACCATATTGCCGTACAAATAATGCTCCATTAGTGTTCAGGAATTCCGAAAGTTCTTCTGCTAGGTATTTTTCGAATATTTTGCTGAGACTAGGCAATACAGAGACAGGTCTGTAATTGTTACAGTTCGATGTATCTCCTTTCTTGTGTATCGGTACTACTTTAGCCACTTTCATCTCATCCGGGAACACTCCCTTTAGAATGGAATCGTTTATTATGGTCATCATTGGTGTGGCTATTTCTGATTCAATTTTCTTTATTAGATTTGGCGTGATATACCAGTAATCATTGGAATTTTTTGGTTTAAGGGACCTTATTATTTTTATTAGCCGTCGGACAGTGATTGGAGCTAAATTAAAATTGACATCGCTCTTATGCTTAAAATTATCCAGATATTTAAGTGATTTATTCAGAGAACACGTCAAAGGTTGTGTCAAGTTTACAGATATATTAGCAAAATAATGATTAAAATGATTACAAATTTTATTAATGTCAGTTATAATTGTATTATCATTCTCGCAAATTATTTTATCACAGGTAATTTTATCACAGTTAGATTTCCCAGATTCACTTTTAATGATTTCCCAAGTACATTTTATTTTGTTTTGAGATTCTTTAAGTTTATTTGCATAGTAAATTTGTTTAGCGTTCCAACATACCCGTTTAAAAACTTTACTATAATTTGTCACATATTCCTTTTTTATGTGGCTGTTAGGGTCTCTTAATAATCCATAGAGGTCAAATAGCCTTATCCTGGAAATTAATATGCCTTTAGTGGCCCAAGTATTGAAGTTGGCCAGACCCCCCTATGTTTAATTGACTGACCGGTACATGTTCGTCAAGTTTGTCCAGTAGGCATCCAAAATATGTTGAATAATCTCTATAAGAATCAGGTTTGTGTACAACTTGTTGCAAGCTCTGCTTGAGCAATAATAGGCTGGGTACAGTCACTTTTCTTAGGAATCTCTTAGGGGGATTCCTTAAATCTATGCTGCAATTGATCTTGATGATCTGGCAGTAATGGTCAGATTTTACACCTTGCAGAACATTTACACTGATGACGTTTCCAGAATCGGTGAATATGTTATCAATACAAGACCTAACAATCACACTATTTGTAACAACTACACGTGTGTACTCAAAAACTTGCTGTTTTAAAAGAAAATAATTTAAAACATCTGACAGCTGGTTCGGAGTGTCTTTGACTAAGGAGAAATGGACATTGAAGTCACCGCAAAGGATCACAGCTTTATTATTGTACCTAGTCAATTTATCTAGACATTGTTCAATTTTAGACATAAATATCTCAATGTTGGCTGATGGCGATCTATACACTACTACTATATATATTTCTTTTAACTCTATACAATTTACTTCAAATTCCTTCTCTATAGAAATATTATTGATATCGTCTCGTTTTTTAAAAGATATGTTGTTTTTCACTAAAATAAGACAACCTCCTTGAGTACATTTACTTCGACAAAAGTATGCTGCTTTTTTATAACCCTCTATTGTAAATGATTCTATATTCCTTTCATATAGCATTGATTCTGTTAAGCACATAATATCTACATTTTCTTTAGCTAAGAATAGACCGAGGGTCATTTGTTTCTTATAAATACCTTGTACATTTTGGTGGCAAATACTTATGTGGTGACCTCGCCCCCTATTCTTGATAGAAAATTTATTCCTTTCTCAGAACTCTTAACCTCGCATGCTGTCGTGTTGCTTTCTGGCCCAGCCCCGAACTTATCCTTGATGTTGACTCTAGCTTCACTACTAGGATTTATTTCCTTCTCATTTTTGCTTCTGTTTCCTGCCGTTGAATTATCAGCGTCTACCTTGGTGTTGTTATTGTCGTTTCTCGTTTCACAATCGTGCAGAATCGTCAAATTGCTTCCTTTTGCTTCATTTTCGCAAGCAAAGGCAATATATCTTGCTGAATAGTTCTTAGAGTATGTTTCCCTCGTTATTCCTTTTTCTTGGTTCAATTCAACAATGTTCAAATTGTTATGCATCGATGCTATTGAGTACAATTTACTATTAATGTTCATTATTCTGTTGTTTGTGTGTTTGTTTCTTCCGTAAACGATTGTCGTAGTTATCAGTTTTTGTTGTTTTTTCCTTAAATTAGTTGCTAATCTATCAATGGTGTCTAGGTAGTCTCCAACATTTCCATTTACTGTTGTATAGTTCCCTATGATTAGTACGATTTTGTCACTTGTCCCATTGTATATTTTGTGTTCGTCTATTATATGGGTGAATCGCCATCCCGGCAAACATGTGTTGCTAATCTTATACGTGGGAATAAATTTCCCGATGTGATGCGCCATGTCTTTTCCGTAATCGTCAGAATAGATAGTAACTTCTTTTGTATAGTGTGTTCGTAAGTTTGTCTTTTGTATTAAGGTTACAGCTGATAGCGCCTTAGCATCTTTTGTGAGTCCATTGGTGCTTACCATCTTCTCAATTTTAATTCTGGTCTCTGGCTATGTCGGTGAAAGCGAACTTCAGCCACCCTTCACTCCCCCCATTACTGAAACCAGATGGTTCCCTAGCTCACGTTGCTGTTGAGAAAGCAAGTTTATTTGCAACTCAATTTGCGGAAGCTTCGCGTCTAGACACTTCTGGCGAAACTCCACCTCGTTCCTCGTTGCGTAGCTTCAATGCATGAAATTCGCATCCAGCTTAAACATATCTCAGCAAACTCTAACTTTAATACCACCTTCTCTTGGCAAAGAGCAGTCAACTCCAGCACCTTTTCGTGTCGATATATCATTTTCAATGGCTTTACGTCTTTTTATCATTTGTCTAACTGCCACCAAACCCAAAACGTAGGCTTTTTTGGCTTCCCAAGATGACGGAGACCAAAAATGAATCGAAAATGTCTCTTCGCCCTTGCTCATTGACAGAACCGCAAATAAAGTACCTTACAGAAACGCCGACAGCACCATGATTACAAGGAACTGCTTTTAGCTGCCTTTGAGTCTTCTAAGTCGGATCATAGTTCCCCCTGCCTCATATTCTTATTCATACCATCATATTCTTTGCCATCTACATACTTATAGAACTTTGTTATACTTTCTCTTGTTCTTTAAAGATACCTACTATATAACTATATCAATGTTGTCTCACTCACGCGGCGTCTGTTTGAGAAACCCGCTATGTGCCGGTGCCGGGCGCAATTCCATTAGACTCACTCAGAAGTAAAATTGCACTATGTGTCTATTGCGCACATAGAGCCATTTGCATTACTACATTTCTATTAAAATCACATAGCTGAAAATGCTATCTCTTAAACCAACAGAGATGCTAAAAATCGGGGCTAGCAGGCACACGCGCCTTTGAAAATTGAACAAAATGGCATCAAAAACAGATTTTCATAAAAAATCACATAGCGGAATTTGCATGCGCAGCGACGGTATGCTGTATGACAAAATATAGTTTAGGTTAACTAGTAAGAAAATTGCTATAGCTATCCTTGTATACTTTACAGGCACTGTATAGTATACAGATACTGTATCCAATAGGTACTGGTTATTTACAGAAAGAATCCCTCTTATATTATAAATGCGAAAGTTTATGTGTGTGTTTGTTACTTCTTCACGCTGAAACGGCTGGACGGATTTGGATGAAATTTGGAATGGAGATAACTGGACTCCCGGAATAACACATAGGCACATTTTTATCCCGATATTCCTACGGGATCGAGACTTACGCGGGTGAAAATGCGGGGCGCTGCTAGTAGGTAATACAACTAATACAAGTAGGTAGGTACTATGTAGAATATATATATATATATATATATATATATACACACAAAAAGCGTCATCTATCTGCGGTAATGTCCTACTAACTTCTACACGATGACGTTTAGAATAGTGACGGAAATAGAGATGAGTGACCTGTCTATTCCCCAGTAATATATTGTAGTTTTTGATTTTCATCATGGCGGCTGTAGTTCCATTTTCAGCCACTTCACAGATAAGTTGGTGGCTCTGTACATGTATTTCGAATAGATCGATAAAACATGTTTTGCGTAAAAGTCTATTTGTCTAGAAGTTCTCTGTGGGGGAGCGAGTGAGTGTACCCCACAGAAGAAGTACATCCATGGTGTACCCCCTTTGAGAAACACACTATTGTGGTGTGTTGTGTCGTGACGCGTCTGAAGCGTATCGGTTTCATACATTTAGTATGGCTAGAAACACATTAGTATAGTGTGGTGTGTTGTGGCGGCATCTGTCGTGGCACGGACTGCTCGACTGTGCTGCGATCGCGCCAGACAGAACGGTGGTGCCGTGGGGGTTCTGACGCGTCACGACACACCACAATTCATAGATCTAGTGCGAAAATACTACGTCTATGGGCAGAACAGTGTGTTTCTAGACTCTCTACTCTAATGTTACTTTATTTATTATTATTATCTATGGTGTGTACAGATGATCGAGGCGGTTGATTTGTTTTGTGATTTTTAATTTGATCGTTTTTCAATGAAAATGTAATTTTACCAAAGTCAAATAAATACGCTACATGTTTCAAATATGGGGGAGTTAAATAAAAAACAAAATGATTGGGACTCAGGCAAAGGGTTACGAGATCCCGTAAAATGTTTGGAGGTTAGTATATAGGTCCCTTCGGTCCTTCGCATAGCTCACTGATAGATCTTTTGTACATGTTTAATTGTGACTTAATATGTTTTCAGAACGCTGTATTTTCCTATATACATTTTACACAATATTATTGGATTGTTTATAACTATGTGTACCTAACCAAAAATATGCCTTATCCTATTCTTGCAGGATAAATGGAAACTAGTTCCATCTTTCTTGCAAGTGAAAGGGCTTGTGAAGCAGCACATAGACTCCTTTAATTACTTTATAAACGTTGAAATCAAGAAGATAGTTCAAGCAAATGAAAAAGTCTTCTGCGATGCTGACCCTCTATTTTATATCAAATATTTGAATGCCTACGTTGGAACTCCAGATCTCGAGGAAGGTTTCAATGTATCAAAACCCACAACTCCTCATGAATGCCGACTGAGAGACATGACATATTCAGCTCCGATCACAGTGGATATTGAATACATTAGAGGCAATCAGCGAGTTATTAAAAACAAGCAGTTGATCGGAAGGTATCTATTTCTTGTTTCTAGCTATCTTACATTGATACATAATATGTTTGTATATGTATATTAGCAATTTCGGCGATGAGCTCGCTGCATGTCCGTCAAGTTGGAAGGCTCATGTTGGAATTTAGTTGTTTCAACTATGCCAAAAAACTGACTAAATACTAATAAATAGTGACGCAAAGTAGAGAAATAGTGACGCAAAGTAGAGAAATAGTGATGCAAAGTAGAGAAATAGTGAAGTCATGTATTGCAAGATAGGTTGTTTTGAAAACTGAACTTTACTGATTTTTGCTTATGTTCTGTTAATACTAATCCTATGTTCAAAAATTAGTCTATATAACTAGGCTGCCCTAAAGTTAGCCATTTAGATGCAAATCAGATTTTCTAGGAACTAACACACCCAACAGTCACTCACAGTCCTGATCCCACACTAGGAATCCCTGTGTTGTGGTGTCAGAAATTATGAGTACCATGGTACTACAACACTCAGACCCAGAACAAATACTTTAGTCCAGTCGGCAGGTTGTTTCAGATGGAAAAAGGTCAAAAGTTAATGAAACTTTGGGAGGTTGTTCAGGGATAGTTAATTAACATTTTCCCAAGTTTTTTACCTTTAGGACCCTGTGCGAAAAGAGGAGGGGGGGGGGGGGGGGGGGGGGGGGGGGGGGGGGACTGCACCTTCCTCCGGTTTTTTTTCAAAAACTTTTTTCGAAGCCCATATCTCGGTAACTTATCAACGTACAATCAAGTTTGAATAATCAAAATAATAGTAAATTTAACGTTGTACAAAAAAGTGCTTCATACTTTTGCCGTACGAAGTAAGGGGAAAAGTTATTGAGAAAAAACCGGCGGAAGGTGCAGTTTCCCCCCCCCCCTCCACTTTTCGCACAGGGTCCTCGAGGTCCAAAACATGAAAAAATGTTAATTAACCATCCCTGAACAACATCCCAAAGTTTCATTAACTTTTGACCTTTATCCACCTAACCCTATTTTTTGCGACCTTACTTCTGGACTATTACAGATTTATACTAACATGTATCCTGCATCAGCAATCAAATTGTCACCTCTTGTGTCTCAGCCAGATACGGGCCAGCCAAGCCACGAGGTTGTTGACTAAATAGTGGATGTGGATCTATGATTATACCAGTGCAGTGGTTTCAGCTACCATGTAAATTGAATTAACCAATTGCACATCTTCGACCGAGTCGAAAGTCTGAGTGTTCGAATTAGTCTGATCTGCCCCATATTACATACCTATGCGCCATGAGAGGCGTCCAAGCTCTCTTCCTCTCCCGCTCCCCCTAACTCCTCCATTCAAGGGGATGAGCTTCTGTGAGGCTGACCAAGGCCTGCAAGCTACAGCAGGCAGCCTTGTTATATGGCAGAGATTTAGTGTATTATTTACTTCAATGCGCATGTATTCAATTATTGTATTGTACGAAAATTGTTTTGTAACAGGATGCCTCTCATGCTACGATCATCCAACTGTGTCCTAACAAATAAATCTGACTATGAACTGGCGAAACTGAATGAGTGCCCACATGACCCTGGTGGTTATTTCATCATTAGAGGTAAACCAATTTTAAATCTTCTGAGTTACAAGATAGAGATGATTATTGCTTATTCCTAGGAGGTGATAACATTAAACAAATTAAAGCTTGAATATTGAATGAATGAAATTCTGAGACATGTAACATGTGCATGATAGAAGCCTTTGAGAGGTGCACTGAACCCTTTCAACACACTAGTGCTTTTACTGTTGGTCACAAGATCCTTTTCAGGGCCACCATATGTCCACCTGGTCTTTAGACATGAAATAACTAGTGACATGATGATGATGAAGAATTAATGATAGTGGGCTCATAATGGCTTCTGATGGCAAGTTTAAAAGGAAGAGGCTCACTGTTGTTTATTATTATTACTCTGGTTTATTTTATTTCAGGTCAAGAAAAAGTGATATTGATTCAGGAGCAACTCTCTAGAAACAGGATGATTGTTGACGAGTTCAAAGGAGCCATACAGTGTCAAGTCACCAGTTCTACTCATGAAAAGAAGACTAGGACTAATGTGATAGTGAAGAATGGGAAATATGTGCTGAGACACAATGCTTTGTCTGATGTAAGTTTATGCCATTATGTGCAATATTATATGGTGGAATAGTTTCACAGGAATCATCCATAGTTTCACAGGTTAGTAGTAGAGCTTTTTTGTGTTAGTAGTAGAGCTTTTTTGTGAAAAAGTTCGTTCGGGGCAGTACTACCACCATACCTATTTCTGCCGCAAAGCAGTAGTGTTCGCATTGCTGTGTTCCGGTTTGAAGGGTATGGGTGCCGGTGAAATTACAGACGTGATCTATTTGATAATGCACTGTTCATAGGCAGAGGGTATTTCTTATGATCAGCTGGGCCATCTGCTTGTTCCGTTATTCTAAGTAGTATACAAAAAAAAGAGCAATCATAAGATTTTGTGGTAAGGTGTCCATAAAGTAATTGGTGAATTTCCAGGATATTCCAATTGCAGTGGCCTTCAAAGCAATGGGCATCTGCAGTGATCAAGAAATAATGCAACTGATTGGGACTGAGGATAATATAGTGAAGAAAATGGCTCCTTGTATTATGGATTGCCATAACTTAAAGATCTTCACACAGAATCAGGCTCTTACATACATTGGCAGTAAATTGAAAGTTAAAAGGTAAGCAAGTAATTAATTTTGTAAAAATTAAAAAAACCTCAACGCAATGAAACGGCTGAACTGATTTTGATCAAACATAGCTAAGAACACTCCCGACAAATTAAGCTTTCAAAAACAAAAAAAACTAAATCGGTTCATCCGTTCGGGAGCTACGATGCCACAGCCGACACACAGACATAACACCCCGTCGTTGTTGCGTCGGGGTCTGAAAAAATATTATAGTAAGTACTAGTAGACAACCAAGCTTTGCTGGGGAACTGGAAACAAACCCCTAAAACCCCTAGAAACACCTACACACCCCAAGAAACTCCTACAACCCCAAAAAACCCAAAAATCTACTAACCCTAGAAACTTCTACAACCCCTTAAAACTTAAAAAATATTTAAAATAAAATACAACCCCTAAAAACTCAGGAAAAATTCTACCCCTAAAAACCCCTGTGGCCTCTAAAAACCTCTAGAAAGCCCTTCTGTAGGCCTCTAGGAGCCATATAACTCCTACAAGTCTCTAAAAACCCTACCTACCGATTTGCTTCATTGTTTATTTTACTTGTTAGAACACATTTGAATGAGTTTTTCACTGCTATATAAATAGCATGATTTTATTAATTATTGTCTTCGATAAGTTATGGAATAAATGTATGGAAGGAAAAAAACTTCATAGTTTCGAAAACTATAAAAGCTATAATCTGAGAGTCTTCGGGTTGTATTGTATAGTCTATATTAGAAAATGTATACTTGTGTGTATGTATAAGTGATTATACTTATAATGAAAGCTATATTTCTTAAGGTTTCAGACTTCTAACTCAAAAAATCGTACTCCAGTGGACGAAGCAAGAGAACTCCTAGCCACTACAATCCTTGCACATGTCGCCGTCGAGAATTACAACTTTTACGTAAAAGCAATCTACCTCGCTATAATGGTCAAACGAGTAATCGAAGCTGAAACTAACAAAGCTGCTATAGACGACCCCGATTACTACGGAAACAAGAGGCTTGAGCTCGCGGGATCCTTGCTAGCTCTCATGTTTGAAGATCTATTCAAGAGGTTCAACTGGGAGATGAAGATGACTGCTGATAAACTCATTCCTAAAATAAAAGTAGCCCCTTTCGATATTGTGAAGTACATGAGGCCTGATTTGATTGCTAATGGACTGTTTGCTGCTATTTCAAGTGTAAGTTCTTTAGAGTTTTTATTTGAAATTAACGACACAGTGTACTTCAACACAAAGTATAAGTATATTGCGCCTATTTAGACCCGGCAGACCCACGTTACGTCCATTCAGACACTGGAGACCCTCTCTGTGTCCATTGAGACGCTCGTTTCTTCCATTCACACCCTGAAGACTCCATGTCTTGGCGCAAACATGCTTGGCGATCAGCAAATCTTGGTGCAAGATCATCACTTATCTAGTGATACAGGAGCTGCTGCCATAGCCACCGCAGCAACCCCTGCAAAAACCTCCACAAGAGCCGCACGTTTTTCTTAAATTGAGTGTAAGAGTTTAAAAAATAATAAGTCAAAGTCGGCGTCGTCGGCGACCTCGGGGTCGGCCGAGAAAGTAGGCGGGACGATCTTGTTGGTTTTGAAAAGGAGTGGTGGGAGACTGCCAGGGACAGGGACAAGTGGAGGAATTTGGGGGAGACCTTTACCCAGCAGTGGGACAATATAGGTTAAAAAAATAATAATAATAAGTCAAAATGTCCGAGAAGTCCAAAATGAACCGAAGATAATTAACAACACCCCCGCAACTTAAAAATAAACGTATAAATGAACTTTCTATGTTTATCTTGTAAACAAAGACTTTCTAATAACTTTACAAGGTCAAAAAAAAACTTGCTTGTAAATTATAAGTTTGCGGCACTTGGCGTCATTCAAGAATATCACTTGGCTTCTAATCTTTTTACTTTCTCATAGTATACGCTTGACTGGCGGATTGGTGATCGCAGTATTGGTGTTGTCGAGTACTTAGGTAGATGCTGTTGCCCATCCCCTGGTGTAATTCCTTAGTAGGCTTTTACGACATCCATGGGAGGAGACGGAGGGGTCTATTCTTAGGCCGGGCACACCACGGCACCAGTCTGTCACGCAACGATTTTATATATTGATGATGATACTTTTCATCTCTACGTCTCAGCGTGATGGGCGCAGTTCAATGCACATAGCACGTCCTAGGATGTGACTTACGGTGTATTGGTATTACAGTTAACATCAGGTTACATCACTAGCAAGTTCAATCAATTACAAACTCGATGTGTATCACATTATCAGGGTAACTGGACAATCAAAAGATTCAAAATGGAAAGGCACGGCGTGACTCAAATCCTCTCGCGACTCTCCTACATATCAGCGCTCGGTATGATGACGCGGGTCAACTCTCAATTCGAGAAGACCAGGAAGGTATCCGGGCCGCGCTCGCTCCAGCCTTCGCAGTGGGGCATGCTGTGTCCGAGCGACACTCCTGAGGGTGAGGCCTGCGGGCTCGTCAAGAACCTGGCTCTGATGACGCACATCACCACGGAGTGCTCCGAGGCGCCGATCGCAAGGCTGGCGTGTAACGCGGGCGTGGAGGATGTGAGGCTGTTGGGCGGAGAGGAGATCAATCATCCCGCTGTGTACATGGTCTTTCTCAATGGTAAGATTTCGTACATCATTCATAAGATCTGCTGTGGCATGCGCTAAGATAGACCCTGCGTCCCCTTCTACGGATGTCGTAAAAGCCGACTAAGGGATTACATCAGAGAAATCAAAGAATGGCAGGTAATTCCCTTCAAAACAAAGTAGAATCTCAGATCTAAGTCAATTCTGTCAGGACGTCCTATTTGAGTAGATCAGATGTAAGACCCTAACATTCTGGCTATTTTCAGGTAACATTCTAGGAGTAACAAGACAATACAAAAGACTGATCAAAGTGTTCAGAATGTTCAGACGGCGCGGCCTCATTTCCTCGTTCGTTTCGATCTACCCAAACCACAACCAGAGGACAGTCTACATATGCAGTGACGGCGGCAGACTCTGCCGACCGTACATCATCGTGGAGAAGGGAAACCCACTCGTCTTACAGAGTCATATAAACGAACTGAACAGAGGCATCAAAAAGTTCCAAGACTTTCTCAACGATGGCCTGATCGAATATCTAGATGTGAATGAAGAGAATGACAGTTATATCGCGACGACCGAGCTTGAAATAGACCCGTACGTAACGACGCATTTGGAAATAGAGCCATTCACTATTTTAGGAGTGTGTGCAGGCCTCGTACCCTACCCGCACCATAACCAGAGTCCGAGGAACACGTATCAATGTGCAATGGGGAAGCAAGCCATGGGTGAGTACTCTCAAATAAAACAACAATCTTTATCAATGCGAAATTAACCCATACAACAGCCATGTTTTTTTTTGCCGTTTTTATAGACAGTGGTACGGAACCCTTCGTGCGCGACTCCGACTCGCACTTGGCTGGTTTTTTTATAACACTAGCTAACTTCTCATAAAGTTTTAGCTTCATACGTGTTTTTCTTTTGCGTAACTTGGTGCAGAACAACAAAAATCCACAGCTAACCCACAGGGTGGTCTAGTTATATCAAATCTAATGTCTATAAAATATTTTTGATAGGCAAATTGATTTAGTATGCCTGGAAGAACTAACGTCACCGATAAAGCTCTCAGGATTAGCAAGTAGAAATGGCAATAGGCCGGCCATCCATTAATTTAGTCATCATCATAATAAGCCACTGCTACAGTCCTTACAATGCCACGACCCCATTCTTGAACCGCCTACATCCACCGTCTTCCTGCAAACTTTAAAATGTAGTTGGTCCACTGCAACATGTACACAGCGTCAACCGGGTTCGTCGGCACTCGAAGACCTTTATTCCCAACGGTTGTCAGTTCTGTCGTAATAAATTTTATAATGTAACAATTTACTTTGTTCTAGGAACAATTGCATACAACCAGAGGAACAGAATAGACACGCTAATGTATAACTTAGTGTACCCCCAGTGTCCCATGGTCAAAACGAGGACCATAGAGCTCACCAACTTCGACAAGCTGCCGGCCGGACAGAACGCTACGGTGGCGGTTATGAGTTACAGCGGCTACGATATTGAAGACGCGCTCATTCTCAACAGAGCTTCGATCGACCGAGGGTACGGTCGGTGCCTCGTCTACAAGAGCGCCAAAACAACAATGAAACGGTACAGCAATCAGACGTCTGACAGAATCCTAGGCCCTTCGAGAGACGCCACAACCGGCAAAGTTATAAAATCGCACGACATATTAGACGCTGATGGCATAGCCTCTCCTGGAGAAATGGTAGAAAACAGACAAGTTCTTATAAACAAGCAAATGCCGCCGGCCAATGTGAGCAGTGTCTCACAAGGACAGCCGCAGCCACAAGTGATTGAATACAAAGATGTGCCCGTCACGTACAAAGGGCCCGTCGAATCTTACATTGAAACCGTTATGGTCTCATCGAATTCTGAGGACGCGTTTCTCATCAAGATACTGCTGCGGCAAACAAGAATACCGGAGATAGGTGACAAGTTCAGTTCTCGGCACGGACAGAAGGGTGTGACGGGGCTGATTGTGCAGCAGGAAGACATGCCGTTCAATGACAGAGGGATTTGCCCAGATATGATCATGAACCCTCACGGGTTTCCGTCCCGGATGACAGTCGGCAAAACGATTGAGTTGTTGGCAGGGAAAGCTGGCTTGATGGAAGGAAAATTCCACTATGGTAGGTTATAATTTCAATTAGTTATTAGACGTAAACCCCCTTTTTTATATATTTTGCATTGGACGACCTTGCATTGAGACCTTAATTAAATTGCAAAGTTTGTAAGTTCGATTGTTTGTTTAGGTAAAATCTTGCGCTGAATTAGAACCACTTCTTGACATCCGATTGAGCTGAAATTTTTCATACCTGTCAAGTTCCAATGTCAATACAATATTATGGTGACACCCTCCAACCTCCCATGGTCCTACAAACCTTGCAGTTACTCGGACCGAATCAATGAGAGATGCGCCACACAAGTGCGATTCATCTCTCTACAAGTCTTTATTTGCCATGTTAAAGTCCCGTCCATTCTCCCCAGACAGAAAAAGAACAGACGGTCTACACAGAAACAGTCTACTCGTCACTCAACTCTAGTTCTATCCTAATTTCATCCTGTCTACAGTTTCTAATTGCTTGTCCGTATGTCTGTCCGAGTCATGTCTTGTCAAAAAGTAATTTTCCTTCACAGTTCTTCTAATCGCCTACGCTTGTGCCAACTCCTAGCGAACTTCTCAAGTCGCCTGAAGTTGTCCACACTGCTGACCAGGTCGGCATGAAAAACCGGCCCCTCCTCAGCACCTTGACGCACGATCGCGCCAAGCATCTCGCCCGTAAGTCCGCATAGAGCGGGCATTCTCACAACACGTGATCCCTGGTCTCGTTCTGCTCGCCACACCCGCACTCACTCGTGCTATTGAGAGCCATATCCTTCAGCCGCTTACGAAAGCAGCCGTGCCCCGTAAGCATCTGCGACGTCGCGTGGTCCGGTTCCACCCAGTGCGCCTTCATGCGCTTGCCCACGTCTGGGAAGAACCGGAACAACTCCCGTCCCTTCTCCTCATGCTCCCAACGTTCCTGCCATGACACCATCACCTCCGTGTCAACAGCACGCCTCACATGGCTATGCTCCCCCTTCGGTCTGCTCTCAATTTCCGCTCACCTACGACCCGCCCTAATCAACGCCAAATCCGCCGGCAGAACACCAGCCAATACCGGCAGAGAATATTATGGCGACAGCGAGCTGTTATGTAATAACGAGCTGATCTGATGATGGAGACAACGGAACTCCTCGATGGATAACAGTAGACTGGCCGTGTTTAGGCTCATTTTGATTAGCGCACGTTTCCGATCAGTAAGCGTAACGTAGCGTAACCTGAGTTAATATGTAAATAGTATTTATAATGATATGAGCGGTTGACTGTTGATAGAAACTTCACGCGCCCCAACATTTTATTTTCTGATCAATGACCTAGATTGATGAGAGTGGTGTGATGACTGGTACCTAGGCCCTACATAATTATTTTGTAACTTTTAGTACCTACATTATCTACATCGTTATAATCTTCTTATTCAATAAAACAGTTCAACAATTTTTTTTTACTTATTTTATTTATAATCCCCGACGCAAAAACGACGGTGTGTTATAAGTTTGACGTGTCTGTGTGTGTGTGTGTCTGTCTGTGGCGTCGTAGCTCCCGAACGGATGAACCTATTTTGATTTTGTTCTTTTTTGTTTGAAAGGTGAATTATTCGGGAGTGTTCTTAGCTATGTTTGATCAAAATCGGTTCAGCCGTTTCATTGCGTTGAGGTTTTTTTTTATTTTTTACAAAATTAATTACTTGTTATATCTGAATATGGACTGTGCTAATATGATTTGAATGTGTAATATAATAGACCAGGGTCGATAATTTTTAAAACCAAAAAAAATAATAGTTGGATGAAACCCATTAGAAAAGGAGGGGAATATTATAAAAATAAAAGGAAAAATAATTTACGGGCGATCTGAGGTCGGGAAGGGGATGGGGGTGAGTTTTTAAGGGTAAAAAACGGTTTTTCTCGATTTCCGGCAAAACTAAAAGTCCTATCGAAAAAACTCAAATGGCAAAGTTGTAGGTAATAAAAAGATCTAAAACTTTTGTATTTACACTTTTTTCACATAACCTCAAAATTTATGTGAAAAATCCAAAAAAACAAGTTTTTGGTTTTTTATTTTTATCTTTTACAATTTTTTTTTTTTTAACGAAATTTGGTGGAAACTTTCCTTTTTATGTCCCAAATACGCTGTAATTTATTTGATTAAAAATATTTATTTTTTCACCTTATTTTGAATTAATATCGAAAAAACACCCTAATTTTCAATCGAAAATTCACCCGTCAAAATATCAGCTTTTTTCAAAAAGTTGGTATGGTTTCTGTTCGTTGAAATCTCTACTTTCCGATGGTGAAAAAAAAAAAGTTACTACAGTAAATCATCTCAGAAAATGCAAAAAATAAAAAAAAACTTGAATTTGTTTTTTTTTTTAATTATTATAAATAATTTTGAGCTATTTATTAAAATTTACACTTTAATTCGTTTCGGGACTTGGCGGTACACATGTCAAAACGTCCAATTGGTTTAATGGCTTGATAGTTAAAATAAACAATCGTTAAAATATACATTTGTTCCTATGAACAATTGTCTGAACGTACCTGTGTCAGATTGTACAGTTTGTCATAAAGTACTATTGATAGAAAGAAAGAATGTCAAAATATACAGTTGGTCTAAAAGTTCTATTGATAATGCGAAAGGGTGTTAAAATGTACGAAGGGTTATAAGGTTTCATTGCTAGAATACATGGATGTCAAAATGTACAACTGGGTCATATGTCTTCAGAAGGGGTCCTTAAAAAATATCCGAATTTGGGAGAACCAAAAACTACAAAAATTTTGAACATTTTCAGTTTTTTCGAAATATTACGAAAATGGTTAATTTTAATGGTAAACTTTAAATAGGTAACTTGTACAAGATAAAAATTCCTACAATTTTTACATATCAAAATTATTTTTTTGCTACAGAACCACCAAGATACTAGGCTTCGAAACAGTGCAAAATTTCCTAAAATCGTAAAAAAGTAGCGAAAAGGCCTGTTTTCAAACAACCACTACCTCCTCCTATTTTTCATTTCCTCATGTTTAAATAAGAATAAAATTCAGTTAATTAGAATTAAGTTAGTTTTTATTTTTATTTTAAGTGACTGTTTATTTCCTATTTTTCATTTCCTCGTGTTTAATGAAGAATAAAATTCAGTTAATGAGAATTAACTTCCTTTTTTATCTTTAGTGACTAATTGTTTGTTATAAGAAGAGAATATTTAAATATATTTAGTTTTTAAATATATTTAGTATTTAGTTTTATTTTATTTACTCGTATTTTACATTTTAGCAGAACTAATTATGCCTTGTGAAAAAACTCATTGTTCTATTTCTTTCCTTTGACTAGACTTAAATCATGTTATTAATGATGTTATTTAATAATCATGTAGAGAATATGTTTGGAAAACAGCATATCGAGATGCCAGAAGCATGCAGGGTGTATCGTCGATTAAACTCAACTGACGCGCGCATCTATGGCTTAGTATTTTTACGCACATTCAGCCGATCTCTTTCTATTTCTTTTTCGATTCCTTTCCTTTGAGACATTTTAATTGTCATTGTGAAATTCAATCATTTTGTTAACGACACGATTTAAACATTAATTCTTTGTAATATTTATACAATTTGTTACTGACACGATGTGACAGTTAAACAATGTGGGAATATTTTATTTTGGCATTTACATAGTTTGACTTATATACATAATAAGGTTTTGGCATTTTGTCACTTAAACATTGATACCATTGTACATTGTACATTTTAACATTAAGGCGATTTGTCTTGTAGGACGGTTTGACATGTGTACTGCCAAGTCCCGAAACGCTTTAATTACTCGAAAAACGTTAGATTACATGTGACATTGATAACAAAAAAATTACAAATAAAAATATACTACTATAATTAAAAAACAAATAAGTTAATAAAATTAATATTTAATAAGACATCTACAATATTTGGAGAAAGTTGTCGAATCTTCTTTAAATTATATGCGTAGATGCCTATTTATAACTATTTTAAGATAAATTATATATACCTGAGTGACCTACGAAAAATTGTAGCCCATCAAAAGGTATTTCGTGGAGAAGTGGGGAAGGGGCTAGGCGGGTCTGGGTCTTACTACATACATACCTACTATTATATACTATATATTTCGTAGCGTTTTTTTTTTGTTATTAATGTCACATGTAATCTAACGTTTTTCGAGTAATTAAAGTGTAAATTTTAATAAATAGCTCAAAATTATTTATAATAATTAAAAAAGAAAAAATCGAATTCAAGTTTTTTTGATTTTTTGCATTTTCTGAGAAGATTTACTGTAGTAACATATATATTTATTTTCACCATCGGAAAGTAGAGATTTCAACGAACAGAAACCATACCAACTTTTTGAAAAAAGCTGATATTTTGACGGGTGAATTTTCGATTGAAAATTAGGGTGTTCTTTCGATATTAATTTAAAATAAGGTGAAAAAATAAATATTTTTAATCAAATAAATTACAGCGTATTTGGGACATAAAAAGGTAAGTTTTCACCAAATTTCGTTAAAAAAAAAATTGTAAAAGATAAAAAACCAAAAACTTGGTTTTTTGGATTTTTCACATAAATTTTGAGGTTATGTGAAAAAAGTGTAAATACAAAAGTTTTAGATCTTTTTATTACCTACAACTTTGCCATTTGAGTTTTTTCGATAGGACTTTTAGTTTTGCCGGAAATCGAAAAAAAACGTTTTTTACCCTTTAAAACTCACCCCCATCCCCTTCCCGACCTCAGATCGCCCGTAAATTATTTTTCCTTTTATTTTTATAATATTTCCCTCCTTTTCCAATGGGTTTCATCCTACTATTTTTTTTTTCACTTTTTATTATTTTTAAAGGCTGGTTATTGTTAAACCCTGGTCTATAATATGAAATAAAAAATATTGAATTAATTTTTCTCGTTTTGTTTTCCAGGTACTGCATTTGGAGGATCCAAAGTCCGCGATGTTTGCAAAGAGCTGGAGAAGCATGGATACAACTATCACGGCAAAGATATTTTCTATTCGGGTCTCACGGGCGAGCCCCTTGAAGCGTATATTTATTCGGGCCCGGTAAGCATTCCTAACGAAGCACATGCGCACGAGGCACATGTAGAAATAGGTTGTCGTTTTGATGACAGTAGCGCGGCGGGCGAGTAGCCGGCTGAGATGCAGGAGGTTGCGGGTTCGATTCCCGCTGCGGGACAAATGGGGAAAAAATGTGGCTCTGGAGCTGAGTTCGCACTCGGGCGTAAGCTAGAGACGGCTCTGCGTGACGTCACCAGTAGACGCCATGATACATACGAAAGTATTGACGCTAAATTCAAGGTGTAAAAAATGAAAAAAAAAGACTTTGGTTTTAAATATAAATAAGATATTTTTTGGCAACAGTAAGTAAATAATATATAATAATATAAATATAATAATAATAAATAAATAAATAATGCTGGACAGTTCACACAACATTATCTAGCCCCAAGCTAAGCAGAGCTTGTGTTATGGGTACTAGACAACTGATATTATTAAGTTCGCCTATGTACTGCTTTTTGTCTTGTGCAATAAAGAATTTTCTATCTATCTATCTATCTATTATTACATAGATACATATTTTTATATACATAGAAAATACCCAGAACACCCTGAACAAATATCTGCAGATCGCACAAATATTTGTTTCGAGGCGGGAATCGAACCCGCAACCTCCTGCGTCGCAGGCGAAAGTTCGCCCGCCGCCCATTCTCATGGGCGCATCGCGCGATTGAGAATCAGAAGCTTAACAAAGTTGAGTTTGTTTGATGACGCAGTTGCACTATCAATCAATATCAAGGCATGTAAAGGCTGTACAACAATTTTGAGGTGGTTCCAGGTCTACTATCAAAAACTAAAGCACATGGTGCAGGACAAAATGCACGCGCGCGCCCGCGGGCCCCGCGCCGTGCTGACGCGCCAGCCCACCGAGGGCAGGTCGCGCGACGGCGGCCTCAGACTCGGAGAGATGGAAAGGGATTGTCTCATTGGTTATGGAGCAAGGTAAATTAAAACACATGGTGCTGCAAGACAAAATGCACGCGCGCGCCCGCGGGCCCCGCGCCGTGCTGACGCGCCAGCCGACCGAGGGCAGGTCGCGCGACGGCGGCCTCAGACTCGGAGAGATGGAAAGGGATTGTCTCATTGGTTATGGAGCAAGGTAAATTAAAACACATGGTGCTGCAAGACAAAATGCACGCGCGCGCCCGCGGGCCCCGCGCCGTGCTGACTCGCCAGCCGACCGAGGGCAGGTCGCGCGACGGCGGCCTCAGACTCGGAGAGATGGAAAGGGATTGTCTCATTGGTTATGGAGCAAGGTAAATTAAAACACATGGTGCAAGACAAAATGCACGCGCGGGCCCCGCGCCGTGCTGACGCGCCAGCCGACCGAGGGCAGGTTCCGCGACGGCGGCCTCAGACTCGGATAGATGGAAAGGGATTGTCTCATTGGTTATGGAGCAAGGTAAATTAAAACACATGGTGCAAGACAAAATGCACGCGCGGGCCCCGCGCCGTGCTGACGCGCTAGCCGACCGAGGGCAGGTTCCGCGACGGCGGCCTCAGACTCGGATAGATGGAAAGGGATTGTCTCATTGGTTATGGAGCAAGGTAAATTAAAACACATGGTGCAAGACAAAATGCACGCGCGCGCCCGCGGGCCCCGCGCCGTGCTGACGCGCCAGCCGACCGAGGGCAGGTCGCGCGACGGCGGCCTCAGACTCGGAGAGATGGAAAGGGATTGTCTCATTGGTTATGGAGCAAGGTAAATTAGATGCTCTAACTTGAGACAAGAAATTCAATTTGTTTTGGTGTTTTTTGCCCATTGCAGCTCACCAACAGTTCTTCAGATAGCAAAAGTTGATTTCGCGAGAACTAGGAGACTTAACACACATGTTTTAATTGATAGTATCTCATAAATATCATCAGTTTAGCTACGATCACATAAAAAACACTGTAAAATGTGTTTAGGGACATTGTACTAAACTGATGATATTTATGAGATACTATCAATCAAAACATGTGTGTAAAGTATCCTAGTTCTCGCGAAATCGACTTTTGCTTTTTGCTTTTGCTATCTGTAGGAGTGTTGAAGCTGCAATGGGTAAATAAACACCAATAAATTAGAATTTCGCGCATCAAGCAAGAGCATCCACAATAATAATTATGAGATACCTGTGCAATGTGAGCGTTGTGTAGTTCTTCAGGTGGCGGGCTCGTTCTATCCGCACCATGCTTCTAATATATCGTGTGATTTTTTAATTTGCCGGCAAAAATATCTCAGTAGACCATCCTTTAGACACAACGGTCCATGTTGCAAAACCAATGTCTAGTAATATAATATACTAACTAGAATCTTCTTTTTTCATCAGTTGGTAGACGACAACAGCTGGACGAGGCCAATCCGATCTCTCCTGTTCTGTGGGGGACCATAGAATAGGGGAGATCGGATTGATGATCGCAGTATGTGTTTCAAGTGGATGCTGCTGCCTATCCTATAATATTATCCCTTAGTCACCTTTTACAACATCAGCAGGCAGAGACCATCACGGCTAAAATCTAGGTAGTATTTTTTTAGACTACTAGATCGCGTGCCTTCCGTATCTATCTCTATCTAGCTAGATTACAGATATAGGTACAGAGAAATATTACTATTTGAAATGACGTTGAAACTGATAACAATAACAACGCAATCTCTAAGCTGAAGCCCAATTCTCGTAATAAATACTTAGGATCATATTCAGATTTAGTATCGGTGTCATATTTGTCACAAAAGGTATTATAATCAACCGAGAATACAACGCGGAAATGTGACCGAAACTTGAAGGCTTCAAAGTTTTTCCGAGAATTTTAGCATTCTTTCTTCTCTGTACTGTATATGTACTATCCAGCCCCCTTATTCGCTATGACCAAACGTTACATAACGCGGGTTCGTTACGATATCTGCGTGGAATCATCGTTCAGAATACATTATGACGTCACACGTTATTGTCAAGTAATCTATGGTCATAGCGAATAACAGCCCTGCTGTAATCTCTGGTCGCCATGAATCGCAAGGTGTGGTTTTAAAATAATTATAGAATTAGACTTCTGTGACACAGCTTAGAACTCATTTACTGATGCGAGTTCTATGTTGCGTGGGTTGGTGAGTTGGTAGATGAGCTAGTGGGTAACGTTGGTGTTGTCCTCCGTAGCATGCTGCTGATAGAGCGGCTGATGCTGGCGTCGGACGCGTTCAGCGCGCACATCTGCGGCGCGTGCGGGCGCCTCGCCAGCCGCGCCTGGTGCCACGCCTGCCGCTCCTCGGCCGCCGTCTCCAGCGTCGACATGCCCTACGCGTGCAAGCTGCTCTTCCAGGAACTTGCCTCTATGAACATCGTGCCTAAGCTCACATTGAAGAAGTACTGTTAGCTTTTAATTAAATCGATCTTGATGAATGAGTTTGCTTTTTTAATTTTATTTATATTTTGAGTAGTACCTAGTAGAGCTTTTTTGTGAAAGAGTTCGTCCGGGGAAGTACTACCCCCATACCTATTTCTGCCGCAAAGCAGTAGTGCTCGCATTGCTGTGTTCCGGTTTGAAGGGTATGGTTACCGGTGAAATTACGGGCACATGAGACTTTTCATCTTTGTCTCAGGGTGGTGGGCGCAGTGCAATGCCACATAGGGCGCGTCCTAGGTTGACGTGACCTATGTGATAATGCACTGTTCATAGGCAGAGTGTACCGCTTATCATCAGGGGGGCCTTCTGCTTGTTCCGTCATTCTAAGTAGTATAAAACTCATAGCTCCGCCAGCGATTTTATAGACCACTTGTTAAACTCCCAACAAAGTGAAGGTAACATAGACTACTCGCAAAGTGTTGAATGTGTCTGTAATCCACACAAGTACCTCTGGTTGTTAAACTCATCTTTCCACTCCAGCTTCCTTCAACAACTTAGGTCTCCCTGAACAATTGCTTGTTTTAGGCACAATATGGTTTGTTTCCCGTGGTCCATCCACGTGCTTCACCACGGTGTACTATGGGAAATATCTGTTTTCAACTGGTTAGCTAGGATTTGATTCGGATTAAAATGTGAGATGCTGCTTAGATGCGATGCGAGTAGTTGCGGGTTCGATTCCCGGTGCGGGTCAAATGTTTGCATGATCTGCAAATATTTGTTCCGGATCTGGGTGTTGTGGTACCATGGTACTCGTAGTTCCTAATACCCTCGACACGGAATCCTAGTGTGGGATGACTGTTGGGTGTTATGTTGTGCATGATAAAATAATTTTATATTTTAAAAATAATTTATTCAAAAACAATATGACTTATTCAATCTAAATCACAATTTTAAAACTTTTATGGTAGCTTTAACTAGCACGTAGGTAACCCACATGGTAACCAGAATAAATACGTAAAAGAATCCGCTGTATGAGAACAGTTTGAACAAGAGATATCCCATTGTGAACCATACGACGAAGGCGAGCGAGCCAAGTCTCCGCAGCGAGAGGCGAGCCGGCAGTTCTCGGCTCACGACGGTTTGGTAGTTAGCTCCGTCTTTGACGTAGTTTTGTATCCTGCACGGCTTCTGTAATACTTCTCTGGCCACGAATCCCCAAAAGTCGTTTCTGTCCCATAGATTAATGAACTGCGACTGGTACTGGAATAAAATAACAGCACGTTGTTACTATACTGTATAACCAAATAAATACGGCGCCGGTATAATTAGCCTGTTAGCCGCTTGGCAGCGCAATATATTTTATTATCACTAAATATAGCATAGCAGCCACGGCTTCGCACGTGTAGTGTGAAGAAAAGCAGTCCCCTAGTTATTTTTCAATACCGTTAAGTAATAAATAAAGTGTTTTTATGTGTACGTTAGTTTCTAAGGTATTTATGTTGATATGGGCTTACTGTTTAGGTTTAGTGCATTTCTCAGTAAGCCTGAAATAAAGAATTTGAATACCTATTTAACCCAACTTTCTCTAGTTTTCTTTAGTTTTCCCACGATGGTGCAACCCACAGTGAAGAGGCCCATTTGTGGCTCTGCCTAGCGGAAAAAGGCGTGTGTCTATGTATGTATGTATGTTCTCTAGTTTTTTGTATTGGATTTTTTGACATCACTATCTAGCACTGCGCAAAAATTATGATGTGGATGAATGAATGTGTGGGTCTCCGTACAAGCGCTTCATTAACTGGCCATAGTAAAATAAGGTCATCTTTGGCATCCTAGTTATATCAACAGAAATTTACTACAGATGACATAGAAAACAGCAGATTGTAATATAATACATACCAATTCATTTATCCTTGATGCAATTTGATACAGCATCCTAACTAAAATCGTGCTCTCATACATGGTTATAGGCATCAGATCAGGATCACCCATGTAATGTACCGACGCAGTGCTGCGGAGCTAGAAAACGACAAAGATATACATCATACAATGTCCGTATAATACTATAATAACATGTACATACTCATGGCAAGATTTGTGTTACCTTGTTTGTGATGGATTGTGAAAAACTCGACGAATTTGCGAATGAAGAGTTCTCCGGCGGTTCGTCAATTATAGGCTCCGATTGAATGAAGGTACTTTCAGTGAGCTGTGAAACAAGATCGAATAAAAACTTATTTTTCTCAAATCTTCTTCGAAGACCTTGCTGGTCCAGGCGGGCATAATTAGTATGAAAATCCGTATCTGTCATGTTATGATAAAGGAAATTTCACTATGAAAATGTAAATAATTAAGTTCCGAGTATTGTACCGCTTGGGCGCTTGAGCCCTTTTGTATACAAACGAAGTTAGCTCCTATTTTGGATATTCTAACATACATAACACCCAACAGTCACATACATGGTCTTGATCCCACACTAGGATCCCGTGTCGTGGATCAGTAACTACGAGTACCATTGTACCACAGCACCCAGACCCTGTACAAATATTAGCAGATCACACAAACATTTGGCCGCAGCGGGAATCGAACCCGCAACCTCTCGCATTTCAGCCGGCTACTCGCCCGCCGCGCCATAAAGGTCGTCAGTTTTTTGTGTACAAAATTTCATGAGAGTTTATCACAAATTGGATTAAACTTCGTTCAAGTGCCCTAGCGGTACAATACCCTTGAATGTGCAATTGGATCTTATTGTTCGAGAAAATATCTATAGAAGTCTAGTCTGGGCTGCAACTAGGCGATGTGTTCTCTCGTCATCGTGTGACTCGAAACCGGCTGCGGCAGTGTCTACAGCTTGCGTGCTTTGTGTGCGTGGAAAAGCTAAAGGAAAGGGCCTCATATATTAATAGAGGATCCGCACTAGAAACGACCTTCACCCATCTGTTTAATGGATGAAAAGTATTTTATATATTAGAAAACATATCTCGAGTGGGTTGTCTAAAAATTTCCTGCTCAGACTATGATAAAATAAAAATTGAAAAACCGGCCAAGTGCGAGTCGGAGTGTCGCGCACGAAGGGTTCCATTATCTATAAAAACGGCAAAAAAACACGTTTGTTGTATGGCAGCCCCCTTTTATTCTGTTTACCTATTTGTTGTTATAGCAGCAACAGAAATATATCATCCTGTGATAATTTTAACTGTCTAACTATAACGATTATAAAAAAAGTAAAAAGTAATTTTTCAATTTTTAATTTATCATAGTTTGGGCAGGAATGTTTTAGACAACCCACGCAAGATATATTTTCTAATATATTCAATTTAATTAATATAAAATACTTTTCATCCATTAAACCAGGGGTTCCTTAAGTGGGCGATAACGCCCCCTTGTGGGCGCTGCAGGCCTAAAGGGGGGCGGTAAGACACCCAGAAAAAAAATGGGGGCGTCAAATCAGACACACTTTCGCATTTAAATAGTTATTACTATTCCTAAATAGGTAATTTTCATAGATAATAGACCGCGGGCAATCATGTTTTAAGGCGCGATAGGTTCTCAAATGTCTCTAGAATTTTAAAGTTTTTGATAAGAATTTTCATAGTTTTCTATGAAGAAAAAAATATATGATATTCTTGAGCTTTTTATCTAGTGAAATCAATAATTCAATACAATATTTGAATTACTTCACTCGATAAAAAAAAATAACAAAGATACCTCCTTTTAAAATTTAAATGCAATTTTTCACTCACTTCTCTCACGTTTTAATTTTTGAAACATTTGGTTACATGTTAGTTATTATTTGAGTTAGTGAATTCATCAACAAAATTAAACAAAACTTTGAACGACATTTTTATATAATTTTTTTATACATAAAAACACGGTATCAGAGCGTGCGCTCGCCTTCTTCGCCCCATACAAAAATGTTCATTGAACCTATAGCGCCTTAACAAGTTTTTGTTAAATAACCCGATTTGTGAATGTTTAATCTCCGCTAATATAGCACACAAAAAAATGGGGTCGCTAAAAAAATATTTATTCTCAAAGTGGGCAGTAGATAAAATAAGTTTGGGAACCTGCATTAAACAGATGGGTGAAGGTCGTTTCTAGTGCGGATCTTAGACTATGTGACCCATCGCCCTAGCATCTACTCGTGGGAACTGCGGTCCGCGGGTCTTTGGGCTCAGCCCTGTGGTGTCTTCCTGGCTTGCAGAAGGCTCCTCCGGGCCTTATGTCTGCCATGGCAGTAATGTACCTACTATAGATTAAAACGTTAGACACTTACACCAAATATTGCAGAGAAGTATCTGACAGTTGCATTCAAGAATGGAGCAACTTTCCTGTACTCTTCCAGCAACAAATCTTCATTGTCAGTCCACATCAGCCAGTGTTTTATAGCGGACCAAAATCCTAAAATATATTTCTAATTAATGAAGATAAACATCTGAGAGAAAGTTCAAGAACATATTCAACATGTTCACTTCAACTTGTCCTTTTGTTAGTATTAGAGCTTTTTTGTGAGAGTTCATCCAGGGAAGTACTACCACCATACCTATTTGTGCCGCAAAGCAGTAGTGCTCGCATTGCTGTGTTCCGGTTTCAAGGGTATGGGTGCCGGTGAAATTACAGGCACATGAGACTTTCCATCTTTATGTCTCAGGGTGGCGGGCGCAGTGCAATGCCACATAGGGCACGTCCTAGGTGGACGTGACCTATGTGAGAATGCACTGTTCATAGGCAGAGGTTACCGCTTAACATCAGGTGGGCCATGTGCTTGATCCGTCATTCAATAGTAAAGAAAAAAAAAGTAAGCCATATAAGAGCACACCAACGAAGCTCTTCCGTATGAAACAGAAAAACAGTCGCTGTGGCCGAAATCGGTCTGGATGACATCATCATCAGTCGTCGTTGGTTGTAAGTCGGTGGATGAAGGCGGCTCAAGACCGTACGTGATGGCATTATATGGAGAAGGCCTACGTCCAGCAGTGGACATAAATTGCCGATGACGACGCTCTTACCGCTATTTCGCGCATTCAGTTTCCTAGTAAATTCTTCCGAGTTCCTGGTGGCTGTTGCTACGGCACTCTGCACTTTCTGCACGAACTCGACCGCGAACTGCCGCGTGCTCTCGTTCCACAGCGGCTGGTACTCGAAGTTAGCCGATATGTTGAACTCTGACAATGCTTGTTTAGCTGAAGCTGCCCATTTGTGGAGAGACAGACCATTGTATGCGTGACTGGGAACAAACACACTCTCATATATAAATTGTGTGTGTGTCCGGCCTAAGAATAGACCCCTCCGTCTCCTCCCGTGGATGTCGTAAAATTCGACTAAGGGAATACCCGGACTTTTTGATAAGATTTGTCCTGGCTGCTAGATTATTATGGAATGTGTTATTACTGGAAGAAAGCGTTAGCCGAGTCAGTCGTGGGAAGCAATGGCGGCGGTGAGATCACCCCTTGTCACGTCTATATTCCACGAAGGTGCAACCCACTGTGAAAAGAGGCCCATTGAGGCTCTGCCTACCCCTTCGGGGAAAAAGGCGTGTGTCTATGTATGTATGTATGTATAAATTCGGAAGTAACTCTGCCTGTCTCTAAGTCTTTTTGTTACATTTTCACGACTAAACGGCAGAAAGTACTAGTGTGTATCATGAAGAAGGAAATAATCAGGAAAAAAAGTTTTTTTATCGTGAATTCTGATCGAGCAGCGGAGCGGACACAGATTAGGGATGTGAATTGACACGATGACGTCAAATATGCAGCCTGTCTGTTCATTCACGATATGAAGCTGCATAAGAATAGATAACAAGTGGGTTAACAGATCTGTCAGCAATGGCGAATCTGTTCTGATGCGGACTGCCTGCTATAGCATAGCATCAGCCCGCGACATTTTTTTTTTTATAAATATTGGAATAACGGAACAATTAATGGCAGAAGAAAACACTTGATTATTTTAACAAGGAAATCACCACGATGTTTCACTGTCATAATAAGACCATTTTGTTCAGCCTACCCTTCATACACAAATGGTCGAACCCATTTTTTAACCAGATTGGTCCCATTTTCATCAAAATCTAGTTCTGATAATGGGATCCATGAGGAATTGAGGGAACTCCTCAAATATTATAGGCACACATATAGCGATTTCAGCAACAAGTCAAGCATGTGCATTCAGAAACATCCATTTGGTGAAGTGGAACTGATGAGGAAGACCAGAGATGGCCATTGGCACTACTCAATGATAAGTAATTCACGGGTGACTTTCCGATATCCGATTGAGCTGAAATTTGGCATATCTGTCAAGTTCCGATTACAATACAATATGTTGTGACAGCGAGCTGATCTGATGATAGAGAAGAAGGTGGACAACGGAACTCATCGGTGGATTATAGTAGCCGTGATTAGGCTCATTGTGATCAGCACACGGTTCCGATCACTAATATTATAAAATCTTGTATTGGGGAAAAAATACAAAATTCGAAGTCGTTTTTTTTCGAAAAGAATTTTGATTTAATTACAAACATACGTTCAGAATTTAAAATAAGAAGTACCTACTTAGAATCTATGCAAAGAAGGGGTGATTTAAAGCTTACTCACCTTTCATATCCAGAGTTATTGAAACTAGAGTCAGGACTGTTTTGCAATCCTGCGCCACTGAATACTATAGCCTGTTCCAAACTCTTCAGTATCGGGACTAGATGTGGCTGTGCAAATACTTTTCCCAACCGAAACAGCATTACAGTATTTTTGTAAGCCGTTAGATCCAACCGCACAAATCTTGGCAGCACCAGTTGGAAAACACAGACGTATGATGGGTAGTTCTCAGCTATGAACTGGATGAAGCCGGCATCCAGTGGGCTTGTGGTGGTCTGCTGCTCTTCATGATAGTCTGATAATCTATAATTGTAACAATACAAACCTGAGAACATCGCACCCAGGATGAAAAATTAAAAGCAAAAGAAACTGGCGTCAGTTTGCCATGGGCACAGATAAAATAATACTACACTAGTACTATGGGGCAATGTTCCTTCTTAACTTTCTCTAAGGCTACAATACGCCATAATACGTACATGTAAGTTCTAAGACAGCCTTTATTAGTAATTTCGTCATCATATAAGCCAGAAAACAAGTTCCATAAAAGCGTGTTTGAAAATTATGTTCGAAGTACTAGTTTACCTGTCTTTGAGGATGCTGTTGTCCACATATCTCCAAGGCTGAATGAAACTGAGCCACAACTCCAGCACCAGCCTGAAGGACGCGTCTAACGGCCAGGTCGTGACCAAGTGCTTGATGTAGTGGTAAGCGCGCGCACACATTATCTGACGCGCGTACTTGCGCAGTGCCGACGAACGGATCGCGGGATCGGAAAGATGCTTCGCAGAGAACGCGTGGAGATGCTTGATAAGTACTCGTACTGTCCGCACTCTCTCTGGACTCGAGAATTTGACGGGATGGCTGCATTGGTACATCTGTAAAACATTCACAAACTAAGACGCATATACAACAGCCAAATTCCGACACTTTCTAACTCTGTAAAGTTCAGCTAAGTTCAAAAGTGACAGAACAGCGCTCGCGCAACGAAAAGTGAACGAAAATCACGATAAACAGTATTTAAACAAATATTTGCTGTGTAATCGGAAATATAAATTCACTATGCTCTAAGATAATATTATACGTTACTCCTAATAATTTTAACAATGTACGTTGATAGGTATAGGTGGTTTGATAGTAGTAGGGCTTTTTTGTGAAAGAGTTCGTCCGGGGAAGTACTACCACCATACCTATTTCTGCCGCAAAGCAGTAGTGCTCGTAATGTTGTGTTCCGGTTTGAAGGATATGGGTGCCGATGAAATTACAGGCACATGAGACTTTTCATCTTTGTCTCAGGGTGGCGGGCGCAGTGCAATGCCACATAGTGCGTCCTACGTGGACGTAACCTATGTGGTAATGCATTGTTAAAGGCAGTTAAGTTAAGTTACCGCTTACCAAAAAAAAAGGTAATAGAGATATTTACGTTATAAGCCAATTGAAGAGGTTAGTTCATCAAGAAAATTTATAGAATTATTTTATCGTGGTTTGAGCTTGATGCCCTTGGAAATATAATAAAGTTTTTTTTTAAATTGTTGTCCTAAACTGTGTAGATTTTGCTAAAAATACGTTTAAGAAGCCTATTTGACTCTTAGCAGCTTCTTAACAAAGACTAATAGTTAAACAACATCTTGGTCAAATAAAGCCACGCCCACTCATTACGTAAAAGGTAGGTACAGGTATGTAAAAAAAAAATGCTGGCAGTTCACACAACATTATCTAGCCCCAAGCTAAGCAGAGCTTGTGTTATGGGTACTAGATAACTGACATACTTAATACAATATATTACATAGATAGATATTTTTTATTATACATAGAAAATACCCAGAACACCCTGAACAAATATCTGCGATCGCACTAAGTATTTGTTCCGAGGCGGGAATCGAACCCGCAACCTCCTGCGTCGCAGGCCAACCTTCGCCCACCCCGCGACAGAGGTCGTCCCTCTACAACGCACGCGGTGGTCCATGCGCTCGCACTAGCTTGCATCGTGCGATTTTTTTAGTTGTTTATTTCTTATGGCGAAAAAAATAACTTTTCAAAAAAATACATGCTTAAGGCTATCTTTATATCTAATGAAATCATTATGGGCAGTCTCAAGATCCTATTTCAAGTATTGATTGAATACTGGCTGTCAATTGTACAATTAGACGACCTCTGTGGTGCGGCAGGCGAGTAGCCGGCTGAGATACGAGAAGTTGCGGGTTCGATTCCTGCTGCGGGACAAATGTTTGTATGAGCTGCGAATACTTGTTCAGGCTCTGGGTGTTGTGGTACCGTGGTACTTTTAGTTCCTGATACCCACTACATAGGGAATCTTAGGCCCGTATTCTAGAACTGAATCGAGACTCAAGCATTGATTCGGTGACAGTTTTTCATTGATATCTGTCAAAAAATCTAGGCTTGAATCTTGATTCAGTTTGAGTTTAGTTCTATAATACGAGCCCTAGTGTATGATTAGGACTACATATAAGACTATTTTTAAAGCAACTTTGTATTTTTAAACAATACATTTTTATCAAATCTATTTTTCGGTAAACATAATGCCTCATTACATTAGCCTTTAACTTTACCATAGATTTATACTAAGTCAATGATGTTAGAAAGTACATCACAGACAAAGGATCATGTTGTGCAACATGAGGTAGTATATACTCTAATGGAAACCTAAAAATATGTCTGAAATTAGGTTAAAAAACTGATGGGGTTAATATAAAACCTAGGTCACGAGACACGATAAAATCGAGAGGTTTATGTCCAACAGTAAATTTGTTCAAGCTTGCATTCAATAGGAGCTTGATTGTGGACCCTAAAGGAAGGCCGAAAAAAAATCGCTATAAAATCATTAAAAACTTACATTATTATTTTGTCCATTGAACTGTTCAACGCTCATCCATACATCAATGAATACTTGTAGCACAGTCTCAGATCTCCACACCTCATTCCTTGACTGTGTCTGCGAGGACGGCTGGTTGCTCATCATAGCTCCAGATAAGTCTTGGATCAGGAGCATAGATGGTGGATATAGAGGCCTGAAATACACACAGTAATAATGTCTTAGGTTTTTGTGATTGCTAAACATTGTAAATTAAACAATTTTAAACGGATTTATCGCGTATAATATCTAGTGCGAAAGAGCCCAACTCGGATTTTGAAAAAAAAAGTTTACATTACGCTTCCAAAACCTGCCCCCTTATTCGCTATGACCAAACGTGACATAACGCGGGCTCGTTACGATATCTGCGTGGAATCATCGTTCAGAATACATTGTGACGTCACACGTTATTGTCAAGTAATCTCCTATGGTCATAGCTAATAACAGCACAGCCCCCTTATTCACTATGCCAAACGTGACATACGCGGGCTCGTTACGAAATCTGCGTGGAATCATCGTTCAGAATACATTGTGACGTCACACGTTATTGTCAAGTAATCTCCTATGGTCATAGCGAATAACAGCACTGACCTCGCAGATCATTGCTTACATTGATTTTGAAAAACGCGCTTTCCTCGGAAAATCAGTTTTTCCCAGAGATGAGACCTAGCTAGATCGATTTTTCACCCCAAAAAATGCTATATAGCAAAATTCATCGAAATTGTTTGAGCCGTTTTCGAGAATGTAATTACAAATTTATACAAATATTGCTTCTTCAATAGTATATGATTTATGCTATTCTTAAAGTTTAGATTGCTTTGCAGGTCAGAGGCAGACAAAACGCATATTTTTAATTTGAATATTTGTAGTACCTACTTAATTTAACCAGTTAAAAAGTAAATCTACAGTTGGAATTTTTATTGTCACCATTTGTATTGGGACTAGGTTAAAATCCACTTGCAAGATTAAATCAATTATAAAAGTTGTGACAATATCTAAAAACTTGTAAAGCTGGGTATTCATTAGGCAACATTTGATAATAAACACTGTTTATAGACAGTGTTTTTGAATGTTTCATTATCTCTGAAAACAGTTTATAAACATTGTTTATTAAACATGTTGCCCTGTTCCCCACTTCGAGTGAGTGGAGAGCAAGATGAAACATCTAGTTTATAAGCAAAAATCAACCGGTGTGGACGTGTGTTGCGCGAGTTTATAAACATGGAAGTAGTGTGGTTCAACAACCAGACATCCTAGCAACAACTGACAAGTGTGGACTGCCAAGTTTTAGAAACAGTTTGGTAAACTTGTTAATAAACACGTCATAAACAGTTTATTAACAAATGTTGCCTAATGAATACCCGTCTAAACCTACAATTTGTTTATATACCTGTTAGCAGTTTGTAATGGTGCAGAAATTGGGACCTTCCCAGTATATTTAGGTATGTGTGGCAGCACAGGCTCGTTGGGGTCTACGGGCAGGAAATGCAAGAGGTAGTCACAGGCCAGGGCAAAGTACACACTGTTCCAGTTGTCCCACGAGATCCTGTCCTGGTCATTGTTTACAACATGCAGGGCAAAGTTGAACATGTAGTAGTCAAATGGATCTGGTTAATATGTTCAAGAATATTATTTCTCAAAATAAATACAAAGTACAGGATTTTCCAGTATCCACTCATGGGTCATGTTCCGTGAGTGCAGAAAAGTTAGTAGATTTTGTATGGTCACACCTCAGACAAATAATGAAGGTAAGAAGAAACATCGCCCTCTAGCACACTGAATCCAGTTATTTATGTGTATGCATGTTGTGTCATTCATAAAAGTGGGTTTGTTTTCAATACTTCCAAGTGGAAAGACTACAAGACTTACTTTGCTGTTATTTTTACAAAGTTTTACAACACAGGAAGGCATTTTTTTTTTTAAATTATTTTCACTGTAGGTTGACCCACGAGTGATGAGCATGGTTTTGATGCATCGGTTGCGTGAGTGCATGTATTTTCTTGCGCAACTATTAGTTATTCTGTATTATGAGCATGGTTTCTCGGCTTCATTTGTATTGTGATCAGTGTTCTGTCTGAACTTCTTTATTTGTTCGAGGCACACACTTGTGCTGAGTTTCAGTCGCAATATTTTTTTGCAATCCAGAAGGAACATGGCATGAATGTGCAGAGTGGATAGCCTGTAAATGGGGTGAACAAGATTTAATGGGCTTTTGAGTGATATTTTTTTTATACTATACCCATGTCTAATATTTAGTGTATTCGTTTTTTTTTTATAAAAGGATACTTAGCATAAGCTCTGTGACAGTCATTGTTTGTGGATCGGTAGCAAGCATGTCCCCATAGAACTGCGGACATCTTCCTCTTTCTATCGTCATTTGTAGGTCTATCTGAAACCACAGCAAATAAGGGTCAGCATTAAAAAAGGGCCTCCCAATTTTGGGAGGGGATCCCTCGCCTGTTAGCTTATAATTTTGGAAACTTATAATAACTTATAATTTTTGAGCAAAAAATAAAGAAGTTTTTGAGGCCAGTACTCTCGCGACGTTGCCTATGAGTATTGCTTCACCTAATTCGATTTTGGTTACAGAATCGACGCAGGCGCTTCGACACGTGTAGGTAAGTTTCAAAACGAGTGACAGAACCGACACGGAGCATTCCACATGGTCTTGTGCGTCACACCCCTAGAGTGTATTATCTGATCTCTGCCCATAGCAGAGTCTGAAACTACCAATTATAAAAATTTCATACAACCTCAAAAATGTATTTACGAATTTATTTTCTAATGCTCACCCGAAAATAACTTTAGTTTTGTGCTAAGAATTTGAGCTAAAAAATATCCAAATTCAAACCAAACTAAAAAAAAAACTAAAATGAGTAGGTAGGCTAATAAAACTTATAGCGTTTATAGTAGGCTATTAAAACAGTTTTAATTTGTATCAAAACATAATCATAAATAATCATCTAATTGTATCTGACAAACAAATATACTTACTGGTAAAGAACTTAAAGGCAACGGGTACTTCAGCTGAGGGTCAGCAAGCAATTTGTAACATAATCGAAACAAAGGCCCTTGAGGGTGTAAGAAATTTAAAAGCATCTCATAATAATACTTGTTGGATTCCAAAGTGATTGTTTTCAGGCCCCAGCCATTACTGAATGATGTGGCAAATATATTGTTGATCAGCTCTGGAAAAAGAGCTTGCAGTTCTTTGTTGGGGCTGAATTGGTCTATGATCTTGGTCAGTTCTAGGAGTTTCTCATGAAGTGGAAAGTTGAGACATGTGTAAAATTGTAACTGAAATTAAATAAAACACAAGTTATAGCTATTTTCATACACCAGGCAGTAACACCTGCTACTGCAAGACACAAAACAATAGAACTAAGTTGAACTAACTAATAAGTCATGGGCCATGTTGTAAGATCCTTTGATTATTTGTGGCTTTGTTGCAGACCTGCACAAATTATTTAGTTTTATAGTTTTATTATCATAAAAATAAGAACGTGCGGGTTATATAGAGGTAAAAAAACGCACGCAACGCAAATCAAACAAACAAAAATAAACCAATTCAAAAATCAAATCAGTCAGACCCACAGACCCTTATTACTTTCCTCTATGCCACAGACCAAGAGTCTATATATATATTTAAAAAAAACTATGATTTAGACCAGACAAGTTTTTTTTTTAGTTGGTTTCTGTGGAATTGTACACAACTATCAATAAAGCAAAGGTCAATTTTAATCACACTACTATTATAAATGCGAAAGTTTGTGTGCGAGTGTGTTAGTGTGTTTGTTACTGTTAAGAAAGTGCAGAGTACCAGGACATAAAATCAAACAGTGTCAGAAATGGATCAAGGATGGAAGGCCACCCAAACCTAACACTAACGTAGGTTCGAGCTCTCCATCCAGCCAAGTCCAAAGCGTCACCTTGATGACAGTTAATGATTGTAGCATGCAGAACCATCTAGAAAGAGAAATATGGTATGTAGATAACGGAGTAACTACTCACGTCACAATTAGAAATGATATATTTCAAACCTTTGAGCATTTTGATTCAGAACATACAGTGACAACTGCTGATGGGAAAACTGTTCCTGCAGAAGGGATTGGCTCTGTATTAGTACAGTCAAAAGTCAACGGAAAAATTGAATTAATTTATTTAATGAATGTGTGGTATGTACCGTCACTAACTAAAAATCTTTTTTCTGTGCTGGCGGCACAAGATAAACTTCCGAAAAGCATATTTACATCCACTATAAGAGAATGTAAGCTAGAATCAGATGGAATTACTAAATTAGTCGGGAAAAGAACCCCTGGTGGGGGTTTGTACAAACTAGACTTCAAAGTTGTAATACCGAATAAGTCACCAATGGTAAGCGTTTTGAACTCGTCTGATAAGTTGCAACTTTATCATGAAAGATTGGGACATCAGAACAAAAGACACGTTAAGAAGATAATAGAAAGAGAACTTGATTTAGATTTGGGCCCAATAAAAAACGAACTATGTGAAGGCTGCATTTATGGGAAAACACATAGAAAACGTTTTGGGACTCGTCCAACATCTAGCAAGCCAGGAGAACTTATGCACACAGATGTATGTGGACCTTTCCTTTATTCTATGAAGAAGTATAGATACTTTGTATTATTTAAAGATGAATTTACCAAATATCGATACATTTACTTTCTGAGAGAGAAATCAGAAGTGCACGAGAAACTTAAGCTGATGCTGGCAGAAGCAAAGACGATTGGGCATACAGTAAAAGAGATTCTCAGTGACAATGGTGGTGAATTTGACAATCAAAAAGTCAGAGATATACTTCAGGAACAAGGAATTAAGCAAAGACTGGTGATGCCTTATACACCTGAACAAAATGGCTGTGCCGAAAGAGAAAATAGAACTGTTGTGGAAACCGCACGTGCAATGATGCATGCACATGTTGAATTACCCCAAGGACTGTGGGCAGAATTAGCAAACACAGCTGTCTATATCCTCAATCGCACTGGTCCTAGTAGAGTTTCTGGAAAATCACCATTTGAGCTATGGTATGGAAAGAAAACTAGCATTAAACATCTAAGAGTAATTGGAAGCATATGTTATGCCCATGTTCCTAAAGTGAAGAGGAAGAAACTAGAGAAAAAGGCAATTAAAGGAATCTTGATTGGATATGACAACGATGATGGTTATAGAATTTGGAATGAAGAGAAGAATACACTCATTAGATCTAGGGATGTGGTTTTTGAGGAGAAAACTTTAACTTCTGACATTGATATAAATCACGATGATCAAATTCCTACACTGCAGCAAGAAACTCACCACGATGATGAGAAACTTACAACTCAGAAATAATTTCCAAAGTTGACATCTCAAATACCTTCCTTTGGCATACCTGCTGAACCAACAACCGGATCATCACCACGTGGATATCTTTACGAATCCAGTGATTCTAGCAATGAACAGTCTGCAGACACAACGTCTTTGAATGATTCTCGTGAAGGAACCGATCAAATCTGTGACCAGCAAGATGAAACTGGTTTAGTTCCAGATATTGAAGGAGATAATTTAGAAGAGCAAAACCCTCTTATTGAACAACCTGTAGAAATTGAGACTGAGTCTGGAAGTGAAGAATACCTATCACCTGAAGAGATTGAAAATGAAAGGCAAATGACGTTAAGACATCGACCAACTTTAAAGATCCCAAGTCGATTCAAGGATTACATTATGAATATTAATAATGAAATAACTGATATTGTCATACCTAAAACATTCAAAGAAGTTCTGCAGAGTCATGAAAAGGATAAATGGCTTAAAGCTATGGATAGCGAAATAAAATCCTTAAAAGAAAACGAGACATGGGAAATGGCTAATTTACCGAAAGGGAAGAAGGCTTTACCATGTAAATGGATTTTCAAGGTAAAATACAATCAAGATGGAAGTATTGACAAATACAAGGCTAGACTTGTTATTAAAGGATATGCACAAAGAAAAGGCCTAGACTATAACGAAACCTTTAGTCCTGTTGCAAGAGCAAACACTATCAGAGCAGTCCTGAGTGTTGCAGCTAAAGAAAAGATGTCACTAACACAGTTTGACGTATCAACGGCTTTCTTGTATGGCACATTAAATGAAGAAATCTATTTGCAAACACCAGAAGGATATGATGATGATACTAACAGAGTCTGTAAATTAAAACGGAGCTTATATGGACTTAAACAGGCACCCAAGTGTTGGAATACATGTATAACCCAATACATAGTTAAGATTGGTTTTAAACAGAGCACAGCTGATACATGCCTCTTCATAAGAAAGAGAGGAGAGAGCAAGATAATACTAGCACTGTATGTAGATGACGGACTGGTCGCATCAACATCAGACATCGAAGCCAAGAGCTTCTTGAATGAGTTGAAGAGTCGGTTCAAGATCACTACGAAATCAGCTTCATACTTTCTTGGTATAGAAATACAAAGCTCCAAGGATTGTATAAAAATTCATCAAAAGGCGTACTCAAAGAAAATTTTGGAAAGTTTCCACATGACAAACTGCAAAGCGGCATTGACGCCAATAGTGAAAGATACAGCAGCTTATTCGAATGAAAAAGAGGTACTGTTCCCTTACAGAGAAGCTGTTGGCGCTTTAACTTATCTGATGGTCTGCACCAGACCCGATATTGCCTATGCTGTTGGAGTTGTGTCTAGAACTCTAGATAATCCATCACAGAAGGATATACAAAGAGTAAAGAGAATACTACGCTATATTCAAGGTACGCTGGAAAAAGGAATCACCTACAAAAGTGTGACTCATTCAAAATTGATCTGCTACAGTGATGCCGATCATGGAGGTGATCCAGCAACTATGAGATCAACCTCTGGAATGTGCTGCTTATATGCTGGTGGAGCCATATCCTGGAGAAGCAATAGACAAAAGACAGTAGCCCTATCGTCTACAGAGGCGGAAATAATTGCAGCAAGTGAAGCAGCAACTGAAATTGTATGGCTGAGAAGGCTCATGAAGGAGTTATTAGATGCAGATGTCGTTCCTATTTTGAATTTAGACAATCAGTCAGCATTGAAACTGGCTCATAATCCGCCATACGAATTCCACCAAAGGACGAAACACATAGAGATCAGATATTTCTTCATAAGAGAATGTGTTTCCAATGAAGAAATTGCGGTTAAATATGTGCCATCCATTGAACAGTTGGCAGACATGTTGACCAAGCCTGTCTTTAGGCCAAGGCTGAAGTATTTGTCTCAACAAATTGGGCTTAACTGAAAAAACCAAGAACAAAAAGAAATGAGAGGATGTTAAGAAAGCAGGTCGTACCTATCTATAGTATCTATGACTGGTTTCTAGGTTACCGTTCTTGTTTATCTGTCACACAAAATATATGGATTCTCAACGTAATGTTTGTTTTTGTAACTAGCGCTGTAGTTTCTTTAACAGTTACCTCTTCACGCTGAAACGGCTGGATAGATTTGGTTGAAATTTGGAATGGAGATACCTAACTGGACTCCCGGAATAACACATAGGCATATTTTTTATCCCGATATTCCTACGGGATCGATGTCTACGCGGGTGAAACCGCGGGGCGCTGCTAGTAATAAAATACAATACAAGCAATAAAACTACGTTAAGAGTCCCCTCCAAGTTATAACACTTACGGGATGACGAGTCCCGATTTTTCTTGAATATAATAAATTACAAACGCAATGTTCATTTTAGTATTTTTTTTTAATATCGGAGAGAACAAGATTTCATTCTTACTTTCTTTTTAATTGACACACACTGTATTTTCTAAACCTAAAAGGTTGTATACCAGGCTCTAACTTCAACAATAACTATCGCTGTCGTACATCCAACGCGCCGACATCACCACGAAGTCCTCGACGCCTGTAGGGCAAGCACAGGCTGACTATCGGAATCGTTTCGTTTGCGTAATTTTTACGTAGCGAATTGATTTCGATACTATTTCGCAAGCTCGCGGCAGCACAGGATTTTGTTGTATGCGTATCGACCGCGGAGTGAGTTACGAGAGTGTGCGGGCAACATGCGACTAGAAGAATGAAAATGTGTCCATGGTGTGTTCCGTAACCTAACACATCGTAATAAATAGCATGAATCGTAAACTTCCGAAAAATAATTAAATTATATTTTTAGAAGTTTACTTGGTACATTATAGAGTAAAATAGTACATAAACTATAGTTTAGTATATTTAGCTATTAGAGTTAATAACTTTTCATATTAAAGTTAGATTTTCTGAGGCCGTATTGTCCTTTAACACAACTTTCTGTATATTCCGAACGTCGCAGGTACAACAATCAATCAAGCTGTCATTACCAAAGACATGCTATACAAGTAGACATGTTACACTCATTCAAACTCCACTGAGAAAGTGGCGTTTTATGTAGGTACTACCTATAGCTACTTACTTTGTTTTTATATTGACGAAAAAGACCATAAAATCACAGCGCTATACGAAAACCCTGTTGTGAGAAAGAATAAAACATAATATGTCTATGCAGTAGCGTCCAACTGGGTACCATTGGTGTCGACCAATACTGCGATCACCAATCCGCCTGTTAAGCATAGTGATTAGCAAATCCCCTCCATTGCATTTTATGGGGGAGGCATCGACAAAATACATTTATAAAATTATTTTGAGTCAGTGTAGTATGTACTAGCTACCTACATATTATACAATAAAACCGAATAATTTTAAATAATTAGGATATCCAATAAGAATAAGTGTTATCAAACAAAGTTGTTGATGTGATTATTGACTGTCCTAACTACACCATTCTATCCTAATATCGCAGCCGGCCGCGTTCGATCGTGTCTCTCTGTCGTACCTCGGCGAATTGTATATTACCCAACACGTTCGTGTAGGTGTCAGAGCAGCAACGCCGCAAACAAATGGTTTTAATGAAATAAATTGTTCAATAAACAAATTTAAATAGTATTTTGTAATACGTACAAATTTAATTAAATACATTTCTCTCCTTTTGTGGTTGCCGTATAATTTTTGTATTGGGATGGCTTTTTGTATTGGGTTTATCTATTAGTAGTGGCGTGCGTCGTAGTTCACAGAGCGACTAAGTGAACTTGCGATAATTACCTCACTTTTTTGTCACCATTCTGAGCGCAGAATAGAGTATCTAATGTATAATACATCATTGGTCATTACAAATAAAAGCACAGAATAAATTATAGTACAACCAGAGACAGGTTTGTATGCCAATTTATAGATGGCGTATGTTTCAATTACGAGAATTTTACGAAGTTCGTAGGTATATATTTTATTAGTTCCTAGGGCTTTGTCTGTCTGTCTGTACAAAATATCAAGAAAAACTGGTCCCAACTATTTTGATGAAATAGCATAGAGTAGGATAGGCAGTTTAGAAGCCGAGAAAACTATCTAAGTCCCACAGCTGGGACAAAAAAAAACAAACCCTGAGCGAAGTCCTTTGTTCTATCTATACCGTCTAAAATGGGGTTGTATGGGTTTGTGAGGGTTTTGTTAAAGTTGTTGACTATGCTAGTTGTTGCTCTATGTCTATTTGCGTAAACGATTCATTCAACTAAGAAGGCGTTGGACCTCCGATGGTGAGATTAGTCGACGAATCCAACTCAGATGGGCAGCGTTCAGGAAACTACGCTATATCTTCATATCACAGACAGAGCCTCAACATGATCAAAGTCTAAGTCTGGTATCGGTGCAGTGATGACTTACGGTACTGAGACATGATCGCCTACTATTGGCCTCATACACAAGCTCAAAATCTCACGGCGGGCTATGGAAAGAGCTATGCCCGGAGATTCCGTACCTGAATCCAAAAAGAAGATACCTATCCGTAGAAGAACCGGGATCACTGACTAGCTCTAAAACTTAGCAAGTTGAAAAGGCAATGGGCAGGTCATCGTTGCATGGAGGCGACACAGGACGTTCATTGTGGCATTCTATGGGGGAATCCTTATGTCCAGCAGTGGACTTCTACCTACAGACTGATGTTTGTACCATCATCTATTTAGAATGCGTAGAACGAGGAGGTACATACTACCTAATCTACGCGCAGACGAAGTCGCGAACGTCAGCTAGTCAGTAGCCGCTAATAGTTTGCTGTGGAACTTCTAGCCGCTAATAGTTGGCTGTGGAACTTCTTGCAGCGAAAAGAATCGTTCTCATCATATTGAGAACGAATAAAAATAAAAACATTTCTGCACAAACTATTTTTACAACGATGTCACTGTAAAAATGGCCGTGAGAATCAATTCGAAAGCCAGCTATCGAATTCATGGATTCGATACATCAAAATGCAACTTGTGCTATCATTTTCTATACAATTTCCGTTCGTTCATTCACAAAACTACACGAAACTTAGACGTCATCGATTCGGAGTCGAAACCCAGCTCTGTCAAAAAGTCATGCTTCCAACTATCGAGAATTTCACTATCGAAGGGGGCGTTGCTTAAATCTAGCTAATTTGATTGGTCAAAACATGATACAATAGTTTCAAACGCTAGCTGCAAACTACTCGATACCAACCTGTGCTAGGCCTACTGTACGGCAAGCACAGGCTGACTATCGGAATCGTTTCATTGGCGTAATTTTTACGTAGCGAATTGATTTCGATACTATTCCGCAAGCTCGCGGCAGCACAGGGTTTTGTTGTATGCGAATCAACCGCGGAGTGAGTTACGAGAGTGTGCGGGCAACATGCGACTAGAAGAATGAAAATGTGTCCATGGTGTGTTCCGTAACCTAACACATCGTAATAAATCGCATGAATCGTAAACTTCCGAAAAATAATTCAATTAAATTTTTGGAACTTTACTTGGTACATTATAGAGTAAAATAGTACATAAACTATTGTTTAGTATTTTAAGTTACTAAGTAGCTATTAGAGTTAATAATTTTTCGTATTAAAGTTAGATTTTCTGAGGACGAATTGTCCTTTGACACAACTTTCTGTATATTCCGAACGTCGCAGGTACAACAATCAATCAAGCTGTCATTACCAAAGACATGCTATACAAGTAAACATGTTACACTCATTCAAAATCCACTGAGAGAGTGGCGTTTTATGTAGGTACTACCAATAGCTACTTACTTTATTTTTATATTGACGAAAAAGACCATAAAATCACAGCGCTATACGGAAACCCTGTTGTTAGAAAGAAAAAAACATTATATGTATATGCAGTAGCATCCATCTGGGTACTCGACACCAATACTGCGATCACCAATCCGCCTCTTGAGCATGTTGATTAGCAAATCCCCTCCATTGCATTTTATGGGGGAGGCATCGACAAAATACATTGATAAAATTATTTTGAGTCAGTGTAGTATGTACTAGCTACTATTTTAAATAATTAAGATATCCAATAAGAACAGTGTTATTAAACAAAATTGTTGATGTGATTGTTGACTGTCCTAACTACACCATTCTATTCTAATATCGCAGCCGGCCACGTGCGATCGTGTCTCTCTGTCGTACCTCGGCGAATTGTATATTACCCATCACGTTCGTGTAGGTGTCAGAGCAGCAACGAAACAAATGGTTTTAATGAAATAAATAGTTAAATAAACAAATTTAAATACCTAGTACATATTTTGTACAAAATGAAATAATTTTTTCTTCTTTTGTGGTTGCCGTAGAATGTTTGTATTGGGCTGGCTTTTAGTATTGGGTTTATCTATTAGTAGTGGCGTGCGTCCTAGTTCACAGAGCGACTAAGTGAACTTGCGATAATTACCTCACTTTCTTGTCACCATTCTGAGCGCGGAATAGCGTATCTAATGTATAACACATCATTGGTCATTACAAATAAAAGCACAGAATAAATTATAGTACAACCAGAGACAGGTTTGTATGCCAATTTATAGATGGCGTATGTTTAAATTACGAGAATTTTACGAAGTTCGTAGGTATATAATTTATTATTTTCTTTGTCTGTCTGTCTGTACAAAATATCAGAAAAAACTGGTCCAACTATTTTCATGAAATAGCATAGAGTAGGATAGGCAGTTTAGAAGCCGAGAAAACTATCTAAGTCCCACAGCTGGGACAAAAAAAAACAAACCCTGAGCGAAGTCCTTTGTTCTATCTATACCGTCTAAAATGGGGTTGTATGGGTTTGTGAGGGTTTTGTTAAAGTTGTTGACTATGCTAGTTGTTGCTCTATGTCTATTTGCGTAAACGATTCATTCAACTAAGAAGGCGTTGGACCTCCGATGGTGAGATTAGTCGACGAATCCAACTCAGATGGGCAGCGTTCAGGAAACTACGCTATATCTTCATATCACAGACAGAGCCTCAACATGATCAAAGTCTAAGTCTGGTATCGGTGCAGTGATGACTTACGGTACTGAGACATGATCGCCTACTATTGGCCTCGTACACAAGCTCAAAATCTCACGGCGGGCTATGGAAAGAGCTATGCCCGGAGATTCCGTACCTGAATCCAAAAAGAAGATACCTATCCGTAGAAGAACCGGGATCACTGACTAGCTCTAAAACTTAGCAAGATGAAGTGGCAATGGGCAGGTCATCGTTGCATGGAGGCGACACAGGATGTTCATTGTGGCATTCTATGGGGGAATCCTTATGTCCAGCAGTGGACTTCTACCAACAGACTGATGTTTGTACCATCATTTATTTAGAATGCGTAGAACGAGGAGGTACGTACTACCTAATCTACGCGCGGAAGAAGTCGCGAACGTCAGCTAGTCAGTAGCCGCTAATAGTTTGCTATGGAACTTCTAGCCGCTAATAGTTTGCTGTGGAACTTCTTGCAGCGAAAAGCATCGTTCTCATCATATTGAGAACGAATAAACATAAAAATATTTCTACACAAATTATTTTTACGACGATGTCACTGTAAAAAAGGCCGTGAGAATCAATTCGAAAGCCAGCTATCGAATTCAAGGATTCGATACATCAAAATGCAACTTGTGCTATCATTTTCTATACAATTTCCGTTCGTTCATTCACAAAACTACACGAAACTTAGACGTCATCGATTCGGAGTCGAAACCCAGCTCTGTCAAAAAGTCGTGCTTCGAACTATCGAGAATTTCACTATCGAAGGGGGCGTTGCTTAAATCTAGCTAATGTGATTGGTCAAAACATGATACAATAGTTTCAAACGCTAGCAGCAAACTACTCGATACCAACCTGTGCTAGGCCTACTGTAGGGCAAGCACAGGCTGACTATCGGAATCGTTTCATTTGCGTAATTTTTACGTAGCGAATTGATTTCGATACTATTTCGCAAGCTCGCGGCAGCACAGGATTTTGTTGTATGCGTATCGACCGCGGAGTGAGTTACGAGAGTGTGCGGGCAACATGCGACTAGAAGAATGAAAATTTGTCCATGGTGTGTTCCGCAACCTAAAACATCGCAATAAATTGCATGAATCGTAAACTTCCGAAAAATATTTAAATTATATTTTTAGAAGTTTATATGGTACATTATAGAGTAAAATGGTGCATAAACTATAGAAAAGTATTTTAAGTTACTTAGTAGCTATAAGAGTTCATAATTTTTCGTATTAAAATTAGATTTTCTGAGGCCGAATTGTCGTTTGACACAACTTTCTGTATATTCCGAACGTCGCAGGTACAACATTCAATCAAGCTGTCATTACCAAAGACATGCTATACAAGTAGACATGTTACACTCATTCAAACTCCACTGAGAAAGTGGTGTTTTATGTAGGTACTACCTATAGCTGCTTACTTTGTTTTTATATTGACGAAAAGGACCATAAAATCACAGCGCTATACGGAAACCCTGTTGTGAGAAAGAAAAAAACATAATATGTCTATGCAGTAGCATCCATCTGGCTACTCGACACCAATACTGCGATCACCAATCCGCCTGTTAAGCATGGTGATTAGCAAATCCCCTCCATTGCATTTTATGGGGGAGGCATCGACAAAATACATTGATAAAAATATTTTGAGGCAGTGTAGTATGTACTAGCTACCTACATATTATACAGTTAAATCGAATAATTTGTAATAATTAAGATATCCAATAAGAACAGTGTTATTAAACAAAATTGTTGATGTGATTATTGACTGTCGTAACTACACCATTCTATCCCTATATCGCACCCGGCCACGTGCGATCGTGTCTCTCTGTCGTACCTAGGTGAATTGTATATTACCCATCACGTTCGTGTAGGTGTCAGAGCAGCAACGCCGCAAATAAATGGTTTTAATGAAATAAATTGTTAAATAAACAAATTTAAATACCTTGTATTTTGTAATACGTACAAATTTAATGAAATACATTTCTCTCCTTTTGTGGTTGCTGTATAATTTTTGTATTGGGATGGCTTTTTGTATTGGGTTTATCTATTATTAGTGCCGTGCGTCGTAGTTCACAGAGCGACTAAGTGATTTGCGATAATTACCTCACTTTTTTGTCACCATTCTGAGCGCGGAATAGCGTATCTAATGTATAATACATCATTGGTCATTACAAATAAAAGCACAGAATAAATTATAGTACACCCAGAGATAGGTTTGTATGCCAATTTATAGATGGCGTATGTTTCAATTACGAGAATTTTACGAAGTTCGTAGGTATATATTTTATTAGTTACTTTGTCTGTCTGTCTGTACAAAATATCAGGAAAAACTGGTCCAACTATTTTGATGAAATAGCATAGAGTAGGATAGGCAGTTTAGAAGCCGAGAAAACTATCTTAGTCCCACAGCTGGGACAAAAACAAAACCCTGAGCAAAGTCCTTTGTTCTATCTATACCGTCTAAAATGGGGTTGTATGGGTTTGTGAGGGTTTTGTTAAAGTTGTTGACTATGCTAGTTGTTGTTCTATGTCTATTTGCGTAAACGATTCATTCAACTAAGAAGGCGTTGGACCTCCGATGGTGAGATTAGTCGACGAATCCAACTCAGATGGGCAGCGTTCAGGAAACTACGCTATTTCTTCATATCACAGACAGAGCCTCAACATGATCACAGTCTAAGTCTGGTATCGGTGCAGTGATGACTTACGGTACTGAGACATGATCGCCTACTATTGGCCTCATACACAAGCTCAAAATCTCACGGTGGGCTATGGAAAGAGCTATGCCCGGAGATTCCGTACCTGACTCCAAAAAGAAGATACCTATCCGTAGAAGAACCGGGATCACTGACTAGCTCTAAAACTTAGCAAGTTGAAGTGGCAATGGGCAGGTCATCGTTGCATGGAGGCGACACAGGACGTTCATTGTGGCATTCTATGGGGGAATCCTTATGTCCAGCAGTGGACTTCTACCTACAGACTGATGTTTGTACCATCATCGATTTAGAATGCGTAGAACGAGGACGTACGTACTACCTAATCTACGCGCGGATGAAGTCGCGAACGTCAGCTAGTCAGTAGCTGCTAATAGTTTGCTGTGGAACTTCTAGCCGCTAATAGTTTGCTGTGGAACTTCTTGCAGCGAAAAGCATCGTTCTCATCATATTGAGAACGAATAAACATAAAAATATTTCTACACAAATTATTTTTACGAAGATGTCACTGTAAAAATGGCCGTGAGAATCAATTCGAAAGCCAGCTATCGAATTCAAGGATTCGATACATCAAAATGCAACTTGTGCTATCATTTTCTATACAATTTCCGTTCGTTCATTCACAAAACTACACGAAACTTAGACGTCATCGATTCGGAGTCGAAACCCAGCTCTGTCAAAAAGTCGTGCTTCGAACTATCGAGAATTTCACTATCGAAGGGGGCGTTGCTTAAATCTAGCTTATTTGATTGGTCAAAACATGATACAATAGTTTCAAACGCTAGCTGCAAACTACTCGATACCAACCTGTGCTAGGCCTACTGGTTCGGCGTACTCGTGAAACGGTCGATCGAGCGCTCACCCATAACAAAGTTCATACTTTATTTATTCAATAGGATTTTTAAAAGAATCTCTTTCACACGTCAGTTTTTATAAAATAATTAGTTATAGGTATAGTTTGCAATCTTATTATTAGATATACAATGTTTTGGCTTGGCTGTGTTGGAGCTAGTTCAGTCCCAAGCTTTATTATCATCTAAATGTACCTTTCGTCCATTTTCTGATATTTTCTATAATAGAGCTGGGTGGCTACCCTTGAAACTCGATCGCAATCCTAATTTGGGATTTGCTGTCAAATCGTGCCATTTGGTACTCTTGAATCCAATTGCCACTCGATTGGATGCGAACCTGGTGGAATTTTAAGGAACTAAACGAAATCGACTATACTCGAATCCAAGATATTTGGGAAAATAAGTAATAATTAGGTGAAATGATAAGAAATAAGCAAGTTATTTTCAAATGTAATGAATGGTAGTTTTATTGCGTTGTGTGTAGCCACACCTACGTCATGTTGTTCCTTCAGGAATCATCACAAGAAGTCGGTCGCATACTCGATTTCAATTTCAATCTCGATATTCTCGATTTTGTTCAAGAGTGCTAAATTTTGTGAAAACTGGATTGGGATTGGGATTGAAACTGTTTTCAAGGGTAGCCACCGTTCTGTGGTAGCCACAAACAAAAGAAGAAGACATAATACATACATTGTCATGTCAATTTTGACATGACAACGGGTAAAAAAAAAATGTAAACACTGAACAGAACAAGCAGAATAGAGATAGGTTACAAAATTACAATTGAAAGATCAAAGTAAGGCTCTAAAAATGTCTAAAGAATGGTTTCAAAGTATTGGCAGCCCTCGTTATGTGGTCGCTCCCATGGTAGATGCTAGCGAGCTTGCATGGCGGCTTCTGTGTCGGAGACATTGTGCAACATTGTGTTACACACCGATGTTTCACAGCCAGGTATTCACAAAAGACCCTAAATACAGAAAGGATAACATGCAAACATGTGTTGAAGATCGCCCTTTGATTGTGCAGGTTAGTTCGGAATCGGGTGCTGACCAACCATCATGAAATATAATCCCAGTGAACTCAGATGTTTAAAATGAATGAGGATAAATATGTATTCTAAATTATAGGTACCTAAGTCTAACCTTCTTTTCACCTACATTCATTGCCACAAAAGTTGTATCATATCATATTGCAGGATTATAAAATATACTAATTATTCTTATCAGTTCTGTGGAAATGATCCAGCAACAATGGCTGCTGCAGCTAAAATGGTTGAACCACACTGTGATGCTATTGATATAAACCTTGGATGTCCCCAATCAATTGCTAAGAGAGGGCATTATGGGTCATTCCTTCAAGATGAATGGGTGTTACTACAAAAAATAGGTAAGTTTTGTCTCTTCTGAACTGAATCAGGGTCAAGGGTTACTTTTAACAAGCTTTGTTCAAGAAATATGGACATGAACATCTTCTAAGAGTTTTACCAGATGTGGAGGAACTTTTTCTCCTCCCTAGAACCACTTTTCATCTGTATTAGACTTAACTTGCTAGTTTAAAACATAGTTGGATGAAATAACATTGTTGGTTTCAGTGGCAGCCATGTCTAAAGCTGTCTCAATTCCAATCACTTGTAAAGTGAGAGTTTTTGAGAGTATTGAAAAGTCGGTTGAGTATGCTGTCATGCTGCAAAAAGCTGGCTGCAAATTGCTCACAGTTCATGGAAGAACTAGGGACCAGAAGGGACCACTCACTGGGATTGCAAGCTGGAAACATATAAAGGCTGTAAGGTTTGTATGCTTATGACACTAATATCAAGACATTTACAGCCCATAACACAATAGGCTAAGTAAAAAACATACATATTGAAAGCATGGAGTTGATAAATTTTTCAACTAACATTTATCGAGATCTCTAACAATGGCCTTCTTTAAGGGCTCAGGCTTCTCTAGTTTAGTTCAATAGTAAATTTGTAATGCTAACTCATCTAAATATCATCATCATCAGCCTACAGAAGTCCATGCCGGACATAAGTCTCCCCCATTGAATGCCACGATGAATGATCTTGAGCCGCCTCCATCCACCACCTTCCTGCCACCTTAATAATTTATTTAGTCCATCGAAAGGCGTCTCTGGCGTCGTCTGGTTTTGGGTCGCCACTCGTACTCAGGTGGATGCTGCTGCCCATTACCTGGCGTAGTCCTCGGCTTATAAGACATCCGTGGGAGGAAAGGAAGGGGTCTATTCTAGACCGGACAAACCACAGCACCTATATATTCAATTTGTATTAGCACCCGTCAGGCCACCTGATGCGTGGTCTACCGTGAGGCCGTCTGGCTGTATCAGGCCTTCATGCTGTGGTAAATTTGGCTCACAATTTTTTGGCCATGCAGCAAATGTGGCTGGCCCAATCCAACTATTATCTTAATAAATGATGTTATTTTTCTAGAGAGGCTGTCTCCTTACCTATGTTTGCAAATGGGAATATCCAGTGCTTGGAAGATGTGCACAGATGTATAGAATACACAAATGTGGATGGTGTGATGAGTGCTGAGGGAAATCTAACGAATCCAGCAATATTTGAAGGCATCAATCCAGTCTCTTGGGAAATCGCCAAAGAGTACTTAGATCTTGTTGAAACATATCCTTGTCCAATGTCATTTATAAGAGGACATCTGTTCAAGATATTCCATAAAATGTAAGTGGATTTTGCACTAATGTATGTAGGTAACCCAGATGGCGGCGCTAATTATGACTCGCACAATTTTGTCGTTCATGTGCATCTAATGAATTAGTCTAGGATTTGCCTAGTTGTGACGTGACACTGGTACATGTATGTTGTTATTATATATATCACAGATGTAATATGTATCAATTATTACCAAGGATGGTTTTAGTTGGTAGGTATAGTATAAGTTTCATCAAAGTCGGTCCAGTAGTTTAAACATAAGTGGCGCTTAACTGAGATAAAATGGTTTCTTTTTTGTGAAAGAAAAGCATTTGTTTTTAATTTAATTCAGAGATAATAATTTATTACTTACCTAATTCTAAGTATCAAACGAATTTACCAACCTAAGAAATACAACTTAATATATTGCCAGTTCAAAAGTTTGCAAATAATAGGATTGCCTATGTTCAATACCCAGACTCTAGTACTAACCAAAGATTAATGTTCAGTATTCATTCAATTTAACTATTTCTAGTTTCACATTTGAAGAAAACAATGGTGTTAGACAAATCCTTGCAACAGGACAAAACCTTGATGACTTCAAACAGGTTTGCGGGAACATAAGAGAAAAATATCTACCATACCATGAAGGACAGAAACAGTTTGAAAATCTTGAAAATATTACCAGGTGTGGATTTGACTTGATTTTGCCACCTTGGATATGCCAACCTTATGTGCGAATGTCTCCCGAAAATTATACATACAAGATGGAACAGCTAAGCAGCAATCAGGTAAAACTATAAATACTTTACACCCCAACAAATAATAGCTATCTTCTTCAAAAAAGAATGTAACAAATCTACAAAAAAGAATAGATTGAGCATTCCTCACTACAAAGTGAGCCAAGAAATAAGACTTTAATAGAAAATGCGGGTATATTCCATACAAACTAATTCCCCCGTTTCCTCCCTGGGTAATGACAGAGTAAATATTTTTTACCATATAATCTATAACTGCTAGGTACTGCCATGCTCCTATGTTTATTTTTCCATAAATTAATTCAATTTAAAAAAAAATGAATACACAAAGCGTAGATAAAGCCCTTCATGTAAAAAATAGTTAAAATCGGTCCAGTTTTGGAGGAGAAAATAAAATGTGTAGAGAATATATATACGAGGAATAATGCCTCGCCCACTCTCGCTTACTTGCAGCGAAACTGACGAAGTGCCATCCTCCTTACGCCGAAATCATCTTCCTATTTCGTGTTTAGTGCGGAATGCTCTGTCTGTTCTTTTTGTTGATCTGAGATCAAAGTGATAATGTTTTCAGGAATGTGACCAAGTTAAAAGAAATTACGAGGATTCTGATGGAAATGTTATATCAAGAAAGAAAATGAAGAAAATGTTAAGAAGTGTCAGAAAACCAGTAAAGTCAGATGCACAACATACCCCAAGAAATGGGGAAATATGTAAAAGAGACACATGCCTTAATCCTATGGTCAGTATCTTGTTTGAGATATTTAAATGAAGCAAGCTCTAGTAATATATTTATTTACAGAAAGAATAATACAAGTGTACGACCTCTGTGTCGCGGCGGGCGAAGGTTCACCTGCGACGCAGGAGGTTGCGGGTTCGATTCCCGCCTCGGAACAAATATTTGTAGGATCTGCAGAAATTTGTTCAGGGTTTCTGGGTATTTTATATTTATTTATATGTACCTATATCATATAAAATATCTATCTATGTAATGTATTGCACCTCAATTGCTTCATTTGTATTTTTAAAATGTTGTATACAACCTACTTGTAATGTTATTTCTGTAAATATTTTTTTTTTATATAATACTTGTGTCGGCCCGCGGCTTCGCTCGCGTTTTACCGGGACAAAATTAGCCTATAGCTCAATCCAGACCATAATCTATGTGTATACCAAATTTCCCCGAACTCGGTTCAGCTGTTACCGCGGGGCGCAGCTAGTACCTATGTTATAAATTTTACTTCTAAAATCCTAATTATACTGACTACGTTATTTTTTCTTTTATTCAAGGGAGGCAAGTGTGTCTATAAATTATGTAAGAAATGCTGCAGAAACAAATGTTTCGAAGAGGAGCTTGACTGCTCAGGACACAGGATACTGGTGTTCACCAGAAGACAAACAGCAAAGAGACTCGCGAACAAAGATGTAGTCAGTGAAGCCATGGCTGTAGATAATGTATGAATACGAACAAAGATGTAGTCAGTGAAGCCATGGCTGTAGATAATGTATGAATACGAACTTGTTATTGTTCTAAGGATTTAAATTATGTACTTAAATATTTTTGAATTTATCAACATTGTTATGTTTTTTGTATAAATATAGGTACTTACCTATTCGATTACAAGATCCAAGGCTTTTTGTGCTACCTATTATGAGTATTAGCCCTTTAAACCTTATCGTTTATGATCAGTTTAAATTATGCAGTTACAGTACCCAGTAGTCAGTTCCAATTTCGATGGCGGCATTGATGGTATATCGTTGTGGATACTTACTTCCTGGCGTGCGTCTGTAGACGAACTTGGGTAGGTAAACCTACCCTCAATCATTTAATTGCGTAGGCAATGCTCTAATGCTTTAATTGTGGTAGGGTACCACAATTAAAGCATTAGAGTTAAAGGTAGGTATCTAATAGGATGGGGTCTCTCTTTTTCTTTTCTTTATACTACTGAATGACGGAACAAGCAGGTGGCCCACCTGATGTTAAGCGGTAACCTCTGCCTATGGACAGTGCATTACCTCATAGCTCACGTCCACCTAGGACGCACCCTATGTGGCATTGGACTGCACCCGCCACCCTGAGACATAAAGATGAAGTCTCATGTGCCTGTAATTTCACCGGCACCCTTACCCTTTAAACCGGAACACAGCAATGGGAGCACTACTGCTTTGCGGCAGAAATAGGTATGGTGGTAGTACTTCCCCGGACGAACTCTTTCACAAAAAAGCTCTACTACTACTAAAAAGCTACACTTGCAGTCAAAAGAGAACAAAATTTAAATGTTGATACAACCTATCACCATAGTAACTCGATTTGTTAATAGGTATCCTATTTGGGTACTAGTTCAGTTGCGTGTCATTATCGCCAAAATTAATGAAGACAGTAATTTACATCACGGAACCTCGTAATTTACAGGGTAGTCAATGAATTACTTTGAACTTACCTACCCATCAATTAGAGAAGTCTAATGTTATTGGAATTGCGCGCGCATTGCGAGGCTTGGCTGCCTTTATAAACAGCACATCGATTTGATAGGTTTGAAAGCAAGTTACGAAATGTAGTTGTGATATTCACGTAAACAGAGCTTAGGAAAACTTGAAATCAGTCAGCAGAGAACAGTGTAATTAGTGATTCGGAGACGATGATAGTCTACGATCTAATCTGTGCTGTCTGAGATAGCGTTATCAGCTGGAATTTGGAAACTACATAATACAAATGGATAAATGCTGTGCAGAAGATCGCCCATCTCCGAGACGGCAGAGAAGACTCAACGGCTTGCAACTACCATTAAATTACCTACAAGTTGCTGGATGGATAGTATACGCCACCACTGCCTTGCTAAATTTTATTATTCTTATACAAATTCAATTCGAAGAACTGAAAATGGTAGCGTTAGTGTTTTACATCGTCCTGTACGTATCCCATACAGCGTGCCATGCTGCCGCATCGTGGTTAGACCCCAGCGAAAACGAACTGAGAAAGTTGGCCGTGAATACCGTCCCTGAGTTCGACCGTAATATCCACGCACACGTTATCGAAAACGGAAGGTGTCACCTCTGCAACATACACACCAGCAGCAAGAAAACTAAACATTGTAGCCTTTGCAATAAATGCGTCGACCGCTTCGACCACCACTGCAAATGGCTCAACAACTGCGTCGGACGCCGGAACTACGGAGCGTTCATGGCAAGCGTTGCCACCGCCCTGGTGATATCAGCCCTCACTATGTCTCTGTGCATAGCAGACCTTGTGCTATTTTTTAAGGATACTAGTTATTTAAGCTTACCTGCACAAAACTTTATTAATTGTACACTTATGTTAGAAGTTTCTTCGAATTACTGCAGAACATCAATTTATTTTTTGGTGTTCTTGATGATGTTCGGTTTGTGTGCCTTAGCAATAGCATGCCCGCTGATGCATCTGTGTTGTTTCCACGTGTATATTACGATATTAGGAGTTTCTACGTATGAATATATGGTGAGAGGTGGTCCTTCCGACGTACTGCGCCCCTGTTACATGAGTAGATGTGGCTGTGGAAGAATGAAATTGACCAAGAAATTGGACGTTAACAAAAGTAGTAAACCAAAAGAAGGAAACAAGGAAATTCAAAATGAAGCAACAGATTTGAAACTTAATGTTTCTCCATCAGAAGTGACGAAACCTAGTCACAATAATGGCTCGAATGTAGCCAATTTGTTAAGCATACTAATAAACAACGAATTAGACAGGGCTAAGAAAATTTTGCTTTACGATAAAAACAAAATACACCCTCATGAAGTTGATAATACGCCCTTAGCATAACATTTTATATAACAATTGGTAAATATTTTTGATAACTGTTTAATAGTAAGTAAATTGCACAATTATTTAAGAAAATGCCTTTTTAATTAAGTTAGAAATTGTTAAATATTGTAAGAGTTCGTCTTATATGACAGAAAAATAAAATTCTCGAAACTGGTGATTTGAATATCATCGTGACTTTGCCTCTTTAATCAGGTACAATAATAAAGTGTAAAATTACGTGTTATTTAAAGATACATACGATACATAAAGGGTATAAGCTGTCCCGCTAGGTATATATAAGAAGTTCGTTAAAGTAAAATGCAGATTTTCATCTACCTGATCTATCTTGAAAAACATTTTAAAACTGTTGAAATAAAGTTCTCCCGTGCTACTAAGAAAAGCGGATCATCCTTGGTTAGCTTGAATAGTTACACCGTGTTTTGTCTCTTTCGATCGAATTTGAAACTGCCTGTCAATACAAAAGACAAAACACTAACTATTCCAAGTAGTTCGCATCAGTAGAACAAAAACTGAATACATGATGTGTAACTTCAACCCCGATGCCCCGTCCATTACAGAGATCAAACTTAACAACATAATCCTTCCAAGAACGAATACCTTTAAGTACCTGGGATCAGTCATTTCAGAGGACGGATCTATTGAAGCAGACATAACACATAGAACAACATCTGGTTGGATTAAATGGCGTACACTAACAGGAGTACTATGCGATGCAAAAATGCCTATAAGAATCAAGCCAATGTCTATAAAACAGTAGTTAGACCAGCATTACTGTATGGCAGTGAAGTAAGGACATCAAAAAAGACTCATGGACAAAAACTCCACACAACAGAAATGATAATGCTGCGTTGGGCAGGAGGAGTTACACTAAAAGACAGAGTACGGAACAACTACATAAGAGGAAGTTTCAAAGTTGCCCCAATAAGTGATAAAATATCAGAATCAAGGCTGAGATGGTACGGGCATGTTATGCGTAGACCAGAAGACCATGTTGTGAAAAAGTGCCTTTCCATTGTCACTAAAAAGAGGGGAAAAGGAAGACCACAAACCACATGGTTGACAAATGTCCAGAATGACATGAAAATACTTGGCCTAACCAAAGATGACACGAACCAGCGAAATACAGGGCGCCGCATGATTAGGAAAGCCGACCCCGAGTAACGGGAATGAGCGAGGACAAAGAAGAAGACTAACTATTCCAAGGGTGATTTCGAGTTTTATAATAGCGCGACTCAACTCTGCTAGGTACTAGTATAGTAATATTTTATCTGTGACTGCCTAAACTTGTATATTTTGTATGCAAACATCTAATTAAAAGTATTTTTCCTACACTTATTTTATTGCTATGACGTCATTACCTGCAGGTGTGTAATTGTTTAATTAACACAATGCTTCTGTAAGTAAAAGAATATTTCCGAATGTTCCGGTTTATTTCTAGGTTAGTTTATAATATTGAATTAACTAAAATTTTTAACATATTCAAATAATAATTAAATGTAACACCTGAAGAGTATCCAATTTCCCCGTGAGATTGTAGTGATACTTTGCTGCAGTTCTTAATCACGCTTGCGGCGGCGCTCCTGCTCCTCCTAAAAACAGATACGAAATCATTAACACAGGTAATGTCCACATTTGGGTCTTTACGAAATGTTCGACTAGCTAGCGTTAACGGCGCACCACGCGGGTCCAATGCGGAATGGTAGACGTCTCATGCCATCGTTTTCAGGGCCACAATGGGTGCTAATGGGACCATATTACTAAGCCTAGGTCGCCGTCCGTCCGTCTGCCACAGGGAGGTATCTCGACAGCTGTAAGAGGTTGCCAGTTATATTTTTTACAGATTACATGTTGTTGAGGCCTTAAGCGATTTAAGTACGAAAACTTATACAAGTACGTAGTGAAAACTAAAAAAAAACACTTGAGAAGAAGACTTGAAAAAGAACTATACGTTCACCCGAAAAATGACGGAACAAGCAGATGCCCCTCCTGATATTAAATGCTAAGCTCTGCCTTTAAAAATGCATTACCTCATAGGTCACGTCCATCTAGGACGCACCCTATGTGGCATTGCACTGCGCCCGCCACCCTGAGAAAAAGATGAAAAGTCTTATGCGCCTGTAAATTCACCGGCACCCATATCCTTCTAACTGGAACAAAGCAATGCGAGCACTACAGCTTTGAAGCAGAAATAGCTAAAAATCTATTGGAAACAGGAGTAAATTCATCAGAGATGGATCAATTTTTGTGAACGATGTTTGACTAATGACATGAGGCAAACCTTCTGGGTAAGAATGATGACCAGTCTCCTGAAGATGCCAATGAAGTCGATGAACAGTTCAAGCGCATGCTGCACGAAGTCCTGGTTGCCCATGCGGCGCTTCTCGATGATGAGCTGGGTGTCGTACAGTACGAAGCCACACATTAGCAGCAGTCCGAGGTAGATGTGAGCCTGTAAATTAAAATTCATCTGTTACTCTGTCTCCCAAGAGTGCTTTTATTTTTTAATATGGCGGGCCCTAAGCCCTACTATAAATTTGCTCAATATTTTTATGGCGCAATAAGATTGAATCATCCTTTGTATTCAAACAATAAATTAATATCACGCAATAACTTTGACGGACCATTCGTTTCGTTTCGTATGATGTAGTGCTGGCCTCTGGTGTTGTAGTTTGTCAAGCCGCCCGAGGGCCTCTGACATGGCTTATCGACTGATATTAATCAGTAACAGCCGGGACCGACAGCTAAACGTGCCCTCCGAAGCACAGAGCGATGGAAATCTGCACATAACTTAGAAAAGTCATTGGTGCGGAGCCTAGGATCGAACCTGACCATTAAGCGTCAATATTTTCGCGAGCAAGACCTGCCTCCCTCCAGTATAGTAAAGTTATTGCGCAATATTATCCCTACATGGTACAATATTTGAACTCACATAACTTTAGTTCAATCTTTGCGCAGTCTTCAATATTCGGTCAGAAATAATATATCATTTAGAGGTCGTCTTAGTCAACGACTTAAGTAGGTACTCTATTAAACATTGGAATACCCCTGATGGTATTTTTTTTCTGGAGGTTGTGTAAAACTCGCGTTGTATTATTGCTTTTTATTTACGCAGTTATTTTTAATCTTTCGTGCTTGTAATTTAAGATTTAAGTCAACTAAAAAAATATCGTTAAAAAAAATCGCCATTTGTCAATTAAACAACTAGAACATGGATTATTAATCACTATAATTAAATAGATCCTTATCTATAACATTCCAAACAAATTCTTATCTAGAAAGCATTTATAATGGCAATTGAAGTTATGTCTCTGAGTTATGTACATTTGTATTCTAGAAGATTTATGCAACAGAAAAAAGTTCAACATTGTTTTTATGGTTGCTAGTAAACATGACAGGAATGATGAAATATTTAGACACACAAATGACTCACTAAGAACTAAAGTTTTTTTTTTAAATAATTTGGCTTTACAAATTGCGGACTTTGCGCCGTGGCGCAAAGGTCACTAAGAAATACTTTATTTATTTACATAACACAATCCTGATGAGTCTTGTATGACCAAGCTGTGAAAATGATGAAACTTCTGACTAAAAATTGTAAGGAGTTATTGAGGATATGAAAATTAAAACTTGAGACAAAACATGGGTTTTCACTCCTGGAAGAATGAAACAGGGCTTTATACACCAGCTACCTAACATTTTTCATAGGGCTCTTGTCTTATACAATTAGACCGCTATACTACATTTGGTTTCACATGCTTACAAGACAATCCTGAGTTAGAGTTCTTTACTGTTATTTATTCTTTGGTTAGGGTAAAAGCAAGTTGTTGCAGAACATGTATGCAATCCCGAAAGGATCACATCCATGACAATTTTTTTTGTTCCTTTTTACCTGCAATCTTTTGTTTAGCCATAATCAGATGTTTTCTGGGTTGATGTGGTTTGGGTTTGATTCCAATTTATTCCATTTAATTTGAAGAACTGGTTAGGTTCTCTGGTCTAGGTCAAGTATTTGCCATCTCTTTTCATCATGAGAATGATCAACTTTTACCACAAGTAGGCTGATTTGTTTGCAATTTTGAGTAATGTATTTAACATTTTATTTGTTTTGCTAAGGGCTGAGGGAATGATAACCGCCAAACATTAATTCTAGTTCTTCAATGGAGCTGGCAAGTGGTAAACCTGGCCCATTACAGCTATATCTCTTATTTTATGTGTATGTATGGCCCTATATGGCAATGCATTATGCCTATACAAATGCCTGTAATGTCACCGGCCCCATATTCTTCAAACTAAAACACAACAATGTGAGTTTTTTCTGATACTATTACGACGCCCAGTAGCCAACTTACCTGGTACAAGAAATGAGATTGGATGAATATATTGGCCAGGGTCATCAGGGACATGGATGTGAGCAGGGTCATCAGAGTTCCGCCTAGGAACAGCCAGCTGCCACGGTCTGCCAGCATGGATGCGATGGAGAAGCATACGAAGACGAGGGTAGTCCCCATCAAAGCTGTTACGATGATGGCAGGATCCACAAAACTGACGTAATTCAAGAGTGGGCCCATGCTCATACCTAAAATTCAGAAAACTTGAAAATAATTACCTATTTGTTCATGTAAAATGTTTCAAGGTTGAATTAATTGTGTACAATGACTTCCTGATTGTAACGTAACACCTAAGTAAGCAAATAACAGTAGTACAATTGTGTAATGCATTCTTAATACCTGAAGTAAGGCCGAATCCAAGGAGGTAACCAAGCCTCTGCTTAGTGTTCTTGCCATTGTCAGCAGTGGCAATAAGCATCAGCATAAGACCGGCTCCTATGATGGTCGAAAGGAATCCAGCTTGGAACCGGGTGAACATGTCGATGTACACTCCCACGGAGGCGGCGCCACAGGTCATCATCAGTGTACCGTAAACATTTTTCAAATGTTGTCGTACTGGGGGCTCCCTGTAAACAAAGATATTTTTTTATCAAAAATTACTTTTTGATTTAACATTGTTGGCACATATTCTGTATAGACCCCATTATAATGCTATGACGTCGAATTGAATTAGAAACCTGTTGGCACGCACTTTCTGGTTTTCAGGTAGGTACCTACATGATAAGTTCTAGAACATTGTACAAATTAGTAATATCGAGTTATGTTAATTTTTTATGGATTACTTTACTAGAACTACTGTAGGAGCTGAATTCGAGCTTTATTGCGATAATAAACAAAATACTCACAGTCGATTCTGAAAACTGTTGATGAAAGTCTGGATATTGGGTGTCATCTTGGTTTCCAAAACAGTCTCTCGGTAAAAATAAACACCTTTCAACGAATAGTTTATTTAATTACTTTATTAAAATTGGTGAACGTAATTTGATTTAAAGAAGTATAATTTCTCTATGATGTAGGCAAAGTAAACGTCTTCAGCTCTTCAGACGTAATTTACAGCGAACAAAGAGCGAACGAATGAAAATTTTCAGTTTGTTTTGGCCATTTTGTTTTACGTCACATGCATGTCATAACGCTGTACACGTCATCTTTAATTCTAGCTGTCTATGGTCATGATAAAGTAGGACGCACGTTTTGTGCGTTTCAAAGGTAACAACGAGAATGTCATCTAAAAAATTCTCAAAAATAACCTCCAAAAACTACTTATTTTTCTCTTTGGTTTGGTTGATGTGATGAGCTAGCTCGTGAAGTGAAATAATAACCTGAAAATATTTTAAATCAAATGTAAACACGTTACCAGAAAATTGTGAAAGCAGTGCTATTTCTCCTTAAAAATGGGGAAAAAGACTAAAATAGGAAAACAGCGTAAAGATAAATATTATCAACTAGCTAAAGAAACAGGTGAGTGTTCCTTGTCCCATTATCAATGTTTGTATTATTTAATTCTGATTTTCTATTTCCTGTTATTACCCCTAATTTAAAAAGGCAGGAAGAGGTGAAACAAATAATGTAAGCTACCAACAAATATACTTATCCAATACATTTTAGCAAACTATTCAAACAAACTTTAACAATATGTAATTTCTAAGATATCATTTTTTGCTTGTTTTTTTTTTGGGACGCCGTCCTCTCTCCGTACTCCGGAATAACCTTCGTGCAAAAGCTGAACTTGTTTTAAAACGTGACATTGGTGAAATTGTGGTCTATTCCGCAAGGGCCACTTGTTTAAGAACTGAACTGAAATAACATTATTGATTTCCAGGTTATCGCTCCAGAGCTGCCTTCAAATTAATCCAGCTAAACAGAAAGTTTGGTTTCTTACAAAAGTCTCGAGTATGTATCGATCTGTGTGCCGCACCGGGTGGCTGGATGCAGGTGGCTCACCAAAACATGCCCGTTTCAAGTGTTGTTATTGGAGTGGACCTGTTTCCAATAAAACAAGTTCCAGGATGCATCGCTCTAACTGAAGACATTACAACAGATAAATGTAAAACTGCTATCAAGAAAGAAATTAAAACATGGAAAGCTGATGTGGTGCTGCACGATGGAGCTCCGAATGTCGGTTTGAACTGGATTCACGACGCTTACCAGCAAGCAAGCCTCACTCTCAGTGCTGTGAAACTGGCTACTCATTTTTTGAGAGAAGGGGGCTGGTTTGTCACTAAAGTCTTCAGATCTAAAGATTACCATGCTTTATTGTGGGTATTGAAACAGTTTTTCAAGAAGGTCCATGCCACCAAACCCCAGGCTTCCCGAAATGAGTCATCTGAAATTTTTGTAGTGTGCCAGGGTTACATTGCCCCTGACACAATAGATCCAAAGTTCTTGGATGCCAAACATGTGTTTGAAGATTTGGATATTGTGAAGAGACAGCACACTAACTTGTTACATCCGGAGAAACAAAAGAAGGCTAAAGCTGAGGGCTACCAGGAAAATGATTACACTACACACCACAAGGTGCTTGTTACACAGTTCTTGAAGGAGGACAGCGATGCCATTGATCTTCTGCAGGGATGTTCACAGGTACAATATGCACACTTTATATGTAGCTAAATAAGATAAAAAACTCTACTTGTGTTGGGCCCAGTCAGCTATTATTTTGTGGGTTAAAAGGGTCCCAAGCGGATCTCTGGCTGAGAATAGATCACTCAGTCTCCTCCCATGGATGTCATAAAAGCTGATTAAGGGATGGCAGGGCATGGCTAGCAGCATCCACTTGAGTAATTTTTAAAATTACTGAAATCACCAATCCACCTCGGGAAAAATCTTATCTTCCCAGTTTTGAATTAGGATTAGGTGTTGGACATGGAAGGTGGACAACTCCTCGGTTGTAAATATAAGATTAGAAGTGTCTTTCTGCTTACTATTCTGACTACTGAGTTCATCTTTAATGATCATAATAATTCACTAAAACTACAGCTACATAAAAGCTTGTTATAAACTAATGGTAAACTTATTCTACAGATTGTAATAGATGACAAATCCATTGAGGAGCATCCCAAAACCACAGCAGAAATAGTGGAGTGCTGCCAGGACATTAAAGTGCTCGGCCGAAAAGATTTGAAAGCTCTGCTGTCATGGTTGAAGCAGATGAAAGATTGGAAAGGACCACAAAAGGTACATACAGTGTAAGAAATAAACCTATAGGTGCTATAGGTTCAACCAGTTTCAACAAAAATTTTTGTATGAGGTGCAAGCTCTGATAAAAAGCTTAAGAATACCATATATTTGTTCTTCTTGTAAACTGTATAAAATATTATCAAAAACTTAAAAGTTCTAGACCTCATTATAGACATGCTGTGAACCTATTGCGCCTTAAGTGTCACCACACTTCAACTTGCTTGTAGAGCAGACTCTTTTCTTCAACCAGTGCACTTTTTTTTCGTGACACCTCAACCTTAACAAAACAAATTCTTTCGTTCGTTCTGTATTGGTCATCCAACGGCACGTCAGTGTAGCCGCAACCTAAACACTGACGTACCGCAGGGTGACCCAGAAAGAACGAGTGATATGACGCACGAACTTAGTCCATGTTCTAACACTGAATGTGTGGTGTGCGTTAAGGCTTATCACTTGGTCACCTTTATTTCCTATACTTATAAATTTCCATTTTATTTAACCTTTTGAATATAATTACGAACTTAAGTATTTTCTTAAGTTTTCCAATAACGTATTTTCTGTTGTATATTCTATTTCCATAGAAAACTGAAGACAAAGCAGAGGAAGAAGAAGCAGCACAAAAAGATGAAACTGAAGAAGCTGATGACGAAGAAGATGTTGATTCAAAAATTGCTGAACTACAGGTAAGATTTGGTACCGACGACAAGTATCAAATCAGAGGTAGCAGGAAGTCGGTGGATGGAAGCGGCTCAAGACTGTTCATCGTGGCACTCTAGTAGAGGCCTATGGCCAGCAGTGGACTTCCACAGGCTGATGATGACGATACTGAAGATAAGGATGTATTGTCCTCTACTCCTTGTAAACTAGCATCTGCCTGCTGTTTCACTCTCGTGTTTCACGAAAAAAGTTGTCAATGCCATTCAGATTGAGCAACAAACAAACAAACATCCAAGCTTTCACATTTCTAATATTAGTAGGATCTAAATTGAAACAAACTATTTGGAAGTGTTATAAGTAGTTGCACATATGTACTCATGGTATAATATAAACATTCAAGTTGTAAAGCAAAGGCAGGTTTTTTTTGTTTTTTTTGTTTTCAATCTTAGAATTTTGGAGAACAACATTTTGTACTTGTTTAGGATGAAGAGCGTCGCTCAACAAAACGGAAGAGGAAACAACTGAACAAACAAAGACAGAAATTGGCAGAGAAAATGAATCTTAAAATGGTCCTTAAAGGCGATGGTGGACCTATTATGGAAAGCAATGATATGTTCAGCCTATCTGACATCAAAAATGCTGAGGTAATTATGACTTGGTTTGAGAATTATTGTGTATAATTTATAATAGATGCTCTTATTTTATAATATTTTCATATGAGAGTAATTATTAGAGATGCAATGAATAGTGATTTGCCGAATACCGAATATTACAAAAATTGGCGAATAGTTTTCGAATATTCGTTGCAGCTCTAGTAATTATGTACAGACAGCAACGCAATTGGTTACCCCGCAGTGTGTTTAAAGATTGAAGTAGCAACAAAATTATTAATATTTTCTGTACATTTGTATTTAGCTCTAACTCATGTTTAAGTGATAGAAAAAATAAATTAGATTTCTCCATATGCGATTTAAGTTATTTAGCAAGCTGGACGTTATAACTATAATTAAGTACATACTTACCTAAGTTTTTCTTGTGACAGGAATTATCAAGGATAATAGACCAAGCACCAGACCTAGTAGCAAACCCAGATGAGGATTCTGATGATGAATTGAAAGTCAAACAAAAATATGTCAAATATGATGTGGAAGCTTCCAAGCTGGACTCCTCTGGACTGTACTACAAGGATTCGGACAGTGAACTCGAAATGGAGTCAGATTCAGACACGGAAAAGGAAAAAGATTCTTTAGGTAAGAACAGTGGCGCGATTACGCAATTCGGTTGCTATCAGTTTCAATCAATCCCTTAGCCAGCTCCGGAGTCCGGACCCAAGTCGGCCCATGGCGGAACGACAGGATTGGCGGGGATTTATCCCTATGCCACTGTAGTTGTGGAGCCCCCACAATGAATATGCTTTTATGTTATCATAAAACTGGGTACCATAAATATTAGGTTGGCGACTAGCACCCAAAATTTATTAAGTAATAAAAAAAAAACCTAACCTAGCGATGGCATATCTATACTATGGCCGGTGATTCGTTATTTTTTCTCTAAAATATCTTTAAAAAAAAACAACCTACCGATACCTAATATTAGTCGCCAAGTCATTATTTATAGTAGTCCATATTAGTCACCGAGACATTATTTATGATAACCACCTAATTTACGAGATTCATATTTAGATCGCCGTTTTTTATTTGCTTCCTGGAAAATTACAAGTCTTTTTTTTTAGTAACTTTGTTTGCAAAATTAATTATCGCAATCATTTCAATTGTTTACAGCCTTCTCGGATTCAGACGATGATTCGAAAAAGAAGAAAAGGAAAATCGACAAAATAACTGAACAGAATACTATGAGAAATAGTAAACTGAGCAAGACTCTAACAATACCTAAGGACAACCCACTGCTCACGGACCTGGATAACACGGATCCAGCCTCCAGGAGATCTATGAAAGCTGAGCTTTGGTTCCAGAAGGACTGCTTCAAGGACATTGATGAGGAAGACGACGAAGGAGTTGATTTGGATAAATTAGTCGAAACTTACGCTGAAAAAGGTAAACTTTTTCTTCCTATCGATTTTTTTCTCGGAACTTTCGCCAACATTCGTTGATGCCACGCCACTACCGTAGTACTCTCTCGCAACTTTAATAATAATTAAAAGGTAAACATAAGGTGGTTGCTTTCGCTTGTGGAGCGAAATTATATTTTTTTCGGTTTTTTGCTCATCACAGCTCGTCAACACTTCTTCAGATAGCGAAAACTATGTTGACGGTAATTATATGACCACAAGTTTTAATTTATAGCATCATAAATATCATTAGTTTACTACGATTATGCTTCAATGGTATTTACAGTGTTTTTTTGTTTCAAGCACATTCATAGCCAAACTAATGATATTTATGTGTAATGTGATACTATTAATTAAAGCTTGTGTGTTAGGTCATATAATTACCTTCAACATAGTTTTCGCTATCTGAAGAAGTGTTGATGAGCTGTGATAGGCAAAAAACACGAAAAAAAATTGAATTTCGCGCCACAAGCGAAAGCAACCACCTTAATTTAATTTAATGGAAACTTAGAGTTTTTTTGTGTATGAGATGTTCTGGGGAAGTACTACCACCATACTTATTTCTGCCGCAAAGCAATAGTGCTCGCATTGCTGTGTTCTGGTTTGAAGGGTATGGATGCCGGTGAAATTACAGGCACATGAGACTTTTCATCTTTGCTCAGGGTGGCGGACGCTGTGCGATGCTACATAAGGCGCGTTCTTGTTGGACGTGACTTATGAGATAATGCACTGATCATTTTATTTTATTGAGGTAAACCAACAGCGTTACAATATATATATATAGTCCAATTAACAAAATACAAAACAATAAGGCCAAAAAACGGTTACACAAATATGACAAAAATTTATGGATACTAACAAAAATGCTTATGCTACTTTTAAAGAAACGAAAAATATGACTTGAAAGTAAATAATAAAAATATAAGAATATAAATTTCGCTTGCGTGGCTTTGATGAGGTGAATAAGTGCGGGTGTGTGGGTGAGTGAGTGAGCGGGCACTCCTGCTACCACCAGTCTCTTAAGAGTCTGGGTGTCACAGGAGTTACCCTCGCACGTATGGGTATGTGAATGTGTAGGTGTGTGTTTGTGCGTGTGTGAGTGTTTGTTTGTACTTACATCGTCGTCATTTCGTATGAGGTAGTGCTGGCCTCTAGTGTCAGAGTTTGTCAAGCCGCCCGAGGGCCTCTGACATGGCTTATCGACTGCTTTTATGTACTTACATAAAATTATAGTTCAAAATATTGATATTGCGTTTTAGGTAAATTTTAGTGCAATTAAATAAATCTAAATCAGAATAGTATTTGTTATAAGATCTTGCTGCACGACACAAAACTGAGTTTTGAGCATAGTTAGTAGACACATGGGGGACGTGTAATAACGGTGTATGTCTTGTGCGATAGGTCGGAACCTGGAAGTATATACTAGCTAATAGCTCACTAATGTCAATGCTACCATTTAATATATCGTGTAGAAGTATTAAACTTGATGCTTGGGGCTAGATAATGTTGTGTGAACTGTCCAGCATTATTTATTTATTTAATTGTTTCAGGGAAAAAAGTAATAGATAAAAACCTTATATCTGACGAAGAAGGAAGCGGCGTAGGCGTGAAGAGGAAGCTCGCTGAAGAGAGTTCAGACGAGGATTCATCGGACAGCGACTATGACGTGGAGGACACGGCGACGCCCGGAGCCGCGGCCGGCGCTAAGGGCAAGAAGGACAAAGACGGCTTCGAAGTAGTCTCTCAGGATCCAGGTAAGAGTTAAGTCCTTCTCCCATTACGATACGCACAGGCGATTCAAGTATTCTGCAAGTCTTGGAGACTAGTCGCCGCCAAGTATCTCACATACATTTGAATGCAGGCTCGCACACTAGCCTGCATTCAAATGTATGTGAGATACTTGGCGGCGACTAGTCTCTGAGACTTGCAGGATACCTTCAGGATTGTTGAATCGCCTGTGCGTATCGTAATGGGAGAAGGGGTTAACACCAGTATTCTAAGTCGTTCCTCCAACTTTCCTCGATTCGACTCAGCCTCACTCGAGGAAATGTTGTATTCCATATTCAAAATCTTCATTGAAATGGAATACCAAAGAATCATGGCGAAACTGAGAACATTGGTGTAACCAGAATTCGAAATAGTATAACACTGGTCATCAGGTACTTTTAGATTATCTTAATTATTTATTACTTATTATAAGATAAATGTAGCTCACAGCTTACAGCTTGAGCTTTGTCCTCCTCCAGTGACGCCTCCAGTGACACTATCCGGTACAACGCTAAGAGGCGTCTTAGCGTTGTACCGGATAGTGTTTCATGTACCTAAAAACCCCCATATATAAAATTTCATCGAAATCGTTAGAGCCGTTTCCGAAATCACGAAATATATATTTTATATTTAGAAATATTGCTCGTTTAATAGAATGGATAAGTACCCATACTATGTTAAACTTTATTAAAAATAAATATTTTATTATTTATTATAATTAATGTTTGTTTCAGATTTAAAAAGACTAAAGAAGAACCTGAAAATGGACGCCGAGACCCTGGCTTTGGGCACAATGATCGCAACATCGAAAAAGTTCAAGCGTGACTTGATCGACGACGCCTGGAACAGATACGCGTTCAATGATAAGAATCTGCCGGATTGGTTCGCCGAAGACGAGAAAAAACACATGATGAGACCTGTTGCAATTCCTGAGGTATGTATGAATAATCCTACTAATAATATAAACGCGAAAGTTTGTATGGATGGATGTATCTTTGTTACTCTTTCACATAAAAACTATGATGGATGGATTTGGATGAAATTTGGAATGGAGATAACTGGACTCCCGGAATAACACATAGGTACATTTTTATTCCGATATTCCCACGGGATCGCGACTTACGCGGGTGAAACCGCGGGGCGCTGCTTGTAAATAATAATAATAAATAATAATGAACAGTTAACACAACATTATCTAGCCCCAAGCTAAGCAGAGCTTGTGTTCTAGTAACTAGGTAACTGATATATTTAATACAATACCGATACCATAACCGCTGTAATAACTACCTACATGACATTACTGTGAAATAAATGGTTTAGAAATGATTACAATACATTACATAGATACATATTTTAGTTTTTATACATAGAAATACCCAGAACACCCGAAACAATAAATATCTTATCTTATGATCTTATGATATTATGAATAACTTTATGATTCAGATATCAAGATATACAATATCAAGAAAGATGAAACGATGACTCACATAACACGTAAAACACATGTACTAACATGTGCATTTTATTCACAGAATTATACTGACGAATACAAAAACCGGCTGCAAGACATAAACGCCAGACCCATCAAGAAGGTGATAGAGGCTAAAGCTAGGAAGAAGAAGCGTATGGTCAAGAAAATGGAACGCGCTAAGAAGAAGGTTGAAGCCGTCATGGAGAACGCAGACATGTCCGAACGAGAGAAAGCGCAGCAAGTCAGGCATCTGTACAAAAAGGCACAGGCAGACCCAAAAAAGAAAATTACATACGTTGTAGCCAAAAAACACACATCGGCTAAGAGAATGAAGCGACCGAACGGAGTCAAAGGCCAGTACAAGGTGGTTGATCCCCGCATGAAGAAAGACTTGCGAGCGGCCAAGGCGAAGGAAAAAACAAAGGGCCGCGGCAAAAAAGGCAAAGTATCTAAAGGTAAAGCCAATACGAAGCAGAAGACACCGCCTAAAAAGAAAGGTTTGAAAGTGAAGTAAATACAACGTTGCATACTCGGTTTTATGAAAGTTTCAATGTAAGATCAATTGATTTACTATATATTCTATAAGAATAAAATTTCATGTGTTTTTCGTGCGTTTACTTACTTGAATCAACTCTTGCCTCCAATACTGGCCGTTCTGAAAACAGTTTTATGTATCGGGATCTAGAAGCACATATGTGAGCAATAAATAAGGTAGGTATAAAAGGGGATATTGGTTGACGGCGCGGGTGAATAGCAGACCCATTAGGCGGTATTAGGTATAAAGACTATTTTTACGAGTAAGGTCAGGGTGATATTTGAATTTTCGTGCGTCACTTGCCGAGTTCAGGGGCAGACCCGCCATATTATAATGATATCACTCCGCTCTGTGGCCTTGACGTCTAATTCCGATTCGCTGTACCTACGTTGTCTGCTTACTAAAACGTAGACCGAATTCGTGCTAAGTCCTTGTCACAATCATTTTAAAACAATATCCTTGCGTGTACTCATATCTATGCTGTGGTTTAGTGGAAAAAACAATGTTAAATGAAGGACACGAGAAGTCACCCTGATATATTTAATCGCGAGAAGGTCGTTTCAATAATTGTGTTTGTAGGTACCTACATTATTACGAGTATACTATGTATTTAGGTAAATTGAATTACTGAGATAAAGATCGTGTTTTTCCTCTTAAGTGATATGATTTTGTATGAATAATAATTATAATTATCTGATTGAAATTTTAAGGTACTTTCCTTACATAATTTGATTACTAAGCATTGTTTGATACAGGGTGTGGCAAGGTAATAGGACTATCAGAGCAAGTACCTTTAATGTTGTATTTAGAGAGGTTTGTCCTATGAAACATTAGATGATTTTTTAAGAAAACAAACTGAATTTTTGGCTATTGAATTTAAAAAAAAAAGTTGAACTCGAATCGACTCCTTTTCATATCAGGAATTATTTACTCAAAGTAGCCAAGCAAATGAAATAGTATGATTTTGAGAAAAATAAAAAAAGGTTTTCTATATATTTTCTATGAAGTTCAATGAGGCGCAACAAAATACACGCTGCTACACAAAGTATAATAAGGCGGGCCAATCTGTGTGACCAAGTTTTCGGACAACCTTTTGAACATCTGCTGGGTTAATTTTGAACTGGCAAGTACTAAAAAAACATTGTCGCGAATATTATTTAACAATTTGTAATTGTATTTTTTGATTAGGCACCTTTTTTATTTTTGTTGTCTCTGGTTATGGATTTTAAAAACCAATAGGTTATTGAGCTCCCACAGATGCTGGTAGCAAGCTGTAGTCGTCGTCGGCAGCAGTTTAGCTACAGATAATTAAAGGTATGAAGTATGTAGAAAGGATGGGAGTTAGGATGGCTCAATCAATCCATCCATCTTTCAGCCAAAATGAAACATCCTTTTTGTGAAGTCGGTTTAAATTTGAACGTAGTACAAAAAATTAGTCGTACATTGTCGGAGTGTTTTTGAAATAAACGTTACTACGGGTACAAGCATAGACATAGAATTACAAGGGTCACTGCATAGAAAATGTATGGAAGTGGGTTCTTTTAGTTTTCCCATAATCTTAATATTTTATTTGCTAGGTTACTTTGGGTAAAGTATTCCAGATGAGAAATGGAGTCGATTGAGCTCAACTTGTATTTTTTTTTGACAAATCTATTTTTTCCGGATGACTGTAGAACTTTTCTCAAAAATAAAAAAACTCAGTTTATGTTTTCTTGAAAAACCACCCGATGTTTCCTAAGAACAAATCTCCCTAACTACAACAGAAAAGGTACTTTTCTTGAGAGTCCCATTTTCTTGCAACATTCTGTATATAACTAGAATACTAGAATATAAAAATAATAATGTAGGTAAATTTTGTTGCTAGTTTGGATGTAGGAGGTAATCTAACTACTGATACGATTCTGAAAATTCTTATACTAATAGGAAGCTAAATTATCTCTGCTGCTAGGCTTTATTTATTCTGAAGCAGACTACGCGCGAACGAAATATTCAGATCGCTGTGTGGCACTACTGTTTCAACTTCTTCATCTAGATCATGTAGTTAGGTAGATAAAAGGTCGGAAATATCTGAAGTGGATGAGATAGGTGCCTAGTTATTTAAAGGGATCGCGCCGAGTGTGAGGTTGTAGGCAGAGGGTAGGTGGGTGTGGGAGGCAGGCGCGGGGTGGCGCGGCGGCGCGGCCGGCGTCTATATCGAGCGCGATCACGGCCAAGGCCGCGCGCCCCGTCATCGTCCCGAGCCGACCGCCCGTGCCCCGTGCCGGAGGTACCAGCACCTACCCTCCACAGGCTTATTGCGGCGTATTTTCTGTTCAGAGATCTGCGTTGTTCCTTCTCAAGGTTCCCTTGGTTGTCTTTCCAATTACCTGTTTAATTGGCATTTTAACCGGTGTTACTTAGTTAAAGAGCGCATGTGTAGTTAATAAGCGTATTTTGTGTCTTTTCGAATGTGTGGATTTATTTTGTTCTGCAAAAACTTACTGACCAGTTATTTTACCACAATGAGTATACTTGACATTGGCGAAACTTGAAGGAGACATTCCTCAAGCAATTATAAGTAGAGAAGGTCTTTTTAATTTGAGACAGGTGATTTTATTGTGTTGCAATATATTGGCACGTGGTGATTGTAGTATCCTGGCCCGTATTCCAGAACTAATCACAAATTAGTTGGATTGGATTGAATAAGTCGTTGAACAAGAGCCTCAAGAAAATTCATCGAGGGAGCGGATTCTTGTAAACTACGGCGGAGCTATCGCATTCGGTCACTGAAACTGGAAAGAGTTGAAACTATTTTTTTCCGTATATAGTTGTCATTACAATTTTATTTTGGCAATGAACGGCTAGAGATTCCTGGCCGTTGAAGACAACAATCTGACACCGGGTGAATCAAATGCATGCACTGCGCATAATAAGAAGTAAGTAGGTGACTCAATGAAAGTGATTTGAGCCGCTGTGCAAATATTTATCTGTGCATACATGCACCAAGGTTCATTTTCAAATTCTAATAGCCAATGCCTTTAAGCACTTCCACACACATAATTCATATACCAGTGATCTGAAATAAAAATAAAAATATTCCAAAAGGTAAGGTGAACTTGACCTTAGAAATTGGAGTAGGCATTTCGTGTTTGCTATAAGTAGCTACATTACCCGGAGGGTTTGGAATGACGTCCGTGGCAGGTAGAGGCTGCGGGGCGCGGGGTGACCTCGCCCTCTCAAGGTCGCGGGTTCTATTCCACTCGCCACGCCACATGTAATACCTACCCGCCTACTCCCTACACCACCTTGTTCAGTATTCTTCCATAATGTTCCGCGGTTCACGATACTCACATTTTACAGCCATGTGTAACGTTTTCATTATCCACACACCTAACTAATACCTGAATAGATATCTAGGTAGGTAAATTATCTGTTACTGTTTTGCAAGTATTGTAGTTGTGATAGGTGACTTTACCATCCATAGACGTTAAGCGATAGTTTTAAGTACCTATAAAATATGTATGTTAGCTTATAAAGTATATATTTATATGGGCTTAATGTTTAGGTAAAATTTTACTAAATGTCCTGTATGGACCATTCTATATGGGGTGAGAAGCGTTACCTTGCAGTAACAGTTTTTTTAACTAGCACGGGAGATAAAGTTCTCGTATTTTCATATACACACATCAACACGGTCTAGGGATATTTTTAAAAAAGCGAAATACTATCAATGTGTTAATTATTTATATGACATGTATATATTTAAAAGATACGTTATATTAATATTCCACCATTTTTTAATAATGGTTATACTTCGATTAAAATTTCAGGATTTTATGGAAAAAAAATGAAGCATAGACGGAAACCGTATATGAATTAACTTTTAATTTATGAGTAAAAACTGAAAAAAATAGAAAAACATTTAATTTGTGTTTATAAACTTGAAGTTAGGAGTCTGAGAAAGCGCCCATGATGTTCATAACACATCGGCAACGATTCGGCATGCTCAGAACAAGGTTGTCAATGTCTTGCTGCGGAATATTGTCCCATATCCTTCTGAAGTGCGCAAAAAGTTGATCTTCTGTAGCCAGATTTTCAGGAACTTCCTTTCTCCTTCCTCCGTTAATATCCAAAATAGGAGCTAACTTAGTTTGTGTAAAGAGGGCTCGAGCGCCCCTGCGGCGCACTCCTCTTATAGCAAAATGCCAATCGTAGGATGATCGTAGATTTGATTTTTAGCCCCCGACGCAAAAAGAGGGGTGTTATAAGTTTGACCGCAATGTGTGTGCGTCTGTCTGTGGCACCAACAGATTTGAATTGAAAGCAGGTTTCCTAGCGATGGTTCTTTGACGACCTCTGTGGCGGGGCGGGCGAACGTTCGCCTGCGACGCCGGAGGTGGCGGTTTCGATTCCCGTCTCGGAACAAATATTGGTGCGATCTGCAGATATTTGTTCAGGGTGTTCTGGGTATTTTCTATGTATAATAAAAAATATCTATCTAGGTATGTAATATATTGTATTAAGTATATCAGTTGTCTAGTACCGATAACAAGCTCTGCTTAGCTTGGGGCTAGATAATGTTGTGTGAACTGTCCAGCAATATTTATGTATTTATTATTTATATACTTATTGTTTACTAGGAGCTAAAAAAATCCCAGTAGATATCAACTTTTTAATTTGCCCGATATTGGAAAATATTTGGAACGATAACCTTGAGTTTCGTGACCTTCCTCCTTTCCATTATGTAACTAGGTATATAGATAGGTAGGCATAATGTAGGTAGATAATGTGACTCCCGAGGCGCGCCCTCCCTTCTCCGAAAGGAGAACAAACCCACCTTCCCACTCCACACCTCTATTTGATTGCTTGAATTCTCTTTGATTTACATTTTATTAAGAAAGCTTACCGTCGTCATTAATCGTAACTACTTAGCGTAGTCTACTTTATTCTGTTCTACCTAGAACATATCCAATACAGAATTGAAATCGGGAGGCTTCGTCTCATACCTACCGCCTCGAATCGGCTAGAACGCCCGTCAGAACGTAACCGGTCAGCATCACCTATCATAACGTTCTGGCCGGTCAGATAGAGGCGTGGCTTACGTACTAGCTTCGTATATTGTCACACGCAGCCCGGTTTTAACCCGGGTGACTTTGCCTCAGTACGATGGACCTGATAGATCCGCGTTAGATTACGACTGAGCGCCAATCAAGAAGGTCCGGCGCCCGGTGTATGTGTGACGACGAATAGCCGGATTCTTCTATTCTGTGCTTGTCTGTTCTAGGTAGAACAGAATAGAATCGGCAGGTCACGCCACGCTCGCATCAGGTCGGTCACGCTTGGTCTGTCTACAGATCTGGTAGTTGTGATTTGTTTAATGAATGACTGACACAGACATGACTTGCACAGACTTAAAACTTTAGAGCATTCAGTAACTACAAGTTTAAAAACAAAAATTTAAAAAAAACTTCTATTTGCTTCTTTTTTTAGTTCTCACCCCATTTTTCATATAAAAAAAACCGCATTGAAATTGGAGCACCCATTGCACCATAGATCCTGTTCAGCGTGTGCTAGTCATCATCAGACCAGGGATTCTGTGGGTGGAAGACATGTCATGTCATGTCATCTTAATTTGAAGATTCAGCTTCAGTAGTTCCCTAGATCCTGTTCATCCTATGCTGGTCATCATCAGACCCAGGAGCCTTATATCATCGAAAATTAACATAATGAGCTGAAACTGCTGGTTGCTGCAAGAATGCATGAAAACGGTTGCACCAATTTCCTCCAAACACAGCTAAGAAACATCTCGCAAATATAGTCTTACATTCAAAAATAAACCACATTGACATCAGAGCACCCGTTTCGGAGCTACGTGGCAACAAAGAAACAGACAAACACACACACACTTACACACAAACACACAAACACAACACAAACTTATAACATCCCTCTTATTAGTCGGGGGTTAAAAAGGTAACCCTTACTTAACATTAATTCCACCGACTCTGAAGATGTGATGGACGTGTGTGAGTGAGGCCGGCAATGGCCGCGGCCCGGCTCACCATGGTCCGACTCGCTCGGCTCGGATTAATTAAAAAAATACCTAACGGAAAGGCCCGACTGGCCCGGCATCCATGAGAGCGGTGCAAGACAATGGATGGTAATGTCAGAAAGAAAAGTGGTTTGCTTGTTTCAATATTTAATAGCGAGCTGAGCTACCAAGAAGTGTTATTTAAATAAATGTAACAGTTCTGTTGTAAGAATACCTATATATTGTTACCTATTGATGCCTTTCAGCCACAACCGATGTGACGACAGAGATGGTTGTTATTGAAGTGTCTGTGAAGAAGTCTGTTGTTAATTGTCGGCTGATGCCTCATCGCACAGCTCCTAAAGCTTTTATCACAATCGTCAATTTGTCTAAATCTCCATTTTATCGAATACATTTCAATTAAAGCACTCAACAATCCAGCTTTGTTCTAGAACTTTGGTGAGTCAATACGCCGTCTCGACTTTACCTTATTTTGTTTTTACTCCGTTTACCGGTGGCGGGAGTCATCGAGTCTCAGATGGATTGTCCGTTTGCGGGGACGTTACACAAATCTTGTGGACATTGATCGCCCCCGCACTATAAAGTGTTGGCTTTACTGCGTGCGGGTAAGCGACCGCGTTCACGGCCAGCCGCGACCGCACGGCCAGAACAAAGCCTCTGACATACGTAACACCTCGACAGTTACCTGAACCACGATTAACCTTCGCCGCAGATCGGTCATTATCCCAAATGGATTCATAAATAGGCGAAGGAGCCGCCGAATTCTACAAACATTCAGACTTTTATAGCCACGTCCGCCAGTAAAACCAGTGACAGACTGTCGTTCCTACCTCCTTTCCACGACAACAAACAATCAAATGTTTTAATAACTTGTCGTCACCTTACACCTTTTCAGGTTATTTCTGGATATATTTGTTGAATTTTCTGCAACAGAGAGACTAAATAGGCAGTGATTTAATCAGGCTGCAATTTAAATGTATTTGAGCGGTAAACATAAATAGTTGAACGCCAAAATAAGTTGAGCAAATTTAATTTTCGGGGTAAGCAATTTTATGATAGGTAGAAAACTGAAACGCTTAGTACGAATAAGAAAAAATACGAATGAGGTAAGGATGGTACCGAGCCGTGCGTCTTCTCGTCCTATTAATAAGCCTCATATAATATTAATAAGTGGCAAAAAATACATCTCATTGATAAAATATAACGAACAGTAGCCATGTAGGGCAGGTATCAGATATAGCATCAACAATGCCCCTATTGTTCCAGATGTCAACAGGCGACGGTAACCGCTTATCATCAACCTGTGTGAATCGTTATCAGAATTGTGTTCGGTTAGCGCTAATGGCTCATGTTTACGTACGACCAATATAGATAAACATAAATAAAGAAGCATGGCAAATTCGTACATAGGTACTAACATTTGTATTAGATGAAACGCATGCAATTAGGAAGTAGACACCTACTAGATTATCTAAATAAATTCCAATCATTACGTTGTTTTTGTCTGAAAGAAACAGAAAAAAGGTTTATTTTTAATCCCCTTCGCAAAAAGAGGGGTTTTGTTATAAGTTTGACCGCTGTGTCTCTGTCTGTGTCACCGTATCTCTTAAACGGATGAACCGATATGAACGCGGTTTTTTTAATTTGAAAATAGGTTTTCTAACGATTGTTCTTAGACATGTTTTATCGAAATCGATTCAGCCGCGTAATAGCGTTGACAGTATTAATTTTTTTTAAATTTCTTCTTTCTCTAAATATAGCACAAATTTTTATAGTCAGCATAAAAGTGGCCTTTTCGCTATGGAAATTGTGTTTCAAGCTAAACACTAATCTTTCATCGAAATGAGTTTGACAATTAATAAGTTATAAGCTAAAAAAAAAAGTTAAAGTTAGTTATAGGCTAAGCTCTGCTTAGCTTGGGGCTAGATAATGTTGTGTGAACTTGTCCAGCATTATTTATTTATTTATTTTTATTTATTCCAATTAATGTCTGGACTTTCCCCTGACATAGACTGATGTCCACATGTGGATTAAAGTTGTACCTATGTACCTATACATACATGCACATTGTATGTAAAGTACATTGTGCGTATGTATGAAACTCTTTGGCATTGGTTTTTGACAAATTTGTCGCTAATACAATTTATACAATCATTAGAGACCCAAAAGAGGCTTTGCCCTACAGTTTACCCCTTTTTTTGTTGACCGATTTAGTACATCTTTAGTTCTGATGACAATACAATTATGTGTATTCAGTATCGACACGAAGTATGAAGTATATGTTCTTGATTAATTTGCATAAATATTGAGAACAACAAAGTGCCGGCACAGAATAAACAGCAGTTGTTACTAGGTCGATGAATTGCGCTGGTTCGACGACCGACCGTGGCAGGCCCGCCCGCCGCCCGCCGCCCGCCCGCCCCACTTGCACGCCACATTACTTGACTGATTAGACTCCGCTGCAGCTTGCTCAATGAAACCCACTATTCATGTGCGCGCGTGTGGGCATTGTAGTAAATAACAATCGCGTATTTAACATACGTGAAACGTAAAAATAACCGTAACGATAACGTAGAAATAGATAACGAGTTTTTTAAAACTAAAACCGTCTATCTAGGTAATTTACTGATTAATGAATTATTGTAGACGTATGTATAACTAAACTGAAATCAATGATTCATAATTTTTAGGGTTCCGATTCCGACAAGGAACTCCATGGCTTATATCATCGTTCAGGTCGTCCAGTCCGTCCGTCTGTCCCAGTCTGTCACAGCGTCTACACAGCTTTCAAAGTTAGGAACCAAAATACATTAAATTTAGTCTCTATACCAAATTTAATGCATTTTGGTTTATAACTATTAAAATTTACAGAACCACTATGAGTTAGTGATCACAGGGACCCTTATACATAGACATATTACTAGCGTAAGGACAAGGGCGGAAGACGTGATAAACGTCAGTATGTTTCCCGGTGCCAAAATCGGATTTTAGACACCAACGAAACTCAGCTTATGACTTGGTTCAGCCGCAGGTTTGGTGCTATTACAAAGTGCAAGTTTTGTAGATTGACTGCATCTTGATATATTAATTAATACCTAATGTCCTCAGATATGGATTTTGAAAGCAATCAGTTAAGTAACACACATTAAATTTATAGGTATGTGGTTAAGAAACCGAAAAGTACAAAATGGCGTATTTTTTTATACTTCAGACTACATATTTGTGTTTAGTGATCAAAAGGTCCCTCAGATATCGTTTTTTAAAATAATCGATCCTGTAACAAAAAAATATAAAACAGCGGCCATATTTTATTCAACTCTGACAACAGAGTCTTGTTCAGTGATCATCATAATGGACACTTAAAACCAGATAAACAAAATAAAAAAGTTCTCTTACAGTATAAACATTAAACGGGCGTTGTCACGAGCGGGGGACGATGGCACTTTTATCCCAACGTCCCCCTGCGGGGCCAGATTGGAGGGGGACGCTGGGAATGAATGAAGTTACATGGTAGTTCTGGTTAGTGTAGTAACTGTTTTTAGTGACCCTATTTGGCTTGTCCCATGTTTGGATAGTAACGGATATATTTCACATGTGAAGATACATGCTGGACACTTTCCGTTGGTATAATTCTGCCCTGCCTGCTGGTTTTCCAAGGAATTTGTGCTTTTGCATGATCTGCAAATATTCGTTCCAGTTTTTTTTTTGTGCTTCTTGGAATGTCTGTTCAATCAGATGGCCCACCTGATGTTAAGTGGTACCCTCTGCCTATGAACAGTGCATTACCTCATAGGTCAAGTCCACCTAGGACGCACCCTATGCGGGGAAAAAGACATAAAGACATAAAGATGAAAAGTCTCATCCTGTTATTTTACCGGCACCCTTACCCTTCAAACCGGACACAGCAATGCGAGCACTAATGCTTTGCGGCAGAAATAGGTATGGCGGTAGTACTTACCCGGATGAAGTCTTTCACAAAAAAGCTCTACTACTACCAAACTACGGGTCTGGGTGTTCCGTAGTTCCTGATACCACAGAATAAACACGACACAGGGATTCTTCAGGACTATATATGTGACGCGGCTGGCGATTAGCTGGCCGAGATGCGAGAGCTCGCGGGTTCGATTCCCGCTGCAGGACAAAAGTTTGTATGATCTGCAAATATTCGTAGTTCCTGATACCCACGACACGCGATCCTAGTGTGGGATCAGGACTATGTATGTGTCTGTTATTTGGGTGTTGTTGGTTGTTGTTATGTAATTGCTTCCTACATTTTATTTATGTGGTAAATATTTATGTTGATGGTATTGTTGCTTGAAGCTTTAATATTCTAAAAGTTCTAATCAATATCGTTTCCTAAAATAAATCGAAAGGACTTTGAGCACTGAATATAATTTATAAAAACCCTAATAACATACAGGCGAATTTTGTGAACCTCCCTTTGTAATCGGTTAAATAAAAAAGTGTAGGTATGGAATGATATATAATTATTGTTTTATAATACATTCATCATCATTATAATCATCAGCTGACAGATCCACTGCTTCCTGCTACTTTTACGATCGTCAATGCCTCGAGAAGGTGGCTATTCTTTACAGCGTGGTCTGGTTCGTGTTCGCCACTCCAGAACCTTTATTCCCCAGTGGTTTTCGGTGCTGAGAGCGATAGATATTCTGCAATACTTTGCAATCTTCATTTTTGGGTGCATAGAGATAAGGGAAGTTCTTCACCTTCAGTGGGTCACTGAATACCGAAAAAGTACCAACATTTTTAAGAACACGACTATTATTTCTTCGACTAGATGCCTCTATTGATGCGTGGCGTTAGAGTTTCTGGTTTCTATGGTGGCGATTACTTTTTACTTTGGTCGAAGGTGGCGATACAGCCTGTCTAAAACCTTCCTTGACCTCTTACGAAACGATTGTGAAAAACAGCATTGACGTTTGCATATAAATGGTGCTTAAGTAGTTACTTAGGTTAGGTAACTACTCCAAACAGGGTTACCAATTTAACTAAGCTGTAATCAACTCAACTGTGTACAAACTGACTGCATACGAAGTACAATTAGTTCACCCATATCTATATATATAAAACAAAGTCGTGTTAGTTACACCACTTTAACTCAAGATCGGGTGGACCGATGCACCGAATAGCAGAATAAGTAATAAAATATCGGAGGGGGGGGGGGGCTGTTTTTCACCGGGGGCTACCCGTGCGAAGCCAGGGCAAGTCGCTAGTAGCACATAAAACGCGCGACACGGTACCTACACTATCCGTTCCGTCATTGTTAATCAGAACTAAATGTCACATAAATAATTAATAATTACGCCAAACAGGGTTACAGGGTTACCAATTTAACCAAACTATGATCAACTCTACTGTGTACACATTGACTGCGAAGTACAATTATTTCAACGCATATAGGCACATAAAACGACGCGGTACCTACAGTCTCCGTGCCTTCATTTTTAATCAGAACTAAATGTCATGTGAATAATTAATACGGTTAAAAATTACAAAGAACGAGCATGAACTAGTAAATTGTAAAGTGGCCTGTCTGACCGTTTTATGTGTGTATTGTGGCGAAACCCGGGCCGCGCGGTCGTCGACCGCGGCCCTTGACTCGCGCGGGTTCAACGACACGCCGGCGGCGCTACGCTTGCCGCTCTTTCCTTGTCCTTGAGATTTTTCATATCGCAAAACAAACTACTATAAATTATTGTAGCGAATATCTCACAATACAGTCAAAGGAAGTTATCAAATAATGTAGGTTAAGTATAGAAGAGCTTGATATTCTATAAACCTTAGTGACTAGGATTAACCAAATTCGGAACCGGGACTTTCTTTCAGTATAACTTTCTTTTGTATACTACCCCTACTCCTATTATTCCACTTTTTCTGACGGTGTAGGTATTTAACCTACTAAATAAATATAACGAATAAGGGCTATTTTGATCAACAAAGCAGATTAATAACTTTACACAGGTACCTTTTTTCTTTTTTATTCTACTTGAATGACGGAGCAAGCATATGGCCCACCTGATGTTAAGCGGTAACCTCTGCCTATGAACAGTGCATTACCTGATAGGTCACATCCACCTAGGACGCGCCCTATGCGGCATTGCACTGCGCCCGCCACCCTGAGACATAAAGATGAAAAGTCTCATGTGCCTGTAATTTCACAGGCACCCTTACCCTAATGAGTACAATTTTTACTTAATGTAGAATCATGAAAATCAATATCGCAGTTGTGACTAAAAGTGGGTTACTTTGAGGTACCTTAAGATACTGTATATACCTAAGTTGATTCTAAACTCATCATTTTATGAACTCTATTTTTTCATATCATCTATGTTTAAGCAAATATTTCTGAATTATAATAAAACCCAGGTACAGTTTCGTGGGTCTTTCTATGCTGTAAACAGCTCCTAAATTTTGGTACACGGTAAACATAGCATGTCGAACCTGCTTAGAGGTCTTTGCCCTGTGTTAAGAATAGCTAATAACGTGTAAAATATTACCTAATAATCTGTCCCCAGAAAGCATTATCATGTCCGTGTGAAACTCAGGAAGCTCTTGCTGTTTGACAAGCTCATTATATGTGGCTAAGTAGGTAAAGCTCGTTTAACAAACCCTAGGATTAAAACGAATTGAGATGCAACGATATGCAAGAAGCGCGAAATCCATTTTTAGGGTTCCGTAGCCAAATGGCAAAAAACAGAACCCTTATGGATTCTTCATGTCTGTCTGTCTGTCTGTCTGTCCGTCCGTATGTCACAGCCACTTTTTTCCGAAACTATAAGAACTATGCTGTTTCTGTGAACCGCATTAAGATTTTCATACTTAAATAGAAAAAAAACAATAAATTTTGGGGTTTCCCCATACTTAGAACTGAAACTCAATTTTTTTTCTTCATCAAACCCATGCGTGTGTGTCTATGGGTAGGTCTTCAAAAATGATATTGAGTTTTCTAATATTTTTTTTCTAAACTGAATCGTTTGCGTGAGAGACACTTCCAAAGTGGTAAAATGTGTCCCCCCCCCTTTAACTTCTAAAATAAGAATGATAAAACTAAAAAAAATATATGTTGTTCATTACCATGTAAACTTCCACCCAAAATTAGTTTTGAACGAGATCTAGTTAGTAGTTTTTTTTAATACGTCATAAATTGTAAACCGCAATTATATATTATGAACTTTTATATTATGTTACTTGCTGCTACGGAACCCTTCATGGGCGAATCCGACTCGCACTTAAATAAATAAATAAATAATGCTGGGCAAGTTCACACAGCATTATCTAGCCCCAAGCTCAGCCAGAGCTTGTGTTATGGGTACTAGTTAACTGATATACTTAATACAATACATAAATAGATAGATATTTTTTATTATACATAGAAAACACCCAGAACACCCTGAACAAATATCTGCAGATCGCACAAATATTTGTTCCGAGGCGGGAATCGAACCCGCAACCTCCTGCGTCGCAGGCGAACCATCGCCAGCCGCGCCACAGAGGTCGTCACTTGGCTGCTTTTTTTTTATACTACCAAGGTAGCAAACAAGCGTACGGGGCCCACCTGTTGGCCCGCAAGTGTTTTGCTCATAACTGCTCTTAAACACTTCTTGAGATAGCGAAAACTAATTTTGCGGAAACTAGGAGACCTAACACATATGTCTTAATTGATAATGTCTCATAAATATCTTGAGTTTAGCTACTATTTTATTTTTTCAGTGTTTTTTGTTAGTTGACAGGTACATAAATAGACACGGAAAAGGATGGGCAGAGCTTCAGTGGGCCTTTTTTCACTGTGGGTTTCCTAGTTTCCGCAAATCAGTTGTCGCTATCTAAAGAAGTTATAGACAAAAAAACAATGAATTTCGCGCCACTTGTCTAACGTTCCACCGTAATAGTTATAGATTTGTGACAAACCTATAGTAGCGTCTGTTTAATTTCTAAAGTAATTTATCTATCAAAAGCAGTTTTTACAAGCTCTTGTATCACCTGTAGGCACGTGTGGGTCAATTCTTACAATTGAATTACCGATTGAGCTGAAATTCGGCATACCTGTCAAGTTCCGATGACAGTATAATATTATGGTGACTGCGAGCTGATCTGATGGTGGAGACGGAAGGTGGACAACGGAACTCCCCGAAGATAGCTAATCAAAATGACCGTGAGCTGATCACTAACATCATAAAAGATTGTTTTGAAAAAAAGAAACAGTAAACTTATTATCTGTCACATTTTAATCATAAGTATCAATCACTAGTGGAATGTCCGCGACTTCGTCCGCATGGAGGTTTTCCATACAAACCTCAATACCCCCCGCTACACCCCTTCGGGGTAATTTTTTTGCTAATTTATTTCTTAGTGCACCCCTAGATCACGAAAGGAATGTACCTTCCGAATTTAAGGTCTCTAGGACTTACGGCTAGTCAGTCAGTGAGTCAGTCAGTGCAGTCACGCAACGATTTATATATATATATATTATGTGTTTATGATTCATAGGTTCCCTTCCGGGACTTGGCTGTACTAATGACACCTATTTTGGGGGGACCTCTTGGACCCCCGTAGCTCAAAAACCCCTGTACCGATCAAGCTCATGTTCGAACTTAAAAATTATATTCACATAACCTACAGCTACCAAGTTTCATGGAGATTGAATCAACGGTTCTGTAGTTATCGTCGGTAACACACATACTTACAGACATACATACAAACACCGCATCCTGCAATTACACTGAAACCTCGCTTCGCTCTGTCAAATATGTCCAACTATTTATTGAATTAGATATCAACATGGCTATAAACTTACTGATTCGGGTCATATCTTCATGTCTTTGTGCGGTTGAACGCCAATCCGGCGCGCGTTTGTCTTTTTTTCGACAGAATGAGTTCCGGTCACTGAACCCAGAGACACGTCACGTGTATTATCAAAACTTTATACAGTAATGGTCTTTTGGTGGACTCAATGCTATCTAGCACAAGTATACTGTAATATACGGGCAGGTTTACGTTCCAAAATTTTACATGGTTTGGAAGAGATCGGGTTTCGGATGATAACTATAAGTTAATGTAGAGGTCCACGTAGAGGGTCTACAATAATCGTAGATCCTCTACGTACTCTATCAGAAAAACATTAAACAGAGCCGTGGCGTGTCTGGTCTAAGAATAGACCCTTCCGTCTCCTCCCGTGGATGCAGTACTAGCCAACTAAGGGGCAGCAGCATCTGCTTGAGTACTCAACAAAAATACTGCGAACACCAATCCGCCTGCCAAGTGTAGTGATCAAATAGCGAACAAATCCCCATATGTTGCAATGGGGGGATTCTGGAGGTGTCGCCCAGCAGTGGACGTCTAAAGGCAGCTGCTATGATTATGATGATGACAGAATAAACAATGTACTGCTTCTAGAGTAGAATTATTTTACACTAGTTTGCGCCTTGTACCAGGATAAAAACTAGTAGTTCTGCAAACAGTAGACAATGCGAACACAAACTTGTATAAAACTATGCATCATGTCGATCCATAATTTATATCTAGACAACATCTAGAACGATTTTGCTCATAATCGAAATCTTGTTTAGAATTGCGTACCGAATGTTTCTGCCAAATATTATCAAAATCGACCGGTAAATGTCGCCCCAGCAAACTTGCTCCCATTTCGAGGGCAAAATCCAATCAAATATTGCCGACGACAGAAAAAAAACTAAGAAATTGTAGCACATATGTATCAAGTTTTGACAAGATTAGTTGAAAAATACGACTTGAGCGAGTACCAACATACAGACGGATGAAAGGCTAGCTGTTGCAAAGACTTTTTACCCACTCGCTCAATAAATGTCAGGCCAGACCGTAATCTATCGCTATACCAAATTTCATGGAAATAGGTTCATCCATGTGTTACTAAATCACGCTAACGGTTCAATAGTGCAACTCAGAATCCAACGATACCGGGTTCGATCCTAGGCTCCGCACCAATGACTTTTCTAAGTTATGTGCGGATTTCCATCGCTCTGTGCTTCGGAGGGCACGTTAAGCTGTCGGTCCCGACTCCCGGCTGTTATTGATTAATAGCAGTCGATAAGCCATGTCAGAGGCCCTTGGGCGGCTTGACAAACTCCGACAGCACTACCTCATACGAAACGAAACGAATTGACACACAATTTTTCACCCTTATAATATTTAATTAGTAGAATATATCAGTACAGATCAGATCCTACAGTAGAGTCCAAAGGGGATTTCGGAACTAGCTCATACGAAACCATGCGCAATAGGTATTAGTTTATTTGTATAAGTATGGGGTATAAGTAAGTTTCGATAATCAACAGAAAAAATATAAAAACAGACATCTTTGATGCCTCTCGAACCACGCATAATGTAGTTTCCAAAGTTTACTCCAGTTAAAACTAGATGTCGCCACTAGTATATTAGAACGCACTGTCAGCGTCATTCCTTGATTGGAGAACGCTTTATACGGGCATTTTTGTTTGCCTAAGGTTTATGGCCAAACAATACATAAAGGTGCTTCCACATGTTTGGCAATGCGGTGGTTTGTCGCCGATCCGTCAGTGTCGTCTTCTGTGTACAAAACAAAGAGAATTGAAACGTTTGCGATGCATCTTTCGTCGTTAGTACTGTCACATTTATAATCTACCAACCAGTTGACGAAGAAGAATGTGTTGGTGAAACAATGACATTTCTGAAATCCTACCAAGGAGAACCCTGCATTTAGAACCCGAAGGACTTATTTCACAAGAAGTACGCCTTTGCCATAAACGGAAAACGTGTGGTGTGGTGACGTCGTTTGCGTCACTTCAATAACGTTTGTAGAGGTTTGCGTTTACGACAAACAGCAAACATGTGGAGGCACTATGAAAATGTTAACTGCCTACCTTTTACAGTTGCCGTGATATACCCATGTTATAGAATCCAGGCAGACATACGGACGGACGACAACACAGCGTGGGCTTAGTCATAGGGTACACAAGTACGAAAAGCCTAAAAAATATAGACCAGTTTCTATTACGTATTGATTTCGGTCAGTTTTTCAGTAAACATTACTTACAATAAAAGATATTTGCCTCCAACCATCGTCCAGAATCGCCCTTCACTTAGGTACCCTAATTGAGGTAACCTTACTGATGTAGGTGTACTGGGTAGGGTAAAAAAATAGGGTAAGTAAATCCATTTATCCTATTATTTTCCCTGTGTTTATTTAAATAAATTTTACTTATTTAATTTAAGTGAACTTGTTTTGGGAGTTTTGGGAGGCTACTATCATTTTGGGAATTCAGGGTCTACGCTTGCTAGATTTTATTTATATGGGACAGTATACATAACCACATACATGCATAGGCACACGCCTTTTTCCCCGAAGGGGTAGGCAGAGCCTCAAAGGGCCTCTTTTCACCGTGGTTTGCACCATCGTGGGAACTTGCGAAGTGGTGAGCTCATCGCCACTGCTGCTTCCCATGACTGAACAAGTCCGGATACTTCGCTTCAAACTAGCAGCAGGAAAATAGTTCTATAGCCTCAACTTTCCAGCAGAAGCAAAATTACTTCCTACACGTTACCCAACTTTAATACAATGTATACCGACATGCATGATAATAACAATTTATTTATTTCGTTTTAGTTTATTGATGTCAGAAAAATCTACATCAACAAATCTTTGCAAAATCTTTTACAAAAAAATATGAAGGGCAAATAAATAGGTAGGTAAGTACATTAAGAAAGTAAAAATAACTTTCTTAATGTTCCTATTTTTATGTACCTTCTCACATTTCTTACTGAAAGTAATATATATTACTTTACTATTACTAGTAATAGTAATATAGTAATAGTAATTTATTCAGTAACAAACGTCACAAATGCAATATAGTGTACATCAGATTAAGTGTTCTAAGAATAAGTGAAGATCGGAGCTATAAAGCTAAACCAGATATATAGATTTCATAAAAAAACTTTTAAAGAGCTACTTTCGTTCTTCCATCGACCAAGTAATTAAATAATTGTTCCCGTACAACACAAACACAAAGCAGCATTTGTATGCTCTATATACAGGTTGGGGCAAATTTTTGGCCCCTTAAGTTTAGCTACCTTTTCTTTTGTAGTTAGAAGGTTTTGTTCTTAGAAACCTTCTATTTTATTTTGAAGAAATAAATATTGGCATTTTTAGATTTAAAAAAAAAGTACTGTTCGCCCAAAAAATTACATTTGTAAAAAAAACAAGTTTATCTTAATCGACTCTATTTCCAACCAGGAACACTTTTCCCAAAGTAACTTACTAAATCAAATCGTAAGTTTTGGCAATAATTAAAAATAAAACAATTCCCATACATTTTTCTAAGAAGCGCCATTCGCCGCAACAAAGTCATGCATACCATTCGTACACGGAAAGCAATTTGTTCTAAATTCAAATTATTTATTGATATTTGTTATTAAACCTTATTGGTAGAATATACCACCTCTTTTAATGCCAATACCGCTAGAAAAAATTGGCGGGAAATATTTTTTTAAATTTTAAATCTAAATTGTCTCTTACGAATCAACAGCGGCTAAGCTTAATAAAAGCTTATTTTCAAAATAACTGTCGTGTTCAACCAGCGTTAGATGCATTTCGTAGAGAAAATGAAGAAATACCACAGTCCACAACCAGACAAGAAAGTTATAAAAACCTCCTTGCGATTTTTTTTATGGGGTTACCTGATAGATAAGGTACTGAAAGACGGCATTCTAAGTGCATTGCAAAATATGCATTACATGAAGGTAAGGTCTGCTACGCAAAGTGTGTTAACGCGTGCCAATCTGTGTAGTCAAGTAAATGGTCTACACTTTGAACATATCTGGAATTAAATTTATACTTATTTTTTTTGATTATAAAGCAATTTATTTACTTACTAAACAAGTATTTTTTATATTTAAACTAAACCCATTTTGGGTGTGTTATGCTACTAACAAGTAACTAGGTAGGTATGTTTCTAATTTTGGCCTGGAGACATTTTTACGTATAAACCATCGTCGTTAGAGCGAACATGGGTAGGGGCATAAGCCTTCAAAATTAGCCTACCAACATAAAAAAGTAGTTATATACGGATTTAAATTAAGAACCATTGAATGAATGACATTGTTTTCACTTAGGTACTCGTTTTTTCATAGAAAATGTATGAGAATGTTTTCTTTAATTATTGCTAAAACTTACGATTTGATTTGGTGTGATACTTTGGAAAAAGTGTTCCTGGTTAGAAATAGAGTCGATTAAGACCAACTTGTTTTTTTTGACAGATGTAATTTTTTGGGTGAACCGTACTTTTTTCAAAAATCTAAAAATGGCAATATTTTTTTCTTCAAAATAAAACAGAAGTATCCTAAGAACAAAACCTTCTAACTACAAAAGAAAAGGTAACTACCCTAAAGGGGCCAAAAATTTGCCCCATCCTGTATATAAAACAGTGCAGGAATGTTTTATGAAAACCCCCGCTATATATATATATCCCGCTTATGCAACACAACGCTCAACAGAGCGATAATAGAAAGCGGGATATATAGTCTAACCTATATACTTTATTATATAGGTTAGACTAGCAAGTCTAACCTATATAATAAAGTACGCTAATAAGGTCATACATAACCGCGGGTTTTCGTCAGCGCGATCTAGGTTGCGTACAAATTTTGCAGCGTCATATAGTTATGGAAAATTAAATCTTTACCATCGGCCTTACTAAGCATCTAGAAGTCCACTGCTTGGATATAGGCCTTACCAAGTTACCAATAGAATGCAACAATGAACACTGACTTCCTACGACTTTCATAATGCCTTTAGATTGAGGCCTTCATTGGGGCCTACATTACGTCCGATTTGTGGTCGCCATTCGAGAACCTTTATTCCCCAACATTACAGCTCAGTGCTGCTAGCTATATGGCCTGCCCATTGCCACTTCAACTTGCTAATTCTGAGAGCTATGTCAGAAATACAACGAAATGGCAGAAAAATATATGCCAGAGCACGTTTTCTAAATTAATGTTACTTATTTGTTGTAATTTTGACTCAAGTTTTTAATTTTTATCAACTTTTATCGCTGTAGTTGAAAAAAACCAGATTACGAACCTCGCTCGGACTGACTTTTTGCTGCACTCGTGTTTTTACTGCCCTCGTTGTCATCACTCAGTGCACCAAGAATTAACTTTCCGCTCAGTTCAACAATCTACCATTTCTATTCTATTCAATTCATTGTTGCCTATTAAAGGCTTACTCTGCTGTTATCTCTAAGTACAAGGCAGTAATTGTTTCAAAAGTAGTGCACACAAATGAGTTTTCTCTAGCCTTCGCCTTTTCTGTATCATTGCAAGGGAACAGGCTATCTAGAGCTGTCGAGTGCCCACACCAGTGCAGATTGGTCTAGATCTCAATCCAATAAATTCACTATCCCTCCTACACAGTTTTCACCTGACAGAAAGTATAACATTGGCATAAAAGTCACAAACACTTTCTCCTAATAACTTCGCTATGTATGCCGAGTTACCTTTTTACGACTATCTCCATAACAATAATCGCAATTACCATGGCAAATATGATACGCGTACACGCAATCGCAATTGGCGAACAAGTTTGTGTACTTGCAGGCTTTCCCAGCGCAGTGTAGGGCGCGAGTGGTGGTGTGGTGGCGGGCGCCTGCGCACCAGAGCAGTGAAAGTGGGTTGAATGCGGCGCCATTAGGTACTTTCAGTTTCTCTTGCGCGCGCGCCCGATACCTACCTCGTTACAATAAACATCGCATCCCGCCGATTTCTCGCTCCGCTAAGTTTCACCTTTTCCACTAAGCCATTTCGCTGCACTTTTGGACCATACTGTCTGTAGAAGACTTTTTCGAAGCTTTATTACTTCGCCATCTATGATCAGATATGACCTGATTCTTCTAGGTTTGGTATTATTGGAACAGTAGTAATTTTAGTGAATACAGTTATTCAAAATGTTACTTGTGATTTCAATGAATAAAATACTTTTGAATTATGTTCATTAGTAAGGCTGTGCAACCGAAGGCCTGTAGTATGATTGAGAACATTAATTTGGGTTGGCCTTACAAGGCCTACGTGCATCAACACCTAAACAGGTGGTTACCGTACATCGGTCATAATGACAGATCATGTATTGTAAAAGAACGGATTATTGGCTGCGGCTATTAGGAAAGTGAGAAGTCCTTGAAAGTTTTGAGTCAAATCTGGCTTAGACAGCTTTTTAGACATCAATGCAAACCATACTAATTAATTGACATTGGTACATACAATACTTACACAGTACCTATTGCACTTTCTTCCTAGTTGGTACTATCTTTTTCAGTTTGGTACTGAAATGGTTTAGCATTTACCTTCGACTTGCTAATCATGAGTAATGGTTGCTAAAAATAACTTGATTCTTGATTATATACATATATAGGTATTTATCTTTGTTTATACCACATCATTATGCACTGTTAGTATCTATCAACGAGAGTTTTCCACGGGTGGATACCTCATACATAAAGGTAACATTATAAATCGTATATGAAACATGGTTTATTCAGTGAAAAGTCCTGTGTCCACAATTAACAAAAAAAAACAATGTCCTTTTTATGGCCTATGTTATACTACTCGTGCATGTTGGTGAAAAGTCTATAATTTAATTGTACTGTTTTGAAGAAAAGTTGCATAAAAGACTGGAATAATAAGTTAAAACAAAATTATAAATAAACAACAAATATATACAAAATATTTTTACTGAGCCTTTTGATAATGAATGTATGTATGGTTGGTTATAAATCTAGGTCAATTTTAAATTACTTATTAGCCTGCCTTATGGCTAGATTGTAATATTATTGTACATTTACGTACTCTTAGTTTTTTTTTTTGTTTTTGTATGTCCTGATTTTAATATTCTCCGTTCATTTCTCCTACAGGCTTTTTTGTAACTGTTCACGTCTTAGAAATTAGAAAACTCCTGTGTTATAAAATGCGTGACTTGAAGAGTGGCCTAGAAAGCTTACTTTCGACTGCGCTGCGACGAGACGCCAGCGCAGTTCTCACTGATAATCACCTAAACTCCGGTTCATATTTTAATATGAACGCTACACATTTTGATTGATATTTTATTAATCCATTAATTTATTTAATGATACATAAAATATCAATTAGCAGTGGTGTATGCGGCCTAAAAGTAGACCCCTCCGTCGCGTGGATGTATAAGCAGACTAAGTGATAATTACACCAGGGGATGGGCAGCAGCATCCATCTGAGTACTGGACACCAATACTGTGATCACCAATTCGAATGTCAAGCGTGGCGATAATGGCAAATTGCAATTGCGTTCTATGGGGAATGCCTCGTCCAAAGGCTGGTGATGATGATGATGATAAAGAATCTATTTAATCGTGATTGATGTTCATGCCATTAGAATATTGTGGACCAAGCTGCAACAAATCAACTCTGCTAACTCTGCATAACAAGTCAGGACAGCCAATATCAGTGACATACGTATATAGTTACAATTAGAACAGTCGCTGAAGTAAATATCATCATAACTCATTATTATAAATGTGATATATTAACGTGAGCATCAAAATTTCCAGCTGAGCATAAAATATTTTTTTACAAACAAAGTTGAGTTCAAAGGAGTTGGAGTTTATAATAAACGAGATTCTACGTTCTGAATGCAAATGCTTGAATTGATGAAAATACCAATAGGTATTGCTTTAATATTTGAGGAGTTCCCTCAACTCCTCTTGGATCCCATCATCAGAACTACATTTTGACAAGAATGGGACCAATCTGGAAGTAAATCCTATCGAATAAAAAAAAAACTCCTTTTTTTAAGTCGGTTGATTATTTTGATTACAGTGTTAAATTACGTGATGGGCCGAGCAGTATAGGGCTCCGAACCGAAGTCTCGATAACCCGAAAAGTTAAACGAGTCTTTCGTACCCAGCTTTATCCATACAGCTTTTCATGTACGTTAATAGGTCCTTACCCCATTTCACCCCTTTTAAGGTTGTTTAACTGGCTGAAAAATATCCTATAGCTCAATACAGGTCATAATCTATCTGTGTACTATATTTCATCGAAATCGGTTTAGCCGTTGTTGAGTAATAAAACATCCAAACATAGTGGGGTGGGATGCGATTACAAACCCGACTAGTACGCTAAGCTATGACAATATTACTTGTAATTTAATTATATTGCAAAGCGTAGTTTTATTGTTAGAGTCCATACACAGTATTGATCCCACACTGGGATCCCCTGTGTGTATCAGGAACTACGAGTACCATTGTACCACAACACCCAGACCCGGAACAAATATCTACAGATCGTACAAACATTTGTTCCGCAGCGGGAATCGAAACCCCAACCTCTCGCATCTCAGCCGGCTACTCGCACGCCACGCTACAGAGGTCGTCAAGACAAGATTTAGCTTGCAAGGAATACTGTAGGGATAGTTACTTAGAAAATCTGTGTGTCAAGATCGCTTTGGGAGATTTAATATTAATTATACATAAATGAGCATGCTAATTTGGCGTAGGTAAACCAAATTAAAATACCATATCGGAACCGAGTTCCACTAATAAGTGTGCAAAGAAAGGAGGTTATGGATACGCGCTAAGCAGCACAGCAAATGTTCGACACGTTGCATCCGAAAAGAAATGAACGAAAATGAAAGTGTCCCACTTTCGCCCCCCTTCCCCTCTAGCTTTCTACCACTTTTTTCAATCTAATCTATTAGTTACAGTCGTTTGTTGTTTTGCTTCCGGTTGTCGGAATTTCTTTTTACTATGTTTGGTGATTTTGAAGATTTGAGAAATGGAAACCAGGTCAATAAAATTAGAATCTCGCTGATGAAAATCTGAAAGTTTTCATATATTTAGAACACGAAAGGAATTTTATTTATCAGAACGTTTTTTACACGACTGCGGCGAAGCCAAAGAAGGAGGGTTATGTGTTTGACCTGTATGTACTCATGCATGTATGTATATATGTCCGTATGTTCCCTCGTAGCTACTAAACGGCTGAACCGATTTTAATGAATGATATGTCGTTAGATTCGTTTTTATTGCATGTGTGTCATGGAACTATTCAAATTATTAAAAATCAAAATGGCGGATAATTGGCATCAACATTCAGGTTTTTTTTTTAAATTATGTTTGGTTTCAAATGAAAGGTTTTGATGAGCACATTCTAAATATACGTAGTGTCCACCCGCGGTTTCGCTCGCATTTCACCGGGAAAAAAAGTAGCATGCAGCTTAATCTAGGTCATAATCTATCTGTGTACCAAATCTCTTCGAAATCGGTAATGCCGTTTCGGCGTGATTGACAAACATCCATCCACCCCAACTTTGACATTTATGATTTTAGTCTGATATGCAAATATTTAAATGGGTCACAAGCGTTTTCATACTTCGCAGTAAACATTATCCGTAGTCGGGTATTAGTTTTTTTAAACTTTTATCTTGTTAATCAAAGACCTCAAAGTATATAGACAGTGCTCAAAAAGTGTCCGAACCAAAAAAGAGGGACAATTCTGACAAGTTTTATTCGTCCATTGCTGCTTTATTATTGAACCTTATTTATAGGACTAGACTGTGAACCAGCAGTGTATAGATATTCGATTGTCATCGTTTGAATTTTCACAGGTGCCATATTTTGGCGTGCAATGTGTATGGGATGCTATGTCCAACGTAGAGTTATTAGAATGTCTTTGTTGTTAACCTAAAATAAAGTAGGCCATCGAACGACTGCACAATGCAAAAAAAATATTTAAATTTATTTTTACTTCATGCACTATTTACGAAACACTTTTTATGAGATATTACCCGGACTTGTTGATAAAATTCGTTGCTATAAGATTTGTCCTGGCTGCTAGCTTATTATAGAATGTGTTGTTACTGGAAGAAAGCGTTAGCCGAGTAAATCGTGGGAAGCAATGGCGGCGATGAGCTCACCACTTGTCACTTCTATATTCCACTGTGAAAAGTGAGGCTCTGCCTACCCCTTCGGGGAAAAAGGCGTGTGTCTATGTATGTATCTACATGCCAAAACTTTTTCTAATTGCGGAATGTCTGTTATCGGGGAGCTGAATCAATAAGCATGATTATTATAGGCATAATGCACCGAAGCTAATTAAACCATTCACGACTAGATGTCGCCACAGGAAAAAACAAATGCGATACTAAAAAAATTCTTAAAAAGAAGTACTGATGATCCGGGAAACAGCTGCAAACAACAATTTCCATCAAACAGCTAAGAACCATCTCACAAATACCATCTTACATATAAAAAAACGCATTGAAATCAGAACTACGTGGCAACAAAGAAACATGCAGAAAGACATACATACAGAAAGAGATGCATACTAAGCATACATGCATGCCTTAAACTTACCTATAATACCTGTTCTTTTCAGTTAGGGGTAAAAATTAAACAAACGAGAGGAGTAGATTGGCGGATGTTTTTTAGTAGTAGTAGAACTTTTTCGTGAAAGTGTTCGTCCGGGGAAGTTATACCACCATACCTATTTCTGCCACAAAGCATTAGTGATAGAATTGCTCCCAAATAGGGCGCGTCCAAGGTGGACGTGGCTTATGTGATAATGCATTGTTAAAGACAGAGGTTACCGCTTAACATCAGATGGGCCATCTGCTTATACCGTAATTCACTTAATTAAAAATAGTTTCCAAAATCATGTTTGTTTATACTACCATTTTCGTTTAATCCTAGGTCACCCTGTTTCCAACTTGATACCTGCGGTAGTATGGAGACTCGTGCTCCACCTTATTCCTAAACACTCAGACTCGCACACGTAGAGTTCCGTACCATTATCTACAAAAACGGCAAAAAAAAATTGTCTGTTGTATGGGAGCCCCCTTAAATGTTTATTTTATTCTGTTTTTTAGTATTTGTTGTTATAGCGGCAACAGAAATACATCATCTGTTAAAATTTCAACTGTCTAACTATCACGTTTCATGAGATACAGCCTGGTGACAGATGCACGGACAGCGAAGTCTTAGTAATAGGGTCCCGTTTTACCCTTTGGGTACGAAACCCTCAAAAAGCTGAAGACTCGGCTCGCTCACACACTCATACAACGTGTATAGGTAACTTCATGAGCATGCCAATTCGCCGCTCATCAATATTTACGAACCGTGAGAAAGTTATATCTATCCACAACTAATAAACTAGTAGTTCTGCAAAAAGCCTCGCGAACTAGCGATTTCTCGAAGTTTTGATTGTGCAAGCAGGTACCAGACTTTGAAATCCTCACGAGGATTTTAAATCTGGTCTGTGATCGCCACTCCAGATTCCCTATTCTCCAATGGTTATCAATTCTGCGAGCTATATAATTAAAAAAAAAAAGATTTAAAGAAGAAACATCATGTGCCTGTAACTTCACCGGCATTCATACCTTTCAAACCGGAACACAGCAATGCGAGCTTGGAGGCAATAGGTTTTTTTTAGAAAAAAATATTTTTGTATCAAGCTTTTATAAAATTAGTGATCGTTACCGTGTGCTGATCAAAATGAGCCTAAACACGGCCAGTCTACTATTATCCATCCATCCGTCGTTGTCTCCATCATCAGATCAGCTCGCTGTCACCATCATATTGTATTGTCATCAGAACTTGACGCATGCCAAATTTCAGCTCAATAGGTTGAGGGTAACTGCTTTAAAATTCAGTTGCAAGATTCCACCTAGATTCCACCAAGACAAACATTGCAAGTTAAATAAAAGCTTGTAAAAATAGGTAACGTATAGGTGTCAATGATAAGCCTAAGTAGATTAAACCTAACCAAATCCGTTTCTCATACTAACACGGCTAGCTCCCAACAAAAGATGATAATTACCTACCTGTCTACATAATATTGATTTCAAACGATTACTTTTAAATATTTGATTTTCATGTTCAAGTTATTTCAAGTAGATAAGAGCCGAGCTCTAAAAACTTTTTATTTCGCCTTTTTCTAAGAAAAGTATTGAAACAACCTACAGTAGGTACCTAGTATCAACACTACAAAATACATGCCTGCTATCATATAAAGTTGGATCTACCATAGATAATAATATATTGTGTGTTTACGTTTCAAAAGTTCGTTGACTTCTACTAGAGGCAGAACCTACTTACTATACGAATGCTACAGTAATACCTAGGTACCAAAGTGATAATGTGTATGAAGAATTCTTTAAAATTAAATGAACCGTATAATATCCCGTTCGGTAAAGATAGATATTTTGTATACACACCTGTCTATGGACCTATAGTTCAGCGGTTCAACCGTTGCGATACATAAGAACCGTGTAAGAATGAGGTCGACAACCTCTGTGGAGGCGGGTGACACCGTTAAAATTAAGTCTGGTTTACACAACAGAGATTAAAATTGATATGATACGTCGATAATGTGGCTATTTTTACTCGACTGCCCGTTAGGAGGGTTATTGTAACACTCATTTCCCCTAACTCAAAGGAGAGCAGAGTGCAATATTTCCTTTGAGTATGGGAGGAAAGGATAACGAAACATTACTTTGTAAACAGAAAAGGCATGTGCTCGTTTATTTTCTAAGACTTTCTTTCGTTCAAATGGGTTTCATTAACTAATAGGTAAAAAAAACACGAGAAAATATTTATACAACCAATGAAATTAATTAAAATAACCTATAATTTACAAGAAAATTAAAACAATAATATAAATGTTGAAATACATTGAAATAAATTTTGAATATTTTTCAGTTTTATCCCTGGTGCCATAAAATGTAGGCCACAAATTTTGATTTAAATGTGTGTTTTTATATTTTCTTTGGATCGGTAACGAACCCTTGTTTGCACGACTCTGACTCGCACTTGGACGAATTTTAATTATCTTGGAAAAGGTTCAGTGTAATTTACAAAACGTAATTTTAGAGGGTGTGTTACAGAGGGAGCTCCTCATAACTCTTTACTATGCTCCATGCGCAATTTTATCAGCCAAGCAAAAATAGATCAGCAGCTAGGATATTGTGTGCTTACCTAAGTACCTACATAGTGCATGTGTGCGTATTGCGCGTGCGACTAGCCGCTCTAGAGATAGCCGCGGGTCATCGGCCGCGGCGAGGCCGACGCCCGCTGACGTAACGTTACGCGAATTCCACGCCCCCCTCATGCCGCCCTCCCCCGGCACTCGAACCGACCTACTTCCTTCGAAGGCACTTCGTTTGTGCATCGCTAATTATAAAACAGAGTTGCATCCAGTTACATCGCACTGCCAAACGAGTTCTATTTCTAATTCACTTTAAGAGCTATTTGCGGCTCGTTATGAGGGAGTACGTAGGTTCTTGGTCATTGCACTATTTGACAATGAGCAGGTATGGCACAGATAGCGCAGGATTATCACAAATAATTTGCCGATTAAATCTACGATTGTAATTTTAAAAGTCACGGACATGCAACGCGAGGATATAATAAGGATAGCGAAATCAATTTCAGACCAAAAAATTGAATGAAGCTGCTCATACCACTGACCTCTAATATCGGGTCTTCAGATGTGTCTAGAACATTATTATTAAATGGGGATACTCTGACGGCATACAATGTGGCTGTGGAGCCACGCTCCAGACAATGCTTCATTTGCTTTCTTTCTTTATTTATTTATTTTATTTTTTAATGAACTTTTTACAATGTCATAAAAATCAATCAATCATTAATTTAGTCAATGTCATGTTCTTGCCCGCGATGCCCAAATACATGCACAATGAAATAACTGTGGACCTGTGCGATGCCAATGACAAAGCTACTGACGTGGCACGGTTCTGATTTCAACCCAACGACACGAAGAAGAAGAAGAAGAAGACATATTGGAACTTAATTTGAATATCGTTGTAAAACATAGAAAACATTTTATTAGTTGTTTTTTCAGATTTTACGATCTGTAAACTGGGGTGTTTTTTTTTACATTTTCACAAATAAAATAAATAATCTTTTGAAATGTGCTCGCCTTTTCTTGTCCCATTTTGGATCATTTATTTGATGAAAATAAAAATATAATATGAATAAGGTCTTTTCCAAATTGTGTCACTTGGAATGTAGATTTTGGTAAAAGAGTACCTAGGTACAATTGTATTGACAGCAGGGGGGGTAGTTGCTGAAAACACATGGACTGACGGACCGACAGATGGCTGTCAACTGACAACGAATTCTCACTGCGTTTATTTATTAACTACATCCTAAAAACAAAAAACAGCAAACAAAAGACATCAACGCATTTTTTTTTGTGTTTCCAAAGAATGGATTGGAATGGGGTTTTCACTGTTGGATAGTTCAGTTATTATACAAGGCTTTAGGCTATACCTACACGTTGGAGTCATGAGTGAGCCGGTTTGCCAGTCATTAATTCAATGACTCGGCGTCCTTACCTGGCTGGACACTTTTTTTTTTATTGTATTACTTGGTATGACGGTTCAAGCAGATGTGCCACCTGTGATGTTACGCGGTACCCTCTGCCTATGAACAGTGCATTTTCATATTGGTCACGTCCACCTAGGACGCAACCTATGTGGCATTGCACTGCCACTAAATTAAAAAAATGGCTGAGGGTAGATGCAAATTTAAATAATCTATTCTTTAAATAAATACTTACATAACAGGGATTTTCAATTAGAATTTTTATTGATAAAGCTAATTATTTACAATTAATTTTATATTATTACTCGATATCAATTATTTTAAAACGTTTTTATTGTACCTACTCATTTTATTGTTACCTAATCATGTGAAAATTTGCATGCCTAGTAATAAGGTAGAACATAAGTGGACTTCACCTAGTTTAAGAACTTTATACAATGTTCTGGCAAATAAATTATCTTATCTTATCTTATCTGCGCCCGCCACCCTGAGACATAAAGATGAAAGGTCTCATGTGCCTGTAATTTAACCGGCACCCATATACCCTTTAAACCGGAACACAGCAATGCAAGGACTACTGCTGTACGGCAGAAAAAGTTATGGTGGTAATACTTCGCTGGACGAACTCTTTCAAAAAAAAGAAGCTCTACCTACTACTATTAAAACACGGTGTACGGTGTAGGTACGTGTACTAACACTAAATAAAATAAATACAAAACAATAAAAGGGCATTTATTCTTTACACTAAACTTAAAAATAACAAAGGATATAGGTATAAAAATAACATATTTAGTCTAGTGTAAGAGAGAAAGTCGAGGGCTCAGCCACGCTGTTTTTCAGCCTCGCATTAGAATTCCGCTGTCGTCACAGCAGCCATGATACTCGGTAGGTATCTGCTGTTCTCAAACAAAAGAGAAACTATGTAACAATGATTGAAAAAACAAGGAACAGCAAGACAACCACCGAGAACTCGTAACAGTTAGGTACTAGGTACTACGGTACTACTAGGGTAAATCGATCAAAGGGGAAAATAATGTCTCGGCAATCGTCGTTCGTGCCTAACTGTCGCTTTTTCAATCACTTGGAACCATATTTCTGTTTAGATAAGCCGATGATTGCCAAAGCCCATTACTTTGTTACAGGTTTTTATCAAATACGCAACTGAACATAACATCTCTGAAGTTAACATGACAATTGTCTTAGAGATATAGTCTTTATTTCACAATCAATAAATAAAGGTTCAAGTAGTTTTTCAGCGAGTTAACTACTTAGAGGTTAAATCCTTTCGTGAACTTTTAACTTACTAAGCAGATAAAGTGGCGATTGACACTACTACTAGTATAGTATTCTTTTATCTGTGACACTACTGAGGGATTGTGAAACGAAAATACTTGTTTACTGAGCAGTTATATTTAAAGTAGCTTACTTAGAACTTTACTTATTGATTGTTATACAAAGCCTTACTCCATTATGAAAACAACTCTGTTCTAAATATCGGATATATATTGGCTATTGAATAATGTTTATACGAGCATTTACACCTACGAGTATGTAATAATCAATTGTAGGTATAATAATTGTACGATGGGGAATTCCTAATGAAGACCATTCATTTGTTTATGCTATAGTTATCAAAAGTAACCTTCGGAAAAGTCACAAAAGCTAACGCATAGGAAAATCCCTTTTATTTGTGCCAACACCAGTCATGAAACTAATAAATTATATCAATATGTTATTATATAATAATTATAGACGGAAGCGTCCCTAAGATGCTGGCTGCATTGCCACGCTGAATGGCAATACTAATGCGTTGAGCCAGATAAGAGCCAGGTCTCGGGTCACGCGTCGCTTCGACCAGATGCCCTGAAAGAATTTTGAAAACGCGATGGGCCCCGGAACCCCACGGACCCAGAGTCTCGACCCCTATTGTATATATATATATCTATATATATACATACAATAGTATTTTTTAGTTTTCTATGGTACATGCCTACTATATTTATCTACACATCTTCATTATTAATTATGAATTCGATAACTCTGTCTCTTCTTCTGTTTGTCACGACGGCGACGAAACGCCAGAACCGGATCTTGTTGACATTTGACATGAGGGTAGTTAGGGTAATGTTAGGGTAGCATTTTTAATGTTTTTTTTTTGTTTTTTAATCTGCCATTTTTAAAAAAAACGTCATCATGTTTTATTTTTTTATTTTTGTGTTTTTTCTAGTTATTTCTTGTCATTTTAGTGGCATTTTAACCGGTGTAACTTGTATAAAAGGCACATGTGTGATGTAGTGAAATTTAAGTGTATTGCGTGTCTTTTGGAAATGGTGGATTTTTCCCTGTAAAATCTCGGTTTTTCTGCCACTATTTAAACTGGGTTATGACTTGACGGAGACTCTTGAAGACTTTACTATAAAATATAATAGCATATCACTTGACATTGGCTAAATTGTTGCAAATAACGCACAGAAGCCATTACCTAAGATATGAAGAAGAAGTTTTTTGGTAATTCTGATACCGAACCGAGCGCTACGAACAGAGTGCGCCACAGAATAGGATATAGTAAAAAAGTTTGGCAATGCTTGTACTTGTATTCAACTAGTTTACCTGTAAATTAGTGTTACAGTTTGTCTTTTAACTACAATAATAATGCCCAAATTTCAAATAAACCCTAAAGTGGCTCTTTTACGACTTTTGACGACCTTTGAGGCGGGGCAGGCGAACGTTCGCCTGCGACGCCGGAGGTTGCGGGTTCGATTCCCGCCTCAGAACAAATATTTGTGCGATATGCAGATATTTGTTCAGGGTGTTCTGGGTATTTTCTATGCATAATAAAAAATATCTATCTATGTTATACAGTTGTGGTCATATAATTAAGAACGATTTGAAGTTCTAGAAGTTTTTTTATTTAAATCGTATCATACACAGAGATGTGTACCTTCTGAGAAGCAACTAGTTATGTTATATAATAGTCACATTAATAGAGCAACCTGACTTAAGAATAAAGTATGAAATCGCTAACTATTATTTGCACATTTTATTGATTTTATCAAAGTAACACATTCAAATAGTACTGAAACTGGACAAATAATTAAGAACGATTTATTACACATTTTTTTTTTTTTTTTTTTTTTTTTTTTTTTTTGTCACTAAAGATAAATTAACAAATAAGAATATAAAAAACAGTTTAAAAAAGTATTATTTAATAAAAATGAAAAATTTGAATATTTAAAAGTCATAAAATCTACCTAATATAAATATAAATAAAATATATATAAATAATACAGTACTTACAGAGTTAAAAAAATAAAAGTCACATTTTTTATGAACAGCCTGTATTCACGTGTTTAGCGCGCATTACTCGACTCAACTGATGGCCGTATGCCGGCCGGTAACCTGTTTATCGGTTCAGTCAGAATGCAAAAATTTTTTGTACGACAAACATAACTAGTTCCTACCTAAATTACCTAACTTATTTATGTATTTACCTATTTTAAGCGGTGAAGAGGATACTGTATTACAGAGTAAGATTATGTATTTATACCTAAGGAGGTTTGTATACACTCTGAACAAACCCATAAGGGTCTTTTGAGTGTATAATACTTTGTTTGTGTTAATTTTTTAAGGTATAATAAAAAAAAAAAAAAAAAAAAAAAAAAAAAAAAATTTAACTGCTCGGGAATTGTTTTGTATGACACTTAGATTAAAAAAATCACAATATTATGTAGCACAGGAAACATAAAAAGAAATTTAATAAATATTTAACTAAAATTAATAGTTAATAGCATATCCACGGCTTTTAATTACAGCTTTACACCGGCGAGGCATTGACTCTATTAATTTTTGACATTTCGCAAGAGAAATAGAGTTCCATTCTTCTAAAAAACGTCATACAGCTCTCTTAAATTTCCACACTTTGTATTTGAAACCTTTTTCTTTACTTCAAACCACAGATTCTCTATTGGGTTTAGATCTGGACTGTTAGCAGGCCAGTCTAAGACAGAAACTAATTGCGCTGTAAGAAATTCCTTTACGGTGCGTGCAGTGTGCTTTGGATCATTGTCATGCTGGAATGTCCAAATGACCGGTAGAACGTCTTCAGCGTATGGTAACATTGTTTCTTCCAGTATATTTTTGTATTGGAACTGATCCATGTTACCTTCTATCAACTTTACAGGTCCTACACCATGTCCAGAAAAGCAACCCCAAATTTTCACATTTCCACCACCGTGCTTTAATGTAACTTTCGTGTACTTTGGGTCGAATGCTGTATTCGGGGGACGTCGTACATATCGTTTTCCATCAGAACATACTCTGTTTATTTTCGTCTCGTCAGAAAAAAGTTCATTTTTCCACTGTTGCACAGTCCAGTTTTCATACTTTCTCGCAAATGCAAGCCGGGCTTGCCTGTGGCAAAGTTTTAACATGGGTACCTTTCTTGCTATCCTACCGTGCAATTTTTCTTCTACCAAATGTCTTTGAATAGTGCGTGCTGAGATTGCTGAAGGGTTGTTTTCACCAAAATATTCTTTTCTAAGCTCATTGGACCCTTTAAAAGGATTTTGTTTTGCCATACGAACGATGTTTCGGTCATCTCGAGGAGTTGTTTTTCTCTGTTTAGGTACACGTGGAACATTCGAAGTAGTTTGATACGTAGCAAAATGCTTTACAGCGTGGAAAACCATCGTTTTTGAACATTGCAGATGGTCGGCTATCTTTTTATAAGACCAATTCTTCCGGCGAAGTTTTATTATTACTTCCCTTGTAGATTTATCACAACTTTTATTTTTTCCCATTGTTTTTTCTAAAGAAGCAATCACCTTTAATCTTTTACAGCACGTAATGGCGCCAAAATTATACAAACAGTAACAAATCGACTGAGTGTTCAATATTTAAATTTGAATAAAGGTGTAAACTACTCAGCGTTCTTAATTACGTGACCAGCCAGTAATAGGGAATACTTTGTTTAAAAGTAGTGTAAAAAGTTTGCCTATTGATTTTTAGCCAATCATGTGTATCAATGAATACAGTGGTAATATGGAAATGTTTTACGATACCGAGAGAAATAAAAACAAATGCATACAATTAGTTTTGCATCTTAGTTGGAAAAAATCTTCCCTTTATATCAGCGTTCTTAATTATATGGCCACCACTGTATATTGTATTAAGTATTTCAGTTATCTAGTACCCATAACACAAGCTCTGCTTAGCTTGGGGCTAGATAATGTTGTGTAAACTGTCCAGCATTATTTGTTTTTTTTTTTTTTTTTGGGTACTCTATACGGCACTGAATAAATATTAGTGCAAGTATATACGGTTTGCTTTCTTCTAGAAAGTACATTTGTTCTTCCTATCCGAAAATATAAATACTACATTTAAATAAAAGCACAGGACAGAGGAGGCTGGTAGAAGAGAAGGGATGCGTATACCCAGCAATGGGTGATTCCAGACTGAGATGGTGATGATGATAAAATCCTACATACCTGCAGAATAATCTATTACGCTCTAGCTTGGCGACTATATTAATGACAAAGCCGCGTGGCCTGATGTCGCTCTTTCCCACGACAGCTAACATCTCAATTTGCAATATGTGTACCTACATATTACTATTAGGTTTGTTATTTATAAGTATACTAGCCTTTTGCCAGCGGCTTCGCACGCGTGGTGTCAGGATAAAAAACAGTCTCCCCCCTCTCCTGTCACCCTCCCCAGCATCCATCCACACTCCAAATACCATGGCACTACACATAACGAGAGCATAGCCGCGGGCTGACGCTAACAAAACGTAGCATATAACCGTACGTACATACAAACAAAGACACGCTAGTTTGTAAGGTGTGCAATAAAGTATTTTCATTCATTTATTCATTCATTCATTCATTCATTCATTCATTCATTCATTCACACGCCTTTTTCCCCGAAAGGGTAGTCAGAGCCTCAAATGGGCCTATTTTCACCGTGGGTTTGAACCATCGTGGGAAATAGACGTGACAAGTGGTGAGCTCATCGCCGCCATTGCGTCCCACGACTGACTCTGCTAACGCTTTCTTCCAGTAATAACACATTCCTTAAATAAGCTAGCAGCCAGGACAAATCTTATACCAGCGAATCTTACAAACAAGTCCGGGTAATCCCGTAGTCGGCTTTAAGACATTCGCGGGAGGAGATGAAGGGGTCTTTTCTTGCGCTGGACACACCACAGCATCTTGGGCCGGACACGCCACATCATCTTGGGCCGGATACACCACAGCATTATACACACACACACACACTCACACACACGACACACACCTTACGTACACTCGACGATAATGTTCGTGAAATAATTGTTGGAATCCGATCGGTAGTTCCGGAGATTACACCATGGACAAAACCGTTATTTTAATTTTGTATACTATTTGAATGACGGAACAGGCAGATGGCCCACCTGACGTTAAGCGGTAACCTCTGCCTATGAACAGTGCATTCTCACATAGGTCACGTCCACCTAGGACGCACTCTATATGACATTGCACTGCGCCCGCCACCCAGAGACATAAAGATGAAAAGTCTCATGTGCCTGTAATTTCACCGGCAACCATACCCTTCAAACCGGAACACAGCAATGCGAGCATTACTGCTTTGCAGCAGAAATAGGTATGGTGGAAGTACTTCCCCGGACGAACTCTTAAATTTTTATTTTTATTTATTTTTTATATCCTACAGAAACCCTTAAATTTTTCGGAATAAGCTCCTAAATGTTAATTCGTCTGGTATAACTGTGCTAATAGTTTCAGCGTGATGATTTTTTCTGAGATCCAGACTGACAGAAAGACAAATATTAAAAAAAAAAAATATGCTGTTTTGGTCGTTGACGTATACAGCAAAATAAAATCGTGGAGCGTAACGTAACTGAGTAAATACTCGTATGTAAATAGCATTAATAATGATATCGAGCGTTTCACTGTTGATAGAAATTTCGGTGCCCACGACTTAATTTTTGAGTCTGTTCAATGGCCTAGATTAATGAGGAGAGTGGTGTGATGACTGGTACCTACTAGGACATACATATATTTTTTTTAGGTTTTAGTACATTATCTACATCATTATTGTCTATTTATCAATAAAACCGACAACTTAAAAGAAAAAACTTAGTTGGACGGGGAGTGGATTTTGTCCATGTGTGATTCGTGTAGTGTGACCATGCTATTTAAGGTGGGGTATAACGCAAAATTACCAATCTTAGATTAGATTTTTAACTGAGTAAATCAAGTACAATATTCAAATTAAAAAAATGCATGGATACTACAATATTTATTTATTATTTATTACCGAGGAATTATCCAGACAGAAACCCGATAGGACAAAATTTACTAGATAAAAAAAACACAAAGTTACCTCTAACTTAGGTATTTGTTTATTAACCATCTCGTTACATTTCATAACATTGGCATGTCAAATTGGTACATTTTAATTTTAAAACTATTTATATAACAATATAAAATATAATATGCACATTTACATACAGAAAACAGAGCAATATAAAACAGCATTACGTAAAATAGGTAGGTTCGTCAGCAGGCACGTCACTACACGTCATGCAAATTAGAAAATGAACAACTCATGTACTCATCAATATGGTACTTTTGGCTAGATTCGATTTTTTGACAATATGGTATAGATTATTGGGTCAAAAATTGGATAAATTAAATCAATACAATAAAACGGGGTTTTTTAAAATTATCTATATTTCACGAGATATTCAATAAAAACCGCTTTTTCTAGCGGCGCGTGGCATTTTTTTTGTATGAAGATTTCTGCCCGGGGAGCGCAGCCTTAGACTTCGATATAAACGAGCTTTGGGCTTCGCTCCCCTACTTGTTTTATTTGGAAAACGCACACACGTAAGTACATTAAAGAATCGTTTTCAAAATCAGTCATCATGCAGCCTATTCATTCCACTGTTGGGCTAAGGCCTACTTCATCCCCTCCTTCCTTCTCGAGACCAGACTTATCAAACTGTAACCCACCGAATACGTGACTCATTAGGTATAGGGAAAACATTTGTATTACAACGTACTAAATGCGATTCATGTCTTTCTTTGGGCATGTAGGCACCTATGTGCTTTCATGACCAAATTATACTTTCATGTCGTGTGCATTTACAGCTAGGTAGTACATTGTTTGCGCTGCATTGACGCAAGTGGCCGATAAATGCAGTATTATTTGCCGGTGAGTCAATATGTGCGAGTGTTATTGATGGGCGTATACAGTGTCCCATTAACAATCTATCTATACAAACCGCAATGTGAACTTGACAAATATATGGAGCTGTAGGTGATACACCCAGCTGGTTTAGTACCTAATCGAGTTGTTCCCAATAGTTCTTTAGCGGAACTACACATCACCGTACAGTACAGTGTATCACCTAAAGCTCCATATATTTGTAACTTCCGTTAAAGGAAGTCTGAGACCGATTGTTCGTCACAGCACAGAATATATAATAGTACAAGTTACAGTTCCTTTACCAGAGCCCGAATTGCGCTAATTTTGAAGCATTGATCCCAAGATTAGAAAGTTATTACCAAAACAAAACCAGAACCGTTCACGATTGAGGGTTCCTTGCTTGAATTTATCTGTAAATCCTTAATCCGCTGTGTTTTAGTTCAATTGAAGCAAGGACACAATATATATAGTACTACGGCAAGGATAACATAAAAGTTACTATTTCAATAGGGTTTTTAAAAACCTCTTTGGCCCGTCCTTTTTTTATGAAATTAAATATAGTTTGCAATTTTATACTTATTAGGTTTACATTTGTTTGGAGCGTGCTGTAGCCATTTCAGTCCCAAGCTTTATTATCATCTCATGATATATAAACCTCATAAATGATTTTATAGTTCGCTTTTTTAGTTAATGTTTAATTATGTTTTTAAATTTATTATTGACCATTCTAGCACGTTGACTGGGACATTGTTATAGTTTTTGCTTTCCGTTTTGTACTACTCCTACTCCGGTATTGCGATCATGGTAAGAGCATTCTTCTTCGACATCGTTTAGTCAAACTCTTGCATCAATTCATTTATAGGTAGATAGGTAGTTAAGGCTACAGCTGGCCTGCTTTGACTATCAGCAAATTCAGTTCGAGCTGGTTCGACGCATATAATACAGCAAACGGAAATCCCACTAATATCATAAATGTCTAAGTTACAAAGTTTGGAAGTTTGGATGTTTGTTACTGAATCACTTTACACACACTTAACACACACTTAACACACTTTACTTCTTAGAAATAAAGGCTTTTACTGAATCACGCCGAAACGGCTGAACCAATTTCAATGAAATTTTGTACACAGATAGATTAAAACCTGGATTGAGCTATAGGTTACTTTTTATCGTGGTAAAACGGTAAAACGATACGTCACGTTCGGGGCGAACATCTAGTTTTAGGTGAGACTTATTTGATACTAGCAGCGCCCCGCGGTGTTACCCGTATAGGTCTCGATCCTGTGGGAATATCGGGATAAAAATGTGCCTATGTGTTATTCCGGGAGTCAAGCTATCTCCTATACAAATTTTATCCAAATCCATTGAGCCGTTTCAGCGTGAAGAAGTAACAAACACACACTCACAAACTTTCGCATTTATAATATTAGTAGGAGTAGGATTCTTTGATGTAACTTAAAGTGAGCGAGAGCGTGGGTGGTCTGCTAACTTTGCAATGCATAACACATAACGTCACACAACGTTTTGTATGTATAACACGTATACCTCTTTATGTAGGTACGCAAACTTCATAATAGCAGACGATTAATTAGATTTGTACCTAGTCTGACAATTTGCACATTGAAACCGACCTTGTAGTGGCAGACGTTTTGCGTCAGTGTATCTTTAAACAGCGGGTATAAAAACACCGCGGTCACGCAATGTCACCCCCCATCCGGCAAGTCGCGCCGTCCGCTGCAGCCACGCGGTCACAATAACAAAACATCAATTGACAACTCGACCTACCTGCCCTGACCTTCTCCAAGTCATCTTGTGTTAGCTCGACCTGATAATTAATTATTATTTTAAATACCTACACGGCCACTCAAGACCCTAGCCACAGAATAAATAATAGTACAACTATCCTAGCCAAGATTAATGAATAGATGGATATAATTTGGATATATGTAAAATGTGGTGCATTAAACCTTTATTCTCTACAATATTTATCGAAAAAAAAAAAAAAAAAAATTGCAAAGTACGGTGTTTTCGTAGTTACTACCATTTTTCTCCTAAACTATGAATCATAAAATGTTTTTCACACCACCTGCTCGACAAAGTCCAATTACATATGCAATAATTGAAATTATAATTATAATTGCAACCTCAACGTAAAGTACAGCGTTATCTCCCTAGGGATATAAAGTTGTATGAAACTCCCTAGGGAATAAAGTGATTTGAATTTGGAACGTCAAATTCATGTGGAAACTTGTGGTAAACTCTAAGTAAAAAAATGCCCATATGGTATTGTAAAGAGGTTTGTTTCAAAATCGAACAGGCCTCTTTAAGCAGGACTCAAAGAAAAAAGAAAAAATTAAACGTTTACAGAGAACACATACCAAGAGTTTACTACAAAGAATGTGAAACAAAAGACGGTGTTTGGTGCTGTGATTTTCAGTGAATTGTTATTGTCTCGTATATGGTATGAAAAGTAGAGTATACTCCTCTGGAATAAAGCCTGTCTTCGTCTTGGGCAGCCTGAACCCCTCGCTTCACTCAGGACTCTATATAACTCCCTCGCTACGCTTAGAGTCCCTCGTTACGCTCAGGGTGCAATATGCCGCCCGCGACGTAAGACACTGCTTTATTCCCATAGTGCATAATCTAATATTGATTGCCTTCAGTATATTAAATAACACAATGCCAAGAAGACCTTCTTTTTACTTTTATAAATAAGATTCCTGTTTTCCTTTTTCCGAATGATTTTTAAATTAAAAAAAAAACGTGGTTTTAACTCACTTTTCGTTTCGCGAGCACTATTCGGACACTTTCTAACTTACCTGAACTTTAATAAGTTAGATAGTGACAGAATTTGACGTCTCTCGACGCCTTAAAGGTTTTAGTTTGAACCTATCTCTCCCCCTGAGACGTCTGGATGACACAGAAGAGGAAGGCCTCGTTGCATTATAGAGGTTACAGGAATCCGGTGGATGGAGGCGGCTCAAGACCGTCCGTCGTGGCATTCTATGAGGGAGGCCTATGTCCTGCATTAGAGGTCTGTTGGCTGATGATGAGCATGATGATGATCCCCCTGAGATGTTATTTTTATAAATGGCTAACAATTGGTGCCCTGTTGGTTTATAGATTGAACTATTTTTTATTTTTGTAATAAGAAAACAATCTTCTTATTAGTTCAATCTTTAAACACAGAGAAGAGGGGGTAACCAATTCATTCAGAAACTTGTTGGTTTATCTTTTTGGGAGAGGATTTTAAGAGCCTATATTTAGCTTAGCCACTACGTTTACGGCTACTACGATTACGTATATGTTACTACGGAACATGTTCGATAATTGGTGATTCATTAAAAGTTTATACAGAGTAACAAGTTTGGTTAATGTGAAACTTTAGACGATTCATGAAAACAATGAGTTTTCATTTGTAAATATTGCAAAGATGCATCATGCAAAAGATATACCTACTATTGATAACGTTTTATTTTGTAGAGCAAAAAACATAATGTTTTTTTTAACGATTTCTAGCATCGCCATAAACATGCGTGATTTTTCCGATAAGAAACGCAATCAGTGGTTCTGTTCAAGGTTTGTAAAGCTATTACTCTGTACCTACTACGAGTAGAAATGACGCCATACATTCATGAGTTATGAGTAAATTTTTGGAATCTAATGTGTTTTTTTATCCTTTCGACCTGATTTCAGAGATGCTAATAGTAGATTATTTACTATGGGAATAAAGCAGTGTCTTACGTCGCGGGCGGCATATTGAAACCTGAGCGTAACGATTAACTCGTAACTCTTAGCGAGGGAATTATATAGAGTCCTGAGTGAAGCGAGGGGTTCAAGCTGCCCAAAACGAAGACAGGCTTTATTCCAGAGAAACATACTCTACTTTTCACACCTTCTGCGAGACAATAAAAAATCACTGAAAATCACAACACCAAACACCGTCTTTTGTTTCGTGAAAAGAAAAGAAAAAGGTACGTTCACAAAGAATGTAATTCTTTGTAAACGCACTTTTTTCTTTTATTTTTTGAGTTCTGCTTGCCAGTTCGATTTTCGAACAAACCTCTTTACAATGCCATATGGGCATTTTTTTACTCAGAGTTTCCACTAGTTTCCACACGAATTTGAGGTTCCAAATTCAAATCACTTTATTCCCTAGGGAGATTCATACTACTTTATATCCCTCTGGAGATAATGCTCTACTTTACGTGAGGTTGCATGATATGTAAATGGACCTTTTCGAGCAGGTGGTGTGAAACAGCATAATATCAATAGCAGTTTAATCTATAATTGTTTGTTTAAAGGGTCATTCCCAAAAACCCCATCAAGAAAACCCCACTGGTGGGGAACCACTTCACAGAAATATTACTATTGTTATTACGGGTCTAATCCAACGCTTAGTACTCGACAATTTATTGGGCAGATCCCAGAATTATTTCTTGGACGTCACCTCTGGACAATTTGTGGGCTAGGTGGCATATGATATAGAATATACCTAATATATATATTCTTTCTTTCCAATGTGTTAAAGGAAACGTGATTTGTTATACTATTTCTATATTTTCCATACATTTTTAATGATCGTATTCCCCTGTTTCCTCCTCTTCTTTTGGTAAGAAATTGCTCAGTCTCCATAGAGAACCGGGCGATGCAAACGGCTTGGCCACTTAATTCGAAGCACGGTACCTATAATGAGATCAAAAAATTCACGCTGTGCCTCATACCATGTAGGTACTGCTCGATTACCCCAAAAACGTTAGAACTTAGATATCCATTTTTGCTGCACAACGAAAAACGCTAGTGTATCATAAAAATAATAAGAAGTCATCACGCGCGTTTGCGTGCAAAAAAAGTACGTATAAAAGTAATTGTTTGACACGCATAATATCGATAAGTTTTAATTAACACGTGTCGTTTAATATTATTGCAGGGTATACGCGCGACCTTGTCATGTGCATCTAGCGGAAACTATCGTAAGTAGAGAAAAATTGCAACGGTGCCTCCAGACGCTCGCACAACTTTCCAACTCTGCTTCCAAACTTCGATGTGAGGAAGGGTGGCTCGGGCTCATTTGAAGGCTCGTCGCGAGTTGGCCCAGCTATCTTGCCCTGATCGGAGCGGAGGCGGTAAATCGACCACGAGTCAAAGAAGCACATAGCACCCTGAAGCCCAATTCTCTTATTTATATTATAACCACACTGCAAGAAGACCGAAACGAGAATGTATTGTAAATTGACTGAGAAATTGGTATTCTGCTCCCTCATAACAACAATATAATCTACTTTTGGTTCTTGCGACCATATATTAGAGTAGGATAGTGCTATATAATAATTGAAAAGAGTGAAAGAGAGAATTCTCAGAACTTTGAAACATTCAAGTTACAGTCCACATTTCGATATAATCACATTCCGCGTTGTATTTTCAGGTGAGCAGAATACCATTTTTGACGTTTGTGACTTCGACACTAGATCGTAACATGATCCGAACTTTAATTTGACTATTTTTTATTACGAGAATTGGGCTTCTGATTGTGGGTCGCTTGAAGCCTTGCAGCTCGGTCTGGGCCCTAATCGAGCTAATTTACCAAAAGAAAACCACAACCAAAACCCTTACGTTGTGCACATTTTGTATCCAAGGTACCAGGCACCACACAGGCGCTTCCCATATAGTAGTAAGAAGGATCATCAAATAAGCCAAGCTGTATTTGTTGCCTGATTCTTCTAGGTTTGGTCGCATTGGAACAGGAGTAAATTTAGTTTATAAGACGATTCAAAATTATCATTGTGATTTCAACGAATAAAATATTTTTCACTTTTATTTATCTTGCTAATCACTTGAACGTAAACTTTTTAGCGTCGTTTTTATGGTTGGTGCAACGATCCATCAAAGTTTTCACTATATACACAAGTAATTAATTTTGTAAAAACTAAAAATCCCCCAACGCCGAACGGCTGAACCGATTTTGATCAAACAAAGCTTAGAACACTCCCGACAAATACAGCTTTCAAACAACAAAAAAAAAAAGTAAATCGGTTCATCCGTTCGGGAGCTACGATGGGACAGACAGACAGGCACACACACACAGACACGTCAAACATATAACACCTTCGTTTTCGTCGGGGGTTAAAAATAGCGCGATACTATTTCATACATCAGCAAAATGACATTTAAAACAAAACCAAAAACGTTACGTTCGAACGCTTGAAACGTTCAAAACAGCGCGATTGGGGTAAAGCTACTAGCTCGGGCTTGGAGTTGGTCATGAATCTGGAGTCACATTGCTCCGTTGAAATAATAAATGCTTAGCGTGTAAGTTATCATTATGAACTAAGTAAGTATAATCAACGATAGCACGTGTAATGTAAGTCTATTGCAGAAAGGTGCACGCGCGACCTTGCCAGCGCAGACGCAAGCGCATTGGAAAACCGCGAGAATTACAGAGAGAAATGCGCGGGCGTGACGCGGCGTCTTATCAGCGGAAACGGCTTATCGCAAGGTCGTGACTAAGAAACTACCGGTTATACTGTGGCGGTAGTGTACTGACAACGTGTTACCCTGTGTCACAGCCACGTGTTGCTGAAGCTGACCGCTTTTCAGCACATGTCATAGCTATTTATATCAATAATTCAGTTATTTTTAGTTGATTATAATTTTCTTGTGTAGTCGTTTTAATAAAAATTAAAGCAAGTATACCAATACATATATAGTCTTAATAACTAACTCTCTTGAGCTATCAGGTAGCATTGCAAGGTATACGGATTTATAACAACAACATAGAGTTAGGCACTTGGATAGAGTCTCACAAACCAAACATGATTTGGCAATACTAGTTTACGGTAGTCTATGTATGTAGATGAAAATACGGCAAGTTTTACGACAGTGTCTCAGCTGGTTTAAATCCGTATAATTCCACTACGCAGTGCTTTGCATAGCGCAAGGCGTTCTGAAACATGTACGTACCGAGCGAACTGCATGAATGACGTGACGTGCGCTGAGCTTGTACAATGGAGTTCAGAGCGTGTTTGCACATTCCTCCAAGGTTTGCATGCACTGCTTTGAGGGTACAGACCTTAGTGCTTGTTCACGTCTTTCTGGTCAATGTATGGCTCACGGACCTTAAGAAAATACGGACGTAATGTTGCAGAGAAAATGTGTGAAGTAACTATAGGTCCAATAGTTGCAGAGAAAATGTGTGAAGTAACTATAGGTCCAATAATTTCGCTTGTCAGTTCATCACGGTAAGATGGCACCTGCCTTGGTTGGCACTTACGGTAAACGTGCTGACTGTCCGAAAATCAGCGACAGTAACCAATACGCAGCGCGTGTCACCTGCGATGATATTTGCAGGCTGCACCCATAGACGAAGTTACGTCCGTATTTTTTTAAAGCCCGTGGTGTAGGTAATACAAAATAAAAAAAATACTTTGTTTCCTTTGTTTCTACAACTGAACAGCATTATATCTTTATTTACAGAAATAATATACAACTAATAATAATAATAATAACAATAGCACAGGATCTTAGTGACTGGCGGATATGGGGGGAGGCCTTTGCCCAACAATGGGATGATTCAGGCTAACAGTAACTGTAATATACAACTAATACGAGTATAGGTACACATACATACAATTTATAAAATAGTGAAGAAACAGTTGAACTATATAGGTAAAAAACATTGCAAATGATCTAAAGACAGCTCAACTGATCTAAATGACTACCAGATAGAAACGTACTTATTATGCTATGGCTACATTGCCACGCTGAATGAGTAACGAGTCGCTTCAACTAGAAGCCCTGAAATAATTTAGAATTTTGTAAGTTTTTTTTTGTATTTTTTTTTTTTTTGCCAATTTGGGTCTGTGATGCATGGCTGGTACTAAGAGGCACAAATTAGTTTTATTTTTATTTGTTTCTGTGTGTGTGTGTGTGTGTGTGTGTGTGTGTGTGTGTGTGTGTGTGTGTGTGTCTTTTAGGGTGGAATATTGTTTGTTGACTCATGTTGTTGACACAAATAAATGTTTTTTCTTTCTTTCTTTAATAACTAAGCCTCTATATTACTCTTAGGCCCTTCTCCCATTACGATACGCACAGGCGATTCAAGTATACTTCAGGATACTTGAATCGGCTGTGCATATCGTAATGGGAGAAGGGCTTTAGGCTGTGGCGTCTCCGCCCTAAGAATAGACACCTTAGTCTCCTCCCGTGAATGTAGAGAAGCCTTACTAAGAGATTAATGGGCAGCAGCATCCACCTGAGTAGGTACTGAACACCAAACTGTGATCACGTATCCGCCTGCAAAGCGTGGAGATTATAACAAACCCCCCATTTATCCATCGGGGAGGCCTCGTCCAGCAGTGGACGTACCAGGCTGGCGATAGTGAAAACCTTATACAAATACTCAAATCACTTGTAGTTAAAGGCCAAGAAGCTCAGCGGATGCGACTATCGCAAGGTCGCAGGCCACGTTGCTCACGTGTTGCTAAACCTGACCAGTTTTCAGCGTATCATAGTTGTTCATAGCTGGCAATTCTCAGATTTGTATACTACGTACTGCATAAATGTTGTACTACTACATTCATGAAATGTTCTCGATAAATTAGTTGCTTCTGCGGAAAGCGGATAAACTGACACTGAGGGGCTACTCCGCCGCGGAAGACGTCCCCCGCGGTGCAGTAGAAGCCGCTCTTGACAGTAGTGCCGATCCCAGATAGAACCCCTTTTTTCTTTTTACTTCGTGAATGATGGAACAAGCAGATGGACTTGATGTTAAGCGGTAACCTCTGTCTTTAACAATGCATTACCTCACAGGTCACGTCCATCTAGGACGACCCCTGTCGCATTGAACTGCGCCCGCCACCCTGAGACACAAAGATGAAAGTCTTATGTGCCTGTAATTTTACAGGCAACCATATCCTTCAAACCGGAACACAACAATACTGCTTTGCGATAGAAATAGGTATGGTGGTAGTACTTCCCCGGACGAACTCTTTGACAAAAAAGCTCTACTTTACTTTACTAAAAAACACTATCAACAGTGGCTATCGTAGCTTCTTCTGTAGTTACAGTTTGATTATTCAGGTATTTAGATTAACTTAGAATGAATACATTTTCTACAAAAAACCTGGCAAAAAAGCTAGTTTGCATTTTGAGATAGATCGTATAGGTACTGGATTATCTTCGATTATCTTTGATTGACTTCGCACGGGTAGTGTCAGGATGAAAAGCAACCCCCCCTGTTCCCCAAACGCCCTAATCCCCCACCCATTCTCGCACCAAATACCATCAAAATCCGTAAAAGCAGTTTCCCCAAATCTCCCCACCACCACTACATGTACTTTACATGTTATTCGCTGATAATGTAGTTTTCTATAGGTGAAAGTTTTTTTTCTCTATCTCTCTTATCGCCTATGGTGTATCGATAGTGTACATATCCAGTCTGCACCGATTTTCAGTACCATAGTCGGTACCTTAAGTAGTTCCTGCTAGATGCCATGAGTTCTATCCCTTGTCCTCTTCGATCCCTTATACCTATAATTTTGTTCCTATTCGATCTTGTCTCCAAGGTATCAGTTTAAAATGATTCAATTAAAACTTAAAATATTTAAATTATAAGAAATGATATATGCTTCTAATTGAAATATTTTTTCAGGCGTCACAACCTGCTGACGCACACCAACTACAACAAAAACCTACACGAGACTTTAGTTTATTGTTTATGTTTTCAAGAGTCTATTAAAATAAAAACAGGGTTTTAAAAAAAGAAAATGCACAGGTAGCCCATTGTGTGGGTTATCGTTAAAAAGGTCTTCCAAAATACTACGAGGTTACATAAAAAAAATTTCAATACAGATATCTTTTTCATAAATTTGAAGGTTTGAAGTGGTCATTATCGTTAGAGCCCAGGGCGCCACCCCTACTGGTTGAACCGCTAATTTGGAATAACTAAAAAGTATTTCAATTAGTAGCATAAATGTATTGGTTTTACTGTGTTTGCACTGTGATGGTACTAACAGTCGATGAGAAGGCTTTTATTATGAACAGACAGACAAACAGGCAGACGGACATGGCGAAACTATAAGTTCATTGTCGGATTTCGCAACCCTAAAATTTAATATAACACTCAAAGTAACTTTAAAACAAAAACCTCATAAAATCCTCGTGACGCTGTAAGGCCGTACATTGCTGGACATGGTGTAGGCCTGTCTCATAGAATGCCACGACGAATTTGAGTCGCCTCCATCCACCGACTACCTGCGACCGTTACAAGTCATCGGTCTATAGAGTCCGACACTACGTCTTGTTATTTCTTGAGTTCATCGTCTAAGGCCCTACAATAAAATACGAGTAGGTTGTTGATCTGTAAACTCATCATTTTTAAGAAGGTTACTGGCCTTATCCTTAAAATAATCTATGTTTATTCAATAATTATACATTTATTTACAGTAAGAATAATAAAACTAACACAAGCAGGTATGTACAAAATTTTAAAAAAAAAAACATGAAACAGTTGAGCTACCTTTAGATCGTTTGCAACGGTCTTCAGGTCAACTGTTTCATGTTTTTTTCCAAATCACTACCAGACGGAAGCGTCCCTAAGATGCTGGCTGCATTGCCACGTTGAATGGCAATACTAATTTATTATCATGTAATTATTATAATAATGTATGTATTTATTATGTTATCTGTATTTATTATGTTATAAAGCACAAGTAATTAATTTTATATAAATTTAAAAAAACCCTCAACGCAATGAAGCGGCTGAACCAGTTTTGATCAAACATAGCTAAGAACACTCCCGACAAATTCATCTTTCAAAAAAAAAAATTGTTCATCCGTTGAGAGCTACGATGCCCTGTGGTACGATGTGTGTGTGTGTGTCTGTCTGTACAGACACACACACACACACACACACACAAACACGTCAAACTTATAACACCCCGTCGTTTTTGCGACGGGGGTTAAAAATCCAAGTTTTTTTTTTCCATATACTGCGGTTTGTATGGAAAGGTGTGTTGTCAACTTGATAGGTAGCTAAATAAAATAAATAAAATAAATAATGCTGGACAGTTCACACAACATTATCTAGCCCCAAGCTAAGCAGAGCTTGTGTTATGGGTACTAGACAACTGATATACTTAATACAATATATTACATAGATAGATATTTTTTATTATACATAGAATATACCCAGAACACCCTGAACAAATATCTGCGATCACACAAATATTTGTTCCGAGGCGGGAATCGAACCCGCAACCTCCTGCGTCGCAGGCCAAGCTTCGCCTGCCGCGCCACAGAGGTAGCTATGGGATTTACATGAACAACTCAGAAAAATATGGTGTCCATATTGGGTCAACACTCTGTATATAGAAATGAAATTTAATTATTCTATATAGGTAGTAGTAAGTAGGTACCTATCCAGTGTTGTTCTTGGTCGAATAATAAATAACATTTTGCCCTTGTCGACAAAGTCGGGGTGATCTTGCCCCAGAAAACGAACAGCACCAAAGTTCTTTGTGACACCGGTCACTTTGACAAGGAAATGGTGCAATCTTGGGTCGGTAGGTAACACAATGAGTAAATAGGTGTCGATCTTGTTCGCGTGGCCGCGAGGGCGCAGTGTCGGTCGTCTCAAGATCAAGGTCGCGCGGCAGACGCGCGGCAAGGTCACCCCCCCGCCGCGCGCCTCTCACGCGTGCAAATATTTGCGACGTCTGTCCTCCGCGACCGATACGCCGAGGTCAGCCCGCCAACAGACCTTGAAGTAATATTACCCGACCTCTCCTTTTGAAAGACGAGACCGTATTTTTATCGGTTATTTAAGTAGTATACAGTGTGTCGCAAGATAATGGGACTTTCAGGGTAACGATTGGATTTGGTAGGCTATTTTAGGAAGTGTTCCTGGTGAAATAATGGAGTCGATTAAGCACAACTGGTTTTTTTGTTTTTCATTGTGAGTGATCTGCCGTGGTGGGTATTACCTATTTAAAAAACCGCCATCTCCTCCCGTGGATGTCTTAAAAGCCGACAAAGGACCGGATTAAGATTCGTTGGCATAATATTTATTGTCCTGGCTGCTAGCTTATTAAATAATGTATTACTAACAAAAAGTGTTAGCCAAGTCATTCGTGAGAAGCAATGGCGGCGATGAGCTCTTATGTATGTTATTTTACTGACTGACTGTATTTTTTTTAAAAACTTTATTATTTTCCATCCAAATTCACCTAATGTTTCAAGAAATAATATTTTTCAGGAACTGTAATTTTTTCAAAAAACCCATAATGCTGTTTTTGTTTCTTCAAAATTCACCTACCTAGTGTTTTCTAAGAACAAAACTCTCAAACGAACAAAACTCCCGTTATCTTGCCACACTCTGTAGGTATACTGGCGTAGACTGGTGATGGACAGCAAATAAAGGTGGGCCTTATAACAACAGACCCACCTATGTGGAAAACAGCTTAAGAGAAGTGTACCGATAGCACGCTCCATACAAAACGAAGTCCAATCGTCAGTCGGATATTAATTAATTAGATTTAATGAAAATTTGTAGACATAACCTAGAGGCTAATTAATATCAAGCCTGTAGTTTGTCAGTTCCCCATTAGGCTGCGTCCCAGTAGGCAAATGTTCGCCGCCGACTGAGTTATAGTAGAGGATCCGCACTAGAAATGACATTCACCCATCTGTTGAATGGATGAAGAGTATTTTATATCATATTTAATATATTAGAAAACATATCTCGAGTGGGTTGTCTAAAAAATTCCTGCCCAGATAATGATTAATTAAAAATTGAAAAACAGGCCCGGCCCAGTGCGAGTCGGATTTTCGCACGAAGGCCTCCGTACCATTATCTATAAAAACCGGCCAAGTGCAAGTCGGAGTCGCGCACGAAGGGTTCCGTGCCATTATATCTATAAAAACGGCAAAACAACACGTTTGTTGTATGGCAGCCCCTTAAACATTTATTTTATTCTGTTTACCTATTTGTTGTTATAGCGGCAACAGAAATACATCATCCTGTGAAAATTTTAACTGTCTCACTATCACGGTTCTTAAATAAAAGAAAAAAGTAATTTTTCAATTTTTTATTGTTCGGGTCAGGCTGATTTTTTTATATGTTGTTCGGATCTTAACCAATATAAAAAAAAAGCGGCCAAGTGCGTCTCGGACTCGCCCATGAAGGGTTCCGTAGCAGCAAGTAACATAATATAAAAGTTCTTGGATGGATTACGATTAATGACGTATTAAAAAAAAAACTACTTGCTAGATCTCGTTCAAACCAATTTTGAGTGAAAGTTTACATGGTAATGTACATTATATTTTTTTTTTAGTTTTATCATTCTCTTATTTTAGAAGTTATGGAGGGGGGGGGGGGGGGGGGGGGGGGACGACACACTTTTTACCACTTTGGAAGCGTCTCTCGCGCAAACTATTCAGTTTAGAAAAAAATGATATTAGAAACCTCAATATCATTTTTGAAGACCTATCCATAGATACCCCAAACGTATAGGTTTGATGAAAAAAAAAAATGTTGAGTTTCAATTCTAAGTAAAAAAATAAAAATAAAAAACTACTTACTAGATCTCGTTCAAACCAATGTTGAGTGAAAGTTTACATGGTAATGTACATCATATATTTTTTTAGTTTTATCATTCTCTTATTTTAGAAGTTACGGGGGGGGGGGACACACACTTTTTACCACTTTGGAAGTGTCTCTCGCGCAAACTATTCAGTTTAGAAAAAAATGATATTAGAAACCTCAACATAATTTTTGAAGACCTATAAATAGAAACACGTATAGGTTTGATGAAAAAAAAATTTTTGAGGATCAGTTCTAAGTATGGGGAACCCCAAAAATAATTGTTTTTTTAAAATTTTTGTGTAAAAATCTTAACGCGGTTCACAGAATACATCTACCTACCAAGTTTCAACAGTATAGCTCTTATAGTTTCGGAAAAAAAAGGCTGTAACATACACGGACAGACAGACAGACAGACATGACGAATCTATAAAGGTTCCGTAGTTTTTTTACGGAACCCTAAAAACCAGATTTGCAATTTTCCAAGTGCTGTGCGTTCGGCGGTGTGCCCAAAAAACCATGAAATTTTAGGTATTTTTCAGTATTTGCTCAATATCTTAGTGAAGAAAGGGTCTGACCGTGATAGTCACTGCATATACTTTTAAAGTAGTCTATTTTTGCTACAATTTGACACTAGCGCGAGCGTTATACAGCCATTGGTTCCCAAGATACAGTTCTTCAAAAATAGGGAGTTTTTCCTAAAAGTGTTTTTTTTTATGTTCACTTATTTTGTGAAATATCTTATTAAATACGCATCCCACGTCAAATGTTATTCACAATGAAGTTGTAGTAAATTTTATTAACTTTGCTTTGTTTTTTAATGGTGAATTAACGTCCCGGATGTGGAGCTGAAATGCTCGGACGATGAAGTTGATCCGACTACAGACTGGGCGCCTCTCCCAGCGTCCATCACGGTCATCGAGACACTAGCTTCGTGCGAGCCCAAGCCCGGGCCATCTAAGATAGAAGATCAGTTTTTGAGAGGACCGCTGTGCCTAAAGATACCAATTAGGTTTTATATGAAAGCTAATAAAATTTACTACAACTTTATTTCGTATAATATTTGCCGTGGGATGCGTATTTTAGAAGATATTTCACAAAATAAGTTAACATTTCGAAAAAAACACATTTAGGAAAAAAATGCCTATTTTCGAAGAACTGCATCTTGGGAACCAATAGCTGTATAGAGTTCAAACTAGTGCGAAATTGTATTATATTTAGTATACATTAAAGACATTTCCATTAACTATACCGGTCAGACCCTTCCTTCACTAAGATATTGAGCAAAACTGTAAAAACACCGAAATTTTCATGGTTTTTTGGACACACCGCCGAACGCACAGCACTTGGAAAATTGCAAATCTGGTTTTTTAATATTGGTTAAGGTCCTAACAACATATAAAAAATCAGCGTGACCCGAATTGTTGCAAGTATGACCCCCTTTTCATGTTTAACTTGACTGGACTATTGCCATTATGCGAACAAGAAACTAACAAAAGTAACAAAACTCAACAAATTAACAGCAATAGTTACAAAAACAAAGCAATGAGAACGGAAAACACGTAGCTTATACAAGGTGTCCGCACTTCGTACTGAGGAGAATGGTAAAATATCCATAGTTTATAGCCTGTGGTCACGATGGCTCATCGGCCATCACCCCATCACTATTAAAATTAGGTCGGCATGCCCATAAAGTATGACATTGACAGGTACTGTCTGTACTATTATGAAATTCAGGACTTCATAGGCGTGATTTTACTGACAGCTGTCGCAGAGATCAAGCTATATTTTATGAACTATAGTGTATTGATCATGTTTACAAAATTTCATTGATTTTGATGAGATAATATCGATAATAGTAGCAAACTTCGTTTGTATGCAGAACTCACGTGATAGGGAGGTACACTCCTCTGAGATTAATTTTGAATCACAACCATATATGGGGTGGAAACCCTTACCCTCTGGCTTAAGGCTGCGTAAACCCTATAAAATGATTTGAAAGGTTCCAAAACATTAAATCTTTATAAAAATCGATTCAGGTGAATCGATTCAAAATTTAATTTACAAATGCCTACGAATATACCCCCTCCATCTCCTCACGTGGACCTCGTAAAAACCGAAGGGGATTACACCAGGGGATGGCCAGGAGCCTCAATCTGAGTACTCAACATGAATACTGCGATCACCAATACGCCTGCCAAGCGTGGTGATTATGGCAAATCCCTCCAGTGCATTGTATGGAGGAGGCCTCGTCCAGCAGTGAATGTCTAAAGGCTGCTGATGATAATGATGATGATGATTATAATCACAAATCACAATATAAAAAGTTAGTATGAATGGGGAGGTCACGTTGGGTCCGTGATGTGAGGCGTGCCACAAAACCAGGAAAAACTTTTTAATCCGAACTTTTTGAGAAATCTTTTAAAAGTTTGGTCTGCTATTGCTTAGAGCAATGCGGTCTCCCTGTGTTGCTCTATGGTATATTATTAGTGTTTTGAGCTACCTACGCAAAAAAATGTTTGAGATGTTATGATTGATTTTAGTTTGCTTATATCCTCTGATATTACATTGGGTATTGGCGTGCAGGTGTTGGTTCTGGTTCGCTGCGGGCCCTACCGGGCCACGCTCGCCTTCGGCCCGCTCGCAGCTCACGTGGTGATCACTGTTCTCTAGTGATTTAAATCTATTTCACTTATTTTGAATTATGATTAAAGTGTCATTATACACACATCAACACGGTCTAGGTATATTTTTAAAAAAGCGAATTACTATCAATGTCTTAATTATTTATATGACATGTATATATTTAAAAGATACGTTATATTAATATTCTACCATTTTTGAATAATGGTTAAGCTTCGATTAAAATTTCAGGATTTTATGGAAAAAAAATGAAGCATAGACGGAAACCGTATATGAATTAACTTTTAATTTATGAGTAAAAACTGAAAAAAATTGAAAAATAATTTAATTTGTGTTTATAAACTTGAAGTTAGTAGTCTGAGAAAGCGCCCATGATGTGCATAACACATCGGCAACGATTCGGCATGCTCAGAACAAGGTTGTCAATGTCTTGCTGCGGAATATTGTCCCATGTCCTTCTGAGGTGCGCAAAAAGTTGATCTTCTGTAGCCAGATTTTCAGGAACTTCCTTCAGAACTCTTCTTTGCAGCATATCCCACGCATGCTCAATGGGATTTAGATCTGGCGATTGAGCAGGCCAGTCTAAGGCCCTAACATTGTGTGTATGTAACCAAGCTGCTACCGTTCTCGCCGTGTGTGCCCGGGCATTGTCGTGCATGAGCTGGAAATCTTGCCCCCATTTGTGTTCTGTGGGGCAAGATTACGGGCCCCAGCACCTGTTGGACGTATCGTTCTGCCGTCATATTGCCCCGCACCCAAACGAGGATCTCGTTTGGGTGCGGGGCAATATGACCGTATATGTCCGTCCTCCAAGACTAATTCCTGCCCAAACCACAATTGTTCCTCCTTGGTATGGGTGAACTTCCTGAGGGTTCTGAAGACGGCTCCATCGTCCAGGAACTCGCCAAACACGCGTCCTTCGTGAATCTGGATAGAAGCCGAACCTGGATTCATCCGTGAACAACACATTGGACCATTGCTCACGGCCTCAGTCCACGTGGTTCCGAACCCATTCTAATCGTCGTCCACGATTGCCTCTCCGTAAAGGTGGGACCCGGAGTGGTCTACGAGAGCGTAGATTGCTTTCATGCAGTCGCCTTCTTACAGTTTGGCCACTCACAAGCACTTGGTGTTCCACTCGCAGCCTTTGGACCAATTGAGTCACCGTTGCATTTGGTTGTGCTCGCGCAGTTATTTGCAAAATTCGGTCTTGTCTGGGGGTAGTGATGCGACTTGGCCCCCGGTGCCTCTCCGCTACTTCACCTGTGGCACGATAGCGTGTCCACAATCTTGAAATTACATTTTGGTGGGTCCCTATGGCCTCAGCAACATTACGCTGAACAGACCCAGCTTCCAGCATTACCACAGCTCGTAACATCTCCGCCCTCGTCAAATGTTGGCGTTGCATGGCTACAATACCTCAATTTTAACTTTATCTTTCGTTTAAAAATGAAAAAAAAACTGTAACTAAACGTAATACGTATTGTTTTCTAAATTTCGCACAAATGAAAATTCCCTCTCCTACACATCAAGACATTTTTATGCCACCGAAACAAAATAATTTTCAAAAATTTGAATTTGGAATTAGTCTGAGATAAATTACAAACAATTCGGTGTATAAAAGATTCCAATGCGGCCAGTACTTTTCGAGTTATTTCATTGAGTATGAAATATCCCTAGACCGTGTTGATGAGTGTAGTTAAAAGAAAATATCAGAAAAGAGGTTCAGCTACTATTTTTGATTCACATTTAACATTTTAGAGTTTTTTTTTTGTCTGATAATCAAATTTCACAGTAGATCAATTAGATTTCTAGAGGATCAAATAAATAGAGGATAAAATATTATCCCTTATAAAAACTCTGGCAACCATAGAAAAGATAAAAAATGCTAAACCTGTTGTATTTTGTACATAGCATCGGTACCACGTACAAAAGACTGATCAACAGATTTAGCATTAGGTATTTAACATCAACGCGCGTAGCACTAATCAATAAATCTTAATCCTATCAGCTATAAATAAATGCGAAATTAGAATCTTTGCTTGTAACCCAATGTCGATGAACTGATTTTGATAAAATTTGCTACTGAGATAGAATTATGATTATGACAGATATCAATCGGTTATAATCATAAATCTATCTATCTATTTATGATTATGACCGATTGATATCGGTCATAATTCTAAATCTATCCCAGTAGCAAATTTTATCAAAATCGGTTCATCGACATTTCGGGGATTTCTAAAGGGTGATGATGATAATGAATATACCTGTACTCTTCGACCAAAGTAAAATAATTGGACTGGCCTTACCAATACAAAACGTCCGTGAAAAATAAGACAATTCGGATTTAGGGTACGGTCAACAAATAAACTATCTATCTATCTATCTATCTATCCAGCCACTGCTGAGTAAAGGCCTCTTCTCTATAGCGCCACTCCTGGCGGTCTTGTAAATAAACTAGGTGAAATTAAATTATTGAACTTCTTAAAAACTGTATTTTTTTTAATACTTAATACTTTAACAGATGCAATGTGTTTTCTAAAGTTATTTCAGTAGGTTTATAGTCCAAAAAATCGCCGAAAAAATGCAATTATTGAATGAAGCTTTTACAAAAATACATGGTTCCCTTCTGTTTTATGTAGTTACGTATCTATTTTTCAGCTCTCAAACATACACAATATAAATCAATAGAAAAGCAAGTCCACCTAAGGTCTTCAGCTCAATCAATTTGTGAAAAATATATTTTTCATCACTCAATAAACTAAGAAAATATCATAAAAATCGTACGGAAACATAAATGTATAAAAATTCCAGTATTTAAGAAACTGCAGATTGCAGTTTTAAGACTTTTGCACAATGAGTTTTTTTATACTACTTGGAATGACAGATCAAGAATATGGCCCACCTGATGTTAAGTGGTACTCTCTGCCTATGAACAGTGCATTACCTCAGGTCACGTCCACCTAGGACGCGCCCTATATGGCATTCCACTGCGCCCGCCACCCTGAAACATAAAGATGAAAAGTCCCATGTGGCCGTAATTTCATCGGCACCCTTACCCTTCAAACCGGAACACAGCAATGCGAGCACTACTGCTTTGCGGCAGAAACAGGTATGGTGGTAGTACTTCCCCGGACGAACTCTTTCACAAAAAAGCTCTACTACTACTAACCGTTTTTTGGCGTATTAAATTCATTGTGTAGAAAATTATCAGAGCAAATACGGGAAAATGTATTCCACTTCAAAAAGTCGTCTGTTCTTGCTCGTCTTATGACTTCTATCCATTTTTGTTTACCTTAGATTTCTTTTGGAAAGCTATAAGGTTAATTAACATGCCATTACATATTATATGCAATTACCTAAAGCGACGTGCTTAGCAATGTTTTGACGTAAATAATGCAAATTACAATTCTAAATCAATACGATACCCCTTAGGCATCAGATTTCTTTGCAGTCTGTACCGGACCATCCGTCATGCGTGAAGTCTTGTCAAATATTTCGTCGCTGTTGTTGGAAAACTAAATAAGTAATAACAACAACAGAACCAAAATCGCGAGAAAAACACGATTTACTGTTTTATTGCGTCAAAAATGGCAATAACTTTTTTATAGAAACTAATTTTGCAGTCCGTGTTTTGATATGTTATAGATTGGTACTGTATCTATTTTTGAATTTAATGATAATACATTTTAGTTCTTTTGATTAAGAGAAAAAAAAAACGACTATGTATTTTTCCCTCGCCAAAGTTTTGAATAATTGATGCAGTTATTTATTTTTGCATGTCAATTGTTTAGTTTTCCTTCGTCAATGATCTCCACTGAGGTTCAAAAAGCTAATGATAAGTGCCATTATTTAATTTTCCCATAATAGTGAAATCATGAAATGATCTATTATTTACTTATTTGAATATGACAATCCTATCCATGGGTATAGATTAAAAATAATATTAAAATACATTTTAAAATAAAACCAACTTATAATAATAAATAAATAAATATATCTGGACAGTTCACACAACATTATCTAGCCCCAAGCTAAGCAGAGCTTGTGTTATGGGTACTAGACAACTGATACACTTAATACAATATTAACATAGATAGATATTTTTTATTATATATAGAAATTACCCAGAACACCCTGAACAAATATCTGCGGATCGCACAAGTATTTGTTCCGAGGCGGGAATCGAACCCGCAACCTCCTGCGTCGCAGGCGAACGTTCGCCCGCCGCGCCACAGAGGTCGTCTTCATAATCATTTCTTTTTATCAAGACTGAATATTAGAAAAATACTGAAACACCTACATTATTTTAGCAGACTTTTAAATTCAAAGTAAGTGACATAACAAACTTATCATACGACTATTGCTTATAAAATCAACAAAATGAAATCAATTTGTGGAACACAATAATTCTAAGTATCAAAAAGAAAATGGTATGTCGACTAAAATTAAAACTATCTACGAGTATAAACTTGTGTCTGTTAACTTTCATTCAGAGTGGGGAACATTGAGATAATGTCCTGGGGCGTCCTCCTTGTCGCTCGTCCTCTAGAGCAAGACGTGTTCATCGACATGTATGGGCCATCATAACCATGCAATAAAGTCAATTTCGCAAAATGTGTTACTTATGTAGTTTTCCTACTACACGACAATTTATAAGTTTTTTATCAATTGATGAAAATTATATTACAAAACCTTTACTTACGAATGAAATGCGATGCCTGAAGCTTTATTTGTATTTCTTGTGTTGTTTGCACTTGCAGAAAAGCACAGGAAGGCATTGTATCACCAAGGTATCTAATTTTGGTATTTTTCAGCATAGCTGTCACTCGTTGCCGTGACAAAGACTGACTAAAGCGAAGTATACTAGCTAGGTCTGTTTAGAAGCTTCAAAACTATCGTTCCCTAAGGCCCGTCCATTCATTTTATTTACGTCGATGCCTGTACTTACCGCTGTTGGTTTCCCAATAAATAAATAAATTGAAGAACAATAAACCCAAGTGAAGCAGGAAAGATAAACGATTAGGTAGGTAGACAGCTCATCAGGCTGAAATAAGTGTAAAGGTTAATGCCGGTAATTGATTCAATCAAGTGTATTTTGGCTCCGGATGTCAATTTAGTTGGTCTACATAGCAGCTTGTTAGGCTAAATTCAAGAGCTTTGTAATGAGCCTAACTAGATCTCAGGGTCGTCTTCACAAAGAGGCTTAGCCAAACCACTGAACTGTCACGTGCACTGCACATGATGCCTCGTACCTACAGACTCGATCGCAGTCGCAAATATTTGTATATACTTATCACCAAAATATAATGTTTACTACTGTGTGTCCTACAATATGTATAAATCCCAAAAAGCAGTCTTTTTGTTTACGAAGGAGAACAACTTTTTTTATCCCCTACTAAAAAGGGTGTTATGTGTTTGAGGCCATAGTGTGTTAAGTGTGTATGACTGTTTGGATGTTTCTTTGTTGCCACGTGCTCCGAAACGGGTGCTCTGATTTCAATGCGGGTTTTTGTATGGTAGATTGTGTTTGCGTGGTAGTTCTCAGCTATGTTTGGTAGATATTGGTGCAGCAGTTTCCAGCTCGCAATAATTTCTTTGAAGGGAACTATGTCAGGTTTGCCGCTCGAACCTTCAGATTGAGCTCAAAATTTTCATTTTCGACTACATCATGGCTCCAAGATCTGATGGTGATCAGCACACGATGAATGGGATCTAAGGTGCAACTGGTGCTATTTTAATGCGGTTTGATGGTAGCATGGTACTCGTAGTTTCTGATACCCACGACACAGGGAATCCTGGAACAGTTTTGACTGTTGGGTGTTGTGTTGTATTTTAATAAAAAAATATTGACAGAATAAATAAACTAGTTCAAAATTGGATTAGCGATGGGACATCATCAATATAATGTCAACCTCTGTGGCGCGGCGGGCAAAGGTTCGCCTGCGACGCAGGAACGGGTTTGATTCCCGCCTCGGAACAAATATTTGTACAATCTGCAGATATTTGTTCTGGGGTTCTCTGTATTTTCTATGTATAATAAAAAAATATCTATCTATGTAATGTATTGTATTAAGTATATATTATATATATATATATCAGTTATCTAGTTATCACAAGCTCTGCTTAGCTTGGGGCTAGATAATATTGTGTGAACTATCCAGCATTATTTATTTATATATAAATTCGCTGCTTGCGTGGCCGACTGACTCACTGACCGAATATCAACGCACAACAAAAACTGCAAGTCCTAAAGACCTGAGATATTGAGGGTGCATTCCTTTTGTGGTCTAGGTGTGAAAATATGAAGGGATTTCAGACATTCACCCTCTCAGTGGGGTGTTGAACATGTAAAAAACTCCACGCGGACGAAGTTGCGGGCGTTCCACTAGTTTAAAACAAAATAATGAAGAAGACAAACGTTTTTATATTCAAATGCCAAAGTAATCAAGAACAAATTACGAGAATAACTGCGTTTTTACTTTTTTTCTATCTGACGCAAAACCGGTGTAATTTATTTAATTTCTTTTATTATTTACCCGGTTGAACTCTTTCACACGCCAAGAATCTCTACTACTTCTAAAATACTACTCTTATGATGAAAACGTGACATGGACAAGGGCATGCAAATCGCTGATTAGTGATGAACGTACCTGAATTAAAACACGCGTTAGGTACTCTTGGGCTCAGTTGACCACTGAACGAAATTACCATTAGCAGAAAGAACAATCCTATACTATTCATCGAGCAATATTGTATATTTGTACCACAGAATTTATAATAGTACAAGTATTTGTACTCACGTTCTCGAAAACGACTAGTAAACGATTTCGATTTTTATCATGAATAAAGTATTTTTATGAATTGCTATTCTCTAATCTGTGTCAGTCACAGAATATTGAATAGTTTGCTATTCCTCAGACGAGCCACAGAATAAATAATAGTACAAAAGACGGCGGAGGGCGCAGCGAACGAATTCGAATTTCGAAAATTCAAATGACAATACTGGCTGAAGACTGTCATTAGAGATCGTAAGGGTAGACACTTTATAAACACGATTAGGGGAGTGATCCACTTAGAAAACACGATTTTTCAAAAATAATGATGAGCGAATCTCGGTCGCACCAGGTAGACACAACTAATACAAGTAGGTAAGTACCGTATAGGTAGGTTCACAAAGAAGTATATTGGACGTATATTTTGTTGATATTTCACATAAGGTGTTATGATCCTAACCTATATATAACCTTCTTCAATGTAGATACATTCTGGTAAACAGCCAGAGAACGCGTCATGTTTTTCAACGTGTTTATTTGGATGTGCGCTTTACACATGTACTTATGTATTATTTTGTACAGATCCATTCTATCTAAATTACTTATCATACTGACATGACTTTGTTGCGTCTTTGTGTGGTATCATTCAATTTTATTGAATGTAATTCAGGTCTCTCTGTTTGTTTGTTATTTGTAGGTACATGTTATCTACGACTGAATTATTATGTGTTCTAACTCAAAAAATATTCCTGTCAGAAACTGGAGGAATTTTTTTTACAACAAAGAAGACTGAATTGTTTTAGCCCACCACAAGTTGCGTGGTTTACGAGTAAGGTAATAGGTAATTTTTGAAAGTAACAGAATAAAGTATGTATCGTTTTATTCCCTATCCGAACTTATTGGTCCCCCTACAAAAAAAAAACTATTTTTCGTTTGACAGACTACAGACCGTTCACCGGAAACTGGGTTTACCCAGAAATCGTATGAAAATCTGTTTTTTTTTAACTGAAATATTATAGTGGAAATATCGTTATTATGGTTATTAAGGATATAATTAGATTTCGAATCATATTAAAAATACTTATTCCTAGTAGGTATTGCACATGTTGGTTATCTACTTAGTAAGCGCACGTTGTTATATAGTGTACTCTAGATAGGTAGGTGCTTCGACCAAAGTAAAATAAATGGACTGGCCTTACCCATACAAAACGTCCGTGAAAAATAAGACAATTTGGATTTAGGGTACGGTCAACAAATAAACTATCTATCTATCTATCTATCTATCCAGCACTGCAAGTATGAACTTTGCATCGATACGACATCGAGATCGCGAAGGTTTCGATTGTTATCGATCTTGTTAACGAATTTGGAAGTACGTAAGTTGCTTCGATAAGGATTTAAGGTGGGATTTCTGTGGCACGACTAATGCCCGATATAGGTTATAATTCAAATTCAAAATTTAAAAAAAAAAGATTTATTTCTGGCTTACTGAGAAATGCACTAAACCTAAACAGTAAGCCCATATCAACATAAATACATTAGAAACTAACATACACATAAAAACACTTTAATTATAACTTAATCTAACACACGTGTGATCGCCGACGCGTCGCGGCCCGGGGATCACGTGACAGGCGGCCCTTGAACCGCCGGAACTTTACCCCTTTCTGCCAGAAGTCAGGGCTCAAGTAAGTCTTCACATTTTCCGTAGGGACCCTCACCATAAATGAGCTAAAGCTCACAAGAAAGTCCAACTTCATGACCCTCAATCCCACTCCGGCTTTCTTCCTGATGTACTCCACCACCTCTGCGGCCTTCACGTCGAAGTAGACGCGGGACACGTGGATCTGCGTAGTGGGAAGTTGTGGTGGGAAATTTAGAAAAATCCTTTGTTTCATCGATTTTTTGCATTGTAAACAACGTTTTAGTGTTTATTTCGGATAAACTTTCAGTATATACCAATATTGCCATGTATGCCATCTTTCTAAAGCGTTGTACTAACCTTTGACAAAAAAATTGTTGTCCTTTTTTGAAATTTTTAAAATATACGTAGTCCTTCTGAGTTATGATTTGGATCAGTTGAGCTAACTTTAGATCGTTAACAGAGGTATTCAGATAGCACAATTTTTAATTTTGTACTCACCAGCTTGCTACCACTCGATGGAACGTAGAGCTTTCAAGTTCAAGTTCAAGTTCATTTTCTATAGGTTACATTTCGGGGAATGCTCCCAGGAACTGCATGATCTGATCCCACCATCTCCTTTTCATCATAGGACGAGCAGGCGTACGGCTCAGTACCATCCTTACCTCATTTTTTTTTTTTTTTTATACTACTTGAATGACGTAACAAGCATATGGCCCACCTGATGTTAAGCGGTAACCTCTGCCTATGAACACTGCATTACCTCATAGGTCACGTCCACCTAGGACTCACCCTATGTGGCATTGCACTGCGCCTGCCACCCTGAGACATAAAGATGGAAAGTCTCATGTGCCTGTAATTTCACCGGCACCCTTACCCTTGAAACCGGAACGCAGCAATGCGAGCACTACTGCTTTGCGGCAGAAATAGGTATGGTGGTAGTACTTCCCCGGACGAACTCTTTCACAAAAAAGCTCTACTACTACTAAATATACCTACACACCTAATATATGTATATATACCTTCTATTCGCACAAAACGTTTCAGTTGTAAATAAATAAATAAATAAATAATGCTGGACAAGTTCACACAACATTATCTAGCCCCAAGCTAAGCCAGAACTTGTGTTATGGGTACTAGATAACTGATATACTTAATTATAATACAATACATAGATATATATTTTTTATTATACATTGGAAACACCCAGAACACCCTGAACAAATATCTGCAGAACGCACAAATATTTGTTCCAAGGCGGGAATCGAACCCGCAACCTCCTGCGTCGCAGGCGAACCATCGCCAACCGCACCACAGAGGTCGTCTCTTTCTACTTCTATAAGGGGGGGGAGGGGTTCTACTTTTATAATGCGAACTGCTAAGGAGTGGAATACACTACCGTCGTCTGTATTTCCTGAAAACTATAATCTGGGTCTATCCAAGAGAATATATGAGTGAATAGGTGCCTTCTAGACCTTTGTGCTCCATCTTCAGCCACATCGTCACTTACCGTGTGAGATCGTCGTCAAACAAAGGCCTATCAATGTAAAAAAAAAACTAGTTATATTTTATTTACAGAAAGAATAATAAATTTTATAAATTAATATTTAATAAAAAAAGTAAATTCATATCTTCTAATTTCTGTATGCCTCTGGTAGCCTACTTCTCAAACGGATTATACTATTAAAAATATCCTCTTCTAATTTTCTTCTTACATGTTTTTCTTACATCCTCTGAAAAACAATAACCAAGGAATATATTTTCTTGTTAATAGATAGTATATTCTTTGATACGTATTTCACAGATTGACAGTTCACCTTTTTATTTTATCAATGAGTTTCGCTACCAAGCCAAAGAACTCTATTAAGAATTATCGAGTTATTCTCGATGAAATCAGTTTATATCGAATTGAATAAAGTCAAAAGTATTTAATTCAATTCATATATTCATATTATATTAATTGAAACCACAAGGATAATTTTGAATCGATGTCGCAAGTACGTGACTTCACCTTAACCGTGGAAGAATGAATGTAATGACCGACGCCAAAAAATAAAAAAAAATGCAAGCACGTTATGGAATTTTGACAGTTGAGATCGCTAATTTTCGCTGTCGAGCTCATCTATTTACCGACACCTCTAATAATCCCGATAAGCTATCGATCAGTACCAAAAATTGATTTAGGACTTATAATTTTATTGCTGGGTGTTGAGGAAGAACGGCAACAGCATCACAATGTGATGCGTATTCGGAAGCGGCGTCTCAGAGACACAAACTGTCCTCTGGAACTTCCAGAAGAAGATTTTGTTCGTCTCTTTCGGGTGACTCGAGAAGTGGGTGTAATTTTAATAGAAGGGATAGAGGTAGATATACGGAGGACACCATTCACTAGCCATATCGTGGTAATTACCTGTGGGAACTAACGTTTCGAGCAGCTGCTCGCTGAGTACCCCGATATCACGTCGGGGTCACCAATATGGGCTCTTCTTGTACGGGAACCTATCTTTTTATCAGCCGACGGCTATACATGCATTCCTGAGAGACAACACGGTAAGATGCTCCCTTCAACCACCTTACACTGGGCCCTATAAGATCTTGGCCAGAAGACCCACGACCATAACCTTGGCAGGCAGGAATCACGAGGTTAGCGTCGACCGTGTGAAACCACACCTGGAAGTTGAGCAAGCCCTACGAAGGTTCTAGATGAAAAAATATTACTGTTCTTATTACAACCCGTGAATCTAACGAGGAATTTGTACTGTGATCCCATTAAAATATATTGGACAACCGCATCGTGTTTTCACTTGGCAACTTTACGAGACAACCTCTTCGGACTTGAATAAATAGATAGGCTCCCGTACAAAAAAAGCCCATATTTTTGTGATTTTGGTGACCTTTGTGGCGCGGCAGGCGAAGGTTCGCCTGCGACACAGGAGGTTGCGGGTTCGATTCCCGCCTCAGAACAAATATATTTACGATTTGCAGATATTTGTTCAGGGTGTTCTAGGTTTTTTATATGTAGGTAAGTATAATAAAAAATATCTATCTATGTAGGTACAGTTTTACCCAAAATATAAGTCCGATCGACTGTTTTCGTTTGCCCAGAAGAGCGCAACTGATATCCGACAGTAGCCGTACGTCATATGATTCGTACACTGTCGTACATTTTAACGGGCACAGAGGGGACATTTTTACGTTTTTTCTTTCGTTTTAGTAAGGACACTATATTTCAGAGTAAAATTATAGTCATTCAGAAATTTATATTATTTTTATTATATGTCACCGCAGACTATTAATAATAGTATTAGGAAACGTACAAAATGAAATCACAAATAGAATAGGTATACCTATAAATTTTAAGGATGAACGCCTTCCATTTCCCCGTCGCTCGTGCTGTCGTCATTTAAATCGATTGACGATGATGATGACGACTCATTTGTATTAATAATAAACTCATCCAGAGGACTGTCAATTGCTTCTTCTCTCGCTAAATACTCCTTCTCACATTATATGGCGTAATTGACATCTTTGCGCCAATTTTATGAAGAGATAGATGTAAATTTTTCCTCTAAAAGTCGACTCTTCTTAATAACTCAGGTAATGGCGTCTGTGCATTATTTGCAACAATTTAGCCAATGTCAAGTTAATTATATTTTTATAGTCAAGTCGTCAAACTTCCGTAAGATTCATACTGACGTTGAATTTTCTAACATGACCCTTGACTCGCGCCCAAATATTTGCTCGGCGTGGTAATCCTTTAGTCATTGGTGTAATCTGATTTTGGAGCACTCCTCAGAAGCCATTTTATGTAGAAAAGAAGAAGAACAAGACGACGCATGTCTGACCGCGATTCTCAGAAAGTCAAAAAACAAAAAAAAACATGACATTCAAAAAAACTCTGACATTCCAACCTTAAGGCGCATTAGGTTCACAGCATGTCAAGTATATTTATTAGATACAGCATATCATAGCATATCTCCAGAATTTTTAAGTTTTTTTATGAGTTCTTACAGTTTTCAAAAAGAAAAAATATATTGTATTTTTATGCTTTTTACCTAGTGAAATCATAAATTCAATAAACTATTTGAATTACAGCACACGATAAAAAAATATATAAGAAATACTACCTTTTTAAAATTAAAATTCAATATTAGACTTACTTCTTACGTCTTAATTTTTAAAACATTACAACATATTAATTATTAGGTGAGTGAAGTCACCAACAAAATTTAACAAATATCTATAGGGCATTTTTATATTATTTTTAGGGTTCCGTACCTCAAAAGGCAAAAAACTAGGATCACTTTGTTGTCCTCTGTCTGTCAAGACCCTTTTTCACAGGAACGCGTAAAGGTATCAGACTGAAATTCATATCAAATACTCAAGTTTACTGTCCCTTGGAGCTGTGAAAAAATAAAACTTCTAAGCCAACGCAATCAAAAGATACAGCCGTTTATGCTGCAAATTTTCGACACTCGCAAGGGAATCAAAACCTACAGGGTACTTACCGTGAACTCAGAATCATGAAATTTGGTACGAAGCAACGTCTTATACACACACGCACAGATAAAGGAAAAATTGCGAAAAGCATAAACTTCTAGTTACATCATATAATAAAAATAATTGTAATAATTTTAAACTTACAACCACGTAAAAATACCATAACTTTTACTTAAACAGGGTGGCAAATTTAGATCAGTCAGTATGGGAAAGTCTGAAACTATATGACATGGAAGATCTCTTTTTAGGAACTATATCATCGATTTTAGTAAAAAGTAGTGCATTCATAAATTTTAAAAAACCTGTACTCAGCTCGGGAATCGAACCCGGACGATTTGAATTTTTTGACTAACTTGTAGGTCTTAAGCAGTAAAAGTTACTACGAAACATGATGTCTTAAATTAATAAAATGCATTGTTTTCATATCCTTTAATAAATTTTAGCAAGTTTTCGAAATGATCTAAATTTTTTCTATACAACATTCAACTCGTTTAGGTGCGTAAAATTGTCTCTATGGTTGTTTGTAGCTCTTTGCTGGTGTCGCAACCTTGCAATCTTAGAAGATATTTTAGAGGCTCTAGGAGAAATGTCAGCAGGAGTAAAATAACGAGTTTATTTTCAACAGAACGGAGCACCGGCTCACAATAATAACATAGCTAGAGACTTTTTAAATTAGAACTTTTCCCAAAAATTGATTGGTATGGACGGCCCTATTAAATGGCCCGCGAGGTAACCCGGTTTAACCCCACTAGACTATTTCTTATGGGGTTACGTTAAGGACCCCAAAATAAAAAAGCAGCGTACAAAATAAGCTACGACACCATTGAAGTCCTAAAAGCAGCCAGAGTCAATTTTGACGCAAATTCACCACCTGAAGATACAAAACACAATAGTAAAATCGCTACCTAAACGTGTTGAATATTGTATTTAACAAGTAATTAATTTTGTAGAAATTAAAAAAACCCTCAACGCAATGAAACTGCTGAACCGATTTTGATAAAACATAGCAAAAAACACTCCCGACAAAATCACCTTTCAAACAAACAAAAAAAGAAATCGGTTCATCCGTTCGAGAGCAACGATGCCACAGACAGACACACACACACATTCATACACACACACCTATACACACACACACCCACACACACACACCCACACACACACACCCACACAGACACGTCAAACTTATAACACACCGTCGTTTTTGCGTCGGGGGATTAAAAAAACCGTGGTCATTTCGAAAACTTACTAAATTAAATTAAAGCATATGAAAACAATGCATTTTATTCGTTTTAGACATTTTTTATTTTATTTATTTTTTAATATCGAAATCTAATAAATAGTGTTAGTTTTATTTTTCAAAACGTCCGTGTTCGATTCCCTTGCTGAGTACAAGTTTTTTTAAATGTATGAATGCAGTTTTTCTTGTTACTAAAATCGATGACATGGTTCAGAAGAGATCTTCGTATGTCGTGTAGTTTCAGACTTTCCCATACTGACCGATCTAAATGTGCCACCCTGTATACCTACAGGTTTGTGCGGTACCCTCGATGCGTGAGTCCGACTCGCAATTGGCCAGTTTTATTTTATACACAAAAACACGGTATCAGAGCGTGAGCTCGCCTTCTTCGCCTCATACAAAAATGTTCATTGAAACTTTGTGAACCTATAGCGCCTTAAATGTTTTTGTCTATTGACGTCAGAGTTGTCATTTGACAAGCAATAGGGTGGTTATTCGCTATGACCTAAAAGATTCTTTGCCAATAACGTGTGACGTCATAACATGTTCTAAACGCAAACGTGGTTTGTAAATACACCACGTTCAGAAATTGAATTTTTTTATGCCGTATGACATAAGATAGTTTGTCTATGCCCCATGTTTCGTTTTCTCCATCTGTATTCTATGGGGGCCATCATCGTTATCTTTTTAACATTTACACCAGCAAGATACTTTGACTTTACTTAATTTCACGTGTATCGAAATCATACATCCGTTCCTTTCGGTTTTTTTTTGGTATAAGCAACTTAAATATTTTGTTTCTATTCTTTTTTGTTGCTCAACCATATCAGTTCAGGAGGTTCTTCGGACGCTTGAAATGAGACACTGCGGAGTTGCGTCATACGTCGCCGTCTAAACGTGTGCACAAAAATAAAGTATTTTATATAATTATGTATGTTAGTTTTAAGGTATTTATTGCTATGGGCAATAATAATATTAATATAATATTGTTTAGGTTTAGTACATTTTCTATTAAGCCTGAAATAAAAGTATTGATTGATTGATTGATTGATTTATATCTGATACAAATGTAATTTTATATAAAACATTAGAGTAAAAAGATATATAAGTGAGATAAATTAAATCACACACGAATAGTTTCTGAACTAATCTTAGTACATCATCAAATTAGGATTGCTTAGCGCCAACATATAATGTACTCTGCGCTCAGCCAATATATAACGTACTCTGTGCGCTCAGCCAGCAGACTCGATATCGCTGCATAGGTACGTAGTATTTTCTTCTATAGTCGCTGCATAGAGGAAGTTGTGAATATTGTGAATACCCTGAATTAATTGTTCGGCTTATTATTAGGTTTTAAATTAGAGATCCTCCTCGCGTCATATTCCTCAATGCTGAGGGTCGTGACCCCCTCCATGTATCTTTTTCTGCCGGACGATGTTGCGCGAATGAGATCTGTCGCTAGCGAGCTGCACGGATTCGTGGAGTTTTGAATCGACCAACGTAACTGGCTACGGCCTTGTCGCCTCTTTCCCTAGATTTTGCCAGTGATAATGAGCTTCTCTAAGTTGTCACTGCCTTTCCGTACTATATGAGCAAAATACTCATGGATTCGCAGGAGGCAGATCGGGGAAAGCCTAGTAGTTATCTCGAGTAGAAAGCAAAAAAAAAATAGTTGTAGAATCTAGTGATTCTACCTAACATCTCATGCAATTGTAATTTACCTAGATTCATAAGCAAGAAATGATTTATGATTTATGAGTTCCTTGAGTATTGACACGTCCGTTCTACGGGCTGTCCAGGAGATTTGCAGCAAATTAGAGATATTTGCGCTAAAAAATGTGTTTTTTTTGTCATGAAGCAATGACAGCAAATTAACCCCAACCCAAACTAATAGTCATAGTCCATAGGTACTATATTTATTGTAGAGATACAGTATTAAATATGATATAACAACACAAATTTGGTGCTTATTGTTATTACTTACCTTTTCCTTTTTTTATGAAAAAACTAAACCGCTTTTCGTCCATGTTTTACAAAACGTGGAAGATTGAAGCTTGTTATTTCGGCAGTTCGTAAAACGCTTATAACTCGCCTCGTCGCGTTTATGAAATCTGACATTGGCGTACAGAATACGATTAAACGATAATTCCACGCCGATATCGTAACGAGACCGCGTTCTGTACATAGCGAATAAGCGCCCTATTGACTCGATTGGGCCGACAATCCCATCGAATTCGCTATCGATTTCAACTGCCAATATGACGTTTGGTCCTTGCATTTTCCAATTCGGTAAAATTTTAGAGTTTATTTACCGACGGTAAAGCACTTTCGACATCGATTCGATTCGGTAAAAAACAATTTTTTTCGAGAATAACTGTCAAATTTATCTAATCGAGGCCTATCGAGTCCTACGTACTTGCACTGCAGCCACTGCTGAGTAAAGGCCTCTTCTCTATAGCGGTCTTGTAAATAAAGTAGGTGAAATGAAATAATTGAACTTCTTAAAAACTGTATTTTTTTAATACTTAATACTTTAACAGATGCAATGTGTTTTCTAAAGTTATTTCAGTAGGTTTATAGTACAAAAAATCGCCGAAAAAAATGCAATTATTGAATGAAGCTTTTACAAAAATACATGGTTCCCTTCTGTTTTATGTAGTTACGTATCTATTTTTCAGCTCTCAAACATACACAATATAAATCAATAGAAAAGCAAGTCCACCTAAGGTCTTCAGCTCAATCAATTTGTGGAAAATATATTTTTCATCACTCAATAAACTAAGAAAATATCATAAAAATCGTACGGAAACATAAATGTATAAAAATTCCAGTATTTAAGAAACTGCAGAGTGCAGTTTTAAGACTTTTGCACAATGAGTTTTTTTATACTACTTGGAATGACAGATCAAGAAGATGGCCCACCTGATGTTAAATGGTACCCTCTGCCTATGAACAGTGCATTACCTCAGGTCACGTCCACCTAGGACGCGCCCTATATGGCATTCCACTGCGCCCGCCACCCTGAAACATAAAGATGAAAAGTCCCATGTGGCCGTAATTTCATCGGCACCCTTACCCTTCAAACCGGAACACAGCAATGCGAGCACTACTGCTTTGCGGCAGAAACAGGTATGGTGGAAGTACCTCCCCGGACGAACTCTTTCACAAAAAAGGTCTACTACTACTAACCGTTTTTTGGCGTATTAAATTCATTGTGTAGAAAATTATCAGAGCAAATACGGGAAAATGTATTCCACTTCCAAAAGTCGTCTGTTCTTGCTCGTCTAATGACTTCTATCCATTTTTGTTTACCTTAGATTTCTTTTGGAAAGCTATAAGGTTAATTAACATGCCATTACATATTATATGCAATTACCTAAAGCGACGTGCTTAGCAATGTTTTGACGTAAATAATGCAAATTACAATTCTAAATCAATACGATACCCCTTAGGCATCAGATTTTTTTGCAGTCTGTACCGGACCATCCGTCATGCGTGAAGTCTTGTCAAATATTTCGTCGCTGTAGTTGGAAAACTAAATAAGTAATAACAACAACAGAACCAAAATCGCGAGAAAAACGCGATTTACTGTTTTATTGCGTCAAAAATGGCAATAACTTTTTTATCGTAACTAATTTTGCAGTCCGTGTTTTGATATGTTATAGAATTGGTACTGTATCTATTTTTGAATTTAATGATAATACATTTTAGTTCTTTTGATTAAGAGAAAAAAAAAACGACTATGAATTTTTCCCTCGCCAAAGTTTTGAATAATTGATGCAGTTATTTATTTTTGCGTGTCAATTGTTTAGTTTTCCTTCGTCAATGATCTCCATTGAGGTTCAAAAAGCTAATGATAAGTGCCATTATTTAATTTTCCCATAATAGTGAAATCATGAAATGATCTATTATTTACTTATTTGAATATGACAATCCTATCCATGGGTATAGATTTAAATAATATTAAAATACATTTTAAAATAAAACCAACTTATAATAATAAATAAATAAATAAATATATCTGGACAGTTCACACAACATTATCTACCCCCAAGCTAAGCAGAGCTTGTGTTATGGGTACTAGACAACTCATACACTTAATACTTATATATAGAAAATACCCAGAACACCCTGAACAAATATCTGCGGATCGCACAAGTATTTGTTCCGAGGCGGGAATCGAACCCGCAACCTCCTGCGTCGCAGGCGAACGTTCGCCCGCCGCGCCACAGAGGTCGTCTTCATAATCATTTCTTTTTATCAAGACTGAATATTAGAAATATACTGAAACACCTACATTATTTTAGCAGACTTTTAAATTCAAAGTAAGTGACATAACAAACTTATCATACGACTATTGCTTATAAAATACACAAAATGAAATAAATTTGTGGAACACAATAATTCTAAGTATCAAAAAGAAAAAGGTATGTCGACTAAAATTAAAACTATCTACGAGTATAAACTTGTGTCTGTTAACTTTCATTCAGAGTGGGGAACATTGAGATAATGTCCTGGAGCGTAGTCCTCCTTGTCGCTCGTCCTCTAGAGCAAGACGTGTCCATCGACATGTATGGGGCCATCATAACCATGCAATAAAGTCGATTTCGCAAAATGTGTTACTTATGTAGTTTTCCTACTACACGACAATTTATAAGTTTTTTATCAATTGATGAAAATTATATTACAAAACCTTTACTTGCGAATGAAATGCGATGCCTGAAGCTTTATTTGTATTTCTTGTGTTGTTTGCACTTGCAGAAAAGCACAGGAAGGCATTGTATCACCAAGGTATCTAATTTTGGTATTTTTCAGCATAGCTGTCACTCGTTGCCGTGACAAAGACTGACTGAAGCGAAGTATACTAGCTAGGTCTGTTTAGAAGCTTCAAAACTATCGTTCCCTAAGGCCCGTCCATTCATTTTATTTACGTCGATGGGTAGGTGTATGTACATACAAATTCAATGATTCTACTTTGTTTAAACAAATGTTCACTGACTAAGGACATCCTTTATTATACACAAGGATTTTAATAAAAAAGACAATGAATGTCCACAGGCGAACGCCATTATAGAATTCTGAATACCGGCTGATATTCGTCGATTGATCTACGTAAAGTCAAACAAGTACATGTGTACTTATTAATTGAGGGTAGGCTTTTCAGCTGAACATACCCAGCTAGAAAGTTAGAAGTTGGTTTAAAAAAAAAACATATGGTTTGCTAGAAAACGTTCGATACAAGAATAATGTCAGGCAAAGTAAGTACTAGAAAGATCTTACTAAAAACCTACTTATGTTATAAATGAGAATGTTTGTTTGTTTGTTACTCAATCACGACGTAATGGCTGAACGGATTTCGATGAAGTGTGGTACATAAATAGATTGTGACCTGAATTGACATTATATCCGGATATCATGCGAGTGAAGATGCGACGCTAGAGTGAGATAATGAGGAAAATATATTTTAATTCCTTAAAATTCCTTGAATTACGGAATTCCTTGTGTTTTATTCATTGAAATCACAAGTATCATTTTGAATCGTCTTATAAACGAAATTTACTTAATTTGTGTTTGTATCTGATAATCAGTAATACGGTAGAGTTTGTCTTTAGCAACGTGAGCACCAACTGCACTAATTGCCCCCATCTTATCATGGCGCAACCTTATTTAAGATGGATGGTTTTTATAAACCAAAACCGTTTTTAGAATTTTATCACTAATCAAATAATTACAAAATAGCAATTTTTGTAAAAACTGTAAAAAAACACATTTTGAAATCAGTTTTTACTTACATAAAACAGTAGTGATGAAGTTTTGAAACTATCGTGGTTATGTACATATTTTTCACTAGAAACGGGATATTTACCATGATTCTTGAGATTTATTTGTTCCCGATATTTCGGCACACAACATCTACTCGCAGACTTGAGTTAGTTCTCCCGTGATCATGGCGCATGCATTGTGCCGAAATATCGGGAACAAATAAAACTCAAGAATCATGGTAAATATTCCGTTTCTAGTGAAAAATACTATTGATGAAATTATATTCCACCCTATCCCCGACATTGGTCCCTCAAAATTTGTATGGTAAACAGTTTTGGATTTTAATAACGACATAGGATGTTTTGTAATCAACGCTGAAAAGCTCACGACGTGCGCATAACTGTCCGAGGAAACAAGCTTTGAAAACAGTAAAAACCCAATGGAATTCAATTCAATTGTTTTGGACGATAAAGAACCCTATTATTCCTATAATTTTATAAGAAATTAGATAAGAAATTAGATGACCCGCTAGCTAGTTCGTCCACGCGTAGTCAGAAAACTTCCCCGGCGTTCAGACAACAACTTTAACATCAACAACCACGCCATGAAACGACCTTTGAAACAACACCACACTCAAGTTTTTCAAATTAGGAGTCCCATTTTAACCTTAAGGTCCAGAAAATATTTTAATCTTAACAACCATACCGTGAAACTAACTTTTACAACGTCGAAATACGTTGAAAATTAGTGTATTTTTTTTAACAAAGAAAAAAGTCCCGTGCCCTTTATCAGGAAAATTGCAGGTACCACTGAAACACGTTCTGTTAATTTTATTTGAGGAATCCCCGTGTAAAATTTCAAGGCTCTACTACCAACAGTTTCCGAAATACAGAGCATTTTTGTTTTACGTTAAAACCCCATTTTGAACACCTTAGCATACGAATTTACAAAATTCCTTTCTTAGTACAACCCTTCGCATGGAGACAAACACACCCTCCAAATTTCAAGTCTCTACAACCAGCGGTTTAGCTGTGCGTTGTCACTCGGTCAGTCAGTGAGGACATTGCCTTTTATATATGAGAATAGTGAAATGTTAAAGTTCATGTGCATTCCATTCATACGAATAGCTAGTTCTTACTTATTCCATTGAAAAATCCATAACCTTCACATATTTTTAAAATGTTAGTACTTGATAGAGTTTTCAATATGATAACATAGTGTTTTAACGGGGAAGAGATCTCGAGTCTATGTCTGGGTTGTTGTATGTACTTGTAGCATTGGGGCCAAGGTTTCTATGAATTATGGAGTATATGGTATTATTCGGGCGCTATGTATGTCACTGCTCCGATTTCACGGCCGTAACGCTTAATAACAGCAGCTGAAGGTTCCATTCGACGTCAGGAGGTCACTTCTCCCACGACCTGTTTCCGGATGCATTGTGTGTCTCTTTATTTGAGAACAGTGGCATTGACGCTTTTGAACTTGAAACAAAAGAGTTAAATAGTTTTGTTTTAAAAGAAAATCTTTATCAGATAAATATTTTTGAGATTGGACCCTATATTATTATATTAAACTATACATTATATAAGCAATTTTTTTTTGTTATCACTTTCTTGAAAACGTCTCTTGATTTCGATGAACTTTGCTCGATGAGGGTTTTCGGGGGGTGAAAAATCGATCTAGTTAGGTCAAATTCGTCTGGGAAAATTAGTTTTTCCACAAAAAAACATTTCAAGATTAGCTATTCTTTAATCTGTGCCAGTCACAGAATATTGGATATATAAGTTTGTTATCAGAGAGAACGAATACGAATTTAAAAATTCAAATGACGCTGGCTGTAGACGGACATTAGTGATTGTAAGGGCCTAAGAGCATTGCAGGCCTCTTGCTCGATGGTAAGGGCAGACACTTACTAAACACGATAAGGGTAGCGATAAAATTAGTAAACACGATTTAAAAAAACAGGTGCTATAAAGTTTAACGTCAAAATGTATTTGCTAAAACTTGTTTAATTAATTTCAAGCGTAATCATTATTTACGGTGTGTATTATGTTAGTGTATCTCTAGAATCTCCAAATGTTTCACTAGGTACTTATCACACCTAAGCACATCCCGGACACTGCATTCAACCGTGTTCATAAGCTGTGGTCTATAATGAACTCTTACATAAACTGTGCGCGATCAAAATAAAAGACAATTCACTAGTATGAGGAACATCCAGATTGTCTCCCGAACTGCGGGGGTGGGAAGCGGAATGTGCGGGGTGGAGAGGGGCCATTCTGAATTATTATGTGACCACAAACAGTAAATGTGTAAGTATACAAAGATTTTCAGAATAGTACCTACTCGGCTATAATTACACACCTACTAATACAACTAATTAAGAATAATCATCGTTTCTATAAAATTTATTTTTAAAATCTATCAATGATCAAACAATCCTAACAAAAGCTGTACGATAAATGTTCAAAAATTGTAGGACAGTGGCAAACTAGGACATACGTATGAAAGGCGAGCGCTCGCGGCAACGCGGCAGCAGCAAAATGAGGTCAGTGGAACGCGAGGCATTACACTTGACCTCTTTCTGCCGAGTCCTTACCTCCGCCAGACCTTCACACTTTTTACAACGCTTTTACGAGCTAGGTCGGGCCAATTAAATTTCGTCGAACGCTGGCCGTAACAATGACGCCCCCGTTCCGTAGACAGATGCATGCTGCCTGTTGCCAGCTTTTGGCTAGAGCTTGTAACTTTCGCACGTTTTTTGGTCATTTTTCGACAATTTAACCGTGCTACTATAAAACTCGAATTATCAGTGTATCGTTACCACAGAACACCGTCTACTTACTATAAAAATATAGATCGCTACCCTTATAATCTCAAATGTCGCGGGTCTTCAGCCAGTATTGCCTATTAGAATTTTTGAAATTCGAATTCTTGCTCTTCATCTAGGAACAGCAACAATTCAATATTATGTGACTGACACAGATTAGCGCGTATAGAATTGTAATTTAAAAAATGGTGGAAAATCTCGTTTTCCCGAGAAAAATCTCATCTCTGGAGACGAGATCGATTTTTCTACTCAAAACCCCAATTATAGCAAATTTCATCGAAATCATTTTAGCCGTTTCCGAGTTAACAAAATATATATTTTATAATCACTTTTTTTACTAGGTACCTCTTTTTATCTGGTCAAAAAAACACCTCTAAACTCTAGAAAATCTAGTCAAATTAACTGAAGTATTTTCATAGCTTTTTGAAACTAATCTAGCAAAAAAAAATACACCAGTTGGCAACAATGCCGTTGCCAATGCCGCCCCCGATTCGACGGCAGATGCAGCGAACCAGCCGCGGCACAGAACCACCAACAGTCAGTACGCAAGCTGTGGCCCTACGACGCGACGCGACCGTCCGCACACTCTTGACACACATTCGTTCAATGCCTATTGATATTTGTTTCTTCTTAGATGACCATGATACGAATGTTAAAAATAATGTTTATGTATTGATTGTAAGTAAGTAATTATAGATTTTGTCGTTGTTAGCAAATCTATATACTGGGTGGGGCAAATTTTTGGCCCCTTAAGGGTAGCTACCTTTTCTTTTGTAGTTAGACGGTTTTGTTCTTAGGAACCTTCTATTTTATTTTGAAGAAAAAAATATTGTAATTTTTATATTTTTGAAAAAAAGTACGGTTCGCCTAAAAAATTACATTTGTCAAAAAAAACAAGTTTATCTTAATCGACTCTATTTCCAACCTGGAACACTTTTCCCAAAGTAACTTACCAAATCAAATCGTAAGTTTTGGCAATAATTAAAAAAAAACAATTTCCATAAGAAAGAAAGAAACGTTTATTTATAACTATACAAACAAAAACAAAAACCAACAAAAAAAAAAAACAAGATAGGAACTATTAAAAACTAAAACAAAAACAAATTACACAGATATAAAAATAAGGCAATTTGTGTGTGTTTTTCATCGCAAAAAATTGGTATTACAAGGACATTCCTTAATTTTTGACTTCTCCCTGTAGTTTAGCACAAAAGATACACAAAAAAATAAGGCCATACACTTTTCTAAGAAGCGCCATTCGCCGCAACAAAGTCATGCATACCATTCGAACACGGAAATAAATTTGTTCTAAATTCTTAATTGTTTTGTTCTTTATTGATATTTTTTATTAAACCTTATTGGTAGAATGATAAACCATCCCAAAATAGGCAGGAAATATTTTTTAAAATTTTAAATCCAAAATGTCTCTTACGAATCAACAGCTGCTAAGCGTAATAAAAGCTTATTTTCAAAAATAACTGTCATGTTCAACCAGCGTTTGAAGCATTTCGTAGAGAAAATGAAGAAATACCACTACCAGACAAGAAAGTTATAAAAACCTCCCGACCCCTTGCGATTTTTTTCTATGGGGTTACCTGAAAGATAAGGTATACGCTGGGCATTTCGAAAGTCCCGCCGAACGGAAAGACGGCATTCTAAGTGCATTGCAAAATATGCATTACATGAAGGTAAGGGCTGCTACGCAAAGTGTGTTAACGCGTGCCAATCTGTGTAGTCAAGTAAATGGTCTACATTTGAATTTGAACTTATCTGGAAATAATTTTTTACTAATTTGTTATTTTTATTATAAAGCAATTTATTTACTTACCAAACAAGTTTTATTTTATTTAAACTCAATAAAATGGGTGTGTTTTGCTACTAACAAGTAACTAGGTAGGTATGTTTCTTATTTTGGTCTGGAGACATTTTTACGTATAAACCATCGTCGTTAGAGCGAACATGGTTAGGGACATAAGCCTTCAAAATTAGCCTACCCACTTAAAAAAGTAGTTACATACGGATTTAAATTATGAACCATTGAATGAGTGGCATTGTTGTTTTCACTTACTCGTTTTTACATAGAAAAAGTATGGGAATGTTTTTTTTATTTAATGTTAAAACTTACGATTTGTTTTGGTATGTTACTTTGGAAAAAGTGTTCCTGGTTGGAAATAGAGTCGATTAAGACCAACTTGTTTTTTTTGGCAAATGTAATTTTTTGTGTGAACCGTACTTTTTAAAAAAATCTAAAAATGGCTATATTTCTTTCTTCAAAATAAAACAGAAAGTTCCTAAGAACAAAACCTCCTAAACAAAAAAAAAGGTAGCTACCCTTAAGGGGCCAAAAATTTGCCCAACCTGTATATAAAACAAAGTCGTGTTAGTCACACCACTTAGAACGGGTGAACCAATTTGGCTGAAAATTGGTGGGGAGGTAGCTTAGAACCAAGAGATTGACATAGGGGGGAGGGGCAGGAGGGGGGGGGGGGGGTCACCGGGGGCTACCCGTGCGAAGCTGGGGCGAGTCGCTAGTTTTTGATATAAGTAGGTACCTACTTAGTTACTTAATATGTTTATTTATCATCTAACTAAGGCTTAGTTAACTCTAAGCACTCCCTTCTTCCATGTTTTGAAGTGCAACTTTATTTAACTCTGCACCTAGCTGCTCTTCACAAAGATTGTTATAAACTTCACAAAAAGCAGGAGGCTGTCAGTTCGGCTGTATCTTCTCCTTCTATCTTCTATCTATACTACCTATGCAAGAGCTTAAGCTTCTTTTTCAGTTATTCAGTTTTTCAGTCAGTCAGGTTAACCTGACTGACTGAATGACTGACTGATTGATTCATCATAGCTGAGTCGAAACCGCTGGACCTAGAAAGCTGAAACTTGGAGCGTAGGTTTTTTTTATAGCAAAACAACCCACTAAGAAGGGATTTTTGTAAAATCAACCCCTAAGGGAGTGAAAAGGGGTGACAATGATTGTATGAAAAACCGTATTTCTTAAACTTACAAGCCAAACTTTGCATTTTCAATACAAATCATAAAAGGGTAAAATATTTTTTTTCGGAATTAAAAGCGAAATGCGGGTGCAATGGGGTGTTACAATTTGTATGGAAACTTTTTATGGCGTGGTGCCTTTTGCTTGATACTTGGTATGGGTACTTAAAATACAGAATAATTGAACACATACTTTAGGATTTTTCAAAATAACCCTTTAAAACTCCTACCGGCTCGGGCAATACCGCCTCGACTGTACCTAATGATGACCAACATAGCGCACCTCGTATCAATGTACTATTGAAAATTGAGGGAAACTCCTTAACCGATTTAGAGGCCAAACTAGCTATATTTATTTTTAAATTTGTCTGAAACGTAGTGGTCTGGGCAGGGGCTGCTTTCTATCCCGACACCACGTGTGCCAATCCGTGGGCAAAAGGCAAGTATTCATGAAAAAAACACACATTTATTAATACAAAGTTTGACTGAAAAGTAGACTATGCTTTCACCATCGGTATTCAAAAGGCCCTTTTCATCATGCTTCATAGTGGCTTGAATTTGGCGCTGACTTTAAAATATTTTTATGGGTTTATATGGTAGGTGGTTCATTTTTTGACACATTACATCACAGGTCGTGGCGTGTTCGGCCAGAATATTCGCGTGGACATCGTGAAACCCGACTAAGTGATTAAATCAGGGGATGAGGATCCACCTGAGTACCTACTCAAATGACTTATTAACCAATCTGCCTGCCAAGCGTAGTGATAGGAAATTTATCCGTGGTACATTCAGGAAATAAATGACAGGGACTAGAAACTAAACTATGACCTATTATGACTGAAACCTACCTTATGACCGCTCTAGTCCCTAGACTGTGGAGAGACAAGCAATAACAAAGTCACACCATTGGTTTTTAAACTCCATAATATACCTAGTCCTAACTCACTAATGAGTGAAGCTAAGTATTTGCTACTCATTCTGTGAATCCAGATCCTAACATTGTCAATGATTGTACGGTTTCTTATATATAATGAATACATAATCTGACACATCGGTTCCTTGTAAACAAGGTCACGGTGACCTTGTCATTTGTAATTTTATTATTTTGCAAAAATAAGAGCACAAAGACAAACAAGGAAGTCGGCAGTCTGCGCGTCGATTGTTTAAGTAACAGAAACATGATCAGTAAGCAAGCTATGCCAGTATGAACCGTAAGTACGGGTATGAACTACAACTGGTGGAGATCTCATAGAGCCTGGCAAGACAGGGCAGTTGTCGAAATTACCAATGCGTAGGAAACTGACATGGTGCTAACCATGAAACGTAATACGGAATTCTGTCTAGCGAGAGGTGCTGACTGACAAACTAGGATAAAAACCACTTTGGGCACTGGTCTAACATGTTTACCTCACCTCCATACATGCCTCGCAACTTAGATACTACATAATGGTCTTCAGTTTTATTTGAGACGGGTCAGTGGAAGGATTCTTATGAAAATCGAATGGAGTATCGACGTATGGGGCATAGTGCAACGAATACCTGTGATAATGGAACCACTGCCTACTGAAATCCCGTAGTCCAACTGGTTGGACAGAATAGTTGCACAACGAGCCTGGAACTTTTGCGACAGTTGCAACTATGGCTTATTTAATGTATCCACGGATCCGTATGTTGAGCTTGATTGTGGATCCTATGATGAACGTTGTCGGTTTTCGACTACTCGTAGCATGTAGGTTTCGTTGCTAAGAGGTAATTGATATGCATGTTGATGTTAGTTGGTCCTGAAATTAAAATCGGAATTTAAGTTTTTTTTTTTTTATCTTTATTGGTAGCGTAATTTGCTGGGAATATATCTTACTAGGGAAATGTAATTATTCTTTACGAATAAAAACCGACTTCAAAGCTAGTGATTTATTTTCCTAGTAAAAAAGACACAGCTAGCAATAGGAACAGTAGTGCCCGCTGCTCACCGTAACCGTGCCAGTCTCCCTCTGTCTGACAACCAAGACTACACATAATAAGGTTTTCGAAAAAAAACAATATTTTATAATATTAGCGATTGGAACCGTGTGCTGATAAAAATGAGCCTAAACACGGCCAGTCTACTATTATACATCGAGGAGTTCCGTTGTCATAATGGCGGTCACCATAATATTGTATTGTCATCGAAACTTGACAGGTATGCCAAATTTCAGCTCAATCTGATGTCGGGAAGTCCCCCTTATCGCCCGTGAAATACTTATCATTAAGTTCCGGTGGCCATCTGTGGTCTTCTTCATCAGTTCCACTGCACCAAATGATACTTTCTGAAAGCACATCCTTGACATGTTGCTGAAATTACCAAAATTGCTATATGCATGCCTATACTATTTGAATTACTCATGGATGCCATCATCAGAACCACCTCCATGAACTCCTCATATCTCCGTCATTTATGAACCGATTTGTTTTTTTTAGTTGACTCGATATATTTCCATATTAGTCCCATTTTTATCCAAATCTGGTTCTGATGACGGGATCCATGATGAATTGAGGGAACTCCTCAAATATTATAGGATTTCGGTATTTTCAGCAACAAATGAGGCATGTGCATTCAGAAAGTGGAACTGATGAAGAAGACCAGAGATGGTAAAATCTTGTATTGGGGATAGAAAATTATTTATATTCCTAGCTTCGAAGTCGGTTTATTTTTCGAAAAGAATTATGACATTATACTTCTAAAACAGCACATTACTTCCAAAATTGTAGAAAATGCTTGAAAATTGGTTTTCTGAGTACCTATTGTAGCCACTAAGTTCCTTTCCGAAAACATACTTTCTGTCACAAGACACAATCGATACCTCAATTTCAATCGGCACTGGGAGAAAATTTAGCATTTTTCGATATGTTTTAATCTTTGGTTGCAATTTTTTCTAATGCTGAAATCGAAACCAGTGGTCCTTTGACCATTTCTAACTATTAACATTTCCCACCGACCCGTCTTATTTGAAGACCCTGACCTCTGCGGCACGTCTGGCGAGTAGCCGGCTGAGATGCGAAAGGTTGCTGCTTTGAAACCCGCTGCGGGACAAATGTTTGTATGATCTGCAAATACTTGTTCCGGTTCTGGGTGTTATGGTAGTATGATACGAGTAGTTTCTAATAGGTACCCACGAGACAGGGTATCCTAGTGTGGGATCAGGACTATGTATATGACTGTTGGGTGTTATGGTATGTTATGTAACTCTTCTACCTTGCTTATTGTTACTCTGGCTTGGACTGTGTAGATTGTAGTGTTTACTCATGATCCTCAGGGTCAGCATCAGTGACGTACGTGTACGTGGCGTAATGCGAGCTACGAGTACGGGATCAGGCTACTTTTAAAAGGGAATATGTAAAACTACGCATAAACTCTGGGATTCAATTACATGCAAACAAAAAAGTCTTGCAAAAATATAAAATAAAATTTTGTTAGCGCATCACCAAATGGCACCAATTGGTGTATGACGTTCTAATTCTAAATCTACGTGAGATCTGCACTGACGTGGGATGTACTGTTGTACCTTTGCAGAATGACTAGCCTCTACGCTTGTTACTAACCCCTAATACCTGAGCTGACCCTCACCAGAACGCCTTTGTTTTGTAGGCCTTGTTCAAAGACTGTTCTCTACCATACATGCCACTTTTCTCAGTCTTGTCTGACTCTTGCTTGTATTAGTCATTGCCTTCGTCCTGCCAGTGCCAAACCAAGTCAGGTGTGATATGACTGCCTTGTGAATGATACTTTGACTCCATAATGTGCCTGTATTGATTCAATAATAAGTTTACCTTATCTTTTCGCCTAGCCACGTGCCTCAATCTGACCCTTAGACAAACGTTATTCGAGCACAAGCGTGTTGCGCTAACTAGCAACAATGCTAAGAACTTGTACGGCGTTTATGTCATCTACATACAGTTTTTTTATATACTACCAAGGTAGCAAACAAGCATACGGCCCACGGCCCACCTGTTGGTAAGCGGGTACCGTAGCCTGCAATACCAGAGGCATCACACGCACGTTGCCGACCCTGTTGAGTTTGTAGTTGTACCATGCTCCATAACATAAACTAAGGGGGCATGCCTCGTAGCCATAAGTTGCCAGATATGATGTCGGACGTGTCTTCAGCTTAGTAGCAAAGTCGCGCGTCATTTACAGCTGGTTGCGGCGGCAAGTCCCTATAAAATGTAGGCATCTTGCCGCTGACCACTTGTAGCAGTCGCGAGTCGCGAGAGATCGGTATATTACCGTATTACGCAAAATTTCGCATGAACGATGTCTACAGGCCAGATCAATACGGAAACTGATTAGAACTAAAGTAAATACAGAGTTACAACATTATTTACAAGGTATTTTTTTAAAATTGGCGCCATTTCGAATCATTATTATTAAGGGTTCAATCGTACGGTATCTAAATTATACGGTAGTACAAATAAGTTTCCGCTTTATCATTTAGATAAATAATATCAAGAGCAGTTGTTAATTTGCGACAAAGGACCCAAAGAGTGTCTTCCAGGAATAAAATGGCTGTTATTTATTTATGCATGGCACAATGCAAGCTTTGTTATGTTCCACAAAGTCGATGGCTGTTTGTGTAGGTACTTCCAATAACTTTGTATTGTCAGTTTGAACTTACTTTGTTTGATTTAGATATAGCTTACTTTGTTAGGTTAATATAATATCATATCATAATATCAACTGCGATGGTGTGGCCATGTCTCCAGGATGCCCGACGAGAGAGTAGCGAAGCGCATTTTCTTTTCTGAACTCCAAAAAGGGAAACGCAAACCCGGTGGTCAATACCTCAGATTCAAGGATGTTCAGAAAAGATATATGAAAAAATGCAACATTGAGCCCTCTCATTGGGAGTCTATGGCAGAAAAGCGCCCGGAGTGGAGCAGGCTGGTACAGCAGAAAGTCTGGGCATTTGAAGATGACAGAAGGCGCGATCTTGATTTAAAGCGCGACGATCTTAAAAGTAGACCGCCTTCTAGCATAGTATACCATTATGAAAATAATACCCTCACGTGCAACTACTGCAAACGCACGTTTACAGCCAAGATAGGGTATGTAAGTCACATTAGAGCGCACCAGCGAAGCTCTTCCATATAAAGCAGGAAACAGTCGCCGTGGCCGAAATCGGCCTGGATGACATCATCATCATCATCATCATAATATCATATCTAATATTTATGTATTTAGACTTGGTTTATGTTTGTACATATTTGAAATAATAAAACAGTTTTTACAAGTAAAAAATTAACAACAATACCTAACTTTATCAAAAAAAAATACAATATACACGCCTATATAGGCAAGTAATTGAAGCAACGGGAATAATGTGCAGTTTATAATTTGTTTCATCACATTCTCCTATCCTGTCTTTAGCTCAGGTAAAACCATAGACATATTTGTAGATCAACCGCATCTTGATATCTATGGATAAAATAATGTATAAAATTAGGTGAACATTTTATACTACACTGTTGAATGTATAAAATAAGGTAAACATTTGATTCTAAAATATTTACCTAATTTTATAAATTATCAGTGGGGAAAAATTGGGTTTTACCTGCAGTAGCAGTTAAACCACAATTTCTTCAATTTAAAAAAAAAAAACCTTTCCTTTAGTCCTTTCTAGTAAAATTGAACATAAGATATATAAGAATCAATATTTGTTAATTTGTAAAAAGGTTAAATAATATACTATATACATGTAAGACTTATAAAAATAATATAGCATCTACCCAAACAATTAACCCTCATCATCAAATCCATCGTGGTCCGTGCTTTTCCATGTCGATGATCTATTATTAGGACACAAATATTTCCTATTACTAATGGGCTAGTTGAAAGTTTTGACGATAAAAACAAAGCGCATGCTGTGCCAGCCTTATTAAAATTTGTAAATGCGTGCGGTAAATAAGGCCCGAACACAGAATAAGTAAGTGGTACGGCGCGAGAGGCAACAAGTGTCTGATAAGGCGAGGGCGCCACGCTGGTGCTCTATCGTTCAAGATTAAGGTCGAACCATAACGAGCATGCTATGTTAATCATCATACTCATACGTCTACGAGTGTAGTGAAAGGAAATGTAATGTCCTTCTAACCGCATTGCACGTGAGCGGTGGGTCTCATTGATGCAGTTTGATGAGGATTTTTCGCTTGATATAATTTTAAACGTATTATTTGATTGATTCGTTACGGTTTGGTGTCACCGAGGTGTTTTACGGTTGCTGGGCGTCAACATTAGGTGTAGGTTCTTCGTGACTGTTTACATAGTCAATGAAAACAGTTGAGTTGCCATATTTATAAAACAGTTTTGCGTAAGAGACCGAGAACAATGGCAGGGGTGGATATTGCCATAATACCAGCCGACTGTTGAGAACGAGTCATGTGTGGTTGTAACGCGTGCTTCTGCGAATTCAATCTAATCATGACATCATGCATGTTCCCAGTTTTACGTCTGGCTTTATATCCAAATTATTGTTTGAATAAATTAGAGCCAGTAATAAGTACCGACTTAGATATTTTATACATTACAAACGAAATAATCTACATATCATTGCCTATCACTCAGTCGAGTTGGGTAAATGAGCCTTTGGTCTGGTAGGATCTACCATATGGAAGCTTCAGCGGTCAGGAAGCTTTGTGCCCGGTGGATACCTTATAATTTGACATAGAGGCTCAAAAACTCCGTCAAAGAGACCCTGAGGACGAGTGGGCAAAGTGTTTTTCTCAGTGGTTCCATCGGATGCAGCGATGTATTGATGTGAATGGACTATATTTTGAAAAGATATAATAAAACTAACTTGTTGTTTAGCTTTTGATTTTCTAAGAACTTTCAGTGTCGCCCTCGTACCAAGGGATGGGTAGTAGCGTCTGGCTGAGTACTCAACACCAAAACTGCGATCATCAATCCGCCTGGCAAGCGTGGTGTTTATGGTAAATCCCTCCATTATATTTTATGGTCTCGTCAAGCCGTGGACGTCTAAAGGCTGCAGATGATGATAATTGAATCCTTATTTTTTAGAACTCCTTGTTAGTAAACTTTTTAATGTAAACATTTATTTACAGAAAGAATAATACAAGGTATGTACAAAATACATATACTTTTTAATTGGACTGGATGAGTAAACTATTATATTACTCTACGAACACAAGGGCGGTAAAATGATGTTTGAAGATATGTTTACTGGACTTGTAAGTACACTTTTCGAGTAACTGTATTGAAAATAAGTTATTGTAACAATACGTACCAAATTAAGGTAACAAGGTGCCCCAAATTTGCCGTTACAAATAGATACACGTGTCGATCGCCAAAAAACGGGAAACTATGTGACCTACATTTATGAAGATGATTGCGTTTAACCAATTTTGTTTGTTTTGAAGATGATTACGGTGACGCAGTTTTGTTTGTAACCTTTTTAATAAATTATTTCGTATCGTAAGTCTCATCTGTGTTTGTCCGTCTCCTTAGCTTATTTTTTGTTTTATAAAATCATGTACCTAATAACTCAATGATAATGAACAAGTATTTTACATATTACTCAGAATCAGTAGAAAATCCTTCCGGATAGGCTATAAAAGTGGTACTTCTGGCATTCCCAAAAAGAATTCGTAAGAGTCACGTCATCCGGTATACAGTTAATGAAGTAGGTATATGTCGGGTAGGTGAGTCGGGTGATCACGCGGTGAAGACGTCCTGGCAACATCACCAATACATACATACATACTTACTTATATCACCGAACTAATTTATGCGCCGCTCATACCGATAAAACCACATCATGTAGAACCACTTCCTTGTATGATAATTCGCATTATTTGCCACTTATGTTTTTTAAACAAAGATTATTATTTGACCTTCAATCTTTTCCGCGATTCGGCTAATCTTATTACAAAGATGGTGTAACATTTGTATAAGCTTATATGGTAATTACTTCAAATATTATCTGAAACTACATAAAATCCTAGTTTATCCAATTACAAATAGTTGGATAGATAGAAAACACTTTATTGTAAAACACTCAGAAACTAAACAACTCATAAAAAGAATAAAAATACGGAAGTACACCAGTCAGTAGTCTTATCGATATATGCAATCTCTACCAGACAACCTTGAGATGAACTGGTATTAATGAAATCTATATAGAACGGTGGATGCAAATAGGTAATGTATACATAAAGATCGTTTTCTAGTTACAAGTTAGGCTTTTGTCAGATCTAAAATTCCTGCTAGAAGTTTTTCGAATACTTTAACATTTTCTCTACTCTATCTAGTGGAAGAGAGAAGAATTATATTCTAGTTTATAAAAATGTTTCAACGAAATTTTTGCGTTGAACTAGGATCGTAAAACAACGTCGGCGCGCGTAGGCGGAGGGAAGCGAGGCGCGTGCGTCGTTGCCGAATATATTTTTCGCACACACAAGGTCGAGGCCGAATCGCTTGACTTCCTAGATCGGTATTCGGCAACGACCTCGCCTTGCCACAGCCGCCCGCCGCCCGCCGCCGCCCGCCCGATCGTCTGTCCGCCTGAAGCCGGCATCACCAACGTGCTTCGGTAACTTTTAATAGGTGGATAAGTAACTGCTGCAAAACAAAAAACTTCAAATTTGCTCTATTGTGGATTTCATTTGCTGTCTTATTGAGATTAGTACAGAATAAATAAGCTAAGAGTTCGATTTCTGCTCCAGGACAATGTTTTCGATCTGCAAATTTTTGAGCCGTTTGTAGTTGTATTTATTATGTAAGTAATTTAGAAGGTTATATACCCAAACATCTCTTTCAGGACCGCTTCCTACACGTGTCTTATCATTATTATTTCAGTCTTTGTAAACACAGTATACGTGTATGTTATTCGCTTTTATCTGGAGTTTTTATCTGATACTGTGTAAAAATATCTGCAGTTCCTCATCACGTTGCCGTATCTACGCAACACTCGCAAAATGTATGCGGATAAAAATATCCAGGGTCAGGCTCAAGGTCTTTCTGCTTTTCTGATTAGGAGTACGGCGATAAAAAACATATGCTGTCAATGAAACTTCAATACTTAACTACTTACACATAAGTCTCATTTCAGGTTATACACAATGCAGGAACAGTAACTGTAATTCTGCTGATTTCTTGTTTCTACAAGGTTACAGTTTATATTCTGGAAATCATACTATGTGAGCAATTACATATCGTTCATAGGTATTAGCGTTCTCAAGTGTCATGTTATCGGTATTACAAGTAACTTATCTAAGAAGGAAAGGCCAAACTTTAGCGATCAAGTCGAGAACTGTTTTTTACGAAAAAAACAACTGAAACAAACAAACGGAGTCGAAACTGAATGACTTAAATAGCTATTTAATTACAGGTATAGCTTTAAAAAGGTTGATCTCGTCAACATTATTATTGACTTCAAAGGAAATGGACTTCAGGTCAGTGCTGAAAAAGTGTCTGAACGAAAAGAGAGAAAACTCATAAAGGGAGACAATTCTGCCAAGTTTTATCCATCCATGGCTGCTTGATTATAGAACACATTTGAAGGACTAGAGTGTGAACCGGCAGTGTATCGGACTCATTTGTCATCGTTCGAATTTTCAATGGTGCCATATTTTGGAGTTCGTAGTGTATGGGATGGATTTAAATGAATGACATATTTTTGAATTTGAACATAAGCATAACTAATTTGTCTACCATAATTTCGGGGGAATATAATCAAATTCTTAAAATTAATATTATAATAATCTCACCTTGTTTCGGTGGCTTATAAATTAAATTCAGTACCTAACTTATTTTGCAAAGCATAAAATAAGGTAGCATGACTAGAATTTGACCAACAATGAACACACTTATGGTCTGATAATTTCATGGACGTTTTGTATACTAAGTCCATGGATAATTTAGTTATAGTTTCAATTCACGGAGTACTTACAAAATTATATCTTTCCATAGGGTATACAAATCCAAGGCCAAGATACTACAAATAAATAAATAAATAAATTGAACAAGTGTGTGACAGACATTCCTAGTGATCCGTAGCCTGGTCAATTGCACTCACAAATGCTTAAGTGACACAAAATAACTATTTATTCAACTAAAGAAACAAAATATGCCATGGAGTTTTATGGATGACATGTTAATGATAGATTCATTGTAATCAAACGATAGCTGAGCACAATTTAAACAATTAATGGGACCTACACACAATCAATCATGCACTCAATCATTCCCCTTTTGTCATCATTTCCCCTGAAATTTAGCATAAGTACATGTCAAGTTCCGATTTCAATACAATGTTTTGGTGACAGCGAGCTAATCTGATGATGGAGACGGAAAGGTGGGCAACAGGCTCTTCGATGGATAATAGTAGACTGGCCGAGCTTAGGCTCATTTTTATCAGCGCACAGTTCCAATCACTAATTTTATAAAAGCTATTAATGTCTATTTTTTTTTAAAAAAAGCTGATTCATATCTTGAACCCGGCATTGGATCATAACAAGCTTTATCTACACTCAAATCGAAAAATTCGAATTACGAATTCAAAGACGGTTCTATACAGACGCACTTTATAGACGCATATACATAAAATGAGGAATAAAACTCATTATAGTACCGCCAACTGTATCATAAAACTCATTATAGTACCGCTATCTTTTTTTTTATTAATTCAATAAACTAGTCTATGGTTATAGCCTGAATATGAAAAAAAAGGCGCACGCATGCGCAGTTCTCACTGTGAAAAAATGGCGCACGCATGCGTAGTTTGAACTTAATTTCCCGTGCTTCCCATACATTTTTTTGCCGATCGTGTTTTTCTTTGTTTAATTTCAATTTTTCCTATGAGTGAAGATAAAGTAGTGTATGAAACTGCATATAACTTGGGTATTAAAACAACCAACCTATCGAGTCAACCTATTATCGCGTTTTAATACCCCTTCTTATGACAGTTGCATAAACTACTATTATCTATGCCAAATTGTCCACCTGATGAGCGGTAACCTCTGCCTTTAACAATGCATTACCTCTTAGGTCACGTCCACCTAGGCCGTGCCCTATGTTGCATTGCACTGCGCCCGCCACCCTGAGACATAAAGATGAAATTCTCATGTGCCCGTAATTTCACCGGCACCCATACCTTTCAAACCGGAACACAGCAATGCGAGCATTACTTGGAGGTAGTACTCCCCGGACGAACTCTTTCACAAAAAAGCTCTACTACTACTAAAACACACACACATTCACTCACACACAGAAAGACAAACTCCAGAGTGATAGCATTCCGTTTTTCCAAACAAGGTGCGGGACACTAAAAACAATCCCTCAATATTTTTACTGCGACATTACTTTGGGGAGAAAATAAGTGGGAAGAGAAATCGGGTGAAGAGGGTAGAACGCAAATGGTTCGGGAGATGGATAGCTGTATGTAGCGGGCGCGCGCGCGCGGTGACGGGCGGGCAATGACGGCGCGCGACCTTGCAGTGTGACATTGGTTCGACACGGACGTTTCCTGTTATCTCATGTGCGATCCTCGCCTCTCGTCATTATTGGAACACAAAGAATGTCCACTCACGTTAATTGTAATTAACACGCGTCGCCCTTGGCTCGCGCATTATCTCGACACGGCGGCAGAGACCACGCTAGGTTACGGTGCCCAGGGCTTTCATCAATTCCAGTACTAATTCATCATCAGCCTGTAGAAGTCCACTGCTCGACAAGAACACCACTATTGTATGCAATGGAAAGCGCTTGGCAGGCGGATTGGTGACCGCAGTATTGGTATTAAGGTGGGGCATACGCCAAATTACCAATCTTAGATTCGATTTTTAACTGAATAAATCAAGTACAATATTCAAATTAAAAATATGCATGGATACTACGTTTTAATACCGCGGGATCACCAAGACAGGAACACGATAGGACTAAATTTTCTCGATAAAAATATATCACAAAGTTTTAGAGGTAACTTTTGGCTTTTGGCTAGATTCGATTGTTTGTCAATATGGGATCAGATTATTGGGTCAAAAATTGGATAAATAAAATCAATACAATAAAACGAAGGATTCACCTACGGGGTTTTTTAAAATTATCTATATTTCACGAGATATTCGAGGGTTTCTTTATTTTGTATGAAGGTTTCTGCCTGGCGTGATCGCAGTCTTAAGTACTCATGTAAATGTTGCTACCCATCGCCTGGCATCCCTTAGTACGGATTTTTTGCAACATCCATAGGACGAGACGGAGGGGTTTATTCTTCGACCGGCAACACCACGGCCACGGAGTAATAACTTGAGTTGGTTTTACGAGAGACTATTTTCAATCATATCTGATATATTTGCACCGAATTCAATCATACGTACTTCCAAAACGATAATTTTTGCACCCCTCTTGCTTAGCTCTGTAAACACCTGTCTCTGGTTGCAGTCCCTTAGCAAGGCACTGTCCCTCGGTCACCATAGCCGGACAGTGGACGCGTCACAAAGGACTTTACTAACTACGTATGCATGAACGCGAACAGAAGTGTTTTCCTCGATCATTATTTTCCTATTTGTTATACGGCTAATGATGATCGCGTTGATGTCAGAGAACCAGGAAATATTTAATTCAAGACAATAATCGGTTATCATTGATAATTGTTTAGCAGAATTGAAAGTATCAGTAGTTTGACGAGGAGTCAGACGCCGTCTGGACATAGACGGCGCACCACAAGATGTTTCAGTTATCATTTCATTCTTCCTCGATCATTTCTAAGTAAAAATAAGAGATAAAGAGAAAGATACAGTATTATGTACATTTTAGCTATTCTTGGAATAACGTGTTTTATAGAGACGATACGAAAATGATAAAATGTTTGCTTGATTTTTTCACGCAAATGTACTCTTTTCTTGCTGATTATCTCAATCAAAATAAAGTAATTTCCCGCTTATTGGTATTATCAATAAGTTTTCACTTAATTTGTTGTGTTTTTGCCATTTATAATAGTCATAGAATTTGATAGACAAAGTTATTATTTTCCCGTTTTTTTTTATACCACAATAATTTTATTTGCAGTTCAAAAATGTAAATTTCCGGCAAATGCATGCTGTAAAGAACTCGCCAAGGTCATTTACATTCAAAAACAATAGTGCAAGTTTCTACATAATTGCGTATGAGGGACTATATTTATAGTCAGTAGCTTTAAAAGCACTATGGTAAATTGCAAGGCACGTGCCGAAGGTAACGGAATCTGCCAGGTAAACAATACAATGTGAAGTAGTAGTAGATATAGATACAGGGCAAAGTGAGACGTCACACTAATGAGTGCGCAGTGGGTTCCGCGCAAACATGTTTGCCGCACGCTCACAAAGTTCAAGGCCCGGGCATGTGCCGTAGAAACTACAGTGAATTCTGTGCCCGGGGTAACGACAGCGGAACGTACTCAAACCCTCCATGGAGGACTCGAGGTCTCGAGGACAGCTGCCCTGTGTCCAATGACATTGAATTAATCAGTTCACAATGTGCAATGTGCATTCAATTGTGGTTTTGCATTACTCACCGAACCAATATGATATCAAATTAAGACTACAATCACTAAGGTCAAACATTAATACCTATGTTGTTGTATGGAATAACAAGTTATGTTGTATAGAAAGAATAATACTACTACTACAATTAATACACAAAAGATACAAATGAAAAGTCTTAAGACTATTTAAAGATAGCTATACTGACGTTTACAGTACGTTCGCCAATAGTGCATAATGCTATGGGCATTAAAATTTATAACTTTTTACCCCTAGACATAAATATCCTAGAAGGTAAAGCTAAATAAACTGAAGACTTGGCTAGTTTCGAAAGTATACTTAATACAGTACTTAAATACTATGAAAGATAAGAAGAAGTATTAATAAATTTAAAAAAAAAACCCTGAGCATTGTGATGCTGCAACACACACGTACTTTTAGTTATAGTTTTTATATGGTTTAAATGTTTATTTTAGTACACTGCTTTGTTTTTGTGTATAATGGTTTTATTATCTAGTTTTTAGTGCATTGTCTTTTATTTTGGATGTACGTGTGTGATTGGTGATACAAATAAACGTTTTATCTATCTATCTATCTATCTATTTGAACTTCGCACTATTGCTGTACGCTCCAAATGGGCAGGCCGTTGGAACAATGTATTTCGTTTTTAATATCTATGTTGTACTATGCGGGTTCGGTTCCCGCCTCGGATCAAATATTTGTACGATCTGCAGATATTTTTTCAGGGTGTTCTGGGTATTTTCTATGTATGATAAAAAAAACGATCTATATAATGTATTGCATTAAGTATATTAGTTATCTAGTATCCATAACACAAGCTCTGCTTAGCTTGGGGCTAGATAATGTTGTGTGAACTGTTCAGCATTATTTATTTATTTATTATTTATTTACTTACACAGCTTAATTATTACCCGGACTTGTTTGTAAGATTCGTTGGTTGGATTTGTCCTGGTTGCTAGCTTATTTAAGGAATGTGTTATTACTGGAAGAAAGCGTTAGCAGAGTCAGTCGTGGGAAGCAATGGCGGCGATGAGCTCACCACTTGTCACGTCTATTTCCCACGATGGTGCAACCCACGTGAAAAGAGGCCCATTTGAGGCTCTGCCTACCATGCGGGGAAAAAGGCGTGTGTCTATATATGTATGTATGTACTTACACAGCTAAGCAATAAAGTTTTTTTATTATTATTCTATTGATATTGTTCTGGTCACCCACCTTGTTGCTCTAAGGTGCCTTCTGGCACATAATATATAATAGTACAAGTACTTCTGGTTCTGATCGATGAATCAGTTAATTACTGACATCTTTATTATAGACGGGTTGGGTATCGTTTGCAAATTGAACACAATCATAAAGTCAATGACACATAAGGCTATCGTCCTATCCTTTTTCATGCCGAGTATTCTCGTAACCATAACTCACTGCCTTTTAGGGCACACATGTACTTCCTCTTGACGTGCACGTGTATTTGCGCGGAGTCAGCAGGTGCAATGCACACCAGCTGCGCGGCGGCCCTCAGTGCCGTACTGACGAGATATACGTAAAGCTTGACACTCACTGGTAGAAAACTTAAGACGTCACGGTACTGGAGGGCAATTCTCGGATTGTAGAGATTATCTCTAAATTAGAGATAATGTCGAAGCATGAATGTCTACAAAAATGACACGAAAATGTCACAATAACCATCAAATCGTATTCGATTTGAATGATTTTGGTCGACTTATGCCTATTTGTGACATCACGAGAATAGCAAATTAAGATTTTATTCGACGTTCGCAATCTTTTTTCGACATATGTCGTATTTGACTTAACCTCTACTATCCGAGAATTGTCCTCCAGAACTTTGTATGGCTGGCCTGTCAACCTCAATAACTTTTTACCCGACTGCGGCGAAGCCAAAAAAGGAGGGATATTTATTTGACCTGTATGTATGTATGAATGTATGTCCGTCCCTATGTTCCCTCGTAACTACTAAACAGTTGAACCGATTTTGATGAAGGATATGTCATTAGATGTCTTTATTGCGCGAGTGTCATTGAGTATATCACAATTATAAAAACAAAATGGCGGTTTTTTGGCGCCAAAACGTAATTAAAAATAAATAAATCAGTTCTTGAAAAAGAGCAAGTTTTTTTCAGATTCTGAGAATATCCGCAGGCTTTGTTCCAAGGAAAAAGTCTGGAGAGCCTTTAAGACCAGTTGTGCAATATGGTGCTCTCTTTTCTTTCTTTGATTATTCTTCTTTTCTCCTTGTAAATTGAATGATGCATTGATTTAGGCACTAATTTTATCGCTATTACAGTCATCAGGTGTATGTTGTGTACCAGCCCTTAAAGACTGTCCAAATATAGACAGATTACGTGTATAGATAAACTACGACCGGCCAGGTGTGTCGGAATCTGTGACAGATGACACCTTATTTACTAACAAAGAATCAGCTTCTTTTGTTCTACTGTAGTGACCTTCGCTAATCTATGTAATGAACCTTCTAAAACATTGGCTTTGTGATTATTACTGGCTACCATGACGCAAAATGTTATAATGTGTCCTTATACGTCTTGTTATGCTTATTTATGTTCATTTGAATGTGATGAATGGTAGAACAAGCAGGTGGCTCGCACCTGATGGTAAGTGGTAACCTCTGCCTATAACAATGCATTACCTAACAGGTCACGTCCACCTTGTTCGCACCCTACGTGGCATAGCACTGCACCAACTACCCTGAGGCGAAAAGGTGAAAAGTCTCATGTGCCTGTAATTTCCCCAGCATTCATACGGTATGGATGGCGGTGACTTTGAAGGGTATGGTCTATGGGCCATACCCTTCAAACCTTGTTTCCCTTCAAACCGAAACACAGCAATGTGAGAACTACTGCTTTGGGGCAGAATTAGTACTTCCCCAGACGAACTCTGTCATTAAAAAGCTCTACTACTATCTACTTCATGCTTCCCCTGAAATAATAAGTAGTTTATACAAAAAGGTATATTTAAAAATTCCAAAATTCGCAAGAAAATAAATAAGACTGAACTGAAAAAAATTACAACTAACATTTTGGTATGCTGTTTTTCCTGCCGCCTTGTAGGTATTTATGACTTATGAGACGCAAGAGAAAATATTTAAAAAATACACACGAATTTCGAAACTCTTTTTGTGAAGTCGGTTCAAAAATAAAACGAACTAATATCTTAAAATCAAAATCCTAGAATGGCTGGGATCCGATAAAAATAAATGAATGCAAAAAACATTACAAAAACGATTCATCATCATTATCAACAGCCTATATTGAAGTCCACTGCTGGGCATAGGCCTCCCCAAGTCCCCTCACAACCCACTGACTTCCTGCGTCCATCCAGGGGGCACCAAAAATATCAGCGTCAAAAATGCATAAATACTTCGACCAATTTATTTTGGTCGAAGCAAAAATACAATCACTTGTTTCCTGATGTTGCACGTTCTTCAAAATTTTGAAGATGTATTTCAGGAAAAAATTGAAGGTCGAATGAATATTAGCGCTGACCTTGGTTTCATTTCCAAACACAAAAAGTGATCTCAATCGCAATTTACACAGGCGAATATACATAACAATGGTTTTGTGATGCAAAATGTCTCCATCTGAACAAATAAAAAATCCTTTTGCTCGTAGGCAGTAATGGGTTCGGTATACAAAATAATTTGTCTGTAAGTCGGACTTGTAAGTAAGGTTTGTTGGTATAAGATTTGTCCTGGCTGCTAGCTTATTAAGGAATATGTTATTTACTGGAAGAATGTGTTATTCGAGTCAGTCGTGGGAAGCAATGGCAGCGAAGACCTCACCACTTGTCACGTCTATATTCCCACGATGGTGCAACCCGGTGGAAAGAGGCCTTTTGAGGCTCTGCTTACCCGTCGGGGAAAAAGGTGTGTATCTATGTACATAAATACATAGATATACAGATATACATAAGTCTGTAAGTTTGAATGCACTTCACTACTCAATCAAACCAAGTGTTTAAGTGCTAAGGCTAATATATATTCAATTTAGTAAAGTACCCTATACTAAATAAAAATCATGTATTCAGGCCTGACGACATCATAAAGCTGCTTCAGTGACAAGACCTTCACCTTCATTCACAATCTCTACACATGTAGAGATAGTACCTACGCAGTGCCTAAAGTATACATAAAGTTTCCCGTCCTTGACGAAGCCGTCCTTGGAGGCACTGTCTCTGAAAATACCTTGATTTATGTCCCTTTGACATCTCGTTACCAAAATGTTGTAGAAGAAATTGGGTCTTACTAAGGTGTAATAATCACCGCAACATAATTTAATTCATAATTCATCATGTGGCAGCTCGTAGTAAAAAAAACTAAGAGCCTTTTTAAATTTTAATCGGATTAGTTGACCATCCTTGAAGTCATAACGACCTCTGTGACGCGGCGGCCGAGTTGTTGGCGGAGATGCGAGAGGGTGGGGGTTCGATTCCCGCTGCGGGATAAGCGATTGTATTATCTGCAAATATTTGTTCCGGGTATGAGTGTTGTGTGTGTGGTACCATTATACTTGTAAATTATTCGAACTTTGTTTTTATTCACACAGTTAAGTTAAACAAGCTGTAATACATAATCGTGAAATGTTTTTTATACCTTAACTACCAGTTAGATTAGTTATCTATGTTATAATTAATTTTAAAGAAATATGAAATATTAAATAAACTAAAGAAAGTTATCACACAAGAATTTGCTATTAAATCAAATTATTTTGTCCTGAAAGTTTTAAAGCGTCTGCAAAGTTGGTTCAAATTTCAATGCTGAACCATAATATACAAAGTGTTTTAGAAATATAGAATCGGCTCCTGACATTGTACGGGCTTCCTGTCTATTTACATGACTATAGATAACCTTCACACAAGCGGGTTGAGGTTGCAGAACGCACCGCAACTTCAAGAACGCGGTCATTGTTGATGCTATTGTAAATTATTGGTATTATTAAATTATTTAACATTGCTATGATTAACGAACGCAAATAACTATTACAGACAATGTTTTAAAGGAAGTGTCGACTGCAAATAAATTAACATTAGGCCGTGAACGCCTAATGTTAGTGTTAACCTTTAACGAGCTTTAACTAGAAAATATAACCTGAAGTATTTATATACCTAAGTTTCCGCGTGATGTATTTCTGTAAGCGGAAGAGATCAGGTTCTCTGAAGTGTGAAGCGTGTTATTTCAGTTATTGATAGTTTAACTTTTAGATTTTTCTTTACTTGCCTGACTGCCGTAGGGCTTTTATCGCAAGTATCTATGGATATTACAATATTTTTCTATATATCTCAGTACATCTACACTAATATTAATAATGAGGTAAAATTTGATTGTTTGTTTGTAATGGATAAACTAAAAAATACTTCTATTTTTAGGGTTCCGTAACAAAAATTACGGAACCCTTATGGATTCGTCATGTCCGTCTGTCTGTCTGTCTGTCCGTGTATGTCACAGCCACTTTTTTCCGAAACTATAAGAGCTATGCTGTTGAAATTTGGTAAGTAGATGTATTCTGTGAACCGCAATAAGATTTTCAAACAATAATAGAAAAAAACAATAAATTATTGGGGTTCCCCATACTTAGAACTGAAACTCAAAAAACTTTTTTTCATCGTACCCATACGTGGATATCTATGGATAGGTCTTCAAAAATGATATTGAGGTTTATAATAGAATTTTTTTCTAAACTGAATAGTTTGCGCGATGGACACTTCCAAAGTGGTAAAAAGTGTGTCCCCCCCCGTAACTTCTAAAATAAGAGAATGATAAAACAAAAAAAAAAAATGATGTACATTACCATGTATCTGAACTGAATAGTTTGCGCGAGAGACACTTCCAAAATGGTAAAAAGTGTGTCCCCCCCATAACTTCGAAAATAAGAGAATGATAAAACTAAAAAAAAAATATGATGAGTACATTACCATGTAAACTTCCAACGAAAATTGGTTTGAATGAGATCTAGTAAGTAGTTTTTTTTAATACGTCGTAAATCGTAATCCATCCAAGAACTTTTATATTATATTACTTGCTGCTACGGAACCCTTCATGGGCGAGTCCGACTCGCACTTGGCCGCTTTTTTTAGCTTCTTGAATGACGAAACCCACCTGATTTTAAGCGCTAACCTTTGCATTACCTCATTACCGATTTGAAAAATATATCAACTATAGAAAGCTAAATTATCCCTGAGTGATATAGGATATGTTTTATTAGCTTCCGCCCGCGGCTACGCTCGCTCTATTTGTGTAGCAAATATATTGTTGTATTTGTTTGCTCTTTTTGTAGTTCCACGGAACCCCGTAACGGTTGAGCGGATTTTGATGATATTTTGTGTGTGGATGGATGTTAGGGGGGAGGGCAGGGGGGACTGTTATCACAATATCACGTGGGCCAAGCCGCGGGCAACGGGCAAGCAATAATAAGACAGGTTTTCACCTCATAGCACCGAAATGGCTACATTTCAATGTTCATGGTGTAGTGAGGCTCCTTTTGATTTTAAGAGTGACATAGAAAATGATGAACAAGTATGTAAAAAAAAAAACACTGACGATAAAACCCATTTTGATAACCTTATCACAATAACAGTATAGAGGAGACGACTTTAAACAGGTTGGTAGGTCATTAGAACTAAGTCGATGAAACTGCAGACGGTATTTTCTTGTTATCATTCCCATCAAATAATTGATACCAGGTGATTGGGGTTTTGGGGTCAGTTTACGGAAACCTGAGACCGAGCGTGACGCCACGCGGCGCGGGCGCGGGCGACGGGCGCCGCGACCCTGACTCTTGAAATAGTCTTCCGTATTAACGCGGAGAGCAAAAATATCGCATGATGTAGCTTCAAGGTCATCAGCACTACACCCCCGCCACACCTTAAATGGACTTAAACTTAATAACTACCGACCACTCTGTCAATTGGGAGGGGCTTTGTCTCTTGTCACATTCGTGAATGTGTGACTAACGATTCCAAAATAGATACATAGGAGGAAGCTTTTGTATATTATTACCTTCTACTATAATTAAATGGCAGTTTAAAATTATCGAATATCTGTTTAACCTTATTATCAAATCAAAGCACTACTTAGGATTACGACCTGGCACTCTGATAAATCTGGTATTTGAAAAGAGGAGATCCAATTTGAGAATACGAGTGATACAAATACGAATAAGGCAGTAGAGGGGGAGCGAGACTGTTTTTGATCCCATCACCACGCATGCGAAGTTGCGGGCAAAAGGCTAGTTTTTCATAAACATGCCCAATCCAGGTCATAATCTATCTGTGTACTCATCGAAATTGGTTCAGCCGTTTCGGCGTGATTGAGTAATGAACGCATACAAACATCCAAAGATCAAAACTTTGACATTTGACATGATATTAGTGGCATGTTTGATTATTTTTTTTAACCCCCGACGCAAAAACGACGGGGTGTTATAAGTTTGAAGTGTCTGTGTGTCTGCGTGTGTGTCTGTCTATGGCATCGTAGCTCCCGAACGGAAGAACCCATTTCGTTTTTTTTTTGTTGGAAGGTGAATTTGTCGGGAGTGTTCTTAGCTATGTTTGAACAAAATCGGTTCACCCGTTTCATTGCGTTGAGCGCTTTTTAAATTTTTATAAAATTAATTTCTTGTATTTTATTTTGAGCAATGCTTGTAGCAACTGCCGCATGCTATATTTATCTTCGAGATAAACGCTGAAATTGAATGTTCATGATGCAATGTTCTTGTCAACATGGAGTGTTCCGAAGTCATGGTAACAGCATGCTGGATCACGTTGCGGCGACATGGCGTGCGCCCGCACCCCACCACGTGTATTATACCTACGGTCCGCCCGATAAACGCTTTTGCGTCGCAAACCGCACGCTCATGTCTTTGCACTCTTGTATGCCCTCGAGTACTACTTACCTATAGAGAAGTCAATGTCAGAAAACATTGTATTAGTAACCTCGAACTGACCGGCCACGTGTCAATTAATTACAAGTACAAATCATCCATTGTATCCATATCACAAGTAAATACAACTAGAATAGTAATATTGTATAATGTACTAGCTGTACACGGCCACGCGTTGGTGCGGCTCAGGTGGATACCACAAAAACCTTCTCCCTGAAAAACCACTGTTGTGGAAACTTTCATGGTGATCGGTCAAACGGTGTTTGAGATTATCAACGTCAAATATACCAAAATCCATTTTTTTATGTAATGGCTCGACAAACTGGCGTACGGCCCGCCTGATGGTAAGCGGTTACCGTCGCCAATTGACATCTGCAACACCAGAGGTATTGCCAATGCGTTGCATGCCCTGAAGGACTCTTTTTTTTGTCGAAGCCGCTCATTTTGTAGTTTTGCTGAAACACCTCGCCCATTTTTTTCACAACTTGCATAATTTGGGGAATTATGTCCATATTCATTTTAGAGAAGTTACGTCATCACATCATCGTATCTTTATGATTATTTTGCAGCTAATGCTGCAAAATCAAGCTAATGCTTGAAGTTCCACAGTATGGCAAGATAGTAAAATTAAGAAGTTAAACTAGGTAGAGCGTTTACACCCTTTTGCACGCGAACGAAGTTTGCTTCTATTTTGGCTATTATCTCATTAAACTACATGAAATGTTGTAAACATGATCAGTACACTGATAACTAGACCTGTGCTTCGTTAGTTTCTTATTAAATTATATGGGTCCCAAAGATTTTTTCTTATCTGTAATGTCCCACTGCTGGGCAAAGGTCTCCACACTTTACTCTGCACTTAAACAAATCATAAAAAAAAATAGGAAACTTTCGCACTACGGGTCTATTAGTTGTACCTATAGTATTATTTTATCTGTGGTTATACACATGATGTGTACAAACTCAAAATTGCATTAAGTTTAATGAGATAATGTCCAAAATAGAAGCAAACTTCGTTCGCGTGCAAAAGAGCTGGTACACAAAAATTTCCGGAGCGAATTTTTCAATATATATTTAAAGATTTAGAAATATGTCTGGTGTGTACGTCAACGAGAACGAAAAAGATTCTTTGGAACATTTTTCAATTTGTTAATTTAGGCAGATTATAAATTTTGTGTTGAAATATACCACTGATTCTTAATTGTTTCGTTTAAATGTTATTTTTAGTTTCTAATTCTGTAAACAACCATTATGACGACGCGTTGTTCGGTTCACTGTCCGTTTGTCTTTTCCTTCAAACTTTCTGCTTTGTGGATTGAAAAACGTTGCTGCGGCGTAAGCGTAAAATGCGGTTCAGTGCCCGCTAAATAAACAAAAGTAATACCTAAGTATCTCTGAGTTTTGTATTACACTGAAATATGAGAAATTGTGTAGGTAGTGTTAAACATCGAGTGCAAAGACCTTGGAAATGAACTGTAAACGCAGCAAATTCTGCTTAAATTTACCCTACTTGAAATACAATACAGCGGCTATGCTTACATTATAGCATCTACTTATTAGTCCGGCTCATCGTAAGTAACAAGAGGAGGCAAATACAATACAGCGGCTATGCTTACATTATAGCATCTACTTATTAGTCCGGCTCATCGTAAGTAACAAGAGGAGGCAAATACAATACAGCGGCTATGCTTACATTATAGCATCTACTTATTAGTCCGGCTCATCGTAAGTAACAAGAGGAGGCAAATACAATACAGCGGCTATGCTTACATTATAGCATCTACTTATTAGTCCGGCTCATCGTAAGTAACAAGAGGAGGCAAATACAATACAGCGGCTATGCTTACATTATAGCATCTACTTATTAGTCCGGCTCATCGTAAGTAACAAGAGGAGGCAAATACAATACAGCGGCTATGCTTACATTATAGCATCTACTTATTAGTCCGGCTCATCGTAAGTAACAAGAGGAGGCAAATACAATACAGCGGCTATGCTTACATTATAGCATCTACTTATTAGTCCGGCTCATCGTAAGTAACAAGAGGAGGCAAATACAATACAGCGGCTATGCTTACATTATAGCATCTACTTATTAGTCCGGCTCATCGTAAGTAACAAGAGGAGGCAAATACAATACAGCGGCTATGCTTACATTATAGCATCTACTTATTAGTCCGGCTCATCGTAAGTAACAAGAGGAGGCAAATACAATACAGCGGCTATGCTTACATTATAGCATCTACTTATTAGTCCGGCTCATCGTAAGTAACAAGAGGAGGCAAATACAATACAGCGGCTATGCTTACATTATAGCATCTACTTATTAGTCCGGCTCATCGTAAGTAACAAGAGGAGGCAAATACAATACAGCGGCTATGCTTACATTATAGCATCTACTTATTAGTCCGGCTCATCGTAAGTAACAAGAGGAGGCAAATACAATACAGCGGCTATGCTTACATTATAGCATCTACTTATTAGTCCGGCTCATCGTAAGTAACAAGAGGAGGCAAATACGCAATCAGCAAAACTTCAGGCTGTATTTCTTTAGTTTTTAATACATTCTCCTCGTTACAATTATAGATATATAGAAAATTATTTATTGCACAAGACAAAAATGCAGTACGTACATAGGCAACTCAATACTAATTAGCATTTTCTTCCAGCTAACCTTTGTGTAATGTAGAGTGGGTGGTAGTGCTATTGAAAATAATTACAGGTTGAGATTAAATGACTGATATAAATAATGACCTAAACTAAATAACAAGCTATATAAATACCTAACATAATATAATATATATAAATATTTAAATAAATAACATAAGCTCAATTTTGTTGGACATTTTGCAATGACAAAAAGTATTGGTACAGTTTGTACTTGAAGACCATTGAAGCGGCTTGCCTGACTTCTACTGGAAGAGAGTTCCACAAGCGGATCGAAGTGACCGTTAGAGAGGGTGTAAAAAGAGGTCTCATGGGCAGGGGTCATGGGTAGAAGATGTTGAGAGGATCGAGATAGATGGTCAGGAAAAAAATGGGGAAAATTATATGCGGAATCTGTGCTGAAAGTCAATTGTCCAAGTGCAAGTAATACTTGCGTTACTATTATTCCAAAAATCAGCGCCTCACCGAGTACTGCGTTACGAAGTACCTAATAATAACCATGTCCCGCCCGCACGGATTCATTAATATAAAACTATAGTATTATTTTATCTGTGATATAAAATAAACTATTAATTTTAATATAATTTTCATTGAATGTTGGTGCTACTGCTGACATTCATTTTTTCTGTGACATTCAGTTTTTCTTTTCCTTTAGTCGAAGCCATACCTATTTCTGTCGCAAAGCAGTAGTGCTCGCATTGCTATGTTCCGGTTTGAAGGGTGCCGATGAAATTACAGGCACATGAGACTTTTCATCTTTATGTCTCAGGGTGCCGGCGGGCGCAGTGCAATGCCAGATAGGGTGCGTCCTAGGTGGACGTGACCTATGAGGTAATGCATTATTAAAGGCAGAGGTTACCGCTTAACTCCAGGTGGACCACCTGCTTGTTCCGTCATTAAAAAATCACAAAAAACCTTTTCGTGTAGCCACACACGTTTTAGCCCTTATTTATTAAAGTGTTCGATTATAGAAAGTTTAAAATAAAAAATTACATATAAAAATTTATCCAGCTTTCATCTAAAACCCCATTACACAGTTACTTTGAAAAAGCTTTATTATAGGTACATACTCGTATAAACATTCCAAAAATCAAAATTCCACATTGGGATTAATTTCTTTGTGATTGGCCGCAGTAATATATAATGGGTCCACCACTTTCATTTCCGTGTCGGATTTCATGTTCGTAGGTTGAATAGCTGCTGAGGAAATCGGCTGTGACAGACGGACAGAATGGACATACACTGAACTGATTTGTTATATGTTTCCATTTCCTTTCATCGGAACACTGGAAATTAAAAACTTGCTACCAGTTTCACTATGAAAAACAAGATTTTTGTTAAAAATATCTTTTAACAAACTTTTATTAACTTACTGATCGGAACGGTGTGTTGATCAAGGCGAGCCCAACACTGCCAGTCTTCTATTACCCACCGAGCAGTGCCATTGAGCACCTCAGTCTCCGTCTACATCATCAGATCAGCTCGCTGTCACCATAATATAGGATTGTATTCGTTTTTTTTTATAGAACTTTAGATGACGGAACAAGCAGATGGCCCATCTAATGTTAAGTGTATTATCTCATAGGTCACGTCCACCAAGTACGCGCCCTATGTGGCATTGCACTGTGCCCGTCACCCTGAGACATAAAGAACTTGACAGGTTCTTCGGAACTTGACAGGTATACCAAAGAAAATGGGCAACTCCCCATACATTGTTTGACCCAACTTTTTTGAATAAATCGAAAATCAGCTCAATCGCACACCTGGAAGTGGTTCTTTACTTATAACCGAGACAGGTGAAACTAAATAATAGCTTATAAAAACATTCAAGTATACTTTTCACTCGTCGTCGTTTCGTATGAGGCAGTGCTGGCCTCTGGTGTCAGATTATGTCAAGCCGCCCGTTGGCCTCTGACATGGATTATCGACTGCTATTAATCAATAACTTACTTTTCACTAGAAACGGGATATTTACCATGATTTTCCAGTTGTGATTGTTCCCGATATTTCGACACAGTTGCATGCGCCATGATCACGGGAGAACCCCCGAAAAAAAGTATGTGCATAACCATGATAGTTTCAAAAGTATGTGCATAACCATGATAGTTTCAAAAGTATGTGCATAACCATGATAGTTTCAAAAGTATGTGCATAACCATGATAGTTTCAAAAGTATGTGCATAACCATGATAGTTTCAAAAGTATGTGCATAACCATGATAGTTTCAAAAGTATGTGCATAACCATGATAGTTTCAAAAGTATGTGCATAACCATGATAGTTTCAAAAGTATGTGCATAACCATGATAGTTTCAAAAGTATGTGCATAACCATGATAGTTTCAAAAGTATGTGCATAACCATGATAGTTTCAAAAGTATGTGCATAACCATGATAGTTTCAAAAGTTACATTCAAGTATAGTTTTCCTCGTTTCTATCGAAATAAACTCGTATAGTAGGTAGGTGTTTGGTATTCATTGTTTTATAATATAGCTGACAATATCAAGTTCAATAAATTAGGTCATAGAATATGCGATCCTTATAGTTAATATGAACTGAAACGGAAAATGCGATTTCTTTTTAATTGTTCTGCGTTGAAGGCGGCCGCTCGGCCCACTGCCCTGACCTACACCGCCGCCGATGATTGTGCTCATGTAGATTCTGTGAGCCATAAGTCATCGAGGTTCGAGAGTGCGATGACAGCATCCGGTCGTTTTCTCCTTCCATTGTGCGTGTTGTCTCTCCGTCCGTTGCCTGACGCACGCCGTCTTCTATAAGACTAGATTGAGAAGACTCTGGCAATATCGTAGAAGTAGAGTTTTTTTTGTGAAAGAGATCATCCGAGGAAGTACTACCACCATACCTATTTCTGCCGCAAAGTAGTAGTGCTCGCATTGCTGTGCTCCGGTTTGAAGGGTATGGTTGCCGGTGAAATTAAAGGGACATGAGACTTTTCATCTTTATGTCTCAGGGTGGCGGGCGCAGTACAATGCCACATAGGGCGCGTCCTAGGTGGACGTGACCTATGTGATAATGCAATATTCATAGGCAGAGGGTACCGCTTATCATCAGGTGGACCATCTGCTTGTTCCGTCATTCTAAGTAGTATAAAAAATAAAAATAAATTAAACTGGATACTTAAATATCGCCGTTGCTAAGCCCTTGCTTAAAGAGATAAATTAAAACGATATCAATAGCGTTGCGTGACCGACTCCCTGGCTCAACTCACAGCCTTTACCGTAAGTCCTCATCTTCATTATTGTCATCACCAGCCTGAAGAAGTCCACGCCTCCCCCACAGAATGCCACTACGAGCCGCCTACGTCCACCGACTTCCTGCAGCGTTTATAATGTCCTTGGTCCATCAAAAGGGGGCCCTTCCTACACTGCGTCGTCCAGTTTGTGGTCGCCATTCAAGAACCTTTACCCGACAACGGTTGTCAGTCCTGCGAGCTATATAACCTGCACACTGCCACTTCAACCTGTTAGTTCTGAGGGATGTGTAAATTATCTTGATTCTTCTATAGATGTTCTCATTTCGGATCTAACACGTAGTGAAACTGCGAGCATATAGCTCTCTACTTAGTGCGCTGCGCTCCTTTGAGCTTGTGTATAAGGCCAATAGTTAGCGTCCGTAAGTCATAGAGACATGATGGAGAGTACATTCCTTTTGTATTCTAGGGGTGCACTAGGAAATGAATTTCCAAAATTGACCCTCTAAGGGGGTGCAGTGGGGTGTTGAAGTTTGTATGTAGAAAACTCTACGCGGACGAAGTCGCACGCGTTCCACTGATCACTTATGTACTACCATATGCTAGTACTGGCTGTACCACTGACCCAGAATGATGCTTGCTATGATCTAGTTCCCGGAGATGTCTGACAAGTTTAATAGGGAAACTACCTTTTAAAAGTAGGTATATTTTAATAAAACCTTACAGATAGAGGTGTGCATGATCCGGGTTCTTTCTTTCTTGAAAAATACTTTAGGTTTTCGAGTAGGTACCTGACATGGATTTTCAGCTAAATAGCAAAAACTATATTTATAGGCTATGTGAAGTAACGACACATCAGAGGGGAATTCATTTCTGATTAATTAACCAGTGGGTTATAAATGAAAACATTCTTCAAAAAATATTCTTAATTTTAATTTAAGTTACAAACTCTTTATATTTATGAACAAAACTGCGTAGAAAATGATTTTACCATCTTTTGATAATTTCATGAGAGAAAATTATCAAAAGATGCCTTTGATGCGTTACTTGCACACGCACTTGGCCGGATCTATTCATAACTCCCTATGCTACCTCACCGCATGATCATATGAGCTCGGTTTAACCTAAAAAAAAAATGGTTTCTCTATTTTGTTAATGGATCTACTGAAGTGAGCATCAAATATTAAGTAATAATGCTCATTTATTCGGTGTATTTTTGTTGCTAATAAACCTATTTGAAATTGCTCGATTATTTTGAATGCTCTTTAACAGTTTCGAAATAACCAATTGAGTTATTTAGAAATCGAGTAGCTTGTTACCGCTCAAAATTAAATTAAATTACTGATTACTTTACACTCTTCATACAAACTCGAAATTTTGAAATCAAGTCCTACCTTGTTTCTAGGACAATCTAGGCATTTCACTTACGGCTCTAATTAAACGAATGTGATTCATATCTTAACTAGGGAAAGCTGTAATATAATGACACGGTCGTCTACTTAAACATCTGTGGGACATTTGGCCATATAGGAAGAGGTCCTTTCTCCGGTGCAGCGTAGCTCGCGGCATGCTGGCGCGCCGGCTGCGGTTTGAGATTTCTCTCATGTGCCCGTATTCGGATTCAGGTCATATCACCTCACCCAAACCTACTCTAGTTTACTTTCGTTGTTTAACTTCATCATTTTCTTCGGTTCTGATGCAAATGTGTGCATACATTTAAAACAAAAATAAGTTGCAAAGACGTTGCACATTGGTATCTCGACCATTGTGTGTGCATTTATTGTAGACTTCGTCTGGTGGTGTTTTTTCCATACAAACTTCAACACCCGCTGCACCCCCTTAAGGGGTGAATTTCGGACATGTATTTTATAGTCTACCCCAAGACCACATAAGGTATGTGTCCTTCAAATGTCTAGTCTCTAGAACTTATGGTTTAGGCTGTGCGTTGATAGTCAGTCAGTCACGCAACGGTTGTAAAATCGTTAAAGTAACATTTATGATTTGTTCCATATCGACGATGGCCTTTGAGGAAAATAAAACTCATTCATTGTTCAATTACAAACAGTACAGTTTTAAACGATAAGTATTGCTTATCTGGTGCACAATATATTTAAATATAATATATCTACCATTTTAAATGTTGACCTCGCGGCGCAATGGTTAATGTTACGAAGTCGCTTCCTGGTTAGCAACTCAAAGATCGGGAAATCGTTTAGAATGTCATGTTGATATTTTTGCACGGCCGTGAACACACAAGGCCAACACAATATTTTGCGGATGGCTACGATAAGCATGTAGAAAGTGATTACGATCGGCCGCCGCTGATGAATCTGGCTGTACTCCAACAGATGAAATGGTAGGTATTCCTCTTTGTAGGTATTGCTATTGAACACAACACTTTACAGCTTTAGCGAATGTTGAAATCCAAAAACCTGTGAGTCACCTTGAATAATCGACGTATAAACATAACTAGCTGTAGCCCGTGGTTTCGCCATACTTTAGTTTAGATGATATGTAAACAGTTACTTAGGTTACATGAAGCGTTCCGCAATGAAAGCGGAAATTGCGGAATGAAAGCAATTCTATTGCAATTACAACTCGTTGTGGTCAGTTTTTTTCTACCTTCCAACTTTATCAATACAACTGGTAATTTATTTCGAACACAAAAAATTATAATTAATTAGTTATTAATTATAAATATGACGACCTTTAAAACGACAACACACTTCAGTTTTTTTATTTCCATTTTGAGCTTAAAATGAAACTTACTTTTAGCACTTCAAAGCATATTTAAATCTAGCTTATTCTAATTTCATTTTTGTTGTAATTGTTGCAACCAAAATGTTCTAAAAAAACAACAAATACGCTGAAAAATTTGCTTGTATTACAAGCTTTTTTTAACTTGCAATGTTTGTATGTAATTATGTGTGTTCGGGTCAAATCTTACTACTGAATGCAACCGATTGAGATGAAATTTTGCATACCTGTCAAGTTCCGATGACAATACAAT